>CM068367.1:1430302348-1431502348 GCA_034769895.1 Magicicada septendecula | reverse complement strand
GGGAATACATCAGCATGTCAAGTGTACATCAGAAAAAGGAGCTAATTTTAGGGGCAGCAAGAACCGAAAATAGAACTCAGAATTTTAATAAAATTGCAAACGTTTAATTGGGGATAGGATTGTGAATAATTTTAGTGAAAACTCAGTTTTATTTTAAGAAATTTATATTTACATTTAACATAAATACATCCAAATCACACGTCGTAGTATATAGCCTATATACGTGTGTATGCAAATGTAAAAAATATGTCTTTCATTTCTTGTTATAGTAACAATATAATTTACACGGATCAACTAAAAAATGTACAAAGCAAATAAGGAAAAAAAAATTATAATCTACCGACATTTCAAACATGTATCAAAATAATCTCATTGACGATACTATAAATATTATAAAAAATTAGGTGTCACTGGCTGTAATTCATTTTTTGCTTTAAACAGTAGGGAAGTTGTTAAATATATTATGCTAATAATGAACTAAGCATAACAAAATTATTTCAAAGTGTTCAACTTTATCTCACAACATATGAATACATTTTATTGTATCATAAATAAAAACATTTTTAACATTTTCGTCATTATTGTTATAATATTAGACATTTGGAATACGCTCACAGTGTTTAAAATATTAACTTTTGCTAAATGTATATACATAGTTGTGGCTGTTGGGAAATTTTGGGTATTTTGATTGAACTGGCAACACTGCTTTTTCGATTCAGCCGTTTCGTGATGCACTGAATCAGTTTCCTGCTCTAGAAGGGCAAGGTGTCTTTGTCCGATGAAAATTAACACCCAAATCTGCCTCTACAAAATATTCTAGCTCCTCCATCAATATCATCGGATACAACAAGATACCTGTAAAACGAAACCATCTATGGTGTTATGGGAATATTTTCATCACACGAGTTGTTTACAAGACTAGGGGTCGAATATTTTGATCAGACGCCTCGCCTAACCAATTAGTTGATAATGTGTGAAATATTAACTAAAGTAACACAAAGTTTAATTATTATTAATATTATTAGTTATAATAACACAAATCTCATATTATAGACGCACTTTGAAGTAACGTGTATAAAGGATGGCACACAAGTGACGACAGCTAGGGTTCCGTGACAGAAGACATGTGGGAACGCCGCGGCTAACGTGGTAAGTCCTTTGAAGTCGAAACAAACATTCAGTACACATCGAAAGTAATAGAAAAAGATAAAGGTATTACAGATTTGGAATAGTCTACAGGAGTAAATCTAGGAAGAATTCCTTAATTCAAGGAAGATACAAAGTCAGCAATCAAATGCAGTTATAGGTATGACACAGAAGGAAATATATGACTAGATGTTCACCTGTCATGATAATTTAAATACATGAAAAGTTATTTTAAAAATATAATTTGATTTTAAAACATTAACGTTAAAGTTAAACATATTTTGTATCAATGGTGCACATTAAAACAACTGAGAGTTTCTGCAGTAACATATGCTGATTCTTAATTGAAGCGTTGTAACGAACTCGCACATAGCAAAGCGTGCTTTAAATTAGAGGATACACCGCAACGTATACACTCAAGCGACACGATTTGGTAGCCTTGTGTACAGTACCGTTGTTGGCAAGGCGGCATAAAACCGTGGGACAAGCTTAGGGCGTACTGTAGTTGTTTGTCTGAGTTGCAGTTTAAACAAGGTACAAGCTTTTGAATATGTTATCAGACGACAGAAGTTGAAAAGTTGAACAATGGTATGTGTGAATATAATTCATTCTAGTCTATTTAAGCAGAGAGAAAGAAAACGTAAAATGGGAAGTGAGTTTGCGTGTATGTAAGTGTGTGAAATAATAGGTAGATAGAGAAAGAGAGAGAGAGAGTGACAAAGAGTGAGATACAACCATGGCACAGTGCAGTAACGAGATAACCGTTTGACCGTGTAGAAAATCATTGTCTTGGAAATTAGTGGATGTTATGATTAGATATAAAATACCGCAAACATAACTGGAGAAACAAGACTTTGATTATTATACTTCGGTTCATACAGGTGTGTCTCGCCGCATCTTAATATTACACATTTGTCCTGGTACACTAAGTGTTAAGGATCATATTAAGAACTACATGCTTCTTCTTCTGATTACCAACGGCAAGTCTAATTATAACATTATGTTTAGACTACCGTAACATTTATTTGTAAATTGTAATTCGACAAAAAATATGATAATATTATAAACAATTTGTAAATTTATCTTTTTGTTCGGCATTTGTAGGCTTTCAAAAATCAGTTTTGGAAATGTTGAAACATTGAACGTATCAGTTTTTCTTTGATTTCGTTGTCCATGACGTGTCCGTTACTTCACTAAATACCACTATTATATTAACGACTTCAACTGTGTTCCGAGTTGTTAGACTGGAAGATATCAGCCCATTTTCTGGCTCCAGGAAAGTCTTCAGCATTTTTAAGTTCACTGTTTTCCCGAAACCGCTTGGTGCAGTTATACGAATAAAACGATATCTCTTATTTATATCATGCAATAAATCCTTTATGAGCAGTGATTTGTCAACGAAACACGTAGATAGTATGACATCTTTAAATTCTGGTTCACTTAACAGGCATGTCTTTTTCATTGCCACCTGTAACAAAGAAAGAAATCAACATTTGAGGGCTTTTCATAGTAGATATACTGCAAGTAACTGGTATACTTGAAAGGTAAGGAAACATTGTTTTAATTGATTTCATTTATTACAACCATCTGTTAATGCCGTTAGCTACAATGCTAATTATAAACCACTGATGGCCTATAACCAGAAAATAGTGACCTTTATGAATATGAAACGCAGCAGCTTATTTTGAATACGATTTTCTGCTAAGTAAAAGCTATTTTTTTCAAACTTGATATATAAGAGAATTGAGATGGGGACAAGAATACTATGTCCTAATATCATCAAAAAATTTAAGACAATTTAATTAAACATCCATTTGGATTAAGTAGATTTAAATAAGTTCATGCAGGTGTAAGAGTAGGCATTTTATAAATTCATTATAAATATATACGGTGCCACAATTCTCAATTATGAAGAGTTTTGTAACAATGATTGTAATTTTAAAGAATTAATATTTTTAGCTTGCAGAATATTATTTGAATATTATCTCTTAAGTATTTGAGCTTTTCTCCTAGTTTAAACTATAAAAGAAACCCTTTACCGTATGAAGTCTTATGTCAAGGTAGGTTTGTGTTTTCTCTTTTAAATCATTATTTTATGGAGTACTGACAACTGAATGTATGTATTTCCAATTAAAATGTTGTGTACTGCCATAAGTCAAATTAATTGACTGTACATTTACACCCAATTCTTCCATTTTCTGTCTTATGTAGTGTCAAGAGTCATTCCAAGATACTTTGCAGTGTTTCCAAAACAAACTATACTACAATTAGCAGTCTCTGGCAATGATGTCCTTAATTTTAGTTTGCAGAGTTTGATTGTGTTGATTTCTGTTCAACTAGCTTTATTTCGAAAACTTTGTCGACTGGTAATATCGTCAAAAACTTTTTATACATTATTCGTAGTATTCTCATATCATTATCTGCTACCAAAAGGACGGTATCATCAGTAAACGTGAAGTTTTCTATTTGTTGTGTTTCACGTGTATACAAAACGTAGTAACGTAAAATATTGTGCGACATAGATGAAAAACTAGTTGATATTATGGACAAAACATGCCATCGCGTTCTTTAAAAACGAAAATAAACAACAAGGATTTAGAAGAACGCCCTTGTAACGAGAAACACTTCACATGCATTGAACGTTATATTAGAAACATTCCTCAACGTGAACCAATTTGTCTAGATATGCTACGTGGACTATGATAAAGCGTTTAAAAACGTACTACATGACCTTTCATAACAGTACTTAAAAAAAATTACAAGTTTATTTTAGATTTAATCAAGAACATTGGAAATTGATACAAAAGTACCTGCGGTTTTAGAAACAAACTTTTTGATCAAGTAAGAAGGTTGATAAAATTACACAAAATATATTATCCTTGTAAGGTTTTTACTCTGAACGAAACTCATAATTTGGTACCTCATACGGATTTTTACATTTTTATTTAAGTATCTATCGTCAATTTTGATTCCTGTTTTCCGTAAAGTTTAAAATTATCAGGCTAAGGCTACACTCAGATTTACGTAATAATTCTCATTATACTGTTACGCAGCACGGAAGTTTACAACTTTTTTATAATTGGTAAGTTTTTTGGACCCTGGATCGAGAATATTAAAATTTTCAATCCTTAATATTATGGATAGTTTTTTGTTAGAAATCTGTCTAATTTAAAATTCGTCTTGTAGTCGTAAAATCTTTACAAACCTTTTTGATCTACGCTTCCGTGCAAGTATATAAAAAGTTATAATTTCCAAAACTGAAAACCAAGTTCAGATTTAAATTGGTTAAAATATTCTCTTTAATTGGATACTTCACACTGATTCTGCAATTTTTATGTTCTTCAATCTTAGAAACAATAGCGGTATGTGAGGTAAAACTGTGGACAGACATACTACTTTTTACGACACTCGCTTTGTGCCGGTGTTTGCATAACCCGGCGGTCGTATGAAATAAAATACGATATTTCTAATAATAAATTCGATATTAGTTATCAATGTTGGTGAACACGATATCTGTATGACCGTGTTCCGGCTGTGGACGCTATCTAGCGGGCCGATTTTATGTTGCGGTCCCATGCACGTTGGGGAGTTTAGTTGGTGGCTCGCTACGCTGACGAAAACAAACCTGCCTGCCCCTCGCGTTAGCACAGCATTTTTCTTTTGGTGGTCTCTTCATCTTTAATGGCAAGCTAATCGCTTAAGACCTCCCGGTAGGTGCCTTGTATATATATATATATATATACTATATATATACTATATATATATATATATAGTATATATTACTATAATACCTATAACTAATTTACCTCAAGATATATTTTTTCCTTCAGGAACATGTTTCGGGAGATCCTGTTCTCCCATCTTCAGCCTTCGCCATCTTGCTTCTGGTGCAGTATTTGTGTGTTGGCTTCTGGATGTTATTAAGGTGGTTTGTTGGTCTTTGGTTCTTCAATGTTGCATTATTGTGTGTGGTTGTGGTATCTGTTTTTGTATTTTGTGTATTTTCGATGTTGAGTGCTTTGAATATTGTGTCATGTTTTGTATTGATTTGTATTTGTTCTGGTATTAATTTGTTTTGTGTTTTATGTTTGTAAATCTGTAAATTTTTCCAAATGTTCATTATGGTGCCTTTGTGTGGTATATGTTTTATTAGTGTTACATTGGTTATGTCTGGGAATTCATGTCCTGTGTTTATTGCATGTGTGGCTAAATTGGATTTATATATATTTGGTTTTTTGCATGCATTTAGGTGTTCAAAATAACGTTTTTTCAGCTGTTTTTTTGTTTGTCCTATATAACATTTATTGCAATCTTGGCATTCAATTTTGTATATACCGTTGGTTGTTGTATTATCTTTGTTGTGTGAGCTATTTAGATTTTGTAATTTATTTTTATTAGTTTTGTATGCTATTTTTATATCTGTGTTTTTGAATAGTTTTGTTAGTTTTGTCATTTTATTATTTATATATGTGAATGTGGCCCATTTTTTGTTGTTGTTATTATTTATGTGTTGTTCAGTTTGATTAATTCTTAATTGTTCAGTTTTTATTTTGTATTTGATTTTATTTTCTATTTTGATCGTAGTATTTTTATTGTATCCATTTGCATAACCAATTTGGTATATTATATTTCTTTCTTTGTCAGTTTCTTGTTTGTTTAGGGGTATTTTGTACATTCTGTTAAATAACGAATAAAATTCTGCCATTTTATGTTGTGGTGGGTGGTCAGAATGGTTAGGTATAATGATGTTAGTGGAAGTTGGTTTTCTATATATTGCATATTGTATGTGTTTGTTGTATCTTGTGATGGTTATGTCTAAATAGTTGATTTTGTTATGTTTTTCTTTTTCTTCTGTGAATTGTATTTTGGGATGTATGTTATTGACTTGTTTCAGTTATATATATATTACAACGCTACTTTTTATCTAACACTCTTATCTAATATTTTGAATGATAGATAAAACGTTACTTACCCGTGAGATTACTTTACCTGGGCGCCAGAACAAATCCCAGATAATAATGACACGGTTCCAGCTTAGCTCAGAGCATAGAGACACAAATTTTCAGGATTCGTTCAGTGATTGTGGATTCAAGGGGAATCGTTAAAAATAACATTTTAAAATTGGCTTGATTATGTTTAATTAAAGTTTTAATTATTTTTAAACTACTTGAAAATGTTAATTGTAGGACTTATTGCTACCCTAACACTTATAATTAACGAGCGTGTGTGAAAAGTAAAGATTAAGACGTTCAAACGACCCTTTGCTCTTATCTGGCTTAATTAAGAGATTGATATCTCCCAAACCAGTGATAAAGAACAGGTCTACAATAATTTGTACGTCCAATACTACACCTCACTTTCCATTCTACACTCTTATACTTAGTTATGACTAATCTTACACAATAAATACAAAGTGTGTGATTCTTAGTGTCTTTTAAAAATTGTTTATTGCTTTTTATTATTTGTTTAGTGCTTATTTCATTGATAAATGAATCTATTTCTTACTGTTTGATGCGTCGACCGAAGATAGGAATCCGTAGAGGTTCTCCTTTCAATGGTTTAGCTCAGAAGAAAAGATGTTGATAAATCCGGTAGAAAGATGCTCTGGCAATTACAGCTGCTGTAGCTCGCTGTAGCTCAGGTCACTACACGGCTGATTATAAATTTATTAATTAATAATTTAATTAATTAATGTTGTTTTACACAGCGAGAGTTGTTGAACGGCACTAGTTCATCTTCACTGCGGACTACTTCTCGAATTTCGCACTTAAATACCACTTTGCGTGATTGAAAAATTTCTGCACGTAATTTATACACGACTAGCGCATTGAAGATTCGATCGAAGAGTAACGCTACCCCTCGGTTTGTGTTGGCGTCTGTTTTAAATACGGGCTTCTGATTGGTTGTTCAAATAAATCATACGTTTTTCCAGTCTCGACAATCTCTAACAGGTCCAGCAAACACCCCATGACAGGTTTGAAACGGCAGAGAATTTCTAGTCAAACTCGTACTTCCTGTATTTGCAAATTGATTGATTTCAGGTATTTGCAAATGTGTTTCCAAAGATCTTACCACAGAATGTTGTTGCTTAGGTCTTTATCTGTGTGTGTGTGAAAACACCTAATTCCTACGTAGTATAATTCTCTTGTTATTCCTTTTGGCGTTCGTCTTCCGTATAACGTCTTCAATTGTTAATTATATTAACTGAGATTGCGGCTACTTATAAAGCTTGACATGCTGAACACGATGCTGTTTACAGAATTGCCCTATATTTATTAGTTTGGAAGTTATTGCAGGTTGAACTGATAATTTGATTTGAGTAAAATTTCATGTTCGTACCGGTAGCTTACATCGCTGTGACGAGGTTAGAATGAGATGGCTGCGATTGTACGCTCTCTCTCTTGCTTACGCTGCTATACTCGTACAATCTAACACTTTCATATAACGCTCAGATAGGACGCTATTATGAATCGTTGTAATATATATATATAATAATTTGTTAGTGAAAATTTTAAATTCAAACCTTAATTAAGCTAGAGGCGAACAGATAGAATGCACGTGGCGTTGATCAGATGTAATGTTGTGAGATATTTAAGTAATTTTGTTCTACTTAATACCGCCTATTAATTGTATTAACTGACTGATTATTCAATATGGTAAAGAGATGTAAGAAAATTATGTATTTTAGTGAAAACTGGGGACTTGGTTAACTATGTATGAACGCGTATGTGTGACCGGAAGTATAAACGTTTTTTAAGTAATTTATTCTTTGGTAAACTTTAAGACCGCCTACAAGTAGTACTGTGTAATTGTTAATTGTCCATAGCTGATGGGCGTTAAAAGAATCAGTTATTTTGCAAGATTTGGTTATTGAATGTAACACCACGTGGCGAACGGACTGTGTTTCTGTTGAGATATGTTACAGCTGGTCATGCCTGTGAGTGTACCTCATGATTGTGCCCGGTCATGAGGGAATTACAATGGATTATTTAAAATATAAAAAGGGAATGTATCACCTAAATTTTATGCACTATATTGAATTGGTTGGGCGTGTATGGTTCTGGTGTTGGTTATACATGCTTTATATATGACAAGTATTTGTTAAGCGTTTGTGGTCAGTGCATTAATCATGCCGAATCTGCAGGTGTCTCGCCTTAGACGGAGATCTGACCAGAGCATGGTGTGCTGTGACCTTCATCATGCCATGAACCGATAAAACTTCGTTCTGCGACCGAGGAGAGGGACGTAACTGCTGCAAACAACCATGTAACCGCCCGCATATTATGAGGTGATATTCACTCATTTATTTATACAAATCTGGCCTGCAGACAACACTATGTGAGGTGTATGTAACATTAACATGAGATTCACTTTATACAGTGAGACAGTTATTTGAGTGTATGTGCCGGCAAGACAATTTCAAAGTATTTTTAATCTAATAATACCGTTCAAATATGTACAGTTGTAAACTGGCCTGTGGGAGGGTACCAGGGTTTTTAATTCTGTTTAATGGGTGCAAAAGTTGGGGAGCGACCGTTTTATTAAATTAAGTACAGGGGTATGGTTTCCTTAATATACCGAACCGGCTGGTTTGGATTCAGTTGCATTTTATTACAGGGTTTTGCATGTAAGTTTTTTGGTCATACAAGGACTGGGATTTTTTTTTTTATTCTGTTTCCGGGTTGTTATTTTTTTACATTTTTTACTAACCAAAAGGTGGGCACCTGTTGGTGCCATATCATGCAGGTTTTCAACAGGTCAGTCTTTGTCAAATCAAGCATGCCCTGGTGCACTCCTGCGTCCAGGTAAATTAAGTATCTCTTAAAGTATATGTATATGTTTATAAAATTAATATTTTTCTTTTTTAAATAAAATTGTACAGGCAGTACTTAAAGTTTAATTCACTGTTGCATATGTTGCTGTTATGGTTAAATTGAATTGTTTAAAAAAATTTTTATTTCTTAATAAAATTGAAGCTTTTCTTTTTTCTAATGAACAGATACAGGCTGTTCACTGATATTTGTATTTTGTAGATTGTATTTTCGGGCCATTACGTGTATAACCTGGCTTGCTCAGATCCATCAATGGTTTAATTTGTAAAATTCATGCAGGCTGTGTGTAGGCTTAATTTGCCATTATGTTTTGACTACGAGCCTGTCATTATTTTTAAATCTCTTAAATTTTATTAAACTCGTATGGCCAACCTTTTCAAAGATCTATGTTTTATAAGAAACCAAACAGTTTTACTTTGCAGAAATAGACAAATGGTATCAATAATTTAACTTGTAATCATAATTGCTATTATGGACCATTAGAAGTGCCCCTCAAGTTTATAATGTATAATTGAAATTGACATAGTATTGTTACCGTTCTTGGGTAATTATGTTGGAGATTGTGAGTAAGCTATAAGCTAGTTGTAGACATTATAAAAATATATAAGGGGTTGTCTTATTAGATCACTTCTGTTCTTAATTAATATTTATACTATTAATTAATGCATCTGAGAAGTACCTCAAGTCAAAAGATGCAATAATTAATGTTGAATATAAAATACCATATCAATTAATAGTTAATATAATAAATTGTGCTTGTTTGTATACTGTAGCATGTTAATGTTGACAGAATATTTATGTTATGTTTTGAGTATGGTAAGAGTGAACTAATGTTGTTTAATAGGAATACTTCATTAATAATAATGTTTGTATTTATGTTAAATTTGTCTTTAGACAATCAAGTATAGTTACCTGTGTTAGGCATTATACTAAGTTTTAAGTATTGTCTAAAATTGAATAATGAAGTTGTTTTAATTAATGTTTGTAAACTTGGCCAGGAGGGCAATCAGTGTTTAAGGTTTGACAAGTAGTTCTGATAATTATATTGTAAACTAATGAAGGGTTCCAGGACCAGTTAATTAATGTAATAAAGTAAAACCAGGAAATTAAAATTAATGTAATTAACCATTAACCAATAATTAATTGTACAGTAGGCAGGTAAAGAAAATTATGTTAAAAAACCAAACAATGTTATAACGGTTGTAAGAAAACCTATAGGCCTAAATTTCATATTTGTGAAAGGAACTTAATACCTTTTTAAGAAGCCCAGTCCAATGAAACTATAGTAAAACATATACTGTTTAAGAAGGAAGGTTAGGTGAGAATTTTAGGTAATTTAGTATTATTCCAAGCATGGAGTATTTTATTGAAAAAGAGTAGTAATATTCTATAATTCTGGCTCTAGGATATCTGATTTCACCCAATGACAGAAAAACGTGGTTGTTAAGGCAACTGAAATGTACATGAGTTGTTTATATTGAATCATTCGTTCCGATTGTTACAAGCTATTGAGTTGAGATGGGCAGATACAAAAAAAAAAAAAAAAATGAATAATAAATTCTGAAGAAAATGTGAATCAAAATTAAAAAACCGTCTTTGAAACCTAATTCTATCATAATACTGATGAGTAATAAAACTAAATAGACTTCCAAATTATAACTGAATACATTTAAAAGTGTTGAAAACCTCTCACCTCATTCACCAGAATAATTCCGCTGGATTCGGTATTAAACCGATTTCTCCTATAACCAGAAGATTAGTTAAGAGAATTAAAGGCCAAAACTAACGAAATTATTGAGAAGACAAGAAGACTTCGTTTTGCAGAGTTAACCTTCACTTGCAGAAGAAGCTGGGATACTATTTTCATTCCACCGTGACCGACAACTATCAAGATCATAGGAGAAGAACAACAGTCAGAAGAATTCCTGAGAGCTTCCCAGTATACTCCACCATCAATTTTATTAAGGGCCAGAACACTTTTTACTGGATGAATATGATTTAAGCCGAGCCTCGTCAACTGTTTACAGACGTCCACTGCAAGTCGAAGTTTCGTCGACTCGGTAAAAAACAACCTATTTTAAATTCAATATATTTAGAGTTAATAATTTTGTTTTGTAATACTTGAGTAACCTTAATTTTACATTTTACCTGGCCTTACTAATGGTTCCAAGAATCTTACGAACCCTGGGATAAGAACTATTTATTGTTATATTTAATTTGTATAAGTCAAAGGATTTTGATCAATTGACAATCGATATATTTTTGTATGATCGATTTGATAATATTATTATTTTGGAGATAACGGTGACTGTGAAATAACAGATAAAATTAATAAAGGATCTTTATTGTATGAGATAATGTTTTAAGTTATTGCAGAATAGATACTATATGTAGTGGGTGGAATAATTTACAATAAAAGGTTGATTCAAACCCGATGAACGGCTAACCTAGAAGCACGCTTATTACAAGTAACAGCGCTAATTGCTTACAGCTGGTGGAACGGGAGATTGCCGAACTAGCGTGTTTTCAGTACAAAATTTGAATAGAATTCTCTAACATCGAGGGACTAGGGTTGACAAGAATACTCAATACATTCAGTCAATACACTGTATATATCGTTGATATTGCCCAACTACTGAATACTAAGTTAAACCTATATCGTAGTACGATTATAAGTTAAAAGAACATAATTATAATTATATTTGCCTAATAATATATTTTCAGGAGGTTTCATCGGTAACAACCTAATAGATACATTCATTAATGATACATTGATTAAAAACAGGTAACAACATTTTAAGTGTTACAAATTGCCACCTTCAACGTGTTGATTGACGTTGATACAAGGGAGTCTCATATAATTAGCTACACCCATAAACCAAGTTCTTTACAAATTGGCGAACCCAACAGTGGGGCTTTCACACATCCTCAAATATAATTAAAAACACAAGAGAAGTGTTTCTTAACAAATTGGCGCTCAACGAGTGGGCTTTAGTTAAGTAAAAAATCATATTAAATATTACTTAACTTGAGCAGGCAACCATTAGAGGCACAGGAATGCACACGAGAGGTGTTACTAAAAGGATGGAGAAGGAACAAGAAACAGAAGAAGACAGACGGGAAGAAGAAACAGAGGTAGTTACAGACACCGAAAGGGAACAACAGGCGAGCAATACTGAGGATGCCCAAGGGGACAAACCAGATAAAGTGGAAGCCAGAAGCGAACCAGCTTGGCAAGAAATGATGAGGCTAATGATGGAGAAAATTGATAGCATGAAGGAAAGCAATAATGAAAATTTCAGAAAACAGGAGGAAAACTCAAAGCAAACCAAGGAGGAAAATAATGAGAGTTTAACACAAATCAAAGAAGATTCTAGGAAACAGAAAGAAGAATTAGATAAAAAATTTGATGAGAATTCAGAAAGGCTAGAAAACAAAATAGACAAAATTAACGAAAACTCAAAGAAACAAAACGAAATTTCGAGTGAGAATTTAATCAAACTGATGAATGAAAAGTTTGACATAAATAAAGATTAAAATGATGAGAATAACCGGCTGATAAATGAAAGTTTAAACCAAATCAATGAAAGGTTTGACAGAAACGATGAGAGCTTAAGGCAGATTCAAGAAAATCACAAACAAATTGACGAGAAAATTGAAAATAGTAATAAGGAATTACGGCAAATTATAAATGAACAAAACCAAGCGCTGAGGGAAGTCATCAATGAAAGGGTTACAAATGTCAATGAAACACTTAACAAAAGGGTAGATAATAATGAAGAGGAAGTAAGACAGCAAATAAATGAAATTAAGGTGGGTCTGGAAAAGACAGATGAAACCATAGTACAACTTGCAATGGAAGTAGAGGCCAAAATTAACCATGGGGAAAATACCAACAAAACTATGATAAATCAAGTACAATTAGAAGCACAAGAGAAATTGGACGGGGTGCAAATTAATATAGCTGGGAGAATTGAATTGGTAAATAATGAAATGACACAAATAAAATCCCAAGTAGTTCAAAATAAAGAGACTATAGAAAATATAATAACTCAGGAAGTAAGTAATATAAAGGAATCAATAGAGATTTTACAAAATCGACCAATGTATCTAGCGCATCACATCATAGCCCCTGAGCATAAAGATAATATCAATTTTAAAATTTATAGGGGAAATCCCATAGAATTCCTGGAGAGAATAGGCGAATGGTTTAACCGAATTAAAGTAACCCGATGGAACGTAATAAAAAGTTAGTTAGATGAATGTTTCAATAGTATAAATGATAATTGGTGGTCAGCTGTCCGGAATGAACTTAGTGATTATGAGGAATTTAAAAGGGCTTTTAAGTCAAAATACTGGTCAGATTCTGTACAGAACATGATTAGACATAACATTACTAACGGGAGATTTAATTTTAACCAAGAGCAGTCACCAACTTCTTACTTTTTGGGAAAGGTATGTTTAGCGCGTCATTTCGAACGGCGGATACCAGAGGAGTGTTTGGTAAATAAATTGTCATATCATTTTGAAGAAGAGATAGTTCGTGCCAGAAGCAGTGGACAAGTAAAGACTGTAGAAACAATGGAAACCCTGTTAGCAAGTTACGAAATGGAAGACTATTATCAAAGGTCCCGACGGCAAGGTGAATATTACAAAGATAGAAGGGAAGAGACAAATCAAGAGTCGCGTCCAGGAACAAATCGATTTAATAATAATAATTATCACCGAAGGGTGAATGACCAATTTACGAACAATCGTTATCGTAACAATTATTACCCAAGTAATCACTATACTAATCATGAGAGTAACAGATACAGAACAGGCCGCAGGAATTGGGACAATGGGAGAGAGTATTGGAACAATAATCGTGCTAACAACGACCAACGAAATCAACCCAATAATCGAATTCGAGAGGAGGATCTGCCTAGACACCAAGAAACCCATAGAGATTTTAGACCCGATGATGGCAACCCAGGAACCACTGCAAGGGACGATCGTCCGCAGGATAGAATGGAAAACTAAGTACAGCAGTGGAAGTATCTAGTAACCCCTCGCTGCTGGGATTGGAAGGGTATGTACAAAAGCATAAGAAAAATAACCAAATTATAAAAATTACAAGGAACAATTATTTAAAGGACATACGAAATGATTTATCGGAAGAAGTGTTACCGTCAGAGAATAAAACTGACAATCAAATTATATACATTATGGCAGAATTGCAGGGAGTTATGACAGAGATAGTGATTGATACTGTCGCGAACGTGTCGCTACTGGACAAGGTAGAATATAACCGAATAAGGGAGAAGTATAAGAAAAATATACCAACATTACCAGTTAACAACATGGTTATTATAGGTGCTACTGGCAGACCAAATAAAACAATACGGCAGCAAGTAATGATGGAAGTATCTAGTGAAGGTAAAACTATTCCTATGTTGTTTATGGTAGCTCAAGGACTACCATTTAAAGCAATGCTAGGGTGTGATACGCTGCGGCGCCACTCAGCTATTATTAATATGGGCAGAGGAAAAATAACCCTGTACCATGAAAATGGAGAATGGTCAAGTGAAATAGTGGATCATAAAAATGCCACTCACCAAAGACATTCTTTTACTTTAATGCGTGATGATGAAATGGAATATAAAGCACCTTTTGAGGAATTAACCTGTACTAAAGAGAATGAATGGAAGGAAAAATTGCAAGAGATTTATTTGTTTAAAACTGTCAATAATAATAATGGAGTAACACCTGAACAAAGCAATCAATTAATAAAGGTTTATAACAGATATAAAAAAATATTTTCGGATTTGCCAGGGAAAGCCAGGAATTTTATTTGTGAATTGTCATTTAAACAACCTATTAATTTTAACCGTAAATCATATCCTATACCCCAATCCCTAAAACCAGCAGTGAGAAGGGAAATACAGAGTATGATGGAACAGGAGATAATTGGATATAGTTCATCACCATACACCAGCCCTATAGTAGCTATAAAGGAAAAGGATGGTACAGTACGTTTATGTTTGGACGCCAGGGAAATAAATAAAAATATAATCAATGATAGAACCTCACCAGGGGAAATTGAAGAGTCAATGAAGAAATTTAAGAATTGCAGATATATGAGCATATGGGATGCTGTTTGTGGATACTGGCAGGTGGAGTTACATCCCAACAGTAGGAATTATGTTGCCTTTATATTTGAAGGTAGAAATTATCATTTTAAACGTCTTCCTTTTGGGTTAGTAAACTCTGTGGCGGTTTTTATTAAGTGCATGGACCAGGTTCTGGGTGAAGAAGTGTTAGCCTTCACAACAGTATATGTAGACGATATATTAGTAACTTCAACCACATGGGAGGAACATTGCCGACGTGTGGAAATGGTGTTAAGCAAGTTAGAAAAGAGCAACATTACATTGAAATTGAATAAGTCAAAATTAATAACCAATCAATTACAATTCTTAGGGTTCATACTCTCTGAAAATGGAATATCAACATCCCCTGAAAAAGTGGAAGCTATTCAAAACTTCCCCAAACCTAAAAATATTAGACAGCTGCAATCATTCCTAGGAGTGTGCAACTATTACAGGAAATTCCAAAGGAATTATTCCCAATTAACAGCAAGATTTAAACACTTGCTGTCATCTAAACATAAATGGAAGTGGAAGGAGGAAGATGATGAGACATTCATTTTAATTAAAGAGAAATTTTTACAAAATATCATCCTGCGCCATCCTGTTTTTGATAAACCATTTTTTATAAATTGTGACGCCAGTGATGTGAGCCTGGGTGCTGAGCTATATCAGGAAGATCCAGAAGGAGACCACCAAGTAATAAGTTTTGCCAGTCGAGTCCTAAATCAATGTGAAAGAAATTACAGTGTCACGGAAAAGGAATTATTGAGTGTATGCAATAAATTCCGCACATATGTATTAGGTTATCCTTTAACAGTACGGTCCGACCACAAATCCATATCATTTATACAGAGATGCAAACTAAACCACGGTAGATTAACTCGTTGGATATTGGCTCTCCAGGAATACAACATAACATGGGAGTATGTGCCAGGAAAGCAGAACACTGTTGCTGACGCTCTATCTAGGGTAAATCTGGAAGATTGGACTTTTGAAATTGAAAGAGATGATGTTGGAAAAATATACCTTATAATATCAGCTAGAGAAAAATTAGTTGAAGTGCTAACAAAAATTCAGGAAGAACAAGCAAAGGATCAGAGATTGTCCACTATACAAGAACGTCTCCGGAATAATGATACTATAATTATGCAATATTATCAAAATTATAAAGGCTTAATCTTCATAAAGTCTCCTGTTGAAAAGAATAAATGGAAATTATACATTCCCAAATCTACAGAACCATTAATAATAAAAATTTACCATCAAATGTATGGACACATGGGTTCCATCAAGGTAGTGAAGGCACTAGAGGAGCATGTATATATTAAGGGTTGGAACAAGAAGGTAAGGGAATTAATAAAACGATGTGGAATTTGTAAAAGGGTTAAAGTAAACAATGAACGAAAGGAGGGAGCTTTAATAACTATTACTTCAGAGAGAAAATTGGAAAAAACGTTTCTTGACATTTGCGGACCTTTCCCACGTAGTGGAGGCAGGCGCCGATATAAACACATTGTAATTATAAAGTACAAAAATAAAGAGGGGTTACAGCTTGATGAATCCCTAGGTAGTGGCGAGGCATGCTCCAAACAGATAGAGAGAGACATATATACACAAACGGCCATGTTACAACTAACATCTGTTTTGGCACGTTCAACCACATTTCTATACTTTTTCGTCTGCCTGTATGTTTTTCTTTCTGCTTCCTTTTCTCTCTTCCTCTTATTAATTCTCTGCCTTTTGACGTATATCTTCTTCTTTCTTTTCAGCTAAAACCTTATTGTTAATGTGTATTGCTAAAGTAGATATCATATGTTTGCGAGCCTGGCACAGTTTGGATCCAGTGTACAGCGTTGCCAAACGTTACCGAGCATTGCCTTATACGCTATTATACAACATGTATGCCAGCACTGAAACGTTTGAAGGTCACTGACTAATTGCAAACAAGCGCCCCTAATGTTGCCTAATCAGGATTTTTGAGCGTAAGTCCGTCACGTTGATTTGTGTCAACAAAAGTTCTTTACTTTTTTTCTTTAGATTCTAATAGATTGGACGTTGAAAATACATAAATGTGGAATCTTAGTTTAACAAATTTATTAGAAGCTGTTGTAAATTTTCCAAACCGTCTTTGTGTGAATTGTTAGACGTCCTAATGCTACCATTTGTGCAGTGTTGTATTCGTTGTGTATCCGTTGTATGTATGGGTAATTTTCTAAAAACTTAAATTTAAAGGTATCTTATTCTGGTTTATTTTTTATACACATTTTAAGCAATCGTCATAGCAACAGATCAGTCGATAATAGCACGCTGCTGAGGTACACTTCGGAAAAAATTAGCCATTCTCACAAAATTGTGATTTCTACACTAGGACAATTTTACGTATAAAATTTACTGTCTACTGTGAAAATAGTAATTGTACAAACTGTTAACTATGGCATATGGCATTTGAGATATTTCTTCAACGACAAGTTTTATACGGCTATGTATTAGAACTTGTATGTATACGGCTTGTATTCATGTACGATTAGAACTTGAAATGGTGGATTTTATTCTGAGATTATAAAAAATATATTACTGCAAGAAATTTGTAGCATTCTAATAAACACTATGTAATGACAATAATCATGAGGTTACCTTTGGTAGGTCCGTTGCATTAGTAAGTGCTGCATTTAGAATGTAAAGGTTTGACGTTATGAAAAAGAAAGAGATACAAAAAATATCATTTTCATAGTTGGTAAGATCAGAAAGTCTCTTTGAAACTCTGTAACACACTGATGCTTTACACAGGAGCAATGCTGCCAATCTGCGACTTATGACACAGTTTAATATACGTACATCAAGTAATATTTGATAACACTTCGGTATTATAAAAATCGCTCATAGTAATAAAGATAGACGACACTATAGCGATGTATTTAAATTGCCAACAGAATTAATTTAAATTTACAGTAGATAATAAATCTAATTATTAAAGACATAAAATTTGATGTTGTTTGGCATCGAGTAAATAACAGCGCAATAAAAATCCATCGTTACATATTTTTCAAATTTATTAGCAATCGTATCATATTTTCAGTTTCAATTCTTAAAATTTTTGAAACAAAAAGTTATTTTCGTACTCCTCTTAAAATACCTAATGCACACCAAATTTTTGCATTTATTTGCCAATGTTTGCAAACGAGTTTTGTTTCCTTTTCGTCGTCGTCGTCGTCGTCGTCGTCGTCGTCGTCGTCGTCGTCGTCGTCCTCATCATCATCATCATCATCATCATCATCATCATCATCATCATCATCATCATCATCATCATCATCATCATCATCATCATCATCATCATCATCATCATCATCATCATCATCATCAACATCGTCATCATCATCATCATCATCGTCATCATCATCATCATCATCATTATTTGTTACAAATATAATTATACTATCAGTTTAGGATTGCAGTATTAACATAAGTCAGAGACACAATACAAATACAAATGTTAATAAAAATAAAAATACAAATAACAGCAATACAGAATGTACTGTACTAGTGAACTCTATTCTTTTACGGAGTTCGTACTCTGAATGACATTCCGTAAGTATTAATAGTAGTTACGTATTGCAGATCTACTGCTGTTAAAGGGAATTTTGTATTATTGGATTGTACATCTTTCAGAAGCCTGCAACATTCAGTTTGAAATCATTATTATACATATAATAGAGCTGTTGGCCATGAATTCTTAGCGAATAATCCTCTTAATTGTCTCAGGATTTTTCATTTCGTTGGGACGAATAAATTTAAAGAGAGAATAATGCAAAGTGATTAAATAAATCTGTAATTAAGTATGGGAACTATGTATATGAATTTCTCACTTCAAAACAATCAATATTGTACAAGACTATGAAAATAGTCCTATGTGAATCACATTAATTACAACACAGATAATGGCAGGAAAATAAAATACGGTATAAAATCTTCAGAGACACACAATGTAAACTGTCAGACAACATACAAAGGAGTTTAATAAGAGATTACAAAGAAGAGAAATGTAATAACGCAATGGCCATGAAATTATAGATGTAGATTGAAGTAACGTGTAGAAAGGATGGCACACAAGTGACAACGGTTAGGGAAATATTATTTTAATTTATTCCATTACTACCTTCTGTTCAGTTGAATGCTAATTGACACTGTCAGGTAGCCTGCGACAACAAAATATTGCAGTTTCTAAATATAAAACAGAACTGTTTATTTTGAACACGCTTTTCTTCTAAGAATAAAGGGTTTAGTATTAAACTTAATCGCGTCCTAATCTCCCTTGGGGTGTCGAGGAGTTGAAAAGAAATCGCCACTGTAGCCTCTGATGAGCAAGCGCCCTTGCCTGATTCCAAAGATGCTCGTGTCCACCAAGAAGTCTTGCACAGTGTCTTGCCATGACGTCTGACTCTTCCCCTAGATCGTTGTTAGGAGATTCTTGCCTCATATACTTTACTGGGAAGTCTCTCATCACACATTCACCAAACGTGTCCTAAATATCTCATTTGAGACGTTTTTATTGTGTCAGCCACTAGCTTTATTTTAATGTTAAACTTATTGTAACATTTCTGCCCTTGGCAGCTAATCCGATGGTTTTCAGGGGCTCTTGAAATAATCATGGTCTTTGACTTACTTGTGGGTCCCATCTACTAAGCTATTCATTCCAAACGTCCAAGTTATACTGAAGGTTTTCCTCTGAGCTGGCTTCAAGGACCAAGTCGTCTGGAAACGCTATGGTGCCCAAAGTGACTGATCTCATTCTAAAATTTTCTACATAATTTCTGTTAAGAGATTGCACTCCTTCACAAGTTTACCTGTTAGTATTATGTACAACAATCGGCATGAAGCATCTCCTTGCTTTACCCAACAAAATATTTTGAATTCTTCTGACTTTGCGTGGAAAGTTCTTACATAATTGCGCAGGTTTTTAAATACTTATAAATCTCTGGCTTAGACCTAAACCTGCTCAAATTTTTTCTAAGATGGGCCTCAATGGAGACCACAAAATCCTGTTAAAGTCATTCTCCATGTCTATAAAGCACAGATGTAATTCTTTATTATATTCATTGGCCTTTTCAGATGTTTGCCTAGGTGGGAGTATGTGACCTATTGTGGTTCTATTTGGCCTAAACCCATTCCTGTTCTTCCAGTTCCCCTCAAGTCGTTCCCTTAAACGTTGTTCAAGTATACTGCTACATATTTTCCCAGGAAAACGTTTGTGTATTTTTACTATCACAGATATTTCCCAATCCTTAGGTGTTTCAATTGTTTCCTTGCCAACTGCAACACTAGAAGTAACAGATCTTCCCCACTTTCTCCCACCTACTTGATCGTCTCTGTGGTAATCCCATCTTGCCCAGCCCCTCTGCTCAGTTTCAGCTTTCGATGGCCGCCAGCAATTCATGTCCATCTATTATTCTATTTAACCCATCAGTTACTTGGGCCCCTACTCTGCAATTATGTCATTTTCCGCTTCGTCTGAACTCAGAGTCTTAAAATACCTCATCCATCTACTCATGACTTCTTTTTCATCTATCAACAACACACCATTTTCATCTGTAATAAATTTTATAGGACACTCCTTTTCTTCCAAAACATTAAGTAACAGCAGAAACTGTGTTGCCTTTAAGTACAACAGAATTTGGATAGAATTAACAAAACACATTATCAATGTTATCCACGTATTTCTTAACAAAAGAATGAATCATTCATTTTCAGTAAATAGATTTAAATAAAATCGTGTAGATTTAGGTGTAGTAATTTCATAAATCAATTATCAATACATATGGGGGTATTAATTTTAATTTAATGCGTTTTGTAATTCTGATTGAAGTATTTTGTAATATATATATATATATATATATTTAATATTAGTTAATATAATGAAATAATAATAATGAATATAATAATATTATTAACGCAGAAAATAATTATAAGCTTACCGTTGCATTATTAAGGGCTGCTTTCAAAATGTAAGTGTTTAGTGTTATGAAAAAATAAGCAAATATGAAAAGTGTCATCTTCATAGTTGGCTAAAACAGAAAATTTTCGTTGTAACTGTTTTGTGTAATGGTGCTTTACAAAGAAGCTATGCTGTTAATCTGCGACAGCACTAATGCTAATAATAATCTAAAATAAGTATTGTTTGATAGCGCGAGAACATAACATCTCTCATAGTAATAAATATAAATAATTTTCAGTGTACTTTAATTGTGAAATAAAATTAATTCCAATTTAAAATGCAAGATAACCCTGTTATTAAAACGTTTTTATAAATTTCTATTTGCGTAATAATAGCGAAAACGTAATGTATCATATTTATACTGTATTTTACCAAATTAGTAACATTTATTAATAAAAAATTGGTATTTAAATTTCTACAAGTTTACAAACAAAGTAAATAATTCAGAAACTTTTTGTAGCTCATCGTAACGCATTGATATATATATATTTATGCGCGCGCGCGTGTGTGTAAATATTTTAATTTGACCTCGTGCCTCTGCAGTAATGCAGGTATGTCTTTTGGTATATCTTCATTACACTTGGTATATCTTCAAATAAATATAACTGCAAGTTGGTTTATTTACATCTAATGCACGTTTCACATAAAGCTGTCCTGCCATGCTACCTGTACTTATAAATTCAGCAAAGTCCCACGTACAGGTAAAAATGACACCATCAGCCAATCACAATAAAGATGGTGTATGATTGGCTCGCAACAATGTATGCCATTAGGTACTCACTTGTTTTCCGAGAAGTACTGTGGGGAAGGCTGCTGATTTCCCGCGATGCCACCTGTGCTAATGGTTATTGCTAATTTCAACCCCCGCACAGGTAAAAACTGCATCATCGGCCAATCAGAACCAAGAAGGTGTGCGAGAGGATCGCATCGCGCCATACCATAAAGTATTTAATGCGATGTTTTCGCCCCGCCGTTTCACCTAAATTTATCGCCGCCATGAAACCGCAGCGACCTCCTGTGCGCCCTGGCGCGCAGGCTGGTGGCCGTGTAGCTGGTCCTGGCCCTAACCGGCGAGAGGCATTCCCACCTCTCACTCGTTCATCTGCCAAGGTCCCGGCAGCAACTCCGGTTGCTTCCGGTGCCGCTGTCTCGCCTGCAGTCGTCGCTTCGGCGCCGCCTGCAGCGACCTCAACCCCGGCGCCTGCCGGAGTGCCCGCACCCTCCTACCTCTAAATCCATGGCCGCTAAATCTGTCTCACCTCCAGCCCGATCGGGCAAATCCAAGCGCTCTCGTCGTCGCCGGAACTCCGCCGGCCGACCTACATCATCACAGGTTGCACCTGTTCCAACACCGCGGGCTCGACCCGCCCCCAGTCATCGACCTCAACCTCCCAGCGAGCAGTCAACTCAGTTCGACAGCCCAGCGCCATCTGCTACCCCCTGTCGAGGCCATTCAGTCTTGTCCTCCGGAGTCCCGGTAATCTTCTCGGGCCTCGGCGGATCCCCTGACTGCCTGGGCAGACAATCTTGTTGCATCGATAAGGACTGCTCGCGACACTACCAGAGTGCTAACCCTGGTCTTCCAATCATTAGCTACCCTCTTTCCTCTACTTCCCCTGCATGGCTAATAGCCTGAGGATCGTTGCGTGGAACGCTTTCGGGCTACTCCCCAGACGATCTGAACTGATGACTTTCGTGACGGAGTATGATGTTGATATCATACTTCTTTCCGAGACTCATCTGGCTCATTACCATTCATTTTCCCTTCCTGCCTATGTCTGTTATCGTCAGGATCGTCCCCTACGGCCTCGCTGTCCCCCCTCGGGGGGGCACAGCTGTCTTAGTCCACAGGCGGATATCCCACAGGCTTTTGCCTCCTCTAGATACATCTATTATTGAAGGCTGCGCGGTGGCGGTGTACGCCGGGGGATCGGAGTTGCGCGTTGTTTCTGCGTACCTCCGGCCTGGCCGGCGAACTCCGCCACCGCCTGAGGAGTGGGACGCCCTCCTCGACCACCCCCTCTCAACCATTGTAGCGGCGACTTAAACGCCAAACACCCTTCATGGAACAGCCGCGTTGTTAACGCCTATGGAAATTCTCTGTTCCGGTTCGTCTCTGGCGACCCGGCACTTAATGTCATCGGCCCTAAAGACCCTACCTACTTCCCCTTTCACGGCCATCGGCCGGACGTTCTTGACGTAGAAGTTGTCAAGAACGTTGCCCGCAACATCGAGGTCTCGTCTGTGTCGGATCTTTCGTCCGATCACAATCCCCTTGTTATAACTGTTCGAGAGCTGTCGGCGTCACAGCGACTTCCCGCTCAGATTGTTAGGAGAGTCAACTGGCGCTCCTATCATGACGAGCTCTCTCGAAGGTTACCATCTCTTCCGGCGGACCCAATCGTCACTCGTGACGATTTGGATCTCCGCGTCACAAATCTTCAGGAATTGGTCCAAGGTGTCATGGATCGACACACCTACGCATTCGAGGTGAATCATCGTAAATCGGCCTTACCTGCGGAAGTACTCCACGACCTCTGGCTACGGCGCCAGCTCCGCCGCAGATGGCAAAGGATCCGTGACCCAGTCGTTAAGCGACGATTTCAAAACAGTCCCTTTACGTTCAGCAGCTACTGCGGGACGTAAACTCTGATCGATGGGACTCATATCTTGTGTCTCTTGAAGTCGATCACGCCTCCGTCTGGAGAGCGGTGAGTAGACTGACCCGCGAGAAGAGAACTCGCAACCCGCTGGAAACCCCGAACGGGATTGTGTCTTCATCAGAAGGCAAGGCTGGTGTCTTCGCCGACTGCATGGAGTCGCAATTTACCGTTCATCGAGGCGTTTCGGACCCTGCCCACTCGGCAGAAGTCCGGGACTTCCTATCTGGTTATTTTTCTCGCCCTCCCGCTGGCCCAGACCTCCCGTTCGACAGAGACGCACTCGTTTCGTCTGTCTGCTGACTAAACCGCCGCCGCGCCCCCGGTCCTGACCGGATCGGGGCCGCTGCATTACAATATCTCCCAGCCTCAGGCGTTGACCTCGTCCTCGAGCTGTTCAACTCTTGTCTCCGGCTACAGTACTTTCCCCACCTGTGGAAAACTGCCAACATCGTTATGATTCCTAAACCCCGCAAGCCGCGCAGGCTTCCTGAAAGCTATCGGCCAATATCTGTCTTGCCAGTTATCTCGAAGGTGTTCGAGCGGTTCCTGCTGGCCCGCATCTCGCCGTTGTTGGATAATTTTATCCGCAACGAACAGTTCGGGTTTCGCAGAGAGCACTTGACCACGCTTTAACAAGTCCGCGTGGTAACGCAACTCTCTGACGCCATCAACAGGCGAGCGGCTTCGGCCGCCGCACTGCTGGACGTGAGCATGGCCTTCGATAAAGTCTGGCACGAAGGTCTTCTCTTCAAACTTGCCAGCTCCCTCTTACCATCGTCCATAGTGTTTTTCCTCCGGTCGTATCTCAGCGACCGAACCTTCAGGGTGAGCGTCGACGGAACCTGCTCTGCAGTTCGTCCCGTCTCCGCCGGCGTACCTCAGCGATCTGTCCTCGGCCCCGTTCTGTACCTTGTGTACACGAACGACCTACCTGTCTTGCCCGGTGTCAAGTTGTCTTTGTTCGCTGACGATGCAATGTATCATTACAGCTCTGCGTCCCCGCGTTTTGCGAGCACACAGTTGCAGCGTCAATTGGACCAGCTTCCTGACTGGCTTCGGAAATGGCGGGTGACGATCAATATGGAGAAATCCGAGGCGATCTGTTTCACTCATAAGTCCATCTCCCGATGCCAGCCCCTCTCACTGGAAGGGAGGCCTATCGCCTACAAAGAGTCGGTGAAGTATCTAGGCGTTCGGCTCGACCGGCGTCTTTGCTTCAAAGCCCACGTGACTGAAACCCTCTCCAACGCTCGCGGCGTCCGAGCCAAACTTTACCCATACCTCGCGTGCCGCAGCCCCTGGCGCTGCGCACGAAAGTTACCCTCTATCTGTTGTTTCTCCGGTCTGTATTGATCTATACAGTAACGGCTACGTTCACACACGCGTGTGCGGACGCTGCGCTTCTTGGTACCAAAGTACACCTGGCCGCATGAGCAGGGAACTCCGTACACACCGCACGATGACAGCGGGTCTCGGACGTCCTTCGTCGGCCTCAAGAACTGGTGGATCTTCCTTGTCGGCTTGAACATTGGCCTCTCACCGTGCCGACTGAGCAGCCTACCAATGCGGTCCGTCACCCCATGGTTGTAGGGTAACGCCGCGAAACCGACGGACTCCCGTAACTCCACTTCCGGCCTGGCTGTTCTTCTCGGGCGGACGCTCGTATCACCTCCCCGACGGAATATCCATTGGCCTGCAGCGCTAGTTCGAGGTGGCGCAGCTCCTCATCGAGGTACCGGGGCTCGCATATCCTCCTAGCCCGGTCCACCAAGGTCTTCAACACCGCCCTCTTCTGGCTGGGATGGTGGTTTGACTGTTTATGGAGATAGCGGTTAGTGTGCGTCGGTTTTCTGTAAACTTTATGTCCGAGGCTCCCATTGGTCCTTCTAAGGACCAACACGTCCAGAAAAGCCAGCTGATTGTCGGTCTCCCTCTCATCGGAAAAGATGAAATTGCCCGCTGCTCGAACCTTTCCATATAAAAGTTCGCCACCACAGGACTGAGTGGACTCCCCATGGCCACACCATCAATCATTTCAAAGAACTCACCGCCGTACTGAAAATATGTAGTTTTTAGAACATGCCGGAAAAGCGCTGTAATGTCTGCCGGGAAAAGGTTAGCTAAGTGGCCAAGGACATCATCCACGGTCACCATAGTGAACAACGAAACCACATCAAAGCTGACCATAATGTCTCCAGGACGCAACGAGAACCCACCGAGTCTTTCAAGAAAGTGGGTCGAATCCCTCACATGTGACTCCGTACCACCTATATGTGGCCGGAGAAGTTCAGTCAAGTATTTAGCCAGATGGTAGGTTGGAGACCCTATGGCGTTGAAGATGGGTCTGAGCGGGACGTCCGGCTTGTGGATTTTGTGGAGCCTATAAAGCCTAGGTGGAAGGGCTTCCGAACACCGGACGGCTGCCTTCACATCAGGCTCCAAGGAAGACCGCCAAGGAAGCTCGCTGGTTAGTAGCAGTATCCGACCTCTCACGCCAATCCGTGTTGTACTTCCAATAAACCGTCAAACTCTAGTAGCTTTAGACTCGGGCCTCTTGCTGTAACCTAACGTTCGACTGGCGTGCATTGAGTCGGTGGAGTCTGAGGTTAGCTGGAGCGCGAGGAGGATGTACGTGATCCTGCTTTCACCCACCCAGTGGATAGTGTTCCCCTATTGCTACTGAAAGATGGAGGAAAAGACATAGACCGCCGACAGATATCCTGTGGGTCAATTACAGGTTTCGGGCGAACGAACATTTTGGGTGTCGGATCTCGTCATGTTGATCAGCGGTGTACCACGGGATGGAAGTGTAAATGCGACACAGCATGGAAGTTTACAATTTTTTTTTTCATAATTGGTAACTTTTTGGACCCTGGATGAAGCACATTAAAATTTTCAATCCTCAATATTATGGAGAGTTTTTTGCTAGAAGGCTGTCTAATCTGATATTTCTCTTGTAGTCATAAAATCTTTACAAAACTTGTTGATCTACGCTTCCTTCCAAGTATATACAAAAGTTTTACTTTCCAAAACTGAAAACCAAGTTGAGATTTAAAATTTTTTTAAATATTCTCTTTAATTGGATACTTCTCACTGATTCTGCAATTTTTGGGTGCTTCAATCTTAGAAACAATAGCGTTATGTGAGGTGAAACTTTGGACACACATGCTATGTTTACGAGACTCGCTTGTTCAATCTGTAAGTAGTGGTGAGACATCCTCCAGACAGACACAGTGAGATACACAATCACACAAACGTCTATGTTACAACTAGCAACAGTTTTGGCAAGTTCAGCCACATTTTTATAATTCTTCGTCTTCCTGTATGTTTTCCTTTCTGCTTCCTTTCCTCTCTTTCTCTTATTATTTCTCTATCTTTAGACGTATATCTTCTTTTTTCCCTGCAGCTTAGCTTATTGTTAATGTGCATTACTAAATTAGAAATCGTATGTTTGCGAGTCTGGCACAGTTTGGCACTAGTGTACAGCGTTGCCAAACGTTAATGTGCGTTGCGCTACACTCCATTATACAAGCACCTTATGGTTTGAAGTATCTGGCACAGTTTGGCACTAGCGTACAGCGTTGCCAAACGTTACTGTGCGTTTCGTGACACGCCGTTATACAAGCACTTTAAGGTTTGAAGTGCCTGGCAGAGTTAGGCACTAATGTACAGTGTTGCCAAATGTTACTATGCGTTGCGTTACACGCCATTGTACAAGCACCTTAAGGTTTGTAGTGCCTGGCACAGTTTGGCACTAGTGTACAGCGTTGCCAAATGTTAATGTGCGTTGCGTTACAAGCCATTATACAAGCAGCTTAAGGTTAGAAGTGCCTGCCACAGTTTGGCACTAGTGTACAGCGTTGCCAAACGTTACTGTGCGTTGCGCTACACGCCATTATACAAGCACCTCAAGGTTTGAAGTGCCTGGCACTGTTTGGCACTAGTGTACAGCGTTGCAAAACATTACTGTGCGTTGCGTTACACGCCATTATACAAGCACCTTAAGGTTTGAAGTGCCTGGCACAGTTTACCAAGGAAGTTGCATTGAACGTTATATTAGAAACAATCTTGAACGTGAACCAATTTGTCGATATATGCTACGTGGACTATGATAAAGCGTTTGATAAATTACGACACGACCTCTCATGACAGTACTTAAAGAATAAATCTAGACAACAGTAATGTGACAACTCTTTACCTTCTTTAACCACTATTGAGTGGTGGTAACGAACAAGGCAGTAGCGGGCTTAAACGTAGGTAAAAGGCATTACAGATGATCCTTGAATTATTCCAATAATACGGTTTTAGAAGCAGCAACTACAGAAAACTTGCAGAATTTAATCAATAACATCGTTGAACATCTGTCATTGCACCATTGGTCGACATTATGGAATAACATAGACTAACAAACACCTTTCAGGGGGTGAGTTTCTGTCAATGGTGAAAGCATGTGCTAATTTTAGATTTAATCAAGAACATTGGAAATTGACACAGAAGTATCTGCCGTTCTGAAAAGACATTTTTTGATCGGGTAAAGACAGATGAAACATACACAAAATATATTAAACTCGTAAGCTTTTTACTCTGAATGAAACTCATAATTTGATGGCTCATACGGATTTTCACATTTTTGTTTAAATATTTATTGCCAATTTTGATTCCTGTTTTAGTAAATTTGAAAACAATCAAACTAACTAACATAAGGGGGGCAAAGTGTTTCAAGTCAAATTGTTCACGTCGGTCTTACCGTCAACCAGTGAAATCATTCAACAGCTTTCAGTTATGGCTTGATAAATGGTGCATAAAAATCAATTCGTCCAAGTCCATGTTACTTTCACTCCACGTAAGGTTAACTGCCTCCAGTATCAATTAACGGTCGACCAATACCCCAAGCTGGAAGTGCTAAGTACCTTGGGATGCAACTGAACAAAAGACTAACGTGGAAAAAACACATAATCTCTAAGAAGATAGAACTTAATTTCAAGGTCGTTAAGATCTACTGGTAGATAGGCAGAATATCACGGTTAAGTCTCTTCAACAAACTTTTAATATATAAAGCTGTTCTTAAACCACTATGGACGTATGGTATTCAATTTTGGCGTACTGCTAGTACGAATAATTTAGAGATTATACAGCGCTTTCGGTCTAATACTTTAAGATCAATAGTCGACGCTCCGTGGTTTGTCTCCAACAATTCTACACCCCGAGACTTCAAACTTCCAGCTGTGAAAGAAGAAATCATGCGCTTCTGCAGGACTCACGTCTCTAAATTAGAAAATCACTCAAACCTCATAGTAGTTAATTTGTTAGATGATAGTGAAGATATTTATAAACTAAAAAGGCACAAACTGTTATACTTACCAATTAGGTTTAACAAATAATGTATGCTCTGTATTATCTGTATTCTAAAGTCTGTGATATCTGTTCTGTAATATCTGTATGTTTTGTATATGTGTCATCATTACGTGTTAATGTCAACTAGTATGTGTGCCTTATCCTCTCAGTGTTTAACATTTTGAATTTATTGTATCAATGCCAGCAGCAAGTGGAAGTGGTTTTTGTTCATTTGTTTACATGTTTTTGTCATTTAGTCTTGTAATTTGCGAATCTGTTTAATCTGTTAACAAAAACAAGAAAAGGTGTCACTCGTCAGATCTTCATAAACACGTATGTGTTTAGTCAGACAATTTGTTCAATGTCCGCTTAGCCAAACAGATCACAAATCTGCAATAAACTGAAGAAAAAAAATTATACAACATACATTGCAGCAGTGAAGCGTTTGAAGTTCACTGACCAATTTTAAACCAGTGTCGCGCCGCCAAAGTTCGAGCGTAATTCCGTCACGTTGATTTGTGTCAACAAACGTTCTTTACTTTTTTCCTGCAAATTCTAATACAATGGGCATTGAACATTCATATATGTGGAATTTTAGTTTAAAATTTTATTAGAATCTGTTAAAAATTTTCCGAACCGTCTTCATCTGAATTGTTAGACATCCTAACGCCACAAATTGTGCAGTGTCCGATTCGTTGTCCATCCGTCGAATGTATGTGTAATTCTCTAAACAATTAAATTTAAAGGGTATTTTATACAGATTTTGGTTTGTACACATTTTATGCAATCGTCGTAGCAACAGATCAGTCGACAGAAGTACGTTGCAGAGGTTTGGCAACACACTACAGACAAAATTAGCCATTCTCACAAAGTTATGATTTCCACTCTAGGTAGATTTACCTCAGAAACCTACTGTCCACTGTGATAATAGTAATTGTATAACATGTTAACTATGACATATACATTTGAGGTATTTATTCAATGACAAATTCTATATGGGTATATGATAGTAGTAACAGTATTAATTTATAATTCAAAGTTTATTCTTGATCTTTTGGAGATTGCAATTGTAGATTTTATTCTGAGTTTATAATGAACTTATATTACTGTAGAAAAATTGTAGGTTTCTAATGAACACTATGTACAGACAATAATCATGATCTTACCTTTGGTCCGTCCAGTGCATTAGTAAGAGCTGCATTTAGAATGTAAATATTTGATGTTATTAAATAATACAGAGATACGAAAAACATCATTTTCATAATTGGTAAAGTCGTAAACTTTCCTTGTAACTGTTTTACACACTGATGCTTTATACAGGAGCAATGCTGCTAATCTGCGACGTATGACACAGTTTAATAACCATAAGGGTACAATAAGTAATATTTGATAACACTACATTATTATATCTCTCACAGTAATAAAGATAGACGAGACTATTGCTGTGTATTTAAATAGTCAATAGAATAATTTAATTTTACAGTAGACAATAACTGTATTTATTAAACACGTTTTATCTATTTGTCTTTTCGCATCGAGTAATCAGTAGCTCAATAACAATGTATCGGTATATAGTTTACATATTTGGTAACAATTATTATAACTGGAGGGTACTTTAATTTTTATAATTTTACAAAGAAAAAAAAATAATTTTTGATGTCGTCGTGACATACTTAATACACACAAAACCATTGCGTTCATTTTCCAGTATTCTCTGACGATTTGTCTTGCTTTCGTAGTCGTCATCATATATTACCAATTTATCTGTATTACCAGTTTATGGTTGCAGTATTAACACAACACAGATGCTAAATTTTAGAATGAAAAATACAAATAACAGCAATAGAGACTATACTGTACTTGTAAATTTCATTTTTTTACATAGTTCGTACTCCGAATGAAACTCCGTTAGTATTAATAGTAGTTAAGTGTTTCAGGTGTATGGGGTCATGAGGCAATATGTCTCGTAGACAACTGTGTATTTTTCGCACCTTTCCTTAGTCGTGGTTTGAAAATGGTTGTGACACAGTAGTGTCAGAGTCTTGAATTTTTATCTAAAAGGAGACATTACTTCCAATTAAGTAAAGACGCTACTTCTTCAGAAGGGCTATGAGTATATGGTTAAACGTTCAAATCAGTATGTTACATTCTTTGTGTGTATACGAAGGGAATACATCAGCATGTCAAGTGTACTTCAGAAAAAGGAGCTAATTTTAGGGGCAGCAAGAACCGAAAATAGAACTCAGAATTTTAATAAAATTGCAAAAGTTTAATTGGGGAAAGGATTATTAATAATTTTAGTGAAAAATCATTTTTATTTTAAAAATTTATATTTACATTTAACATAAATACATGCAAATCACACGTCGTAGTATATAGCCTACATTCGTGTGTATGCAAATGTAAAAAGTATTACTTTTATTTCTTGTTATAGTAATAATATATTTTACACGGATCAACTAATAAATGTACAAAGCAAATAAGGAAAAAATTATACTCTACCGACATTTCAAACATGTATCCAAATTATCTCATTGACGATACTATAAATATTATAAACAATTGGGTGTCACTGGCTATAATTCATTTTTTGCATTATACAGTAGGGAAGTTGTTAAATATATTATGCTAATAATGAACTAAGCATAACAAAATTATTTCAAAGTGTTCAACTCCATCTCACAACATATGAATACATTTTATTGTATCATAAATAAAAACATTTTTAACATTTTCGTCATTATTGTTATAATATTAAACATTTGGAATAAGCTCACAGTGTTTAAAATATTAACTTTTGCTAAATGTATATACATAATTGTGGCTGTGGGGAAATTTTTGGTAATATTGATTGAACTGGCAACACTGCTTTTTCGTTTCAGCTTTTTCGTGACGCACTGAATCAGTTTTCTGCTCTAGAAGGGCAAGGTGTATTTGTCCGATGAAAATTAACACCCAAATCTCGCTCTACAAAATATTCTAGCTCCTCCATCAATATCATCGGATACAACAAGATACCTGTAAAACGAACGCATCTATGGTGTTATGGGAATATTTTCATCACACGAGTTGTTTACAAGACTAGGAGTCGAATATTTTGATCAGACGCCTCGCCTAACCAATTAGTTGATAATGTGTGAAATATTAACTAAAGTAACACAAAGTTAATATTATTATTAATTTTATTAGTTATAATAACACAAATCTCATATTATAGACGCACTTTGAAGTAACGTGTATAAAGGATGGCACACAAGTGACGACTGCTATGGTTCCGTGACAGAAGACATGTGGGAACGCCGCGGCGAACGTGGTAAGTCCTTTGAAGTCGAAACAAACATTCAGTACAGATCGAAAGTAAAAGAAAAAGATAAAGGTATTACAGATTTGGAATAGTCTACAGGAGTAAATCTAGTGTACTTAATTCAAGGAAGATACAAAGTCAGAAATCAAATGCAGTCATAGGTATGACACAGAAGTAAAATATATGACTAGATGTTCACATGTCATAATCATTTACATACATAGTTATTTAGAAAATATATAATTTGATTTTATAACATTAACGTTAAAGTTAATCATATTTTATATCAATGGTGCACATTAAAAGAACTGAGAGTTTCTGCAGCAACATATGCTGATACTTAATTGAAGCGTTGTAAGCCACTCGCACATAGTAAAGCGTGCTTTAAAGTAGAGGATACACCGCAACGTATACACTCAAGCGAAACGATTTGGTAGCCTTGTGTACAGTACCGTTGTTGACAAGGCGGCATAAAACCGTGGGACAAGCGTAGGGTTGTTTGTCTGAGTTGCAGTTTAAGCAAGGTAGAGGCTTTTGAATATGTTATCAGACGACAGAAGTTGAAAAGTCGAACAATGGTATGTGTGAATATAATTCATTCTAGTCTATTTAAGCAGAGAGAAAGAAAACGTAAAATGGGAAGTGAGTTTGCGTGTGTGTATGTGTGTGAAATAATAGATAGATAGAGAGAGAGAGAGAGAGAGAGAGAGAGAGAGAGAGAGAGAGAGAGAGAGAGAGAGAGAGAGAGAGAGAGAGAGAGAGAGAGAGGGAGAGAGAGAGAGAGTGAGAGAGAGAGAGAGGGTGAGAGAGGGTGAGAGAGTTAAAGTGAGAAAGAAAGAGTGACAAAGAATGAGATACAACCATGGCATAGTGCAATAATGAGATAACCGTTTGACCATGTAGAAAATCATTGTCTTGGAAATTAGTGGATGTTATGATTAGATATAAAATACCGCAAACATAACTGGAGAAACAAGACTTTGATTATTATACTTCGATTCATACAGGTGTGTCTCGCCGCATCTTAATATTACACATTTGTCCTGGTACACTAAGTGTTAAGGATCATATTAACTACTACCTGCTTCTTCTTCTGATTACCAACGGCAAGTCTAATTATAACATTATTTTTAGATTACCGTAACATTTATTTGTACCTAGTAATTCGACAAAAAATATGATAATATTATAAACAATTTGTAATTTTATCTCATTGTTCGGCATTTGTAGGCTTTCAAAAATCAGTTTTGGAAATGTTGAAACATTGAACGTATCAGTTTTTCTTGGATTTCCTTGTCCTTGACGTGGCCGTTACTTAACTAAATACCAATATTATATTAACGACTTCAATTGTCTTCCGAGTCGTTAATATAATAGTGGTATTTAGTATCAGTTTTGTTTTCGCAATGATTTAATACAATTGAACAGTAATACATTTGAAGCTTCACAATACTTGATAATTTAAAACAGTATAGGGGTGTAGTTGTTTATAAACTGTAATTTGCAAAACACTGCTTACATAGATGCTGGTGAATTTGTTTGTTTGGAATATTTAACAAAATTTTATCAGCGGACGTAAATGCATGATGCTGAATTTTAAAATAACCGTTCTGAGTTAAAAACAGTAGGAAACGTTCAGCTTCCGCAAAACCAAAGTCCCTATTGCTTGAGATTATGTCTCTTATAAGCGATATATCACGAAACGATACCTTCTCAAATTTAGGTATTTCGATTGTTTTCCAATGGAGAAGTTGCAAAACTAATTTCCGCACTTGTGTGTGTAAAAATGCGCTACTTAAGTTATGTAAGCAGTCCGGGGCTATCCAATAGTCTTTCAAATCTCTAGTTTGCAGGAAGTTCAAAACCGACCAGGTGCTGTACACATAATAATTTGACATACAGTAACCATTATAATAAGCCTTCACGTCTTGGTACTTATGCAATATCTTGAAGTATTCTAATTTTTCTCTTACCTCTTCCCCTGTCAGTCCGTAATACTTGACATATGGATGATATCCCAGAAAGGGAAAATGACCAATAACATTTTGCTCTTTGAATAATACAATTGATAGACGCATACAATCGTTAATCAAACTACCTTTAACGTACTCATTATTTTCCAGTAAATTATACATAAAGTTCTGGATAAAGAAAATTGTTTTGTATCCGTCCGGTAATGGAAAATCCCTTGACAACAATTTCCAAACGGGAGCTTCAAAACCGTCAATTAAAACTATTACTTTTTGACTATAATGCAAATACAACTTTTCTGATAAATATCCTAAAGCATTCTGTAATTCTAATTCTGATAAGTTTTTGTAATAATTTTTATCAGTGTATAGTGAAAAACGGTATTTCTCAATATCGTCCAGCGGAGTGCTGTTTATTAGGTACCCGTGTTCTAAAAATGAATCACTTATTACGTCTTTGAACATATCTAGAACATTTGTAAAACTATTCCCTTTTGCCTTTTTAAAAGTGATGAAAATTACGGGGTATTTCCCGCAATGAAAGGAAAAAAAAGTATTATTCCACTTAAAAATATTTAGGTTGTGTTTTACAAATAGTCTGCAACCCTGTGTTAGACTGGAAGATATCAGCCCATTTTCTGGCTGCAGGAAAGTCTTCAGCATTTTTAAGTTCACTGTTTTCCCGAAACCGCTTGGTGCAGTTATACGAATAAAACGATATCTCTTATATATATCATGCAATAAATCCTTTATGAGCAGCGATTTGTCAACGAAACACGTAGATAGTAAGACATCTTTAAATTCTGGTTCACGTAACAGGCATGTCCTTTTCATTGCCACCTGTAACAAAGAAAGAAATAAACATTTGAGGGCTTTTCATAGTAGATATACTTTAAGTAGCTGGTATACTTGAAAGGTAAGGAAACATTGTTTTAATTGATATCATTTATTACAACCATCTGTTAATGCCGTTAGCTACAATGCTAATTATACTCGACTGCTGGCCTATAACAAGGAAATAGTGACCTTTATGAATATGAAACGCAGCAGCTTATTTTGAATACGATTGTCTGCTAAGTGAAAGCTATTTTTACAAACTTGAAATATAACAGAATTGAGATTGAGTTAAGAATTCTATGTCCTAATATCATGAAAAAAATTTAAGACAATTTAATTAAACGTCCATTTGGGGTAAGTAGATTTAAATAAGTTCATGCATGTGTACAAAGAGGCATTTTATAAATTCATTAAAAATATATAGGGTGCCACAATTCTCAATTATGAAGAGTTTTGTAACAATGATTGTAATTTTGTAGAATTAATATTTTCAGCTTTCAGAAGATTATTTGAATATTATCTTTTAAGTATTTGAGCTTTTCTCCTAGTTTAAACTATAAAAAACCCTTTACCGTATGAAGTCTTATGTCAAGTAGGTTTGTGTTTACTCTTTTAAATCATTATTTTATGGAGTACTGACAACTGAATTTATGTATTTCCAATTAAAATGTTGTGTACTGCCATAAGTCAAATTAATTGACTGTACATTTACACCCAATTCTTCCATTTTCTGTCTTACGTAGTGTCAAGAGTCATTCCAAGATACTTTGCAGTGTTTCCAAAACAAACTATACTACAATTACCAGTCTCTGGCAATGATGTCCTTAATTTTAGTTTGCAGAGTTTGAATGTGTTGATTTCTGTTCAACTAGCTTTATTTCCAAAACTTTGTCGACTGCTAATATCGTCAACAACTTTTTACACGTTATTCGTAGTATTCTCATATCATTATCTGCTACCCAAAGGACGGTATCATGATTAAGCGTGAAGTTTACTATTTGTTGTGTTTCACGTGTATACAAAACATAGTAACGTAAAATATTGTGCCACATAGATGAAAAACTAGTTGATATTATGGACAAAACATGTCATCGAGTTCTTTAAAAACGAAAATAAACAACAAGGATTTAGAACGCCCTTGTAACGAGAAACATTTCACATGCATTGAACGTTATATTAGAAACATTCCTCAACGTGAACCAATTTGTCTAGATATGCTACGTGGACTATGATAAAGCGTTTGAAAACGTACTACATGATCTTTCATGACAGTACATACAAAAAATTACAAGTTTATTTTAGATTAAATCAAGAACATTGGAAATTGATACAAAAGTACCTGCGGTTCTAGAAACAAACTTTTTGATCAAGTAAGAACACTGATGAAAGTTACACAAAATATATTATCCTTGTAAGGTTTTTACTTTGAATAAACTCATAATTTGGTACCTCATACTGATTTTTACATTTTTATTTAAGTATCTATCGTCAATTTTGATTCCTGCTTTCCGTAAAGTTTAAAATTATCAGACTAAGGCTACACTCAGATTTACGTAATAATTCTCATTATACTGTTACGCAGCGTGGAAGTTTACAACTTTTTATAATTGGTAACTTTTTTGGACCCTGGATCGAGAATATTAATATTTTCAATCTTTAATGTTATAGATAGTTTTTTGTTAGAAATCTGTCTAATTTGAAATTCGTCTTGTAGTCGTAAAATGTCTACAAACCTGTTTGATCTATGCTTCCGTGCAAGTATATAAAAGTTATATGCTTCAATCTTAGAAACAATAGCGGTATGTGAGGTAAAACTGTGGACAGACATACTACTTTTTACGACACTCGCTTGATGAATCCCTAGGTAGTGGCGAGGCATGCTATAACAGATAGAGAGAGAGACATATATACACAAACGGCCATGTTACAACTAACATCTGTTTTGGCACGTTCAACCACATTTCTATACTTCTTCGTCTTCCTGTATGTTTTTCTTTCTGCTTCCTTTCCTCTCTTCCTCTTATTATTTTTCTGCCTTTTGACGTATATCTTCTTCTTTCTTTTCAGCTAAAACCTTATTGTTAATGTGTATTGCTAAAGTAGATATCATATGTTTGCGAGCCTCGCACAGCTTGGATCCAGTGTACAGCGTTGCCAAACGTTACTGAGCATTGCCTTACACGCTATTATACAACATGTATGCCAGCACTGAAGCGTTCGAAGGTCACTGACTAATTGCAAACAAGCGCCCCCAATGTTGCCTAGTCAGGATTTTTGAGCGTAAGTCCGCCTCGTTGATTTGTGTCAACAAAAGTTCTTTACTTTTTTCCCTGCAGCTTCTAATAGATTGGACGTTGAAAATACATAAATGTGGAATCTTAGTTTAATAAATTTATTAGAAGCTGTTGTAAATTTTCCAAACCGTCTTTGTGTGAATTGTTAGACGTCCTAACGCTACCATTTGTGCAGTGTTGGATTCGTTGTGTATCCGTTAGTATGGGTAATTTTCTAAAAAATTATATTTAAAAGGTATCTTGTTCTGGTTTATTTTTTATACACATTTTAAGCAATCGTCATAGCAACAGATCAGTCGATAATAGCACGCTGCTGAGGTACACTTCGGAAAAAATTAGCCATTCTCACAAAGTTGTGATTTCTACACTAGGACGATTTTATGTATAAAATTTACTGTCTTCTGTGCGAATAGTAATTGTACAAAATGTTAACTATGACATATGCCATATGAGATATTTCTTCAATGACAAGTTTTATACGGCTATATGACCGTAGTAAAAGTGTTAATTTAGAAATGGAAGTTAATGCATGTACGATTAGAACTTGAGATGGCGTATTTTATTCTGAGGTTATAAGGAATATCATATTACTGCAAGAAATTTGTAGCATTCTAATAAACACTATGTAATGACAATAATCATGAGGTTACCTTTGGTAGGTCCGTTGCATTAGTAAGTGCTGCTTGTAGAATGTAAATGTTTGATGTTATGAAGTAAAAAAGAGATACAAAAAATATCATTTTCATAGTTGGTAAGATCGGAAAGTCTCTTTGAAACTCTGTAACACACTGATGCTTTACACAGGAGCAATGCTGTCAATCTGCGACGTATGACACACTTTAATATACGTACATCAAGTAATATTTGATAACACTTCGGTATTATAAAAATCGCTCATAGTAATAAAGATAGACGACACTATAGCAATGTGTTTAAATTGCCAACAGAATTAATTTAAATTTACAGTAGATAATAAATCTAATTATTAAAAACTTCATATTTTAACATTGTTTGGCATCGAGTAATTAATAGCGCAATACAAATCCATCGTTACATATTTTTCAGATTTATAAACAATTGTATAAAATTGTCAATTTCAGTTCTTAAAATTTTCAAAACAAAAAGTTATTTTCATACTCCTCTTAAAATACCTAATGCACACAAAATTATTGCATTTATTTGCCAATGTTTGCAAACAATTTTTGTTTCCTTTTCGTCGTCGTCGTCGTCGTCATCATCATCATCATTATTATCATCATCATAATCATTATTTGTTACAAATTTAATTATACTATTACTTTATGATTGCAGTATTAACATAAGTCAGAGACACATTACAAATACAAATGTTAATAAAAATAAAAATATAAATAACAGCAATACAGAATATACTGTACTTGTGAACTCCATTCTTTTACGGAGTTCGTAATCTGAATGAAACTCCGTAAGTATTAATAGTAGTTACGTATTTCAGGTCTACTGCTGTTTAAAGAGAATTTTGTATTATTGGATTATACATCTTTCAGAAGCCTGCAACTTTCAGTTTGAAATCATTATTATACATATAATAGAGCTGTTGACCATGAATTCTTAGCGAATGGTCTAACGATACTCTTAATTGTCTCAGGATTTTTCATTTGGTTGGGACGAATAAATTTAAAGAGAGAATAATGCAATGTGATTAAATAACACTTTAATTGAGTATGGGAACTATGTATATGAATTTCTCACTTCAAAACAATCAATATTGTACAAGACTATGTGAATCACTTGAATTACAACACAGGTTTTGGCAGGAAAATAAAATACGGTATAAAGTCTTCAGAGACACACAATGTAAACTGTCAGAAAACATACAAAGGAGTTTAATAAGAGATTACAAAGAAGAGAAATGTAATAACGCAATGGCCATGAAATTATAGACGTAGATTGAAGTAACGTATAGAAAGGATGGCACACAAGTGACAACGGTTAGGGAAATATTATTTTAAATTATTCCATTACTACCTTCTGTTCAGTTGAATGCTAATTGACACTGTCAGGTAGCCTGCAACAACAAAATATTGCAGTTTCTAAACATAAAACAGAACTGTTTATTTTGAACACCTTTTTCTTCTAAGAGTAAGGGATTTAGTATTAATCTTAATCGCGTCCTATTCTCCCTTGGGGTGTCGATGAGTTGAAAAGAAATCGCCACTGTAGCCTCTGATGAGCAAGCGCCCTTGCCTGATTCCAAAGATGCCCCTGTCCACCAAGAAGTCTTGCGCAGTGTCTTGCCATGTCGTCTGATTCTTCCTCTAGATCGTTGCCAGGAGATTCTTGCCTCATATACATTACTGGGAAGTCTCTGATCACACATTCGGAAACGTGTCCGAAATATCTCATTTGAGACGTTTTTGTTGTGTCAGCCACTAGCTTTAATTTTAATGCTAATCTTATTGTAACATTTCTGACTCGGCCCCTGCGAGTTTTACCCTCCACTCGTTTCAATTATCTCATTCCCTGTGTATGAATAGCACTGAATTGGCTTGCACTGAGTGCTCAAGATTCACTCTCATACGTTTTATTAAAAACAATACCTTTTTTCCTTAGGGTTTTCAGTTTTTCAGTTAAACTTTTATTTAAAGCATGATACACATTCCCTGCACCGGTTAGTCTTTGATTTATTTTATGCAGATCCTTTTCCATTGGCACTAATTACAGAGGCAAGATACTTGAATTGTTGCACTAGTTCGAGTGGTTCCCCTTGGCAGCTAATCCGATGGTTTTCAGGGGCTCTTGAAATAATCATGGTCTTTGACTTACTTGTGGGTCCCATCTACTAAGCTCTTCATTCCAAACGTCCAAGTTATACAGAAGTTTTTCCTCTGAGCTGGCTTCAAGGACCAAGTCGTCTGGAAACGCTATGGTGCCCAAAGTGACTGATCTCATTCTAAAATTTTCTACATAATTTCTGTTAAGAGATTGCACTCCTTCAAAAATTTACCTGTTATTATTATGAACAACAATCGGCATGAAGCATCTCCTTGCTTTACCCGACAAAATGTTTTGTATTCTTCTGACTTTGCGTGGAAAGTGCTTACATAATTGCGCAGGTCTTTTAAAATCTTATAAATCTCTGGATTAGACATAAGCCTGCTCATATTCTTTCTAAGATGGGCCACAATGGAGACCACAAAACCCTGTTAAAGTCATTCTCCATGTCTATAAAGCACAGATGTAATTCTTTATTATATTCATTGGCCTTTTTAGATGTTTGCCTAGGTGTGAGTATGTGATCTATTGTGGTCCTGTTTGGCCTAAACCCATTCCTGTTTTTCTAGTTTCCCCTCAGTTCTTTATTTTAGACGTTGTTCAAGTATACTGCTGCATATTTACCCTGGAAAACGTTTGTGTATTGTTACTATCACAGATATTTCCCATACCTTAGGTGTTTCAATTTTTTCCTAATGTTGCCAACTGCAACACAAGAAGTAACAAATCTTCCCCACTTTCTCCCACCTTCTTGATCGTCTCTGTGGTAATCCCATCTTGCCCAGCCCCTCTGCTCAGTTTAAGCTTTCAATGGCCGCCAGCTTTTCATGTCTATCTATTATTATATTTGGTTCTGTTACTTGGACCCCTACTCTGCAATTATGTCATTTTCCGCTTCGTCTGAACTCAGAGTCTTAAAATACCTCATCCATTAACTCATGACTTCTTTTTCATCTATCAACGACACACCATTTTCATCTGTAATAAATGTTATAGGACACTCCTTTTCTTTCAGAACTTTAAGTAACAGCAGAAACATTGTTGCCTTTAAGTACAACAGAATTTGGATAGAATTGAGAAAACAATTTATCAATATTATCCACGTATTTCTTAACAAAAGAATGAAACATTCATTTTCAGTAAATAGATTTATATAAAATCATGTAGATTTAGGTGTAGTAATTTCATAAATCCATTATCAATATATATATGGGCGTATTAATTTTAATTTAATGGGTTTTGTAATTCTGATTGAAGTATTTTGTAATTTATATATATATATATATTACTTTAATATTTATAACTAAATTTACCTCAAGATATACTTTTTTCCTATTAGGAACATGTTTCGAGAGTTCCTATACACTCATCTTCAGCCTTCGCCATCTTGTTTCTGGTAAAGTATTTGTGTGTTGGCTTCTTTGTGTGTCATACAATATGCAATATATAGAAAACCAACTTCCACTAACATCATTATACCTAACCATTCTGACCACCCACCACAACATAAAATGGCAGCATTTTATTCGTTATTTAACAGAATGTACAAAATACCCCTAAACAAACAAGAAACTGACAAAGAAAGAAATATAATATACCAAATTGCTTATGCAAATGGATACAATAAAAATACTATGATCAAAATAGAAAATAAAATCAAATACAAAATATAAACTGAACAATTAAGAATTAATCAAACTGAACAACACATAAATAATAACAACAACAAAAAATGGGCCACATTCACATATATAAATAATAAAATGACAAAACTAACAAAACTATTCAAAAACACAGATATAAAAATAGCATACAAAACTAATAAAAATAAATTACAAAATCTAAATAGCTCACACAACAAAGATAATACAACAACCAACGGCATATACAAAATTGAATGCCAAGATTGCAATAAATGTTATATAGGACAAACAAAAAAACAGCTGAAAAAACGTTATTTTGAACACCTAAATGCATACAAGAAACCAAATATATATAAATCCAATTTAGCCACACATGCAATAAACACAGGACATGAATTCTCAGACATAACCAATGTAACACTAATAAAACATATACCACACAAAGGCACCATAATGAACATTTGGGAAAATTTACAGATTTACAAACATAAAACAAAAAACAAACTAATACCAGAACAAATACAAATCAATACAAAACATGACACAATATTCAAAGCACTCAACGTCGAAAATACACAAAATACAAAAACAGATACCACAACCACACACAATAATGCAACTTTAAAAGACCAAAGACCAACAAACTACCTTAATAAGATCCAGAAGCCAACACACAAATACTTCACCAGAAACAAGATGGCGAAGGCTGAAGATGAGAGTACAGGAACTCTCGAAACATGTTCCTAATAGGAAAAAAGTATATCTTGAGGTAAATTTAGTTATAAATATTAAAGTATTATATACATCAAGAAACGGACTGTAGCAGAAAGTGATTGAAATATATATATATATATATATATATATATATATATATATATATGTATATATATATGTATATATATATATATATACATTTAATATTAGTTAATATAATAAAAAATAATTACTGTAATAATATAATTAATGCTGAAAATGATTATAACCTTACCGTTGCATTAATAAGTGCTGCTTTCAAAATATAAGTGTTTAATGTTATGAAAAATAAGCAAATATGAAAAGTGTCACCTTCATAGTTGGCTAAAACAGAAAATTTTCCTTGCAACTGTTTTGTGTAATGGTGCTTTACAAAGAAGCTATGCTGCTAATTTGCGACCTCACAAATATTAATAACAATATAAAATATGTAATGTTTGATAGCGCGAGAACGTAACATCTCTCATAGTAATAATTATAAATAATTTTGAGTGTACTTTAATTGTGAAATAAAATTAATTCAAATTTAAAATGCAAGATAACCCTGTTATTAAAACGTTTTTATAAATTTCTATTTGCGTAGAATAATAATAGTGAAAACGTAATGTATCAAATTTATACTGTATTTTTTACCAAATTAGTAACATTTATTAATAAAAAATTGGTATTTAAATTTATACAATTTTACAAACAAAGTAAATAATTTAGCAAATTTTTGTAGCTCTCCGTAACGCAATATATATATATATGCGTGTGTGTGTGTGTGTGTGTGTGTGTGTGTGTGTGTGTGTGTGTGTGTGTGTTGAATATTTTTAGTTGATCTCGTGCCTCTGCAGTAATGCAGGTATATCTTTTGGTATATCTTCATTTCACATTTTATATCTTCAAATAAATACAACTGCAAGTAGGTTTATTTACACCTAATGCACGTTTCACATAAATTAATCTGTATTTTTAGAGTTTTTTGTAAACTGTAATTGAATGTTTCGATTTTTTATGTTGGATGTTACTAGTTAAAGGATAATCGTTATTATTTCGATTTATAATAATTACTACGTTTTTAATTAATTTGACATTTTGAATATTTGGAAAGTTATGTTTATTACTTAAACTGTGTATAGTTAAATTAAATTTGTAAATATTTGTTTTGGAAACGGATTGCGATGTCAAATGAATCCCTCGTTAATTTTTTCTTCGTCTGGCCGACGTAAAAGTTATTGCAACCTGGACATTTTTTTTTTGTATATTACCATTGTAAGCTTAACTCCACTTAATTTTATGTTCCACATCGATTTTAAAATTTTTACCTCAATTTTTCGCCTATGGTGCACGTTAGTTTAATGATTTTTATGCTAAACCGCATTCGTACTAAGTTCAAAAATCACTTTATTATTTTATGCGGCATGGAATTTTACAGTGTTTTTAAACTCTCGATCATTTATTTGTGCCCCGGTCCAAATGTCTTTACATTTCCAAAGTGCGTAATACAATTACTATTATTGTTAAAATTTCGTTTAACAATGTTCGACGTTGAAACCTTGAACAAATTCTTTTGGCCTTTGGTGTCGCTACATTTTTAATTTTCCAAAATTCAAAACGTTTTCATATTTTGTTTACAATTCTCTTTATTTCCATACCCCTTTATGAGATCTGCAATGTTTCCCAAAACATTTCCCCTTATAGGGTTACCTGTTGACCGTCTATATTGTGCGTTCAATCTCAATGTGCACACATGCTGCGTTTTACGGTATTCGGTTAATGAATTCAAAACATGTGAGGCGTTTCCAGATAGACTAATATTGTGTCAGGAACGTTCGCATTTGCGAAAGGCGCGCGGGCGTACCGTGTGTGACCGAGTACCGACCCCTGGGTGTGGCCATGGACGGGCTCCGAGAACACGGCTGTTTATCGCCGCCGGTGTTGGGTGGCCTCCCGTTGGTCGAAGCCGCCCAGATACGCACTGCTTTGGAGTGCACCTTACTGTCGCTCACGCGAGCGCGTGGGTGGGCCCTTGCGAACGGTAGACAGGGTGGCCGGTCGCTCGTTAGTAGCTATGTCCGACCTCTCGCGCTAATCCGTGATGTACTTCCAATACACAGTAGAAATCTAGTAGCTTTAGACTCGGGCCTCTTGCTGTAACCTAAAGTTCAACTGGCGTGCATTGAGTCGTTGGAGTCTGAGGTTAGCTGGAGCGCGAGGAGGAAGTACGTGATCCTGCATTCACCAACACAGTGGATAGTGTTCCCCTATTGCTACTGAAAGATGGAAGAAAAGGTTTAGACCGCCGACAGATATCCTGTGGGTCAATTAGAGACGTCAGGTGCACGACCATTGTGGGCGTCGGATCTCGTCATGTTGATAAGCGGTGTACCACGGGATGGAAGTTTAAATGCAACACAGCATGGAAGTTTACAATTTTTTTTTCATAATTGGTAATTTTTTGGACCCTGGATCAAACACATTAAAATTTTCAATCCTCAATATTATGGATAGTTTTTTGCTAGAAAGCTGTCTAATCTGACATTTGTCTTAGAGTCGTAAAATCTTTACAAAACTTGTTGATCTACGCTTCCGTCCAAGTATATACAAAAGTTTTACTTTCCAAAACTGAAAACCAAGTTGAGATTTAAAATTGTTTAAAATATTCTCTTTCAGTGGATACTTAACACTGATTCTGCAATTTTTCGGTGCTTCAATCTTAGAAACAATAGCGTTATGTGAGGTGAAACTATGGTAACACATGCTACTTTTACGAGACACGCTTGATGAATCCGTAGGTAGTGGTGAGACATCCTCAAGACAGACACAGTGAGATACACATACACACAAACGTCTATGTTACAACTAACAACAGTTTTGGCACGTTCAGCCACATTTTTATACTTCTTCGTCTTCCTATATGTTTTCCTTTCTGCTTCCTTCCTCTCTTTCTCTTATTATTTCTCTATCTTTAGACGTATATCTTCTTTTTCCTTGCACGTTAGCATATTGTTAATGTGCACTACTAAATTAGAAATCATTTGTTTTCTAGCCTGGCACAGTTTGAGACTAGTGTACAGCGTTGCCAAACGTTACTGTGCGTTGCGTTACACGCCATTATACAAGCACCTCAAGGTTAGAAGTGCCTGGCACTGTTTGGCACTAGTGTACAGCGTTGCCAAACGTTACTGTGCGTTGCGTTACACGCCATTATACAAGCACCTTAAAGTTTGAAGTGCCTGGCACTGTTTGGCACTAGTGTACAGCGTTGCCAAACGTTACTGTGCGTTGCGTTACACGCCATTATACAAGCACCTCAAGGTTTGAAGTGCCTGGCACTGTTTGGCACTGGTGTACAGCGTTACCAAGGAACTAGTATTGAACGTTGTATTGCATGTTACAAGGAACACTTCACTTGCATTGAACCTTATATTAGAAACAATCATGAACGTGAACCAATTTGTCTAGATATGGTACGTGGACTATGATAAAGCGTTTGATAAGTTACGACACGACCTCTTATGACAGTACTTAAAGAATAAATCTAGACAACAGTAATGTGACAATTATCTCCGACTTCTATAGTATAAAAGAACCTACATGACATTGAGCATAATTCGCCCCGTAAACTGAAATAAAATGAGGTGTTAGTGGAGGAAGTGTTTTAATTCTAACTCTCTTTAACCAGTATTGAGTGGTGGTAACGAACAAGGCTGTAGCGGGCCTAAACTTAGGTAAAAGGCATTACAGATGAGCCTTGAATTATTCCAATAATACGGTTTTAGAAGTAGCAACTACAGAAAACTTGCAGAGTTTAATCAATAACATCGTTGAATATCTGTCATTGTGCCATTGGTCGACATTATGGAATAACATAGACTAACAAACATCTTTCATAGGGTGAGTTTCTGTCAATGGTGAAAGCATGTGCTAATTTTAGATTTAATCAAGAAAATTGGAAATTGACACATAAGTATCTGCCGTTCTGAAAAGACATTTTTTGATCGGGTAAAGACAGATGAAACATACACAAAATATATTAAACTCGTAAGCTTTTTACTCTGAATGAAACTCATAATTTGATGGCTCATACGGATTTTCACATTTTTGTTTAAATATCTATTGCCAATTTTGATTCCTGTTTTCGTAAATTTGAAAACAATCAAAGTAACGGTGCAAAGTTGCGTTACACGCCGTTATATTATGCATGCCAGCACTGAAGCGTTTGAAGGTCACTGACTAATGGCACACCAGTGCCGCCAATGTTGGCTATTCAGGTTTTTTGAGCGTAAGTCCGTTATTAATAAATCGTCGGAATCGAAGATGTTCTGCTCAGGTGTGTTTCTCGGCGTTTCGCAGGCATTTGATAATGTCTGGCATCTTCGACTGTTATACAAAATTAAATAAAAATCTGCCAAATAATTGTTCCCGTATTCTACATCCCTACATAAGGGGGGCAGAGTGTTTCAAGTCAAATTCTGTAATGCTACTTCTCCTATATTACCAGTGGGGTCAGGTGTTCCGCAGGGTAGTGTCCTGGGTCCGGTACTGTACTTCCTGTTCACCTCGGTCTTACCGTCAACCAGTGAAATCACTGTTGCTACCTACGCCAATGACACAGCAATCCTAGCGACACACACCGAAACCTCAATAACATCTCTTGTGCTACAAGAATCATTATACAGCGTTCAGTTATGGCTTGATAAATGGTGCATAAAAATCAATTCGTCCAAGTCCACGTTACCTTCACCCCACGTAATGTTAACTGCCCCCAGCATCATTTAACGGTCGACCAATACCCCAAGCTGGAAGTGCTAAGTTCCTTGGGATGCAACTGGACAGGAGACTAACGTAGAAAAAACACATAACCTCTAAGAAGATAGAACTTAATTTCAAGGTCAGGAAGATCTACTGGTAGATAGGTACGAGTAATATAGAGATTATACAGCGCTTTCAGTCCAAAACTTTAAGATCAGTAGTCGACGCTCCGTGGTTTGTCTCCAACAATTCTACACCCAGAGACTTCAAAGTTCCAGCTGTGAAAGAAGAAATCATGCGCCTCTGCAGGACTCACTTCTCTAAATTAGAAAATCATCCAAACCCCATATTAGTTAATTTGGTAAAAGGTAGTGAAGATATTTATAAACTAAAAAGGCACAAACTGTTATACTTACCAATTAGGTTTAACAAATAATGTATGCTCTGTATTTCTGTATTCTAATGTCTGTGATATCTGTTCTGTAATATCTGTATGTTTTGTATATGTGTCATCATTACGTGTTAATGTCAACTAGTACGTGTGCTTTATGCGCCCATTGTTTACCATTTTGAACTTATTGTATCAACGCCAGCAGCAAGTGGAAGTGGTTTTTGTTCATTTGTTTACATGTTTTTGTCATTTAGTCTTGTAATTTGTGTATCTGTTTAATCTGTTAACAAAAACAAGAAATGGTGTCACTGGTCAGCTCTTCATAATCACGTATGTGTTTAGTCAGACAATTTGTTCAATGTCCGCTTAGCTAAACAGATCACAAATCTGCAATAAACTGAAGAAAAAAAATTATACAACATACATGGCAGCAGTGAAGCGTTTGAAGTTCACTGACCAATTTTAAACCAGTGTCGCGCCGCCAACGTTCGAGCGTAAGTCCGTCACGTTGATTTGTGTCAACAAAAGTTCTTTACTTTTTTCCTGCAAATTCTAATACAATGGGAATTGAACGTTTATATATGTGGAACTTTAGTTTAAGATTTTATTAGAAGCTGTTGGAAATTTTCCGAACCGTCTTTATCTGAATTGTTAGACATCCTAACGCCACAATTTGTGCAGTGTCGGATTCGTTGACCATCCGTCGAATGAATGGGTAGTTCTCAATTAAATTTAAAGGGTATTTTATACAGATTTTGGTTTGTACACATTTTATACAATCGTCATAGCAATAGATCAGTCGACAGAAGTACGCTGCAGAGTTTTGGCAACACACTACAGACAAAATTATCCATTCTCACAAAGTTATGGTTTCTACTCTAGGTAGATTGACCTCAGAAACCTACTGTCCACTGTGATAAAAGTAATTGTATAACATGTTAACTATGACATATACATTTGAGGTATTTATTCAATGACAAATTCTATATTGGTATATGATAGTAATAACAGTATTTATTTATAATTCAAAGTTTATTCTTGAACTTTTGGAGATTGCAATTGTAGATTTTATTCTGAGTTTATAATGAACTTATTTTACTGTAGGAAATTGTAGTTTTCTAATGAACACTATGTACAGACAATAACCTTGAACTTACCTTTGGTCCGTCCAGTGCATTAGTAAGAGCTGAATTTAGAATGTAAATATTTAATGTTATTAAATAATACAGAGATATGAAAAACATCATTTTCATAATTGGTAAAATCGTAAACTTTCCTTGTAACTGTTTTACACACTGATGCTTTATACAGGAGCAATGCTGCTAATCTGGGACGTATGCCACAGTTTAATAACCATACGGGTACAATAAGTAATATTTGATAACACTACATTATTATATCTCTCATAGTAATAAAGATAGACGAGACTATTACTGTGTATTTAAATTGTCAATAGAATAATTTCATTTTACAGTAGACAATAACTGTATTTATTAAATACGTTTTATGTATTTGTATTTTCGCTTCGAGTAATCAATAGCACATTAACAATGTATCGGTATCGTAATTTACATATTTGGTAACAATTATTATTACTAGTAGGTACTTTAATTTATATAATTTTACAAAAAATAATAATTTTTGAAGTCGTCGTGACATACTTAATACACAAAAAACCATTGCGTTCATTTTTCAATATTCTCTGACGATTTGTCTTGCTTTTGTAGTCGTTATCATCATTATTATATATTACAAATGTTTCTGTATTACCAGTTTATGGTTGAAGTATTAACACAATACCCATGCTAAAATTAAGAATGAAAAAATACAAATAACAGCAATACAGTCTATACTGTACTTGTAAATTTCATTTTTTTACTTAGTTCGTACTCCGAACGAAACTCCGTTAGTATTAATAGTAGTTAAGTGTTTCAGGTGTTCTGCTGTTTGAAGGCAATTGATTAATTTTGTATTATACATATTTTGCAAGCCTGCAACTTTTAGTTAGTAATTTATAATTATGCATGGCATAAAGCCTGTGCCTATGAATATTTAACGAATAATCCCCGTAACTATCTCAAGATTTTTAACTTGGTTGGACGAATAAATTTGAGGAGAGAATAAAAGGAAGTAATTGAATACAACTGTAATTAAGAAAATGAAAATGTAAACGGATATGAGACGGAGAGTTGAGCTGCATATATGCGTAAACACAGGATGTGCAATGTATGTGGGTAGATAAGAAGGCAAAGCTTACTAGTATGGGGTCATGAGGCAATATGACTCGTAGACAACTGTGTGTTTTTCGCACATTTCCTTAGTCTTGGTTTGAAAATGGTTGTGACACAGTATGTCAGAGTCTTGAATTTTGATCTAAAAGGAGACATTACTTCCAAGTAAGTAAAGACGCTACTTCTTCACAAGGGCTATGAGTATATGGTTAAACGTTCAAATCAGTATGTTACATTCTTTGTGTGTGTACGAAGGGAATACATCAACATGTCAAGTGTACATCAGAAAAAGGAGCTAATTTTAGGGGCAGCAAGAACCGAAAATAGAACTCAGAATTTTAATAAAATTGCAAAAGTTTAATTGGGGAGAGGATTATGAATAATTTTAGTGAAAACTCAGTTTTATTATGAGAAATTTATATTTACATTTAACATAAATACATCCAAATCACACGTCGTAGTATATAGCCTACATACGGGTGTATGCAAATGTAAAAATTATTTCTTTCATTTCTTGTTATAGTAACAATATATTTTACACGGATCAACTAATAAATGTACAAAGCAAATAAGGAAAAAAATTATACTCTACCGACTTTTCAAACATGTATCCAAATTATTTCATTGACGATACTCTAAATATTATAAAAAATTAGGTGTCACTGGCTGTAATTCATTTTTTGCATTAAACAGTAGGGAAGTTGTTGAATATATTATGCTAATAATGAACTAAGCATAACAAAATTATTTCAAAGTGTTCAACTCCATCTCACAACATATGAATACATTTTATTTTATCATAAATAAAAACATTTTAACATTTTCGTCATTATTGTTATAATATTAAACATTTGGAATACGTTCACAGTGTTTAAAATATTAACTTTTGCTAAATGAATATACATAATTGTGGCTGTGTGGAAATTTTGGGTAATATTGATTGAACTGGCAACACTGCTTTTTCGTTTCAGCTATTTCGTGACGCATTGAATCAGTTTCCTGCTCTAGAATGGCAAGGTGTCTTTGTCCGATGAAAATTAACACCCAAATCTCCCTCTACAAAATATTCTATCTCCTCCATCAATATCATCGGATACAACAAGATACCTGTAAAACGAAGGCATCTATGGTGTTAAGGGAATATTTTCATCACACGAGTTATTTACAAGACTAAGAGTCGAATGTTTTGATGAGATGCCTCGCCTAACCAATTAGTTGATAACGTGTGAAATATTAACTAAAGTATACAGTCTTCAGAGGCAAACAAAGACAGAATTGGCAGACAGAATAAAAAAGAGTTTAATAAAAGATGAGCAAAAGACAAATGTTATAACACAAAGCTCATAATTATAGACGCACTTTGAAGTAACGTGTATAAAGGATGGCACACAAGTGACGACTGCTAGGGTTCCGTGGCAGAAGACATGTGGGAACGCCGCGGCAAACTTGGTAAGTCCTTTGAAGTCGAAACAAACATTCAGTACAGATCGAAAGTAATAGAAAAAGATAAAGGTATTACAGATTTGGAATAGTCTACAGGAGTAAATCTAGGAAGAATTCCTTAATTCAATTAAGATACAAAGTCAGCAATCAAAAGCAGTCATAGGTATGACACAGAAGGAAATATATGACTAGATGTTCACCTATCATAATCATTTAAATACATGAAAAGTTATTTTAAAAATATATTTTGCTTTTAAAACATTAACGTTAAAGTTAATCATATTTTGTATCAATGGTGCACATTAAAACAACTGAGAGTTTCTGCAGTAACATATGCTGATTCTTAATTGAAGCGTTGTAACGCACTCGCACATAGTAAAACGTGCTTTAAAGTAGAGGATACACCGCAACGTATACACTCAAGCGACACGATTTGGTAGCCTTTTGTACTTTACCGTTGTTGACAAGGCGGCATAAAACCGTGGGACAAGCTTAGGGCGTACTGTAGTTGTTTGTCTGATTTGCAGTTTAAACAAGGTATAAGCTTTTGAATATGTTATCAGACGACAGAAGTTGAAAAGTTGAACAATGGTATGTGTGAATATAATTCATTCTAGTCTATTTAAGCAGAGAAAAAGAAAACGTAAAATGGGAAGTGATTTTGCGTGTGTGTATGTGTGTGAAATAATAGATAGATAGAGAAAGAGAGAGAGAGAGAGTGAGTGAGAGTGACAAAGAGTGAGATACGACCATGGCACAGTGCAGTAACGAGATAACCGTTTGACCGTGTAGAAAATCATTGTCTTGGACATTAGTGGATGTTATGATTAGATATAAAATACCGGAAACATAACTGGAGAAACAAGACGTTGATTATTATACAGGTGTGTCTCGCCGCATCTTAATATTACACATTTGTCCTGGTACACAAAGTGTTATTGATGATATTAACAACTACCTGCTTCTTCTTCTGTTTAGCAACGGTAAGTCTAATTATAACTTTATTTTTAGACTACCGTAACATTTATTTGTGAATAGTAATACGCCAAAAAATATGATAATATTATAAACAATTTGTAAATTTATCTCATTGTTCGGCATTTGTAGGCTTTCAAAAATCAGTTTTGGATATGTTGAAACATTGAAAGTATCAGTTTTGTTTTTGCAATGATTTAATACATTTGAACAATAACACATTTGAAGCTTCACAATACTTGATAATTTAAAACATTATAGGGGTGTAGTTGTTTATAAACTGCAATTTGCAAAACACTGTTTACATAGATGCTGGTGAATTTGTTTGTTTGGAATATTTATAAGAATTGTATCGCCAAATGTATGTGCACGATGCTGAATTTTAAAATAACCGGTCTGAGTTAAAAACAGTAGGAAACGTTCAGCCTCTGCACAACCAAAGTTCCTATTGCTTGACATTATGTCTCTTATAAGCGTTATATCACGAAACGATACCTTCTCCAATCTATTTATTTCGATTGTTTCGCAATGGAGAAGTTGCAAAACTAATTTCCGCACTTGTGTGTGTAAAAATGTGCTACTTAAGTTATGTAAACAGTCCGGGGCTATCCAATATTCTTTCAAATCTCCAGTTTGCAGGAAGTTCAAAACCGACCAGGTGCTGTGCACATAATAATTTAAATTCTTGTAACCATTATAATAAGCCTTTACGTCTTGGTACTTATGCAATATATAGAAGCATTTTAATTTTTCTCTCACCTCTTCATCTGTCAGTCCATAATACTTGACATATGGATGATATCCCATAAAGGGAAAATTACCAATATTATTTTGCTGTTTTAATAATACAATTGATAGACTCATACAATCGTTAATCAAACTACCTTTAACGTACTTATTACTGTTCAGTAAACTAAACATAAAGTTCTGGATAAAGAAAATTGTTTTGTGTCCGTCCGGTAATGGAAAATCCCTTGACAACAATTTCCAAACCGGAGCTTCAAAACCGTCAATTAAAACTATTACTTTTTTATTATAATGCAAATACAACTGTTCTGATAAATATGCTAAAGCTTTCTGTAATTCTAATTCTGATAAGTTTTTGTAATAATTTTTATCAGTGTATAGTGAAAAACGGTATTTATCATTATCGTCCAGCCGAGTGCTGTTTATTAGGTACCCGTGTTCTAAAAATGAATCACTTATTACGTCTCTGAACATATCTAGAACATCATTAAAACTATTCCCTTTTGCCTTCTTAAAAATGATGAAAATTACGGGGTATTTCCCGCAATGAAAGGAAAAAAAGTATTATTCCACTTAAAAATATTTAGGTTGTGTTTTACAAATAGTCTGCAACCCTGTGTTAGACTGGAAGATATCAGCCCGTTTTCTGGCTGCAGGAATGTCTTCAGCATTTTTAAGTTCACTGTTTTCCCGAAACCGCTTGGTGCAGTTATACGAATAAAACAATATCTCTTATTTATATCATGCAAGAAATCCTTTATGAGCAGTGATTTGTCAACGAAACACGTAGATAGTAAGACATCTTTAAATTCTGGTTCACGTAACACGCATGTCCTTTTCATTGCCACCTGTAACAAAGAAAGAATTCAACATTTTTAGGCTTTTCGTAGTGGATATACTGTAAGTAACTGGTATAATTCAAAGGTAAGGAAACATTGTTTTAATTGATTTCATTTATTACAACCATCTGTTAATGCCGTTAGCTACAATGCTAATTAATATTCGACTGCTGGCCTATAACCAGAAAATAGTGACCTTAATGTATATGAAACGCAGCAGCTTATTTTGAATACGATTTTCTGCTAAGTGAAAGCTATTTTTTACAAAATTGAAATGTAACAGAATTGAGATGGGGACAAGAATCCTATGTTCAAATATCACCACAAAAATTTAAGACAATTTAATTAAACATCCATTTGGAGTAAGTAGATTTAAATAATTTCATGCATGTGTAAGTGTAGGCATTTTATATATTCATTATAAATATATACGGTGCCACAATTCTCAATTATGAAGAGTTTTGTAACAATGATTTTAATTTTATAGAATTAATATTTTGAGCTTGCAGAATATTATTTGAATATTATCTTTTAAGTATTTGAGCTTTTCTCTCAGATCTCTCTCAGTCTCTGAGAGAGACTCTCAGGTCTATTAGCGGACATATTCATAAACAATTATGAAAACGAAGTTCTTTTTACCCAAAACAATAAATATTTAAATAGAATAATCTTATACAAACGCTATGTCGACGATACCTTTATTATATTTAATGGCACTACGCGCCAGATAGAGAAATTAAAAAATTATATGAACAGCGTACACAATAATATTCAATTTACAATAGAACATGAAAAGGACAACAAAATTAATTTTTTGGACCTAACCATAATAAAAAAGGCAGATAAATTTCAGTACAAAATTTACAGAAAACCTACAACCACGGATTTGACTATAAATGCGGAGTCATACCACCCATATTCACAAAAATTAGCAGCTTTCCACAGCTTTATAAATAGGTTAATCAATATACCACTGGAAGCGGATGATTTTGAAGATGAATTAAATACCATAAAATACATAGCCACAAGAAACGGATTCAGTAGCACATTAATAGATACATTATTGAAGAAACATTTAAAAAACAAACACAATAATAAAAATAAACCTAAAATTAATAGAAACACTAATATTGTGAAATATATATCAGTAGAATATACAAATATAGTGCCACTTATTTTAAAAAACAATTTAAACAAATTTGACTTCCAAGTGATTTTCCGTACAAATAATAACTTACAAAAAATGCTTAAATCAACAGACAAAATACCTGTAGAGAAACAAACAGGTGTATACAAGTTATCATGTAATGACTGCAACAAGATATATATAGGCCAAACTGGCAGACGATTTCGAGAGCGGTTTAGGGAACATTTGCCTAAGAGCAAAATTACAAAGTCAGAACATATTAAATCCAACTATGCTCGTCACCTCATAGATTCCAACCATGGGTATACAGATTTTGACACTAATTTCAAACCATTACATTATTGTGCCAAGGGACGTCGTATGAACACACTTGAAGAATACGAGATTTATAAGGCATTTAAAGCCAATCCTGGAAATGTTTTAAATGATCAGTTATCTTTCAAATCACATTATTTATTTGATACAGCTCTTAAGTTCGAGACAGAAGACAATACTAGATAACATTAATAAATGTGCACCTTGGACCTGAGTTCTGATAAGTTTGACAGTATGAACTGGACCTCCATACAGTGCGCACTGTGCAATGTGAAAAGGCCTAAGTTTGTGTTTAAATTATGTGTATATGTGTCATTGTGTCTTTAATTTTTAATGTTTGACGACGGAAGAGTGATTCCTCTGAAGATAAAACCCTAGGTTTTGAAACACGTCAGGACAGAAATAAGAAGAAGTCGCAAGACGTTTATTAAGGTAAATTTTTAATTATTATTGTGGTCCTGTTTGGCCTAAACCCATTCCTGTTCTTCCAGTTTCCCCTCAAGTCGTTCTCGTAAACGTTGTTCAACTATACTGCTACATATGTTCACAGGAAAACGTTTGTGTATTGTTACTATCACAGATATTTCCCAATGCTTATGTGTTTCAATTTTTCACTAATGTGCGTATTCTGTATATACGGTTATTTTGCCGCACGTAGGATGCGTATTTCTATAACGAGTGTTTTCTGTATAATGTTGTTCTGAGAGAAAGTGTTTGTATTCGTGTGCTAGCGCCTTCGAATTTTCCCGCACTTCTGGTTGACTCAGCGATAGCCGCTAACCGTATGTTGCCAGTTGTAGGTTAGTTTATTTTTCTGTTGTTGGCGAGGTTATATTCGCCCTGCGTACCTGCTCTCTCCCACTAATGCCTGTGAACAAATTCTTATTCTATTTTCACGCATAAAATAACAACTCTGGAATCGGTAATCATTGGTTTCTTTTATTATTTTTTCAGCTTATTTATCAAAACAACAATTGGTCAGGTCTTGAATCGACCTTAACAGTTTAATAATCGATTCGTCTTCGAATCTGCTCTTCAATGGTTTACAAGTAAATTTAATATAAAATATTTATCCCGGGGTTTGGGTTCTTTGGGCTAGTTATGAAGTCGGAAAATGCTTTAAAAAAGAGTACAACACATTACAATTGCATATAAAATAATAAAACTGAATTACTAATGTTTACCAATATAAAATATTAAGTTTTTTCTCCGACAGCGGTGACGAACTCTGTTAGCACTGGAAATAGAATAATAAACAAGATGGCCGGTTAGTCGGCTAACCAAACGTCATGTAGTTGAATGTTTTTCTGTTTTAAATAAAATTGTTATTATCATTAATCACTGTATTAATGATCAATGGGTATTCCAATTATCACTGAAAATTGTTTATTTGGTGTAGTGAAGTTGATCTGTGTGTGTGGTGGTAATGAAAATACTTCGGAGTAATATTTACGTTCCTGGTGTACTGCAAGCAATCCCTCGCTAGCGTCTTTTTGTGGGTTTGGTGTAGAATTATGCTTCCATCGGTCAGTAATTAATTCTTTATAATTTTCTTGGAGTGTTTTTCTTACTTCTCTGGTTTATTTTAGAACATTAGTCGAGTAATACTTGATTGTTTTAATTTTTACACAAGCGTCAGCTATTAGACTCATCTCTTCAGCGTGGCGTATAACAATACAATAATTCCTTCGTCTCGTCTTTGTAACGGCTTTTTGACCAGTAAACTCGGGTTTTGATTGGTCAGTTTCATGAACTTGAGGTCAAGCGGCATATATTACTAAAATTATATCCTTGCCTTTACAGTCAAAAATTACTCCCTTGTTAATTTTTGTTTAAAATAAAATTGGTTCACATATTTCTGTTACTTTTTTAAAGGTCTACATTTTGGTATATAATTTTGTATAAGTTAACTTCATATTAGGTGTCCTTTCACCTTTACAAAATCTATAAATCTGGACTATAACACTGCCCTTACATTCACTATGATACAACACTTAAATTTTTATAAGATTAATCTCATATGATACACAATTACTCTAAGACTTGTCCATTATTAAATTTTGATCCTATTTTGTTATTATTATATTGCATTGATTTGATAACTTAATCATTTCTGACATTATGTTATTTTATATTTCATTATCGGCCTAGGCCTAAGAGTGGACTTCATTCCCATTTTCTAATTTACATTAATTGTCAAATTGTTTTCTGTTTTGAACCCTTTTTGCCTGATTACATTTGGTTTAAAGATTACTACATTATTTTTTCTTTAACTTATCCTAACAATGTTTATTAACTAATACAAAACCCTTAACATACTAATTAAAAATGTTGCCTTCATGGCCAAGATTAGATTCATTCATTTACAAACAATAACATAAATTATTTAATTGGTCATAATACCATTTTCATTCTCATACTATTAGGTTCTATTCATGGACCGTTATTATATTGTTTATGGGCCTCTATCTAAGTATGTTTTGGTATTATGCCGTAACACATACTTTCTATTCTTGCCTACAGGCTTGATATTTGTCTTATATTCTTTTACACATAGTTTATCATTGCTAACAATTACTGGCATTGGCCTAATTAAAGAAAAACAAACATGGGATTAATAATTATACAACCTTTCAATAAACAATGTTACAATACTGCAATTGTCTGTTCATACTTTAAAATTTAGTATGTTTGTCATTGCGTATTACCTATAAGAGTTAGGCCTCTTATATTGAACTATTTTGGTTTTTTCACACCTAATAGAATTATAGGGATCATTAATATTAACAGTCTTATCTGTGTGATTAATGATCACCCTTGTTTTTTCACCTTTCACTTTTCACTTTTCATAAGTTTTATCTTATTTTTTACAATACATAGTTTATTATTTGTCACACTATTGTGCTGTACTTTTTATTTTAAATGGTTACATACTTGATTTCATTTATTCTGACTTTTTTGTTGTTATTTGGACTATTTTTGTTAATTGTTTTGGGACTCTCATTATGTCACATTACAATATATATATTTATATTTAATATTAGTTAATATAATGAAATAATAATAATTAATATAATAATATAATTAACGCAGAAAATAATTATAAGCTTACCGTTGCATTAATAAGTGCTGCTTTCAAAATGTAAGTGTTTAGTGTTATGAAAAAATAAGCAAATATGAAAAATGTCACCTTCATAGTTGGCTAAAACAGAAAATTTTCCTTGTAACTGTTTTGTGTAATGGTGCTTAACAAAGAAGCTATGCTGCTAATCTGCGACAGCACAAATGCTAATAATAATCTAAAATAAGTATTGTTTGATAGCGCGAGAACATAACATCTCTCATAGTAATAAATATAAATAATTTTCAGTGTACTTTAACTGTGACATAAAATTAATTCCAATTTAAAATGGAAGATAACCCTGTTATTAAAACGTTTTTATAAATTTCTATTTGCGTAATAATAGCGAAAAAGTAATGTATCATATTTATACTGTACTTTACCAAATTAGTAACATTTATTAATAAAAAATTGGTATTTAAATTTCTACAAGTTTACAAACAAAGTAAATAATTCAGAAACTTTTTGTAGCTCATCGTAACGAATTAATATATATATATATGCGCGCGCGCGCGTATGTAAATATTGTAATTTGATCTCGTGTATCTGCAGTAATGCAGGTATGTCTTTTGGTATATCTTCATTACACTTGGTATATCTTCAAATAAATATAACTGCAAGTAGGTTTATTTAAACCTAATGCACGTTTCACATAAATTAATCTGTATTGTTAGAGTTTTTTTGTAAATTGTAATTGAATGTTTCGATTACAATATAGTTAAAGGATAATCGATATTGAATCATGACATCCGGGCTGTTTGGCCGTACCTATATGTGGCCGGAGAAGCTCAGTCAAGTGTTTAGCCAGATGGTAGGTTGGAGACCCTATGGCGCTGACGATGGGTCTGAACGGAACGTCCGGCTTGTGGATTTTGGGGAGCCCATAAAGCCTAGGTGGAAGGGCTCCCGAACACCGGACGGCTGCCTTCACATCAGGCTCCAAGAAAGACCGCTTAACCAGAAAATCGGCCCTTTTAAGGACCACTGCGGTAGGATCTCTTCGCAGTTTCTTGTAGATTTCTGGGTCCAGCAGTTCTCCGATCTTCCTTTGGTAGTCATCAGTGTTCATTACAACCGTAGCGCTCCCCTTATCCGCCGGTAATATGATGATAGATTCATCCCGCCTTAATGTTCTTAGTGCCCGCAGCTCACCCACTGGTATGTTGCATCGCGGCGGTTTCGCTCTAGCCAGAATCCTCGAAGCTTCGATCCTAACTTCATCTGCCTGTTCACGCGGCAGCCGCCGCACTCCAGCTTCAACGTTGGCAATGATGTCCTCCACTGGAATATTCTTAGGGGCCACTGCAAACTTCTCCCCCCTCGCCAGGACAGCAGTTTCGGTGGTGGTAAGCTGGCGGTCCGACAAGTTCACTTCTGTCCAGTCCGTCTCTAAGCTGCTTCGCTGATGTCCCTGGTTGTTCTCCTCGGGGCTATCTCTCCAGTACTTATTCTCATGGCGCGATCGAACACTCTCGCGAACGGCCTCGGAAGCGCTGGAACTTAGGCTAACCACCAGATCCCAGTGGCCAGGTGACAACACAGTGCTTAATTCCTGGTGTAGGCGGAACAACTTCATATTGTTGTCGGCAAGATCTTTCCTGGTCTGGTGGATACGTTCGCGTAGCATTGGCTGCTCTGCACGTCGATAAATGCGATTGGCTTGCGGTGTAAATATGTAATTTCTCTATATCAGAAACCGGGGAAATAACACCAGTATCCCGGCATCTTGAGAGAAAAGCCAGTGAACAGAGCAGGTGTACCTTCTTTTTTCTCAGCCCCTCGAAACGTCTGATATTTTTTAAAACTTCCTCCCCGTAGAGGCGTCGTAAATTATTCCTTTGGCTTTCACGGTCGGTGTCAGATGAATTGTTCATGATATCCGGGCTGTTTGGCCGTGGTCCATGGTTTATAACAAAACCAAACGTTTCGGCAGCTACACTGGCTGCCATCATCAGTGGTATAAAAATCCTGCATGCCGGGTGTTTACGTACAAGCCCACAGTACTGTGGTATAGGCTAAAGCTGTCCTGCCATGCTACCTGTACTTATAAATTCAGCAAAGTCCCACGTACAGGTAAAAATGACACCATCAGCCAATCACAATAAAGATGGTGTATGATTGGCTCGCACCAAGGTATGCCATTAGGTACTCACTTGTTTTCCGAGAAGTAATGTGGGGAATGCTGCTGATTTCCCGCGATGCCACCTGTGCTAATTGTTATTGCTAATTTCAACCACCGCACAGGTAAAAACTGCATCATCGGCCAATCAGAAACAAGAAGGTGTGCGAGAGGCTCGCATCGCGCCATGCCAAAAAGATCTTAATGCGATGTTTTCGCCCCGCCGTTTCACCTAACTTTATCGCCGCCATGAAACCTGTGCGCCCTGGCGCGCAGGCTGGCGGCCGTGTAGCTGGTCCTGGCCCTAACCGGCGAGAGGCATTCCCACCTCTCACTGGTTCATCTGCCAAGGTCCCGGCAGCAACTCCGGTTGCTTCCGGTGCCGCTGTCTCGCCTGCAGTCGTCGCTTCGGTGCCGCCTGCAGCGGCCTCAACCCGGCGCCTGCCGGAGCGCCCGCACCTTCCTACGCGGCCATGGCCGCTAAATCTGTCCCACTAAATCCAGTCCGATCGGGCAAATCCAAGCGCTCTCGTCGTCGCCCGAACTCCGCCGGCCGACCTACATCATCACAGGTTCCACCTGTTCCAACACCGCGGGCTCGACCCGCCCCCAGTCATCGACCTCAACCTCCCAGCGAGCAGCCAACTCAGTTCGACAGCCCAGCGGCATCTGCTACCCCCTGTCGAGGCCATTCAGGCTTGTCCCCCGGAGTCCCGGTAATCTTCTCGGGCCTCGGCGGATCCCCTGACTGCCTGGGCAGACAATCTTGTTCCATCGATAACGACTGCTCGCGACACTACCACAGTGCTAACCCTGGTCTTCCAATCATTAGCTACCCTCTTTCCTCTACTTCCCCTGCATGGCTAATAGCCTGAGGATCGTTGCGTGGAACGCTTTCGGGCTACTCCCCAGACGATCTGAACTGATGACTTTCGTGACGGAGTATGATGTTGATATCATACTTCTTTCCGAGACTCATCTGGCTCATTACCATTCATTTTCCCTTCCTGCCTATGTCTGTTATCGTCAGGATCGTCCCCTACGGCCTCGCTGTCCCCCCTCGGGGGCACAGCTGTCTTAGTCCACAGGCGGATATCCCACAGGATTTTGCCTCCTCTAGATACATCTATTATTGAAGGCTGCGCGGTGGAGGTGGACGCCGCCGGATCGGAGTTGCGCGTTGTTTCTGCGTACCTCCGGCCTGGCCGGCGAACTCCGCCACCGCCTGAGGAGTTGGACGCCCTCCTCGACCACCCACTCTCAACAATTGTAGCCGGCGACTTAAACGCCAAACACCCTTCATGGAAAAGCCGCATTGTCAACGCCTATGGAAATTCTCTGTTCCGGTTCTTCTCTGGTGACCCGGCACTTAATGTCATCGGCCCTGAAGACCCTACCTACTTCCCCTTTCACGGCCATCGGCCGGACGTTCTTGACATACTAGTTGTCAAAAACATTGCCCGGAACATCGAGGTCTCGTCTGTGTTGGATCTTTCCCCTTGTTATAACTGTTCGAGAGCTGTCGGCGTCACCCCGACTTCCCGCTCAGATTGTTAGGAGAGTCAACTGGCGCTCCTACCATGACGAGCTCTCTCGAAGGTTACCATCTCTTCCGGCGGACCCAATCGTCACTCGTGACGATTTGGATCTCCGCGCCACAAATCTTCAGGAATTGGTCCAAAGTGTCATGGATCGACACACCTACGCACTCGAGGTGAATCATCGTAAATCGGTCTTACCTCATCGGCGGCGCCAGCTCCGCCGCAGATGGCAAAGGATCCGTGACCCAGTCGTTAAGCGACGATTTCAACAACAATCCCTTTTCGTTCAGCAGCTACTGCGGGACGTAAACTCTGATCGATGTAACTCATATCTTGAGTCTCTTGAAGTCGACCACGCCTCCGTCTGGAGAGCGGTGAGTAGACTGTCCCGCGAGAAGAGAACTCGCAACCCGCTGGAAACCCCGAACGGGAATGTGTCTTCATCAGAAGGCAAGGCTGAGGTCTTCGCCGTCTGCACGAAGTCGCAATTTACCGTTCATCGAGGCGTTTCGGACCCTGCCCACTCGGCAGAAGTCCGGGACTTCCTATCTGGTTATTTTTCTCGCCCTCCCGCTGGCCCAGACCTCCCGTTCGACAGAGACGAACTCGTTTCGTCTGTCTGCCGACTAAACCGCCGTCGCGCCCCCGGTCCTGACCGGATCGGGGCCGCTGCATTAAAATATCTCCCGGCCTCAGGCGTTGACCTCGTTCTCGAGCTGTTCAACTCTTGTCTCCGGCTACAGTACTTTCCCCGCCTGTGGGAAACAGCCAACATCGTTAATATTCCTAAACCCCGCAAGCCGCGCATGCTTCCTGAAAGCTATCGGCCAATTTCTCTCTTGCCAGTTATCTCTAAGGTGTGCGAGCTGCTCCTGCTGGCCCGCATCTCGCCGTTGTTGGATAATTTTATCCGCAACGAACAGTTCGGGTTTCGCAGAGAGCACTCGACCACGCTTCAACTAGTCCGCGTGGTAACGCAACTCTCTGACGCCACCAACAGGCGAGCGGCTACAGCTGCCGCACTGCTGGACGTGAGCAAGGCCTTCGATAAAGTCTGGCACGAAGGTCTTCTCTTCAAACTTGCCAACTCCCCCTTACCATCGTCCATAGGGTTTTTCCTCCGGTCGTATATCAGCGACCGAACCTTCAGGGTGAGCGTCGACGGAACCTGCTCTGCAGTTCGTCCGTCGCCGCCGGCGTACCCCACGGATCTGTCCTCGGCCCCGTTCTGTACCTTGTGTACACGAACGACCTGCCTGTCTTGCCCGGTGTCACGTTGTCTTTGTTCCCTGCCGATGCAATGTATCATTACAGCCCTGTGTCCCCGCGTTTTGCGAGCACACAGTTGCAGCGTCTGTTGGACCAGCTTCCGGACTGGCTTCGGAAATGGCGGGTGACGATCAATACGGAGAAATCCGAGGCGATCTGTTTCACTCGAAGGTCCATCTCCCGATGCCAGCCCCTCCCTGGAAGGGAGGCCTATCGCCTACAAAGGGTCGGTGGAGTATCTAGGCGTTCGGCTCGACCGGCGTCTTTGCTTCAACAACCACGTGACTGAAACCCTCTCCAAGGCTCACGGCTTCCGAGCCAAACTTTACCCATACCTCGCGTGCCGCAGCCCACTGGCGCTGCGCACGAAAGTTACCCTCTATCTGTTGTTTCTCCGGTCTGTATTGACCTATGCGGCACCTGTTTGGTGGTCACTTGTCTCCACCACCAACAGGCGTAGGCTGGGAAGTTTCCAATCCAGAACCATCCGTTCCTTGTCGGGTTTTCCTTGGTTTGTTAGAAACAGTGTTATTCGAGGAGGTCTACGAGTTCCTACTCTCTCTGCCTTTGTCTGGTCATTAGCTGAGACCTCTTCCTTCACTTACCTCAGGACCATTAGCACCACGCAACCACCTCTCCCTGTCAGGGTCAAACGCTCTCGGGCAATTCTCGATGACCCGCCATAAGTTTAAGTAAACTGCTTAAACCTAAATTTGCATATTCATTATCTGCCCATGCCCCAGAAATTACCTGCAAAGCTGTTTTTCCTTCCTCCCTTTCTAGTATGCCGAACGTGCTGAATGCCGCTGCTACGCGCTATCACTGGCACGGAGGCTCTCTGCCTCGCGGGGAGCGACCGACGCCTCACGGCGTCTGCACGCGTGACTGGGAACGGGTGACATCTGTCATTCGACCCGTTCACGCGGCAGTGCACACTGATTGCAGAAATTTTAAAAATAAATAAAAATTAAAAACCTTTCTGCCCCGCCTTCTCAGTTAACTGGTTGACGGTTGTCCATTCCTGTTTTTAGGCACCAGTCGAAGAACCAGAACTATATATATATATCTACAGGCAGCCATTGGGCTCGACCCAGATGCTGCAGTAATGCACCGTGTGCAAAGACGCCCCGCTTCTGTGATGCTACATGCTACATGCGACATGCTACCGCTGATTCATAGCGATCGCAGCATGCTTATGAATCAAGACGGACTCCATATGAAGACGAGGGAAGTAATCACTCACAGCCGACAAGAGTTTCGTCTCCGGATCCGATGGTCGGCATTGGCGAGCGCGTGCTCGGCCACGGCAGGCTTCTCCGGCTGTCCCAATCTACAGTAACGGCTACGTTCACCCACGCGCGTGCGGACGCTGCGCTTCGAGTTACCAATGTACACCTGGCCGCATGAGCAGGGAACTCCGTACACACCGCACGATGACAGCGGGTCTCGGACGTCCTTCGTCGGCCTCAAGAACTGGTGGATCTTCTTTGTCGGCTTGAATATTGGCCTCAAACCGTGCTGACTGAGCAGCCTACCAATGCGGTCCGTCACCCCATGGATGTAGGGCAACGCCGCGAAACCGACGGTCTCCCGTGACTTCACTTCCGGCCTGGCTGTTCTTCTCGGCCGGACGCTCGTATCACCTCCCCGACGGAATATCCATTGGCCTGCAGCGCTAGTTCGAGGTGGCGCAGCTCCTCATCGAGTTACCGGGGCTCGCATATCCTCCTAGCCCGGTCCACCAAGGTCTTCAACACCGCCCTCTTCTGGCTGGGATGGTGGTTTGACTGTTTATGGAGATAGCGGTTAGTGTGCGTCGGTTTTCTATAAACTTTATGTCCGAGGCTGCCATTGGTCCTTCTAAGGACCAACACGTCCAGAAAAGCCAGCTGATTGTCGGTCTCCCTCTCATCGGAAAAGATGAAATTGCCCACTGCTCGAACCTTTCCATATAAAAGTTCGCCACCACAGGACTGAGTGGACTCCCCATGGCCACACCATCAATCATTTCAAAGAACTCACCGCCGTACTGAAAATATGTAGTTTTTAGAACATGCCGGAAAAGCGCTGTAATGTCTGCCGGGAAAAGGTTAGCTAAGTGGCCAAGGAGATCATCCACGGTCACCATGGTGAACAACGAAACCACGTCAAAGCTGACCATTATGTCTCCAGGCCGCAACGACAACCCACCGAGCCTTTCAAGAAAGTGGGTCGAATCCCTCACATATGACTCCGTACCACCTATATGTGGCCGGAGAAGTTCAGTCAAGTGTTTAGCCAGATGGTAGGTTGGAGACCCTATGGCGTTAACGATGGGTCTGAGCGGGACGTCCGGCTTGAGGATTTTGGGGAGCCCATAAAGCCTAGGTGGAAGGGCTTCCGAACACCGGACGGCTGCCTTCACATCAGGTTCCAAGGAAGACCGCCAAGGAAGCTCGCTGGTTAGTAGCGGTATCCGACCTCTCACGCCAATCCGTGATGTACTTCCAATACACCGTCAAACTCTAGTAGCTTTAGACTCGGGCCTCTTGCTGTAAACTAACTTTCGACTGGCGTGCATTGAGTCGGTGGAGTCTGAGGTTAGCTGGAGCGCGAGGAGGAAGTACGTGATCCTGGTTTCACCCACCCAGTGGATAGTGTTCCCCTATTGCTACTGAAAGATGGAGGAAAAGGCGTAGACCGCCGAGAGATATCCTGTGGGTCAATTACAGGTGTCGGGCGAACGACCATTTTGGGTGTCGGATCTCGTCATATTGATCAGCGGTGTACCACGGGATGGAAGTGTAAATGCGACACAGCATGGAAGTTTACAATTTTTTTTTTCGTAATTGGTAACTTGTTGGACCCTGGATCAAGCACATTAAAATTTTCAGTCCTCAATATTATAGATAGTTTTTTGCTAGAAGGCTGTCTAATCTGACATTTGTCTTGGAGTCGTAGAATCTTTACAAAACTTGTTGATCTACGCTTCCTTCCAAGTATATACAAAAGTTTTACTTTCCAAAACTGAAAACCAAGTTGAGATTTAAAATTGTTTAAAATATTCTCTTTAATTGGATACTTCACACTGATTCAGCAAAGTTTGGGTGCTTCAGTCTTGGAAACAATAGCGTTATGTGAGGTTAAACTGTTACACATGCTACTTATACGAGACTCGCTTGATGAATCCGTAAGTAGTGGTGACACATCCCCCAGACAGACAGAGTGTGATACACATACACACAAACGGCCATGTTACAACTAACCACAGTTTTGGCACGTTCAGCCACATTTTTATACTTCTTCGTCTTCCTATATTTATTCCTTTCTGCTTCATTTCCTCTCTTTCTCTTATTATTTCTCTATCTTTAGACGTATATCTTCTTTTTTCCTTGCAGGTTAGCTTATTGTTAATGTGCATTACTAAATTAGAAATTGTATGTTTGCGAGTCTGGCACAGTTTGGCACTAGTGTACAGCGTTGCCAAACGTTACTGTGCGTTGCATTACAAGCTATTATACAAGCACCTTAAGGTTAGAAGTGCCTGGCACAGTTTGGCACTAGTGTACAGCGTTGCCAAACGTTACTGTGCGTTGCGCTACACGCCATTATACAAGCACCTCAAGGTTTGAAGTGCCTGGCAATGTTTGGCACTAGTGTACAGCGTTGCCAAACGTTACTGTGCGTTGCGTTACAAGCCATTATACAAGCACCTCAAGGTTTGAAGTGCCTGGCACAGTTTGGCACTAGTGTACAGCGTTGCCAAACGTTACTGTGCGTTGCGTTACAAGCCATTATACAAGCACCTCAAGGTTTGAAGTGCCTGGCACAGTTTGGCACTAGTGTACAGCGTTCCCAAGGAACTTGCATTGAACGTTATATTGCATGTTACAAGGAACACTTCACTTGCATTGAACGTTATATTAGAAACAATCTTGAACGTGAACCAATTTGTCTAGATATGCTACGTGGACTATGATAAAGCGTTTGATAAGTTACGACACGACCTCTCATGACAGTACTTGAAGAATAAATCTAGACAACAGTAATGTGACAATTATCTCCGACTTCTATAGTATAAAAGAAGCTACATGATATTGAGCAGAATGCGCCCCATAAACTGAAATAAAATGAGGTGTTAGGGGAGGAAGTGTTTTACTTCTAACCCTCTTTAACCACTATTGAGTGGTGATAACGAGCAAGGCAGTAGCGGGCCTAAACGTAGGTAAAAGGCATTACAGACGATCCTTGAATTAATCCAATAATACGGGTTTAGATCCAGCAACTACAGAAAACTGGCAAAATTTAATCAATAACATCGTTGAATATTTGTCATATCGCTATTGGTCGACATTATGGAATAACATAGACTAACAAACACTTTCAGGGGGTGGGTTTCTGTCAGTGGTGAAAGCATGTGCTAATTTTAGATTTAATCAAGAACATTGGAAATTGACACATAAGTATCTGCGTTCTGAGAAGACACTTTTTGATCGAGTAAAGACAGATGAAAGATACACAAAATATATTAAACTCGTAAGCTTTTTACTCTGAATGAAACTCATAATTTGATGGCTCATAAGGATTTTCACATTTTTGTTTAAATATCTATTGCCAATTTTGATTCCTGTTTTCGCAAATTTGAAAACAATCAAAGTAACGCTGCAAAGTTGCGTTACACGCCATTATATTATGCATGCCACCACTGAAGCGTTTGAAGGTTACTGACTAATTGCACACCAGCGCCGCCATTGTCGCCTATTCAGGTTTTTTGAGCGTAAGTCCGTTATTAATAAATCGTCGGAATCGAAGATGTTCTGCTCAGGTGTGTTTCTCGGCGTTTCGCAGGCATTTGGTAAAGTCTGGCATCTTCGACTGTTATACAAAATTAAAGAAAAATCTGCCAAATAATTGTTCCCGTATTCTACATTCCTACATAAGGGGGGCAGAGTGTTTCAAGTCAAATTCTGGAATGCTACTTCTCCTACATTACCAGAGGGGTCAGGTGTTCCGCAGGGTAGTGTCATGGGTCCGGTACTGTACTTCCTGTTCACCTCGGTCTTACCGTCAACCAGTGAAATCACTGTTGCTACCTACGCCAATGACACAGCAATCCTAGCGACACACTCCGACCCCTCAATAACATCTCTTATGCTACAAGAATCATTAAACAGCGTTCAGTTATGGCTTGATAAATGGTGCATAAAAATCAATTCGTCCAAGTCCACGTTACCTTCAGCCCACGTAAGGTTAACTGCCTCCAGTATCAATTAACGGTCGACCAATACCCCAAGCTGGAAGTGCTAAGTTCCTTGGGACGCAACTGGACAGGAGACTAACGTGGAAAAAACACATAACCTCTAAGAAGGTAGAACTTAATTTCAGGGTCGTTAAGATCTACTGGTAGATAGTGTTATAACTCTCGCGTCACCTAATTAGGTCCCACGTTATGAGCGTCAATTTGTTATACAACGGGTATTACTGGGTTAAGCCCCACTGTTGGGTTCGTCAATTTGTTATAAGACCACTTGCGTCTTCAAATGTGTCACGCAATGTAAGCCTATTCGTTGCTATTAACGGGTATGTTCCCCCTGTCTTTACTCTCTTAGGTCGTTTTAATTTACTTAATTATTTAAATATCTGAGATATTTGGAGTTGTGGGATATAGTGATTGAATTAACTAATATTAACTTATCTCTCTAAAAAATATCAGTGTTAGTGTACTTGAAACTTAAATAATTAATGTGTTATTCTGTAATTTCGTTCAACCCTATTATACCTTGAAGAGAATTATGTATAATTTTGTATTTTTACGCTCTCTCTTTGGTGTCGGAGAATTCCGCTATAAGCGCTGTAGTACCGGAGCAACGAAACTTAGAGGTTATTTCACTGTTTATGTTAACCAATTATTCTATACTTAGTCAGTTACTTTTTTATTCCCAACTCATTAAATCATACTCCAAATGACAAGATTTTGCTACTATACAAAGGTTCTTTATTGGTTTACTTCTTCAACATTGAATAAGATATTTTGTAACTGGCATACACATAGGCTATAGATTGCGTGAATCGATTATTAATCAGTCCGATACTTTATTTAGATTCGGTTATATAATGTGTTTTAATTTGTAATTATCCTAATTCAGGGTGTGTGAAGGTTCTTGTAACTGTGGGGAAGATTAAGAATACATAGATAAGAATGCAAGATTTACAAATTTGAAGTGTTGTGTAGTTAATATGATTTATACAATAATAGTTTACCAGACTAGAACGAAGCAAATCGTGTAGGCGTTGATTGATAACTTTACTGTTCTGGATGATTATGCCGTACAATATTCTTTCTTCGGTTTAGTAAAATGGAATTCTTGTCCTGTCCACCTCGGAAATACAGCTCTGTGGATTGATTTACAGCCGGATTGATGCTCCTTCTGCAATTCCTGGATCCAAATACGTTCTTCTCTCGGTTGAAGCAATTATTGATGTTCCGTGTATTTGAAAGGTTATAATTTCCAGTGTAGTGTATATTATTGGTTGTGATACAGTTAATTCTTTATATTGGGTTTAATATATTATCAACTCCTGTCGGATATGGGACAATTCAAGTCCTTCCTTGTAGAACCCAGTTATTTATTTTTTATTGTGCTATCATACTATAGCCTCGTTTGGTTAAACTGTACTGGCGTAAGTCAATGAGATTATCTTTAGTATTTTGGTGTTTTATAATAGTATCAAATGCTTTAGTATATATTCCAATTATATTAGATATTTCTTAGGTTCTTTTATCTCATCCCATTCAGATCATAAAAAGCAATAATTGAAAATCAACAACTTCTTCATTTCCTGTAGTCCATAGCAACCCACTATTTTTCTTCCTTCTACATGTTTTGTATATAGTGTTTATATCATATATTTTTTGTCTATTCCTTATTAATTTGCTATCATATCGGGATATAACTTTACCGATAATTGGTTTATTATTTTCTACACATATTCTGCTGGTTTTTTGATATGAGCCTGTTTCTTTTATATTTACTACCTTTTCGATATCAAACGTTATCAATCGATATCATGGCATTGTGGCATTATCATAATTTGTATAAATTGACATGGTATATTATATATCATTACTAATTTAATGTTTTTTCCTAGCTCTTCGAAACTGTATTCATTAATTATTATTAATTTATGTACCCAACCTTTATGTTATGAGTGGTTATATAGTGTTTTTGGCTGTTAGGCCTTTTATTGTATACGGACCTACCTGTGTTTATAACTGGTAAACAACTATAGCCCTTTTACATAAATTCATACATATAATCAAATCTTAACTATTAACATTTACATAAACAATTATTCTTTTCCAATCTAATGACAATTTTATCTTGACCTATGGATCACATATAAGACACTTGAAATCTATTAACGCTAACTAGCTGCTTCACACATCATTCTACAACAGTAATTGAATAATACATCTTATTTCATTACCTTTCATTAACTCAACAAGTAATTGGTATAACATAACATAAACTTTATCATAACATTAGTTGTCACAAAATAATATCACTTAATTCAAAATCCTTACTTGCTATTGCTATAAGGTAAATTATTGTTTCATTTTTGTTTACTTTCATGGTCGTTTACTTTGACAATTTCTGTACTATTCTACTTCTTACATTTCTCATCAGTATCACATTGATTTACTTTTCACTGAACATAGATCATTAACTATTATCTGACTTACAGGTTTGTTTATTCTCGTTATTTCTACCTTGCATCCTTATTTATCTTTATCTATAATTATAAATGTAATTATTAGACTTTTGTTTTATCATTGGGGTTAGATATTGACTTGCTTATTATTTTGTTAATATAATATTTATGTAACATGGATGCCAGCATTTCTGTTACGTTACAATAGGCAGAATATCACGATTAAGTCTCGTCAACAAACTTTTAATATATAAAGCAGTTCTTAAACTTTTATGGACTTATGGCATTCAATTTTGGGGTACTGCTGGTACGAGTAATATAGAGATTATACAGCGCTTTCAGTCCAAAACTTTAAGATCAATAGTCGACGCTCCGTGGTTTGTCTCCAACAATTCTACACCCCGAGACTTCAAAGTTCCAGCCGTGAAAGAAGAAATCATGCGCCTCTGCAGGACTCACGTCTCTAAATTAGAAAATCATCCAAACCCCATAGTAGTTATTTTGGTAGATGATAGTGAAGATATTTATAAACTAAAAAGGCACAGAATGTTATACTTACCAATTAGGTTTAACAAATAATGTATGCTCTGTATTATCTGTATTCTAATGTCTGTGATATCTGTTCTGTAATATCTGTATGTTTTGTATATGTGTCATCATTACGTGTTAATGTCAACTAGTATGTGTGCCTAAAGCGCCCAGTTTTTAACATTTTGAACTTATTGTATCAATGCCAGCAGCAAGTGGAAGTGGTTTTTCTTCATTTGTTTACATGCTTTTGTCATTTAGTCTTGTAATTTGTGTATCTGTTTAATCTGTTAACAAAAACAAGAAAAGGTGTCACTGGTCAGCTCTTCATAATCACGTATGTATTTAGTCAGACAATTTGTTCAATGTCCGCTTAGCCAAACAGATCACAAATCTGCAATAAACAGAAGAAAAAAAATTATACAACATACATGGCAGCAGTGAAGCGTTTGAAGTTCACTGACCAATTTTAAACCAGTGTCGCGCCGCCAACGTTCGAGCGTAAGTCCGTCACGTTGATTTGTGTCAACAAAAGTTCTTTACTTTTTTCCTGCAAATTCTAATACAATGGGCATTGAACATTCATATATGTGGAACCTCAGTTTAAGATTTTATTAGAAGCTGTTGAAAATTTTCCGAACCGTCTTTATCTGAATTGTTAGACATCCTAACGCCACAATTTGTGCAGTGTCGGATTCGTTGACCATCCGTCGAATGTATGGGTAGTTCTCAATTAAATTTAAAGGGTATTTTATACAGATTTTGGTTTGTAAAAATTTTATGCAATCGTCATAGCAACAGATCAGTCGACAGAAGTACGCTGCAGAGGTTTGGCAACACACTACAGACAAAATTATACATTCTCAGAAAGTTATGGTTTCCACTCTAGGTAGATTTACCTCAGAAACCTACTGTCCACTGTGATAATAGTAATTGTATAACATGTTAACTATGACATATACATTTGAGGAATTTATTCAATGACAAATTCTATATGGGTATATGATAGTAGTAACAGTATTAATTTATATTTCAAAGCTTATTATTGAACTTTTGGAGATTGCAATTGTGGATTTTATTCTGAGTTTATAAAGAACTTATATTACTGATGGAAAATTGAAGGTTTCTAATGAACACTATGTACAGACAATAATCATGAACTTACCTTTGGTCCGTCCATTGCATTAGTAAGAGCTGCATTTAGAATATAAATATTTGATGTTATTAAATAATACAGAGATATGAAAAACGTCATTTTCATAATTGGTAAAATCGAAAACTTTCCTTGTAACTGTTTTACACACTGATGCTGTATACAGGAGCAATGCTGCTAATCTGCGACGTATGACAGTTTAATAACCATACGCGTACAATAAGTAATATTTGATAACACTACATTATTATATCTCTCACAGTAATAAAGATAGACGAGACTATTGGTGTGTATTTAACGTTTATTTATGCAGTATTAACACAATACCCGTGCTATGTTTAAGAATAAAGTAATACAAATAACAGCAATACAGACTATACTGTACTTGTAAATTTAATTTTTTTACTTAATTCGTTCTCCGAATGAAACTCCGTTAGTATTAATAGTAGTTAAGTGTTTCAGGTGTTCTGCTGTTTGAAGGCAATTGATTAATATTGTATTATACATATTTCGCAAGCCTGCAACTTTCAGTTAGTAATTTATATTTATGCATGGCATATAGCCTTTGTCTATGAATGTTTAACGAATAATCCCCGTAATTATCTTAAGATTTTTATCTTGGTTGGACGAATAAATTTGAGGACAGGATAAAAGTATGTGATTAAATACAACTGTAATAAGAAAATGAAAATGTAAACGGATATGAGACGGAGAGTTGAGCTGCATATATGCGTAAACACAGGATGTGCAATGTATGCAGGTAGATAAGAAGGCAAAGCTTACTAGTATGGGGTCATGAGGCAATATGACTCGTAGACAACTGTGTGTTTTTCGCACCTTTCCTTAGTCGTTGTTTGAAAATGGTTGTGACACAGTAGTGTCAGAGTCTTGAATTTTGATCTAAAAGGAGACATTACTTCCAAGTAAGTAAAGACGCTACTTCTTCACAAGGGCTATGAGTATATGGTTAAACGTTCAAATCAGTATGTTACATTCTGTGTGTGTACGAAGGGAATACATCAGCATGTCAAGTGTACTTCAGAAAAAGGAGCTAATTTTATGGGCAGCAACAACCGAAAATAGAACTCAGAATTTTATTAAAATTGCAAAAGATTAATTGGGGATAGGATTATGAATAATTTTAGTGAAATATCATTTTATTTTAAGAAATTTATATTTACATTTAACATAAATACATCCAAATCACACGTCGTAGTATATAGCCTACATACGTGTGTATGCAAATGTAAAAAGTATTACTTTCATTTCTTGTTATAGTAACAATATATTTTACACGGATCAACTAATAAATGTGCTAAGCAAATAAGGAAAAAAATTATACTCTACCACCTTTTCAAACATGTATCCAAATAATCTCATTGACGATACTGTAAATATTATAAAAAATTAGGGGTCACTGGCTGTAATTCATTTTTTGCATTAAACAGTAGGGAAGTTGTTAAATATATTATGCTAATAATGAACTAAGCATAACAAAATTATTTCAAAGTGTTCAACTCCATCTCACAACATATGAATACATTTTATTTTATCATACATAAAAACATTTTTAACATTTTCGTCATTATTGTTATAATATTAAACATTTGGAATACGCTCACAGTGTTTAAAATATTAACTTTTGCTAAATGTATAAACATAATTGTGGCTGTGTGGAAATTTTGGGTAATATTTATTGAACTGGCAACACTGCTTTTTCGATTCAGCCGTTTCGTGACGCACTGAATCAGTTTCCTGCTCTAGAAGGGCAAGGTGTATTTGTCCGATGAAAATTAACACCCAAATCTCCCTCTACAAAATATTCTAGCTCCTCCATCAATATCATCGGATACAACAAGATACCTGTAAAACGAAGCCATCTATGGTGTTTTGGGAATATTTTCATCACACGAGTTGTTTACAAGACTAAGAGTCGAATATTTTGATCAGATGCCTCGCCTAACCAATTAGTCGATAACGTGTGAAATATTAACTAAAGTAACACAAAGTTAATATTATTATTAATATTATAGTTATAATAACACAAATCTCATATTATAGACGCACTTTGAAGTAACGTGTATAAAGGATGGCACACAAGGGACGACTGCTAGGGTTCCGTGGCAGAAGACATGTGGGAACGCCGCGGCGAACGTGGTAAGTCCTTTGAAGTCGAAACAAACATTCAGTACAGATCGAAAGTAAAAGAAAAAGATAAAGGTATTACAGATTTGGAATAGTCTACAGGAGTAAATCTAGGGTACTTAATTCAAAGAAGATACAAAGTCAGCAATCAAATGCAGTCATAGGTATGACACAGAAGGAAATATATGACTAGATGTTCACATGTCATAATCATTTACATACATAGTTATTTTAAAAATATAATTTGATTTTATAACATTAACGTTAAAGTTAATCATATTTTATACAATGGTACACATTAAAACAACTGAGAGTTTCTGCAGCAACATATGCTGATACTTAATTGAAGCGTTGTAACGAACTCGCACATAGCAAAGCGTGCTTTAAAGTAGAGGATACACCGCAACGTATAAACTCAAGCGACACGATTTGGTAGATTTGTGTACAGCACCGTTGTTTACAAGGCGGCATAAAACCGTGGGACAAGCGTAGGGCGTACTGAAGTTGTTTGTCTGAGTTGCAGTTTAAACAAGGTGCAGGCTTTTGAATATGTTATCAGACGACAGAAGTTGAAAAGTCGAACAACGATATGTGTGAATATAATTCATTCTAGTCTATTTATGCAGAGAGAAAGAAAACGTAAAATGGGAAGTGAGTTTGCGTGTGTGTGTATGTGTGTGATTGTGAGATAGATAAGAGAAAGAGAGAGACAGAGAAAGAGAGAGAGAAAGAGAGAGAGAGAGTGGGAGAGATAGAGTGAGAAAGAAAGAGTGACAAAGGGTGAGATACAACCATGGCATAGTGCAGTAATGAGATAACTGTTTGACATTATGTTTATATATGACAAGTCTAATTATAACATTATGTTTATACTACCGTAACATTTATTTGTAAATTGTAATTCGACAAAAAATATGATAATATTATAAATAATTTGCAAATTTATCTCATTGTTCGGCATTTGTAGGCTTTCAAAAATCAGTTTTGAAAATGATCAAACATTGAACGTATCAGTTTTTCTTGGATTTCGTTGTCCATGACGTGTCCGTTACTTCACTAAATACCACTATTATATTAACGACTTCAACTGTGTTCCGAGTCGTTAATATAATAGTGGTACTTAGTATCAGTTTTGTTTTTGCAATGATTTAATTCATTTGAACAGTAATACATTTGAAGCTTCACAATACTTGATAATTTAACACAGTATAGGAGTGTAGTTGTTTATAAACTGTAATTTGCGAAACACTGTTTATATAGATGCTGGTGAATTTGTTTGTTTGGAATATTTAACAAAATTTTATCACTAAGTGTAAATGCACGACGCTGAATTTTAAAATATCCGTTCTGAGTTAAAAACAGTAGGAAACGTTCAGCTTCTGCACAACCAAAGTCCCTATTGCTTGAGATTATGTCTCTTATAAGCGATATATCACGAAACGATACCTTCTCAGATCTAGGTATTTCGATTGTTTCCCAATGGAGAAGTTGCAAAACTAATTTCCGCACTTGTGTGTGTAAAAATGCGCTACTTAAGTTATGTAAGCAGTCCGGGGCTATCCAATAGTCTTTCAAATCTCCAGTTTGCAGGAAGTTCAAAACCGACCAGGTGCTGTACACATAATAATTTAAGCTAAAATAACCATTATAATAAGCCTTTACGTCATGGTACTTATGCAATATCTTGAAGTATTCTAATTTTTCTCTTACCTCTTCCCCTGTCAGTCCGTAATACTTGACATATTTATGATATCCCAGGAAGGGAAAATGACCAATATAATTTTGCTGTTTTAATAATACAGATGATAGACGCATACAATCGTTAATCAAACTACCTTTAACGTACTCATTATTTTCCAGTAAACTAAACATAAAGTTCTGGATAAAGAAAATTATTTTGTGTCCGTCCGGTAATGCAAAATCCCTTGACAAAAGTTTCCAAACCGGAGCTTCAAAACCGTCAATTAAAACTATTACTTTTTGACTATAATGCAAATACAACTGTTCTGATAAATATCCTAAAGCTTTCTGTAATTCTAATTCTGATAAGTTTTTGTAATAATTTTTATCAGTGTATAGTGAAAAACGGTATTTCTCATTACCGTCCAGCCGAGTGCTGTTTATTAAGTACCCGTGTTCTAAAAATGAATCACTTATTACGTCTCTGAACATATCTAGAACATCATTAAAACTATTCCCTTTTGCCTTCTTAAAAGTAATTAAAATTACGGGGTATTTCCCGCAATGAAAGGAAAAAAAAGTATTATTCCACTTAAAAATATTTAGGTTGTGTTTTACAAATAGTCTGCAACCCTGTGTTAGCCTGGAAGATATCAGCCCATTTTCTGGCTCCAGGAAAGTCTTCAGCATTTTTAAGTTCACTGTTTTCCCGAAACCGCTTGGTGCAGTTATACGAATAAAACGATATCTCTTATTTATATCATGCAATAAATCCTTTATGAGCAGTGATTTGTCAACGAAACAAGTAGATAGTAAGACATCTTTAAATTCTGGTTCACTTAACAGGCATGTCTTTTTCATTGCCACCTGTAACACAGAAAGAAATCAACATTTGAGGGCTTTTCATAGTAGATATACTGCAAGTAACTGGTATACTTGAAAGGTAAGGAAACATTGTTTTAATTGATTTCATTTATTACAACCATCTGTTAATGCCGTTAGCTACAATGCTAATTATAAACCACTGATGGCCTATAACCAGAAAATAGTGACCTTTATGAATATGAAACGCAGCAGCTTATTTTGAATACGATTTTCTGCTAAGTAAAAGCTATTTTTTTCAAACTTGATATATAAGAGAATTGAGATGGGGACAAGAATACTATGTCCTAATATCATCAAAAAATTTAAGACACTTTAATTAAACATCCATTTGGATTAAGTAGATTTAAATAAGTTCATGCAGGTGTAAGAGTAGGCATTTTATAAATTCATTATAAATATATACGGTGCCACAATTCTCAATTATGAAGAGTTTTGTAACAATGATTGTAATTTTAAAGAATTAATATTTTTAGCTTGCAGAATATTATTTGAATATTATCTCTTATGTATTTGAGCTTTTCTCCTAGTTTAAACTATAAAAGAAACCCTTTACCGTATGAAGTCTTATGTCAAGGTAGGTTTGTGTTTTCTCTTTTAAATAATTATTTTATGGAGTACTGACAACTGAATTTATGTATTTCCAATTAAAATGTTGTATACTGCCATAAGTCAAATTAATTGACTGTACATTTACACCCAATTCTTCCATTTTCTGTCTTATGTAGTGTCAAGAGTCATTCCAAGATACTTTGCAGTGTTTCCAAAACAAACTATACTACAATTAGCAGTCTCTGGCAATGATGTCCTTAATTTTAGTTTGCAGAGTTTGATTGTGTTGATTTCTGTTCAACTAGCTTTATTTCGAAAACTTTGTCGACTGGTAATATCGTCAAAAACTTTTTATACATTATTCGTAGTATTCTCATATCATTATCTGCTACCAAAAGGACGGTATCATCAGTAAACGTGAAGTTTTCTATTTGTTGTGTTTCACGTGTATACAAAACGTAGTAACGTAAAATATTGTGCGACATAGATGAAAAACTAGCTGATATTATGGACAAAACATGCCATCGCGTTCTTTAAAAACGAAAATAAACAACAAGGATTTAGAAGAACGCCCTTGTAACGAGAAACACTTCACATGCATTGAACGTTATATTAGAAACATTCCTCAACGTGAACCAATTTGTCTAGATATGCTACGTGGACTATGATAAAGCGTTTGAAAACGTACTACATGACCTTTCATAACAGTACTTAAAAAAAATTACAAGTTTATTTTAGATTAAATCAAGAACATTGGAAATTGATACAAAAGTACCTGCGGTTTTAGAAACAAACTTTTTGATCAAGTAAGAAGATTGATAAAAGTTACACAAAATATATTATCCTTGTAAGGTTTTTACTCTGAACGAAACTCATAATTTGGTACCTCATACGGATTTTTACATTTTTATTTAAGTATCTATCGTCAATTTGGTTCCTGCTTTCCGTAAAGTTTAAAATTATCAGGCTAAGGCTACACTCAGATTTACGTAATAATTCTCATTATACTGTTACGCAGCACGGAAGTTTACAACTTTTTTATAATTGGTAAGTTTTTTGGACCCTGGATCTAGAATATTAAAATTTTCAATCCTTAATATTATGGATAGTTTTTTGTTAGAAATCTGTCTAATTTGAAATTCGTCTTGTAGTCGTAAAATCTTTACAAACCTTTTTGATCTACGCTTCCGTGCAAGTATATAAAAAGTTATAATTTCCAAAACTGAAAACCAAGTTCAGATTTAAATTGGTTAAAATATTCTCTTTAATTGGATACTTCACACTGATTCTGCAATTTTTATGTTCTTCAATCTTAGAAACAATAGCGGTATGTGAGGTAAAACTGTGGACAGACATACTACTTTTTACGACACTCGCTTTGTGCCGGTGTTTGCATAACCCGGCGGTCGTATGAAATAAAATACGATATTTCTAATAATAAATTCGATATTAGTTATCAATGTTGGTGAACACGATATCTGTATGACCGTGTTCCGGCTGTGGACGCTATCTAGCGGGCCGATTTTATGTTGCGGTCCCATGCACGTTGGGGAGTTTAGTTGGTGGCTCGCTACGCTGACGAAAACAAACCTGCCTACCCCTCGCGTTAGCACAGCATTTTTCTTTTGGTGGTCTCTTCATCTTTAATGGCAAGCTAATCGCTTAAGACCTCCCGGTAGGTGCCTTGTATATATATATATATATATATAGTATATATTACTATAATACCTATAACTAATTTACCTCAAGATATATTTTTTCCTTCAGGAACATGTTTCGGGAGATCCTGTTCTCCCATCTTCAGCCTTCGCCATCTTGCTTCTGGTGCAGTATTTGTGTGTTGGCTTCTGGATGTTATTAAGGTGGTTTGTTGGTCTTTGGTTCTTCAATGTTGCATTATTGTGTGTGGTTGTGGTATCTGTTTTTGTATTTTGTGTATTTTCGATGTTGAGTGCTTTGAATATTGTGTCATGTTTTGTATTGATTTGTATTTGTTCTGGTATTAATTTGTTTTGTGTTTTGTGTTTGTAAATCTGTAAATTTTCCCAAATGTTCATTATGATGCCTTTGTGTGGTATATGTTTTATTAGTGTTACATTGGTTATGTCTGGGAATTCATGTCCTGTGTTTATTGCATGTGTGGCTAAATTGGATTTATATATATTTGGTTTTTTGCATGCATTTAGGTGTTCAAAATAACGTTTTTTCAGCTGTTTTTTTGTTTGTCCTATATAACATTTATTGCAATCTTGGCATTCAATTTTGTATATACCGTTGGTTGTTGTATTATCTTTGTTGTGTGAGCTATTTAGATTTTGTAATTTATTATTATTAGTTTTGTATGCTATTTTTATATCTGTGTTTTTAAATAGTTTTGTTAGTTTTGTCATTTTATTATTTATATATGTGAATGTGGCCCATTTTTTGTTGTTGTTATTATTTATGTGTTGTTCAGTTTGATTAATTCTTAATTGTTCAGTTTATATTTTGTATTTGATTTTATTTTCTATTTTGATCATAGTATTTTTATTGTATCCATTTGCATAAGCAATTTGGTATATTATATTTCTTTCTTTGTCAGTTTCTTGTTTGTTTAGGGGTATTTTGTACATTCTGTTAAATAACGAATAAAATGCTGCCATTTTATGTTGTGGTGGGTGGTCAGAATGGTTAGGTATAATGATGTTAGTGGAAGTTGGTTTTCTATATATTGCATATTGTATGTGTTTGTTGTATCTTGTGATGGTTATGTCTAAATAGTTGATTTTGTTATGCTTTTCTTTTTCTTCTGTGAATTGTATTTTGGGATGTATGTTATTGACTTGTTTCAGTTATATATATATTACAACGCTACTTTTTATCTAACACTCTTATCTAATATTTTGAATGATAGATAAAACGTTACTTACCCGTGAGATTACTTTATCTGGGCGCCAGAACAAATCCCAGATAATAATGACACGGTTCCAGCTTAGCTCAGAGCATAGAGACACAAATTTTCAGGATTCGTTCAGTGATTGTGGATTCAAGGGGAATCGTTACAAATAACATTTTAAAATTGGCTTGATTATGTTTAATTAAAGTTTTAATTATTTTTAAACTACTTGAAAATGTTAATTGTAGGACTTATTGCTACCCTAACACTTATAATTGACGAGTGTGTGTGAAAAGTAAAGATAAGACGTTCAAACGACCTTTTGCTCTTATCTGGCTTAATTAAGAGATTGATATCTCCCAAACCAGTGATAAAGAACAGGTCTACAATAATTTGTACGTCCAATACTACACCTCACTTTCCATTCTACACTCTTATACTTAGTTATGACTAATCTTACACAATAAATACAAAGTGTGTGATTCTTAGTGTCTTTTAAAAATTGTTTATTGCTTTTTATTATTTGTTTAGTGCTTATTTCATTGATAAATGAATCTATTTCTTACTGTTTGATGCGTCGACCGAAGATAGGAATCCGTAGAGGTTCTCCTTTCAATGGTTTAGCTCAGAAGAAAAGATGTTGATAAATCCGGTAGAAAGATGCTCTGGCAATTACAGCTGCTGTAGCTCAGGTCACTTCACGGCTGATTATAAATTCATTAATTAATGTTGTTTTACACAGCGAGAGTTGTTGAACGGCACTAGTTCATCTTCACTGCGGACTACTTCTCGAATTTCGCACTTAAATACCACTTTGCGTGATTGAAAAATTTCTGCACGTAATTTATACACGACTAGCGCATTGAAGATTCGATCGAAGAGTAACGCTACCCCTCGGTTTGTGTTGGCGTCTGTTTTAAATACGGGCTTCTGATTGGTTGTTCAAATAAATCATACGTTTTTCCAGTCTCGACAATCTCTAACAGGTCGAGCAAACACCCCATGACAGGTTTGAAACGGCAGAGAATTTCTAGTCAAACTCGTACTTCCTGTATTTGCAAATTGATTGATTTCAGGTATTTGCAAATGTGTTTTCAAAGATCTTACCACAGAATGTTGTTGCTTAGGTCTTTATCTGTGTGTGTGTGAAAACACCTAATTCCTACGTAGTATAATTCTCTTGTTATTCCTTTTGGCGTTCGTCTTCCGTATAACGTCTTCAATTGTTAATTATATTAACTGAGATTGCGGCTACTTATAAAGCTTTACATGCTGAACACGATGCTGTTTACAGAATTGCCCTATATTTATTAGTTTGGAAGTTATTGCAGGTTGAACTGATAATTTGATTTGAGTAAAATTTCATGTTCGTACCGGTAGCTTACATCGCTGTGACGAGGTTAGAATGAGATGGCTGCGATTGTACGCTCTCTCTCTTGCTTACGCTGCTATACTCGTACAATCTAACACTTTCATATAACGCTCAGATAGGACGCTATTATGAATCGTTATAATATATATATAATAATTTGTTAGTGAAAATTTTAAATTCAAACCTTAATTAAGCTAGAGGCGAACAGATAGAATGCACGTAGCGTTGATCAGATGTATGTTGGTTATTGTGAGATATTTAAGTAATTTTGTTCTACTTAATACCGCCTATTAATTGTATTAACTGACTGATTATTCAATATGGTAAAGAGATGTAAGAAAATTATGTATTTTAGTGAAAACTGGGGACTTGGTTAACTATGTATGAACGCGTATGTGTGACCGGAAGTATAAACGTTTTTTAAGTAATTTATTCTTTGGTAAACTTTAAGACCGCCTACAAGTAGTACTGTGTAATTGTTAATTGTCCATAGCTGATGGGCGTTAAAAGAATCAGTTATTTTGCAAGATTTGGTTATTGAATGTAACACCACGTGGCGAACGGACTGTGTTTCTGTTGAGATATGTTACAGCTGGTCATGCCTGTGAGTGTACCTCATGATTGTGCCCGGTCATGAGGGAATTACAATGGATTATTTAAAATATAAAAAGGGAATGTATCACCTAAATTTTATGCACTATATTGAATTGGTTGGGCGTGTATGGTTCTGGTGTTGGTTATACATGCTTTATATATGACAAGTATTTGTTAAGCGTTTGTGGTCAGTGCATTAATCATGCCGAATCTGCAGGGGTCTCGCCTTAGACGGAGATCTGACCAGAGCATGGTGTGCTGTGACCTTCATCATGCCATGAACCGATAAAACTTCGTTCTGCGACCGAGGAGAGGGACGTAACTGCTGCAAACAACCATGTAACCGCCCGCATATTATGAGGTGATATTCACTCATTTATTTATACAAATCTGGCCTGCAGACAACACTATGTAAGGTGTATGTAACATTAACATCAGATTAGCTGTATACAGTGACACAGTTAATTGAGTGTATGTGCCGGCAAGACAATTTCAAAGTATTTTTAATCTAATAATACCGTTCAAATATGTACAGTTGTAAACTGGCCTGTGGGAGGGTACCAGGGTTTTTAATTCTGTTTAATGGGTGCAAAAGTTGGGGAGAGACCGTTTTATTAAATTAAGTACAGGGGTATGGTTTCCTTAATATACCGAACCGGCTGGTTTGGATTCAGTTGCATTTTATTACAGGGTTTTGCATGTACGTTTTTTGGGAATACAATGACTGGGGTTTTTTTAAATTCTGTTTCCGGATTGTTATTTTTTTACATTTTTCACTAACCAAAAGGTGGGCACCTGTTGGTGCCATATCATGCAGGTTTTCAACAGGTCAGTCTTTGTCAAATCAAGCATGCCCTGGTGCACTCCTGCGGCCAGGTGAATTCAGTATCTCTTAAAATATATGTTTATGTTTATAAAATTAATATTTTGCTTTTTTAAATAAAATTGTACAGGCAGTACTTAAATTTTAATTCACGGTTGCATATGTTGCTGTTATGGTTAAATTGAATTGTTTTAAAAAAATTTTATTTCTTAATAAAATTGAAGCTTCTCTTTTTTCTAATGAACAGATACAGGCTGTTCACTGATATTTGTATTTTGTAGATTGTATTTTCGGGACATTACGTGTCAAACCTGGCTTGCTCAGATCCATCAATGGTTTAATTTGTAAAATTCATGCAGGCTGTGTGTAGGCTTAATTTGCCATTATGTTTTGACTACGAACCTATCATTATTTTTAAATCTCTTAAATTTTATTAAACTCGTATGGCCAACCTTTTCAATGATCTATGTTTTATAAGAAACCAAACAGTTTTACTTTGCAGAAATAGACAAATGGTATCAATAATTTAACTTGTAATCATAATTGCTATTATGGACCATTAGAAGTGCCCCTCAAGTTTATAATGTATAATTGAAATTGACATAGTATTGTTACCGTTCTTGGGTAATTATGTTGGAGATTCTGAGTACGCTATAAGCTAGCTGTAGACATTATAAAAATGTATAAGGGGCTGTCTTATTAGATCACTTCTGTGCTTAATTAATATTTATACCAGCGGGTTACAGGCTGCTTATATTTCTTTATGATGGGGCGATAAAAGGGTAATATACAAGTGGGCCGCGGGGCTTTTGTGGCTATTATATAATATTGAGTTGTAATTGTGATTTTGTTGAATTATTTGTGATTTTACAGGCTGTTTTGTGTTAGGTGGTTGAGTGATATATATATATACATATTGTAACGTAACAGTGTTGAGGTCTCCAACGTTACATAAAAAATTGAATTAACTATGGTCAAGGACCATAATCTGAATTAAGGTTGCTCAGTAATTAATGCATCTGAGAAGTACCTCAAGTCAAAAGATGCAATAATTAATGTTGAATATAAAATATCATATCAATTAATAGTTAATATAATAAATTGTGCTTGTTTTTATACTGTAGCATGTTAATGTTCACAGAATATTTATGTTATGTTTTGAGTATGGTAAGAGTGAACTAATGTTGTTTAATAGGAATACTTCATCAATAATAACGTTTGTATTTATGTTAAATTTGTCTTTAGACAATCAAGTATAGTTACCTGTGTTAGGCATTATACTAAGTTTTAAGTATTGTCTAAAATTGAATAATGAAGTTGTTTTAATTAATGTTTGTAAACTTGGCCAGGAGGGCAATCAGTGTTTAAGGTTTGACAAGTAGTTCTGATAATTATATTGTAAACTAATGAAGGGTTCCAGGACCAGTTAATTAATGTAATAAAGTAAAAACCAGGAAATTAAAATTAATGTAATTTACCATTAACCAATAATTAATTGTACAGTAGGTCAGGTAAAGAAAATTAAGTTAAAAAACCAAACAATATTATAACGGTTGTAAGAAAACCTATAGGCCTAAATTTCATATTTGTGAAAGGAACTTAATACCTTTTTAAGAAGCCCAGTCCAATGAAACTACAGTAAAACATATACTGTTTAAGAAGGAAGGTTAGGTGAGAATTTTAGGTAATTTAGTATTATTCCAAGCATGGAGTATTTTATTGAAAAAGAGTAGTAATATTCTATAATTCTGGCTCTAGGATATCTGATTTCACCCAATGACAGGAAAAAGTGGTTGTTAAGGCAACTGAAATGTACATGAGTTGTTTATATTGAATCATTCGTTCCGATTGTTACAAGCTATTGAGTTGAGATGGGCAGATACATTAAAAAAAAAAAAAATGAATAATAAATTCTGAAGAAAATATTAATCAAAATTAAAAAACCTCTTTGAAACCTAATTCTATCATAATACTGATGAGTAATAAAACTAAATAGACTTCCAAATTATAACTGAATACATTTAAAAGAGTTGAAAACCTCTCACCTCATTCACCAGAATAATTCCGCTGGATTCGGTATTAAACCGATTTCTCCTATAACAGAAGATTAGTTAAGAGAATTAAAGGCCAAAACTAACGGAATTATTGAGAAGACAAGAAGACCTCGTTTTGCAGAGTTAACCTTCACTTGCAGAAGAAGCTGGGATACTATTTTCATTCCACCGTGACCGACAACTATCAAGATCATAGGAGAAGAACAGCAGTCAGAAGAATTCCTGAGAGCTTCCCAGTATACTCCACCATCAATTTTATTAAGGGCCAGAACACTTTTTACTGGATGAATGCGATTTAAGCCGAGCCTCGTCAACTGTTTACAGACGTCCACTGCCAGTCGAAGTTTCGTCGACTCGGTAAAAAACAACCTATTTTAAATTCAATATATTTAGACTTAATAATTTTGTTTTGTAATACTTGAGTAACCTTAATTTTACATTTTACCTGGCCTTACTAATGGTTCCAAGAATCTTACGAACCCTGGGTTAAGAACTATTTATTGTTATATTTAATTTGTATAAGTCAAAGGATTTTGATCAATTGACAATCGATATATTTTTGTATGATCGATTTGATAATATTATTATTTTGGAGATAACGGTGACTGTGAAATAACAGATAAAATTAATAAAGGATCTTTATTGTGTGAGATAATGTTTTAAGTTATTGCAGAATAGATACTATATGTAGTGGGTGGAATAATTTACAATAAAAGGTTGATTCAAACCCGATGAACGGCTAACCTAGAAGCACGCTTATTACAAGTAACAGCGCTAATTGCTTACAGCTGGTGGAACGGGAGATTGCCGAACTAGCGTGTTTTCAGTACAAAATTTGAATAGAATTCTCTAACATCGAGGGACTAGGGTTGACAAGAATACTCAATACATTCAGTCAATACACTGTATATATCGTTGATATTGCCCAACTACTGAATACTAAGTTAAACCTATATCGTAGTACGATTATAAGTTAAAAGAACATAATTATAATTATATTTGCCTACTAATATATTTTCAGGAGGTTTCATCGGTAACAACCTAATAGATACATTCATTAATGATACATTGATTAAAAACAGGTAACAACATTTTAAGTGTTACAAATTGCCACCTTCAACGTGTTGATTGACGTTGATACAAGGGAGTCTCATATAATTAGCTACACCCATAAACCAAGTTCTTTACAAATTGGCGAACCCAACAGTGGGGCTTTCACACATCCTCAAATATAATTAAAAACACAAGAGAAGTGTTTCTTAACAAATTGGCGCTCAACGAGTGGGCTTCAGTGAAGTAAAAAATCATATTAATTATTACTTAACTTGAGCAGGCAACCATTAGAGGCACAGGAATGCATACGAGAGGTGTTACTAAAAGGATGGAGAAGGAACAAGAAACAGAAGAAGACAGACGGGAAGAAGAAACAGAGGTAGTTACAGACACCGAAAGGGAACAACAGGCGAGCAATACTGAGGATGCCCAAGGGGACCAACCAGATAAAGTGGAAGCCAGAAGCGAACCAGCTTGGCAAGAAATGATGAGGCTAATGATGGAGAAAATTGATAGCATGAAGGAAAGCAATAATGAAAATTTCAGAAAACAGGAGGAAAACTCAAAGCAAACCAAGGAGGAAAATAATGAGAGTTTAAGACCAATCAAAGAAGTTTCCAGGAAACAGAAAGAAGAATTAGATAAAAAATTTGATAAGAATTCAGAAAGGCTAGAAAACAGAATAGACAAAATTAACGAAAACTCAAAGAAACAAAACGAAATTTCGAGTGAGAATTTAATCAAACTGATGAATGAAAAGTTTGACATAAATAAAGAGGAAAATGATGAGAATAACCGGCTGATAAATGAAAGTTTAAACCAAATCAATGAAAGGTTTGACAGAAGCGATGACAGCTTAAGGCAGATTCAAGAAAATCACAAACAAATTGACGAGAAAATTGAAAATAGTAATAAGGAATTACGGCAAATTATAAATGAACAAAACCCAGCGCTCAGGGAAGTCATCAATGAAAGGTTTACAAATGTCAATGAAACACTTAACAAAAGGGTAGATAATAATGAAGAGGAAGTAAGACAGCAAATAAATGAAATTAAGGTGGGTCTGGAAAAGACAGATGAAACCATAGTACAACTTGCAATGGAAGTAGAGGCCAAAATTAACCATGGGGAAAATACCAACAAAACTATGATAAATCAAGTACAATTAGAAGCACAAGAGAAATTGGACGGGGTGCAAATTAATATAGCTGGGAGAATTGAATTGGTAAATAATGAAATGACACAAATAAAAACCCAAGTAGTTCAAAATAAAGAGACTATAGAAAATATAAAAAATCAGGAAATAAGTAATATAAAGGAATCAATAGAGATTTTACAAAATCGACCAATGTATCTAGCGCATCACATAGCCCCTGAGCATAAAGATAATATCAATTTTAAAATTTATAGGGGAAATCCCATAGAATTCCTGGAGAGAATAGACGAATGGTTTAACCGAATTAAAGTAACCCGATGGAACGTAATAAAAAGTTATTTAGATGAATGTTTCAAAAGTATAAATGATAATTGGTGGTCAGCTGTCCGGAATGAACTTAGTGATTATGAGGAATTTAAAAGGACTTTTAAGTCAAAATACTGGTCAGATTCTGTACACAACATGATTAGAGATAACATTACTAACGGGAGATTTAATTTTAACCAAGAGCAGTCACCAACTACTTACTTTTTGGGAAAGGTATGTTTAGCGCGTCATTTGGAACCGCGGATACCAGAGGAGTGTTTGGTAAATTAATTGTCATATCATTTTGAAGAAGAGATAGTTCGTGCCAGACGCAGTAGACAAGTAAAGACCGTAGAAACAATGGAAACCTTGTTAGCAAGTTACGAAATGGAAGACTATTATCAAAGGTCCCGACGGCAAGGTGAATATTACAATAATAGAAGGGAAGAGACAAATCAAGAGTCGCGTCCAGGAACAAATCGATTTAATAATAATAATTATCACCGAAGGGTGAATGACCAATTTATGAACAATCGTTATCGTAACAATTATTACCCAAGTAATCACTACACTAATCATGAGAGTAACAGATACAGAACAGGCCGCAGGAATTGGGACAATGGGAGAGAGTATTGGAACAATAATCGTGCTAACAACGACCAACGAAATCAACCCAATAATCGAAGTCGAGAGGAGGATCTGCCTAGACACCAAGAAACCCATAGAGATTTTAGACCCGATGATGGCAACCCAGGAACCACTGCAAGGGACGATCGTCCGCAGGATAGGATGGAAAACTAAGTACAGCAGTGGAAGTATCTAGAAACCCCTCGCTGCTGGGATTGGAAGGGTATGTACAAAAGCATAAGGAAAATAACCAAATTATAAAAATTACAAGGAACAATTATTTAAAGGACATACGAAATGATTTAACGGAAGAAGTGTTACCGTCAGAGAATAAAACTGACAATCAAATTATGTACATTATGGCAGAATTGCAGGGAGTTATGACAGAGATAGTGATTGATACTGGCGCGAACGTGTCGCTACTGGACAAGGTAGAATATAACCGAATAAGGGAGAAGTATAAGAAAAATATACCAACATTACCAGTTAACAACATGGTTATTATAGGTGCTACTGGCAGACCAAATAAAACAATACGGCAGCAAGTAATGATGGAAGTATCTAGTGAAGGTAAAACTATTTCTATGTTGTTTATGGTAGCTCAAGGACTACCATTTAAAGCAATGCTAGGGTGTGATACGCTGCGGCGCCACTCAGCTACTATTAATATGGGCAGAGGAAAAATAACCCTGTACCATGAAAATGGAGAATGGTCAAGTGAAATAGTGGATCATAAAAATGCCACTCACCAAAGACATTCTTTTACTTTAATGCGTGATGATGAAATGGAATATAAAGCACCTTTTGAGGAATTAACCTGTACTAAAGAGAATGAATGGAAGGAAAAATTGCAAGAGATTTATTTGTTTAAAACTGTCAATAATAATAATAGAGTAACACCTGAACAAAGCAATCAATTAATAAAGATTTATAACAGATATAAAAAGGTATTTTCGGATTTGCCAGGGAAAGCCAGGAATTTTATTTGTGAATTGTCATTTAAACAACCGATTAATTTTAACCGTAAATCATATCCTATACCCCAATCCCTAAAACCAGCAGTGAGAAAGGACATACAGAGTATGATGGAACAGGACATAATTGAATATAGTTCATCACCATACACCAGCCCTATAGTAGCTATAAAGAAAAAGGATGGTACAGTACGTTTATGTTTGGACGCCAGGGAAATAAATAAAAATATAATCAATGATAGAACCTCACCAGGGGAAATTGAAGAGTTAATGAAGAAATTTAAGAATTGCAGATATATGAGCATTTGGGATGCTGTTTGTGGATACTGGCAGGTGGAGTTACATCCCAACAGTAGGAATTATGTTACCTTTATATTTGAAGGTAGAAATTATCATTTTAAACGTCTTCCTTTTGGGTTAGTAAACTCTGTGGCGGTTTTTATTAAGTGCATGGACCAGGTTCTGGGTGAAGAAGTGTTAGCCTTCACAACAGTATATGTAGACGATATATTAGTAACTTCAACCACATGGGAGGAACATTGCCGACGTGTGGAAATGGTGTTAAGCAAGTTAGAAAAGAGCAACATTACATTGAAATTGAATAAGTCAAAATTAATAACCAATCAATTACAATTCTTAGGGTTCATACTCTCTGAAAATGGAATATTGTAACATAACAAAATTATCACACTAAACATTTGAATTAATGTTACATAAATAAAAGAAAAGGTTCCATAGTGAGTGAGAAGAATAAATTTTTTAAGGATTACACTAGAAACTGTATAATTAAGTCTAGAAAATGTTAATAAAAATGGAAAATAATACAGAAAACCATTAATTAAAATAACCTACTATGTAAAAACCAGTTAAACCAGCAGTATACCCAGTAGATTGGGGAAGCAGTACAAAAAGGGAAGGACCATAAAAAAGGAAATAATCTGTCATGAAACCATTTTAATAAGGAAACTACTAATGTGATATTTGAAGAAGGGACAAAACATATCAAGATTCCCACAAAGAGACCAGAAACAGGAAGAGATATGCCAAAACAAAATGTTAGTCATATAATAAATACCATGAGACAAAATTGAAACCGATATAGGTAAACCCAAACAAGTTACAAGATACAATACTATAAAACACAAATTGTATATTAGTTGAAAGTGTAATATGTTAAAAAATATGTCAAAAGAGACTACCATAGTGTAGAACTCACTAAAAAGACTACCAGAGTGTAGAATCCAATAAAGTGAAGTGAGATAACAAAATTAAGAAACTACAGAGTGTATAGTGAGAAACATAGTTAAAAAATCTATGAAAAAATCTTCAATGAAGTTAAAGTATTATAAAAAGACTACCATGAGTGTAGAATAATAATAATAAAACCATTGGAATGAAAGACAGTCTAAGGACTGACAACATTACCAGTAATAAGAGTTTTTAAATTAGATATAAGAAAAACTATTACATATAAAATGTTTTCTTTAATTATAGCTAAGTAAATGGTGAGAAGGACAAAAATACCAAAGGACAGTTCATAACTGAAGGTATGACTAATATTAAGATGTTTGTTATTTATTATTAATTAGATAATATTTTAGATGTAAGGTGTAAATAGATACAAGATGTTTTTTGATCACAGTTAAAGTGTTTTCAAAAGAATCATAAATACACAAGACAGTTAGTGACTGACAGTGTTACTAGTAATAGGAGTTTTTTATTTTTTTTTTTTAATTAAATTATGTCTAGGATAAGCTATTTTATTATCATTTGATGATACAGTAAAAAATAATAGGAATAAGATGTTTTTGTTAAAATTAGGTGATATATGGAAAATAGTTGATAATAAGATGTTTTTGTTAAAATTAGGCATAAGATGTTCATGTTATGATTCAATGATGTTATTAGTATAAAGAAAGTTTAGTAGATACAAGATATTCTATTGTATTTAAAATCATGTCATTTAATTTTCCATTGTGTAAGTCAGAGAGGCAAGTAGGGCATAAAAATGTAATAATTTTATTCAAATCAGTAAACCATGTATAATTGTACAAACAGACCAGCCAAGACACCATTTTTGTAAACACAGAATGGCCTATAAACCAAAAAAATTATCTATCAAAGAATTAATCTATGTAATAGGAATAGAATTCAATACATACAATACAGAAATTGAAAATATAATTAATACAGATACAGTTAATAGCAAATAGAATGACAAAAGAAAGAAAATTAACTTCTTTTGGAAACAGTCAAAAATAGGCTTATGATAGTAATCAAATCAGACTAAACAGCAAATTAATCAATATTGAAATGTTTTAATAACCAAATTATTAACAACAAAGTAATTACGGAGTTATTAGGTGTATTCCAGGGAAATATTATACCGAAAAAAACAAATAAAAACCTTTAAAACACTGAATTTGTACAAAATATGGGGCATACAATTATTATGTAAAATTGTAATTTTTGGGCTTAAATGAGTTTGAAACAAACCCAGCTATATATCAAAAGATGTAAAATTAAATAATCAATATTACTGAATAGTTAGATTCATGCAAAATTAAGAAATATTTGAAATACAGTAAAAAATAAGAAAACTTGTTATGTATAGTTAGATAGTGAAACAAGTCTTAGACAGATATTTTATAATTAAACAATATGAAGAGGAAAAAGACATACCACAAATTGTCTTAAAACGACGACGTTGCGTCTATTAGTCTATTGTTAATCGCAAAGCTGAACAGTTGAAAAAATGTGTTAGTGGAGTATTGAAAACCAAATAATTTGTATTAAAACCAAGTGTGGTTATGTGGCGTGTAACGGAGATGAACTAACAAGTGAAATAACCTTATCTATCAATGTCTAACACTTCACAAGTTTCCAAAAACACAGTATAACACCATAAAAATCAACACCAGAAATCGACAGCCATTTTGAACCATTTTTGGAACGAATTCACATAAAACCAACACACATATTTGAACACCACACTGCACAAGAGATCCATCCAGAATTCGACATCGCAGACGACGAGGGGACATTCAACACTATATTTTGGAACAACACCACTTCGCAGAAAAGGGAACATCGTTTTATTTCTGTGGGAGAAGATCTTCAATTCCAACAGCATTGTAGCAGTTAAAATCGAGCAGACGGCGGCCATTGCTGAATTTCTATAAAGACGATCAGCCAGTGCTTCCTGGAGAGGAGTGACGTCATTTCTTCGACTTGGTTCGAAATTTAAATAATTTCTTTCTAATTGACAATTGTAATAATAATTCTGTTCTATTTCAGATATTAACATTTAGTTTAAGAATACCTGTTAAATGTATCTTGTTCCTTGCCCTCTGACCATTTCGACTCGTTAAAAGAACCATAAATTTAAACTTGTAAAAAATATATTTGTTAATCTTTCTCACTGCCGACTGTGGCGAATATTCGCCAGTGCCTGGGACATGCGCAGTTTGACTGGCGCACAATTTTGAATGAATAAACGCAAATCATTATTCAGTTAGCAACATTGTTTTTATTTCTACAATTAATGTTATTATTATTTTTTATTAAACAAAACATAATTCATATTGAGAGAATAGATATAGAAGGAAATTACAAACTCAACTAATTAATTAATTATTAATTAATTAAATTAAATCATTCCATCAAACTCGATACAAGAACTAGAAAAAATATTTGCAAAATTTTTTAAGTTTGATGTATTTGTTATTTATCAATCAAACACACCTAGTTATAACATATTCTTATCATCAATATCTTTATATTTTATTTAATATTACATTTGAAATTATATTACAATTGGACTAGCCTAACAGTGGGCTAAAAGAAGAGCACAATACCCTTGTTATCACAAAAGCTACACACACAATCTCTCTATATATTTCAATTATATTTATATTTTTATTTTTATTTGTAACTATATTACAAATTGGCTTGCCCAACTAGTGGGGCTTTAAGGAGTCAGACTGATCCAGTGATATAAACAACACACATATCTACATATCAACAATTTAATTTTTATTTTTATTTAATATTTGTAATATTAAAATTATATTACAATATCAACATCCCCTGAAAAAGTGGAAGCTATTCAAAACTTCCCCAAACCTAAAAATATTAGACAGCTGCAATCATTCTTAGGAGTGTGCAACTATTACAGGAAATTCCAAAGGAATTATTCCCAATTAACAGCAAGATTTAAACACTTGCTGTCATCTAAACATAAATGGAAGTGGAAGGAGGAAGATGATGAGACATTCATTTTAATTAAAGAGAAATTTTTACAAAATATCATCCTGCGCCATCCTGATTTTGATAAACCATTTTTTATAAATTGTGACGCCAGTGATGTGAGCCTGGGTGCTGAGCTATATCAGGAAGATCCAGAAGGAGACCACCAAGTAATAAGTTTTTCCAGTCGAGTCCTAAATCAATGTGAAAGAAATTACAGTGTCACGGAAAAGGAATTATTGAGTGTTGTATTTGCATGCAATAAATTCCGCACATATGTATTAGGTTATCCTTTAACAGTACGGTCCGACCACAAATCCATATCATTTATACAGAGATGCAAACTAAACCACGGTAGATTAACTCGTTGGATATTGGCTCTCCAGGAATACAACATAACATGGGAGTATGTGCCAGGAAAACAGAACACTGTAGCTGACGCTCTATCTAGGGTAAATCTGGAAGATGGGACTTTTGAAATTGAAAGAGAGGATGTTGGAAAAATATACCTTATAATATCAGCTAGAGAAGAATTAGTAGAAGTGCTAACCAAAATTCAGGAAGAACAAGCAAAGGATCAGAGATTGTCCACTATACAAGAACGTCTCCGGAATAATGATACTATAATTATGCAATATTATCAAAATTATAAAGGATTAATCTTCATAAAGTCTCCTGTTGAAAAGAATAAATGGAAATTATACATTCCCAAATCTACAGAACCATTAATAATAAAAATTTACCATCAAATGTATGGACACATGGGTTCCATCAAGGTAGTGAAGGCACTAGAGGAGCATGTATATATTAAAGGTTTGAACAAGAAGGTAAGGGAATTAATAAAACGATGTGGAATATGTCAAAGGGTTAAAGTAAACAATGAACGAAAGGAGGGAGCTTTAATAACTATTACTTCAGAAAGAAAATTGGAAAAAACGTTTCTTGACATTTGCGGACCTTCCCCACGTAGTGGAGGCAGGCGCCGATATAAACACATTGTAATTATAAAGTACAAAAATAAAGAGGGGTTACAGCTTGATGAATCCCTAGGTAGTGGCGAGGCATGCTCCAAACAGATAGAGAGAGACATATACACAAACGGCCATGTTACAACTAACATCTGTTTTGGCACGTTCAACCACATTTCTATACTTCTTCGTCTTCCTGTATGTTTTTCTTTCTGCTTCCTTTCCTCTTTCCTCTTATTATTTCTCTGCCTTTTGACGTATATATTCTTCTTTCTTTTCAGCTAAAACCGTATTGTTAATGTGTATTGCTAAAGTAGATATCATATGTTTGCGAGCCTGGCACAGTTTGGATCAAGTGTACAGCGTTGCCAAACGTTACTGAGCATTGCCTTATACGCTATTATACAACATGTACGACAGCACTGAAGCGTTTGAAGGTCACTGACTAATTGCAAACAAGCGCCCCTAATGTTGCCTAGTCAGGATTTTTGAGCGTAAGCCCGTCACGTTGATTTGTGTCAACAAAAGTTCTTTACTTTTTTTCCTTTTCATTCTAATAGATTGGACGTTGAAAATACATAAATGTGGAATCTTAGTTTAACAAATTTATTAGAAGCTGTTGTAAATTTTCCAAACCGTCTTTGTGTGAATTGTTAGACGTCCTAATGCTACCATTTGTGCAGTGTTGTATTCGTTGTGTATCCGTTGTATGTATGCGTAATTTTCTAAAAAATTAAATTTAAAAGGTATCTTATTCTGGTTTATTTTTTATACCCATTTTAAGCAATCGTCATAGCAACAGATAAGTCGATAATAGCACGCTGCTAAGGTACACTTCGGAAAAAATTAGCCATTCTCACACAAAGTTGTGATTTCTACACTAGGACGATTTTACGTATAAAATTTACTGTCTACTGTGAGAATAGTAATTGTGCAAAATGTTAACTATGGCATACAGCATTTGAGATATTTCTTCAACGACAACTTTTATACGGCTATGTATTAGAACTTGTATGTATACGGCTTGTATTCATGTACGATTAGAACTTGAAATGGTGGATTTTATTCTGAGATTATAAAAAATATATTACTGCAAGAAATTTGTAGCATTCTAATAAACACTATGTAATGACAATAATCATGAGGTTACCTTTGGTAGGTCCGTTGCATTAGTAAGTGCTGCATTTAGAATGTAAAGGTTTGATGTTATGAAGTAATGAAATACAAAAAATATCATTTTCATAGTTGGTAAGATCAGAAAGTCTCTTTGAAACTCTGTAACACACTGATGCTTTACACAGGAGCAATGCTGCCAATCTGCGACTTATGACACAGTTTAATATACGTACATCAAGTAATATTTGATAACACTTCGGTATTATAAAAATCGCTCATAGTAATAAAGATAGACGACACTATAGCGATGTATTTAAATTGCCAACAGAATTAATTTAAATTTACAGTAGATAATAAATCTAATTATTAAAGACATAAAATTTGATGTTGTTTGGCATCGAGTAAATAACAGCGCAATAAAAATCCATCGTTACATATTTTTCAAATTTATTAGCAATCGTATAATATTTTCAGTTTCAATTCTTAAAATTTTTGAAGCAAAAAGTTATTTTCGTACTCCTCTTAAAATACCTAATGCACACAAAATTATTGCATTTATTTGCCAATGTTTGCAAACGATTTTTGTTTCCTTTTCGTCGTCGTCGTCGTCGTCGTCGTCGTCGTCATCATCATCATCATCATCATCATCATCAACATCATCATCATCATCATCATCATTATTTGTTACAAATATAATTATACTATCAGTTTAGGATTGCAGTATTAACATAAGTCAGAGACACAATTCAAATACAATTGTTAATAAAAATAAAAATACAAATAACAGCAATACAGAATATACTGTACTTGTGAACTCCATTCTTTTACGGAGTTCGTACTCTGAATGAAACTCCGTAAGTATTAATAGTAGTTACGTATTTCAGGTCTACTGCTGTTTAAAGGGAATTTTGTATTATTGGATTATACAGCTTTCAGAAGCCTGCAACTTTCAGTTTGAAATCATTATTATCCATATAATAGAGCTGTTGGCCATGAATTCTTAGCGAATAATCCTCTTAATTGTCTCACGATTTTTCATTTGGTTGGGAGGAATAAATTTAAAGAGAGAATAATGCAAAGTGATTAAATGAAACTGTAATTAAATATGGGAACTATGTATATGAATTTCTCACTTCAAAACAATCAATATTGTACAAGCCTATGAAAATAGACTTATGTGAATCACATGAATTACAACACAGATTTTGTCAGGAAAATAAAATACGGTACAAAAAATCTTCAGAGGCACACAATGTAAACTGTCAGACAACATACAAAGGAGTTTAATAAGAGATTACAAAGAAGAGAAATGTAATAACGCAATGGCCATGAAATTATAGATGTAGATTGAAGTAACGTGTAGAAAGGATGGCACACAAGTGACAACGGTTAGGGAAATATTATTTTAATTTATTCCATTACTACCTTCTGTTCAGTTGAATGCTAATTGACACTGTCAGGTAGCCTGCAACAACAAAATATTGCAGTTTCTAAATATAAAACAGAACGGTTTATTTTGAACACGTTTTTCTTCTAAGAGCAAGGGATTTAGTATTAACCTTAATCGCGTCCTATTCTTCCTTGGGGTGTCGAGGAGTTGAAAAAAAATCGCCACTGTAGCCTCTGATGAGCGAGCGCCCTTGCCTGATTCCAAAGATGCCCCTGTCCACCAAGAAGTCTTGCGCAGTGTCTTGCCATGTCGTCTGACTCTTCCTCTAGATCTTTGTCAGGAGATTCTTGACTCATATACTTTACTGGAAAGTTTCTCATCACACATTCGCCAAACGTGTCCGAAATATCTAATTTGAGACGTTTTTATTGAGTCAGCCACTAGCTTTACTTTTAATGCTAATCTTATTGTAACATTTCTGACTCGGTCCCTGCGAGTTTTACCCTCCACTCGTTTCAATTATCTCATTTCCTGTGTATGAAAAGCACTGAATTGGCTTGCACTGAGTGCTCAAGATTCACCCTCATACGTTTTATTAAAAACAATACTTTTTTCCTTAGGGTTTTCAGTTAAACTTTTATTTAAAGCATGATACACATTTCATCATACTCCTTCACATATTTACCTGTTAGTATTATGAACAACAATCGGCATGAAGCATCTCGTTGCTTTACCCGACAAAATGTTTTGTATTCTTCTGACTTTGCGTGGAAAGTTCTTACATAATTGCGCAGGTCTTTTAAAATCTTATACATCTCTGGATTAGACATAAGCCTGCTCATATTCTTTCTAAGACGGGCCTCAATGGAGACCCTGTTAAAGTCATTCTCCATGTCTATAAGGCACAGATGTAATTCTTTATTATATTCATTGGCCTTTTCAGATGTTTGCCTAGGTGTGCGTATGTGATCTATTGTGGTCCTGTTTGGCCTAAACACATTCCTGTTTTTCTAGTTTCCCCTCAGTTCTTTATTTTAGACGTTGTTCAAGTATACTGCTCCTATTTTCCCTGGAAAACGTTTGTCTATTGTTACTATCACAGATATTTCCCAATGCTTAGGTGTTTCAAATTTTTCCTTGCCAACTGCAACACAAGAAGTAACAAATCTTCCCCACTTTCTCCCACCTACTTGATCGTCTCTGTGGTAATCCCATCTTTCCCAGCCCCTCTGCTCAGTTTAAGCTTTCGATGGCCGCCAGCATTTCATGTCTATCTATTATTATATTTGGTTCTGTTACTTGGGCCCCTACTCTGCAATTATGTCATTTTCCGCTTCGTCTGAACTCAGAGTCTTAAACCTCATCCATTTACATCCATGATTTCTTTTTCATCTATCAACAACACACCATTTTCAGGTATAATAAATGTTATACGACACTCCTTTTCTTTCAAAACTCTAAGTAACAGCAGAAACTTTGTTGCCTTTAAGTACAACAGAATTTGGATAGAATTGAGAAAACAATTTATCAATATTATCCACGTATTTCTTAACAAAAGAATGAAACATTCATTTCCAGTAAATAGATTTAAATAAAATCATGTAGATTTAGGTGTAGTAATTTCATAAATCCATTATCAATATATATGGGCGTATTAATTTTAATTTAATGGGTTTTGTAATTCTGATTGAAGTATTTTGTAATTTATATATATATATATATTTAATATTAGTTAATATAATAAAATAATAATAATTAATGTAATAATATAATTAACGCAGAAAATAATTATAAGCTTACCGTTGCATTAATAAGTGCTGCTTTCAAAATATAAGTGTTTAATGTTATGAAAAAATAAGCAAATATGAAAAGTGTTACCTTCATAGTTGGCTAAAACATAAAATTTTCCTTGCAACTGTTTTGTGTAATGCTGCTTTACAAAGAAGCTATGCTGCTAATCTGCGACCGCACAAATGTTAATAACAATCTAAAATAAGTAATGTTTGATAGCGCGAGAACATAACATCTCTCATAGTAATAATTATAAATAATTTTGAGTGTACTTTAATTGTGAAATAAAATAATTCAAATTTAAAATGCAAGATAACCGTGTTATTAAAACGTTTTTATAAATTTCTATTTGCGTAGAATATTAATAGCGAAAACGTAATGTATCAAATTTATAGTGTATTTTACCAAATTTGTAACATTTATTAATTAAAAATTGGTATTTAAATTTCTACAATTTTACAAACAAAGTAAATAATTTAGCAAATTTTTGTAGCTCACCGTAACGCACTAAATATATATATATACATATGTGTGTGTGTGTGTGTGTGTGTGTAAATATTTTTATTTGATCTCGTGCCTCTGCAGTAATGCAGGTATATCTTTTGGTATATCTTCATTACACTTGGTATATCTTCAAATAAATTCAAATGCAAGTAGGTTTATTTACACCTAATGCACGTTTCACATATATTAATCTGTATTTTTAGAGTTTTTTGTAAATTGTAATTGAATGTTTCGATACAATATAGTTAAAGTATAATCGATATTATTTCGATTTATAATAATTACTACGTTTTTAATTAATTTGACATTTTGAATGTATGGAAAGTTATGTTTATTATTTAAACAGTGTATGGTTAAATTAGATTTGTAAATATTTGTTTTTGAAACGGATTGCGATGTCAAATGAGTCCCTCGTTAATTTTTTCTTCGTCTGTCCGACGTAAAAGTTATTGCAACCTGGACATTTTATTTTGTATATTACCCTTGTAAGCTTAACTCCACTTAATTTTATGTTCCACATCGATTTTAAAATTTTTACCTCAATTTTTCACCTATGGTGCACGTTAGTTTAATGATTTTTATGCTAAACCGCATTCGTACTAAGTTTAAAAATCACTTTATTATTTTATGCGGCATGGAATTTTACAGTGTTTTTAAACTCTCGATCATTTATTTGTGCCCCGGTCCAAATGTCTTTACATTTCCAAAGTGCGTAATACAAATACTATTATTGTTAAAATTTTGTTTAACAATGTTCGACGTTGAAACCTTGAACAAATTCTTTTGGCCTTGGTGTCGCTACATTGTTAATTTTCCAAAATTCAACTCGTTTTCATATTTTGTTTACAATTCTCTTTATTTCCATACCCCTTTATGAGATCTGCAATGTTTCCCAAAACATTTCCCCTGATAGTGTTACCTGTTGACCGTCTATATTGTGCCTTCAATCTCAATGTGGACACATGCTGCGTTTTACGGTATTCGGTTAATGAATTCAAAAGTTGTCGTGAGGCGTTTCCAGATAGACTAATATAGTGTCAGGAACGTTCGCATTTGCGAAAGGCGCGCGGGCGTAGCGTGTGTGACCGAGTACTGACCCCTGGGTGTGGCCATGGAGGGGCTCCGAGAACACACGGCTGTTTATCGCCGCCGGTGTTGGGTGGCCTCCCGTTGGTCGATGCCGCCCAGATACGCACTGCTTTGGAGTGAACCTTACTGTCGCTCACGCGAGCGCGTGGGTGGGCCCTTGCGAACGGTAGACAGGGTGGCCGGTCGCTGGTTAGTAGCTATGTCCGACCTCTCGCGCTAATCCGTGATGTACTTCCAATACACAGTAGAACTCTAGTAGCTTCAGACTCGGGCCTCTTGCTGTAACCTAACCTTCGACTGGCGTGAATTGAGTCGGTGGAGTCTGAGGTTAGCTAGAGCGCGAGGAGGAAGTACGTGTTCCTGCATTCACCCGCACAGTGGATAGTGTTCCCCTATTGCTACTGAAAGATGGAGGAAAAGGCGTAGACCGCCGACAGATATCCTGTGGGTCAATTACAGACGTCGGGTGCACGACCATTTTGGGCGTCGGATCTCGTCATGTTGATCAGCGGTGTACCACGGGATCGAAGTTTAAATGCAACACAGCATGGAAGTTTACAATTTTTTTTTCATAATTGGTAATTTTTTGGACCCTGGATCAAGGACATTAAAATTTACAATCCTCAATATTATGGATAGTTATTTGGTAGAAGCCTGTCTAATCGGATATTTGTCTTGGAGTCGTAAAATCTTTACAAAACTTGTTGATCTACGCTTCCGTCCAAGTATATACAAATTTTTACTTTCCAAAACTGAAAACCAATTTGAGATTTAAAATTGTTTAAAATATTCTCTTTAATTGGATACTTCACACTGATACTGCAATTTTTGGGTGCTTCAATTTTGGAAACAATAGCGTTATGTGAGGTGAAATTGTAGACACACATGCTACTTTTACGAGACTCGCTTGATCAATCCGTAAGTAGTGGTGAGACATCCTCCAGACAGACACAGTGAGATACACATACACACAAACGTCTATGTTACAACTAACAACAGTTTTGGCAAGTTCAGCCATTTTTTATACTTGTTCGTCTTCCTGTATGTTTTCCTTTCTGCTTCCTTTCCTCTCTTTCTCTTATTATTTCTCTATCTTTAGACGTATATCTTCTTTTTTGCTTGCAGGTTAGCTTATTGTTAATGTGCACTACTAAATTAGAAATCATATGTTTGCGAGCCTGGCACAGTTTGGCACTAGTGTACAGAGTTGCCAAACGTTACTGTGCGTTGCGTTACAAGCCATTATACGAGCACCTTAAGGTTTGAAGTGCCTGGCAAAGTTTGGCACTAGTGTACAACGTTGCCAAACGTTACTGTGCGTTGCGTTACACGACATTATACAAGCACCTTAAGGTTTGAAGTACCTGGCACAGTTTGGCTCTAGTGTACAGTGTTGCCAAACGTTACTGTGCGTTGTGTTACACGCCATTATACAAGCACCTTAAGGTTTGAAGTGCCTGGCACAGTTTGTCACTAGTGTACAGCGTTGCCAAACGTTACTGTGTGTTGCGTTACACGCCATTATACAAGCACCTTAAAGTTTGAAGTGCCTTGCACAGTTTGTCACTAGTGTACAGCGTTGCCAAACGTTACTGTGTGTTGCGTTACACGCCATTATACAAGCACCTTAAGGTTTGAAGTGCCTTGCACAGTTTGTCGCTAGTGTACAGCGTTGCCAAACGTTACTGTGCGTTGCGTTACACGCCATTATACAAGCACCTTAAGGCTTGAAGTGCCTGGAACAGTTTGGCACTAGTGTACAGCGTTACCAAGGAACTTGCATTGAACGTTATATTGCATGTTACAAGGAACACTTCAATTGCATTGAACGTTATATTATAAACAATCTTGAACGTGAACCAATTTGTCTTGATATGCTACGTGGACTATGATAAAGCGTTTGATAAGTTACGACACGACCTCTCATGACAGTACTTAAAGAATAAATCTAGACAACAGTAATGTGACAATTATCTCCGACTTCTATAGTATAAAAGAACCTACATGACATTGAGCAGAACGCGCCCCATAAACTGAAATAAATGAGGTGTTAGGGGAGGAAGTGTTTTACTTCTAACCCTCTTTAACCACTATTGAGTGGTGATAACGAACAAGGCAGTAGCGGGCCTAAACGTAGGTAAAAGGCATTACAGCCGATCCTTGAATTATTCCAATAATACGGTTTTAGAAGCAGCAACTACAGAAAACTTACAGAATTTAATCAATAACATCGTTGAATATTTGTCATCACGCCATTGGTCGACATTACGGAACAACATAGACTTACAAACATCTTTCAGAGGGTGAGTTTCTGTCAGTGTGAAAGCATGTGCTAATTTTAGATTTAATCAAGAACATTGGAAATAACATAAGTATGTTATGGAAAACATAAGTATCTGCCGTTCGGAAAATACACTTTTTGATCGAGTAAAGACAGATGAAAGGTACACAAAATATATTAAACTCGTAAGCTTTTTACTCTGAATGAAACTCATAATTTGATAGCTCATAAGGATTTTCACATTTTTGTTTAAATATCTATTGACAATTTTGAATCCTATTTTCGTAAATTTGAAAACAATCAAAGTAAAGCTGCAAAGTTGCGTTATATTATGCATGCCAGCACTGAAGCGTTTGAAGGTCACTGACTAATTGCACACCAACACCGCCAATGTTGGCTAGTCAGGTTTTTTGAGCGTAAGTCCGCGGAATCGAAGATGTTCTGCTCAGGTGTGTTTCTCGGCGTTTCGCAGGCATTTGATAAAGTCTGGCATCTTCGACTGTTATACAAAATTAAAGAAAATCTGCCAAATAATTGTTCCCGTATTCTACATACCTACATAAGGGGGGCAGAGTGTTTCAAGTCAAATTCTGGAATGCTAGATCTCCTATATTACCAGAGGGGTCAGGTGTTCCGCAGGGTAGTGTCATGGGTCCGGTACTGTACTTCCTGTTCACGTCGGTCTTACCGTCAACCAGTGAAATCACTGTTGCTACCTACGCCAATGACACAGCAATCCTAGCGACACACCCCGACCCCCCAAATAACATCTCTTATGCTACAAGAATCATTATGCAGCGTTCAGTTATGGCTTGATAAATGGTGCATAAAAATCAATTCGTCCAAGTCCACGTTACCTTCACCCCCGTAAGGTTAACTGCCTCCAGTATCAATTAACGGTCGACCAATACCCCAAGCTGGAAGTGCTAAGTACCTTGAGATGCAACTGGACAGGAGACTAACGTAGAAAAAACACATAACCTCTAAGAAGATAGAACTTAATTTCAAGGTCATTAAGATCTACTGTTAGTTAGGCAGAATATCACGGTTAAGTCTCGTCAACAAACTTTTAATGTATAAAGTAGTTCTTAAACCAGTATGGACTTATGGCATTCAATTTTGGGGTACTGCTAGTACGAGTAATATAGAGATTATACAGCGCTTTCAGTCCAAATCTTTAAGATCAATAGTCGACGCTCCGTGGTTTGTCTCCAACAATTCTACACCCCGAGACTTCAAAGTTCCAGCTGTGAAAGAAGAAATCATTCGCCTCTGCAGGACTCAAGTCTCTAAATTATAAAATCATCCAAACCCCATAGTAGTTAATTTGGTATATGATAGTGAAGATATTTATAAACTAAAAAGGCACAAACTGTTCTACTTACCGATTAGGTTTAACAAATAATGTATGCTCTGTATTATCTGTATTCTAATGTCTGTGATATCTGTTCTGTAATATCTGTATGTTTTGTATATGTGTCATCATTGTTAATGTCAACTAGTATGTGTGCCTTATACACCCAGTATTTAACATTTTGAACTTATTGTATCAATGCCAGCAGCAAGTGGAAGTTGTTTTTGTTCATTTGTTTACATGCTTTTGTCATTTAGTCTTGTAATTTGTGTATCTCTTTAATCTGTTAACAAAAACGAGAAAAGGTGTCACTGGTCAGATCTTCATAATCACGTATGTGTTTAGTCAGACAATTTGTTCAATGTCCGCTTAGCCAAACAGATCACAAATCTGCAATAAACTGAAGAAAAAAATTATACAACATACACGGCAGCAGTGAAGCGTTTGAAGTTCACTGACCAATTTTAAACCAGTGTCGCGCCGCCAACGTTCGAGCGAAAGTCCGTCACGTTGATTTGTGTTAACAAACGTTCTTTACTTTTTTCCTGCAAATTCTATTACAATGGGCATTGAACATTCATATATGTGGAACTTTAGTTTAAGATTTTATTAGAAGCTGTTGAAAATTTTCCGAACCGTCTTTATATGAATTGTTAGGCTTCCTAACGCCACAATTTGTGCAGTGTCGGATTCGTTGTCCATCCTTCGAATATATGTGTAATTCTCTAAAACAATTAAATTTAAAGGGTATTTTATACAGATTTTGGTTTGTACACATTACACATACATATAATTCAAAGTTTTTTCTTGAACTTTTGGAGATTGCAATTGTAGATTTTATTCTGAGTTTATAATGAACTTATATTACTGTAGAAAAATTCTAGGTTTCTAATGAACACTATGTACAGACAATAATCATGAACTTACCTTTGGTCCTTCCAGTGCATTAGTAAGAGCTCCATTTAGAATGTAAATATTTGATGTTATTAAATAATACAGAGATATGAAAAACATCATTTTCATAATTGGTAAAATCGAAAACTTTAATTGTAACTGTTTTACACACTGATGCTTTATACAGGAGCAATGCTGCTAATCTGGGACGTATGCCACAGTTTAATAACCATACGGGTACAATAAGTAATATTTGATAACACTACATTATTATATCTCTCATAGTAATAAAGATAGACGAGACTATTGCTGTGTATTGAAATTGTCAATAGAATAATTTCACTTTACAGTAGATAATAACTGTATTTATTAAAGACGCTTTATGTATTTGTATTTTCGCATCGAGTAACCAATAGTACATTAACAATGTATCGGTATCGTAGTTTACATATTTGGTAACAATTATTATTACTAGTAGGTACTTTAAATTTTATAATTTTACAAAAAATAATAATTTTTGAAGTCGTCGTGACATACTTAATACACACAAAACCATTGCGTTCATTTTCCAATATTCTCTGAAAATTTGTCTTGCTTTTGTAGTCGTCATCATCATTATCATATATTACAAATGTATCTGTATTACCAGTTTATGGTTGCAGTATTAACACAATACCCATGCTAAATTTAAGAATAAAGTAATACAAATAACAGCAATACAGACTATACTGTACTTGTAAATTTCATTTTTTACCTTAGTTCGTACTCCGAATGAAAGTATTAATAATAGTTAAGTGTTTCAGGTGTTCTGCTGTTTGAAGGCAATTGATTAATATTGTATTACACATATTTCGCAAGCCTGCAACTTTTAGTTAGTAAGTTATAATTATGCATGGCATAAAGGCTTTGTCTATGAATATTTAACGAATAATCCCCGTAACTATCTCAAGATTTTTAACTTGGTTGGACGAATAAATCTGAGGAGAGAATAAAAGGAAGTAATTGAATTCAACTGTAATTAAGAAAATGAAAATGTAAACGGATATGAGACGGAGAGTTGAGCTGCATATATGCGTAAACACAGGATGTGCAATGTATGCGGGTAGATAAGAAGGCAAGGCTTACTAGTATGGGGTCAAGAGGCAATATGACTCGTAGACAACTGTGTGTTTTTCGCACATTTCCTTAGTCGTGGTTTGAAAATGGTTGTGACACAGTAGTGTCAGAGTCTTGAATTTTGATCTAAAAGAAGACATTACTTCCAAGTAAGTAAAGACGGTACTTCTTCACAAGGGCTATGAGTATATGGTTAAACGTTCAAATAAGTATGTTACTTTCTGTGTGTGTGTGTACGAAGGGAATACATCAACATGTCAAGTGTACATCAGAAAAAGGAGCTAATTTTAGGGGCAGCAAGAACCGAAAATAGAACTCAGAATTTTAATAAAATTGCAAAAGTTTAATTGGGGATAGGATTATGAATAATTTTAGTGAAAACTCAGTTTTATTTTAAGAAATTTATATTTACATTTAACATAAATACATCCAAATCACACGTCGTAGTATATAGCCTACATACTTGTGTATGCAAATGTAAAAAGTATTATTTCATTTCTTGTTATAGTAACAATATAATTTACACGGATCAACTAAAAAATGTACAAAGCAAATAAGGAAAAAAAATTATACTCTACCGACATTTCAAACATGTATCCAAATAATCTCATTGACGATACTATAAATATTATAAAAAATTAGGTGTCACTGGCTGTAATTCATTTTTTGCATTAAACAGTAGGGAAGTTGTTAAATATATTATGCTAATAATGAACTAAGCATAACAAAATTATTTCAAAGTGTTCAACTCCATCTCACAACATATGAATACATTTTATTGTATCATAAATAAAAACATTTTTAACATTTTCGTCATTATTGTTATAATATTAAACATTTGGAATACGCTCACAGTGTTTAAAATATTAACTTTTGCTAAATGTATATACATAATTGTGGCTGTGGGGAAATTTTGGGTAATATTGATTGAACTGGCAACACTGCTTTTTCGTTTCAGCTATTTCGTGACGCACTGAATCAGTTTCCTGCTCTAGATGGGCAAGGTATATTTGTCCGATGAAAATTAACACCCAAATCTCCCTCTACAAAATATTCTAGCTCCTCCATCAATATCATCGGATACAACAAGATACCTGTAAAACGAAGCCATCTTTGGTGTTATGGGAATATTTTCATCACACGAGTTGTTTACAAGACTAGGAGTCGAATATTTTGATCAGACGCCTCGCCTAACCAATTAGTTGATAATGTGTGAAATATTAACTAAAGTAACACAAAGTTAATATTATTATTAATATTATTAGTTATAATAACACAAAGCTCATAATTATAGACGCACTTTGAAGTAACGTGTATAAAGGATGGCACACTAGTGACGACTGCTAGGGTTCCGTGGCAGAAGACATGTGGGAACGCCGCGGCGAACGTGGTAAGTCCTTCGAAGTCGAAACAAACATTCAGTACAGATCGAAAGTAAAAGAAAAAGATAAAGGTATTACAGATTTGGAATAGTCTACAGGAGTAAATCTAGGAAGAATTCCTTAATTCATGGAAGATACAAAGTCAGCAACAAATGCAGTCATAGGTATGACACAGAAGGAAATATATGACAAGATATTCACATGTCATAATCATTTACATACATAGTTATTTTAAAAATATTACTTGATTTTATAACACTAACGTTAAAGTTAATCATATTTTATATCAATGGTGCACATTAAAACATCTGAGAGTTTCTGCAGCAACATATGCTGATACTTAATTGAAGCGTTGTAAGCCACTCGCACATAGTAAAGCGTGCTTTACAGTAGAGGATACACCACAACGTATACACTCAAGCGACACGATTTGGTAGCCTTGTGTAGAGTACCGTTGTTGACAAGGCGGCATAAAACCGTGGGACAAGCGTAGGGCGTACTGTAGTTGTTTGTCTGAGTTGCAGTTTAAACAAGGTACAAGCTTTTGAATATGTTATCAGACGACAGAAGTTGAAAAGTCGAACAACGATATGTGTGAATATAATTCATTCTAGTCTATTTAAGCGGAGAGAAAGAAAACGTAAAATGGGATGTGAGTTTGCGTGTGTGTATGTGTGTGAAATAATAGATAGATGGAGAAAGAGAGAGAGAGAATGACAAAGAGTGAGATACAACCATGCCACAGTGCAGTAACGAGATAACCGTTTGACCGTGTAGAAAATCATTGTCTTGGAAATTAGTGGATGTTATGATTAGATATAAAATACCGCAAGCGTAACGGGAGAAACAAGACTTTGATTATTATACTTCGTTTCAAACAGGTGTGTCTCGCCGCATCTTAATATTACACATTTGTCCTGGTTCACTAAGTGTTAAGGATCATATTAACAACTACCTGCTTCTTCTTCTGATTACCAACGGCAAGTCTAATTATAACATTATGTTTATACTACCGTAACATTTATTTGTAAATTGTAATTCGACAAAAAATATCATAATATTATAAACAATTTGTAAATTTATCTGATTGTTCGGATTTGTAGGCTTTCAAAAATCAGTTTTGAAAAGGTTGAAACATTGAACGTATCAGTTTTTCTTGGATTTCGTTGTCCATGACGTGTCGTTACTTAACTAAATACCACTATTATATTAACGACTTCAACTGTGTCGTTAATATAATAGTGGTATTTAGGATCAGTTTTGTTTTTGCAATGATTTAATACATTTGAACAGTAATACATTTGAAGCTTCACAATACTTGATAATTTAAAACAGTATAGGAGTGTAGTTGTTTATAAACTGCAATTTGCAAAACACTGTTTATATAGATGCTGGTGAATTTGTTTGTTTGGAATATTTAACACAATTTTACCACTAAGTGTAATACGCTGAATTTTAAAATATCCGCTCTGAGTTAAAAACAGTAGGAAACGCTGAGCTTCTGCACAACCAAAGTCCCTATTGCTTGACATTATGTCTCTTATAAGCCTTATATCACGAACCGATACCTTCTCAGATCTAGGTATTTCGATTGTTTTCCAATGGAGAAGTTGCAAAACTAATTTCCGCACTTGTGTGTGTAAAAATGCTCTACTTAAGTTATGTAAGCAGTCCGGGGCTATCCAATATTCTTTCAAATCTCCAGTTTGCAGGAAGTTCATAACCGACCAGGTGCTGTACACATAATAATTTAACATACAGTAACCATTGTAATAAGCCTTTACGTCTTGGTACTTATGCAATATCTTGAAGTATTTTAATTTATTTCTCACCTCTTCCTCTGTCAGTCCGTAATACTTGACATATGGATGATATCCCAGAAAGGGAAAAGTACCAATATAATTTTGCTGTTTAAATAATACAATTGATAGACCCATACAATCGTTAATCAAACTACCTTTAACGTATTCATTATTTTCCAGTAAACTAGACACAAAGTTCTGGATAAAGAAAATTGTTTTGTATCCGTCCGGTAATGGAAAATCCCTTGACAACAATTTCCAAACCGGAGCTTCAAACCCGTCAATTAAAACTATTACTTTTTGACTATAATGCAAATACAACTGTTCTGATAAATATCCTAAAGCTTTCTGTAATTCTAATTCTGATAAGTTTTTGTAATAATTTTTATCAGTGTATAGTGAAAAACGGTATTTCTCATTATCGTCCAGCCGAGTGCTGTTTATTAGGTACCCGTGTTCTAAAAATGAATCACTTATTAAGTCTTTGAACATATCTAGAACATCATTAAAAGTATTCCCTTTTGCCTTCTTAAAAATAATGAAAATTACGGGGTATTTCCCGCAATGAAACGAAAAAAAAGTATTATTCCACTTAAAAATATTTAGGTTATGTTTTACAAATAGTCTGCAACCCTGTGTTAAACTGGAAGATATCAGCCCATTTTCTGGCTGCAGGAAAGTCTTCAGCATTTTTAAGTTCACAGTTTTCCCGAAACCGCTTGGTGCAGTTATACGAATAAAACGATATCTCTTATTTATATCATGCAATAAATCCTTTATGAGCAGTGATTTGTCAACGAAACACGTAGATAGTAAGACATCTTTAAATTCTGGTTCACTTAACAGGCATGTCCTTTTCATTGCCACCTGTAACAAAGAAAGAAATCAACATTTGAGGGCTTTTCATAGTAGATATACTGTAAGTAACTGGTATACTTGAAAGGTAAGGAAACATTGTTTTAATTGATATCATTTATTACAACCATCTGTTAATGGCGTTAGCTACAATGCTAATTATAATCGACTGCTGGCGTATAACCAGAAAATAGTGACCTTTATGAATATGAAACGCAGCAGCTTATTTTGAATACGATTTTCTGCTAAGTGAAAGCTATTTTTACAAACTTGAAATATAACAGAATTGAGATTGAGTCAAGAATACTATGTCCTAATATCATGAAAAAAATTTAAGACAATTTAGTTAAACGTCCATTTGGCGTAAGTAGATTTAAATAAGTTCATGCAAGTGTAAGAATAGGCATTTTATAAATTTATTAAAAATATATACGGTGCCACATTTCTCAATTATGAAGAGTTTTGTAACAATGATTGTAATTTTATAGAATTAATATTTTCAGCTTTCAGAACATTATTTGAATATTATCTATTTTATGTATTTGATGTTTTCTCCTAGTTTAAACTATAAAAAACCCTTTACTGTATGAAGTCTTGTGTCAAGTTGGTTTGAGTTTTCTCTTTTAAATCATTATTTTATGGAGTACTGACAACTGAATTTATGTATTTCCAATTAAAATGTTGTGTACTGCCATAAGTCATATTAATTGACTGTACATTTACACCCAATTCTTCCATTTTCTGTCTTACGTAGTGTCAAGAGTAATTCCAAGATACTTTGCAGTGTTTCCAAAACAAACTATAATACAATTACCAGTCTCCGGCAATGATGTCTTTAATTTTAGTTTGCAGAGTTTGAATGTGTTGATTTCTGTTCAACTAGCTTTATTTCCAAAACTTTGTTGACTGGTAATATCGTCAAAAACTTTTTATACATTATTCGTAGTATTCTAATATCATTATCTGCTACCCAAAAGACGGTAACATCAGTAAACGTGAAGTTTTCTATTTGTTGTGTTTCACGTGTATACAAAACGTAGTAACGTAAAATATTGTGTGACATAGATGAAAAACTAGTTGATATTATGGACAAAACATGTCATCGAGTTCTTTAAAAACGAAAATAAACTACAAGGATTTAGAACGCCCTTGTAAAGAGAAACACTTCACATGCATTGAACGTTATTTTAGAAACATTCCTCAACGTGAACCAATTTGTCTAGATATGCTACGTGGACTATGATAAAGCGTTTGGAAACGTACTACATGACCTTTCATGACAGTACATGAAAAAAATTACAAGTTTATTTTAGATTAAATCAAGAACATTGGAAATTGATACAAAAGTACCTGCGGTTCTAGAAACAAACTTTTTGATCAAGTAAGAACACTGATAAAAGTTACACAAAATATATTATCTTTGTCAGGTTTTTACTCTGAACGAAACTCATAATTTGTTACGTCATACGGATTTTTACATTTTTGTTTAAGTATCTATCGTCAATTTTGATTCATGCTTTCCGTAAAGTTTAAAATTATCAGACTAAGTCTACACTCAGATTTACGTAATAATTCTCATTATAGTGTTACGCAGCATGGAAGTTTACAAATTTTTTATAATTGGTAACTTTTTTGGACCCTGGATCGAGAATATTAAAATTTTCAATCCTTAATATTATAGATAGTTTTTTGTTAGAAATCTGTCTAATTTGAAATTCGTCTTGTAGTCGTACAATTTTTACAAACCTTTTTGATTTATTCTTCCGTGCAAGTATATAAAAAGTTAATTTCCAAAACTGAAAACCAAGTTCAGATTTAAAATTAGTTAAAATATTCTCTTTAATTGGATACTTCACACGATTCTGCAATTTTTATGTGCTTCAATCTTAGAAACAATAGCGGTATGTGAGGTAAAACTGTGGACAGACATACTACTTTTTACGACACTCGCTTGATGAATCCCTAGGTAGTGGCGAGGCATGCTCCAAACAGATATTGAGAGACATATATACACAAACGGCCATGTTACAACTAACATCTGTTTTGGCACGTTCAACCACATTTCTATACTTCTTCGTCTTCCTGTATGTTTTTCTTTCTGCTTCCTTTCCTCTCTTCCTTTTATTATTTCTCTACCTTTTGACGTATATCTTCTTCTTTCTTTTCAGCTAAAACCTTATTGTTAATGTGTATTGCTAAAGTAGATATCATATGTTTGCGAGCCTGGCACAGTTTGGATCCAGTGTACAGCGTTGCCAAACGTTACTGAGCATTGCCTTATACGCTATTATACAACATGTGCCAGCGCCAGCACTGAAGCGTTCGAAGGTCACTGACTAATTGCAAACAAGCGCCCCCAATGTTGCCTAGTCAGGATTTTTGAGCGTAAGTCCGACACGTTGATTTGTGTCAACAAAAGTTCTTTACTTTTTTCCCTGCAGCTTCTAATAGATTGGACGTTGAAAATACATAAATGTGGAATCTTAGTTTAATAAATTTATTAGAAGCTGTTGTATATTTTCCAAACCGTCTTTGTGTGAATTGTTAGACGTCCTAACGCTACCATTTGTGCAGTGTTGGATTCGTTGTGTGGTATGGATAATTTTCTAAAAAATTAAAATTAAAAGGTGTCTTATTCTGGTTTATTTTTTATACACATTTTAAGCAATCATCATAGCAACAGATCAGTCGATAATAGCACGCTGCTGAGGTACACATCGGAAAAAATTAGCCATTCTCACAAAGTTGTGATTTCTACACTAGGACGATTTTACGTATAAAATTTACTGTCTTCTGTGCGAATAGTAATTGTACAAAATGTTAACTATGACATATGGAATATGAGATATTTCTTCAATGACAAGTTTTATACGCCTATATGACCGTAGTAAAAGTGTTAATTTAGAAATGAAAGTTAATGCATGTACGATTAGAACTGTGGATTTTATTCTGAGATTATAAAAAATATATTACTGCAAGAAATTTGTAGCATTCTAATAAACACTATGTAATGACAATAATCATGAGGTTACCTTTGGTAGGTCCGTTGCATTAGTAAGTGCTGCATTTAGAATGTAAATGTTTGATGTTATAAAGTAAGAAAGAGATACAAAAAATATCATTTTCATAGTTGGTAAGATCAGAAAGTCTCTTTGAAACTCTGTAACACACTGATGCTTTACACAGGAGCAATGCTGCCAATCTGCAACTTATGACACAGTTTAATATACGTACATCAAGTAATATTTGATAACACTTCGGTATTATAAAAATCGCTCATAGTAATAAAGATAGACGACACTATAGCGATGTATTTAAATTGCAAACAGAATTAATTTATTTTTACAGTAGATAATAAATCTATTTATTAAAGACTTCATATTTTAACATTGTTTGGCATCGAGTAATTAATAGCGCAATAAAAATCCATCGTTACATATTTTTCAAATTTATTAAAAATCGTATAAAATATTTAATTTCAATTCTTAAAATTTTCAAAACAAAAAGTTATTTTCATACTCCTCTTAAAATAACTAATGCACACAAAGTTATTGCATTTATTTGCCAATGTTTGCAAACGATTTTTGTTTCCTTTTCGTCGTCGTCGTCGTCATCATCAACATCATCATCATCATCATCATTATCATCATCATCATCATAATCATTATTTGTTACAAATTTAATTATACTATCAGTTTAGTATTGCAGTATTAACATAAGTCAGAGACACATTACAAATACAAATGTTAATAAAAATAAGAATACAAATAACAGCAATACAGAATATACTGTACTTGTGAACTCCATTCTTTTAAGGAGTTCGTTCTCTGAATGAAACTCCGTAAGTATTAATAGTAGTTACGTATTTCAGGTCTACTGCTGTTTAAAGGGAATTTTGTATTATTGGATTATACATCTTTCAGAAGCCTGCTACTTTCAGTTTGAAAACATTATTATACATATAATAGAGCTGTTGGCCACGAATTCTTAGCGAATAATCCTCTTAATTGTCTCAGGATTTTTCATTTGGTTGGGAGGAATAAGTTTTGAAGAGAAAATAATGCAAAGTGATTAAATAAAATTGTAATTAAGTATGGGACTATGTATATGAATTTCTCACATCAAAACAATCAATATTGTACAAGCCTATGAAAATAGACCTATGTGAATCACATGAATTACAACACAGATTTTGGCAGGAAAATAAAATACGGTATAAAGTCTTCAGAGACACACAATGTAAACTGTCAGACAACATACAAAGGAGTTTAATAAGAGATTACGAAGAAGAGAAATGTAATAATGCAATGGCTATGAAATTATAGATATAGATTGAAGTAACGTGTAGAAAGGATAGCACATAAGTGACAAGGGTTAGGGAAATATTATTTTAATTTATTCCATTACTACCTTCTGTTCAGTTGAATGCTAATTGACACTATCAGGTAGACTGCAACAACAAAATATTGCAGTTTCTAAATATAAAACAGAACGGTTTATTTTGAACACGTTTTTCTACTAAGAGTAAGGGATTTAGTATTAACCTTAATCGCGTCCTATTCTCTCTTGGGGTGTCGATGGAGATGATAAAAGATCGCCACTGTAGCCTCTGATGAGCGAGCGCCCTTGCCTGATTCCAAAGATGCCCCTGTCCACCAGGAAGTCTTGCACAGCTTCTTGCCATGTCGTCTGACTCTTCCTCTAGATCGTTGTCTGTAGATTCTTGCCTCATATTCTTTACTGGGAAGGCTCTCATCACACATTCGCCAAACGTGTCCGAAATATCTCATTTGAGACGTTTTTATTGTGTCAGCCACTAGCTTTTCTTTTAATGCTAATCTAATTGTAACATTTCTGACTCGGCCACTGCGAGTTTTACCCTCCACTCGTTTCAATTATCTCATTTCCTGTGTATGAAAAGCACTGAATTGGCTTGCACTGAGTGCTCAAGATTCATTCTCATACGTTTTATTAAAAACAATACCTTTTTTCCTTAGGGTTTTCAGTTTTTCAGTTAAACTTTTATTTAAAGCATGATACACATTCCCTGCAGCGGTTAGTCTTTGATTTATTTCTGCAGATTCTTTTCCATTGGCACTAATTACAGAGGCAAGATACTTGAATTGTTGCACTAGTTCGAGTGGTTGCCCTTGGCAGCTAATCCGATGGTTTTCAGGGGCTCTTGAAATAATCATGGTCTTTGACTTACTTGTGGGTCCCATCTACTAAGCTCTTCATTCCAAACGTCCAAGTTATACTGAAGTTTTTCCTCTGAGCAGGCTTCAAGGACCAAGCCGTCTGGAAACGCTATGGTGCCTAAAATGACTGATCTCATTCTAAACTTTTCTACATAATTTCTGTTAAGAGATTGCACTCCTTCCAAATTTACCTGTTAGTATTATGTACAACAATAGGCATGAAGCATCTCCTTGCTTTACCCGACAAAATATTTAGAATTCTTGTGACTTTGCGTGGAAAGTTCTTACATAATTGCGCAGGTCTTTTAAAAACTTATAAATCTCTGGCTTACACCTAAACCTGCTCAAATTCTTTCTAAGATGGGCCTCAATGGAGACCACAAAACCCCGTTAAAGTCATTCTCCATGTCTATAAGGCACAGATGTAATTCTTTATTATATTCATTGGCCTTTTTAGATGTTTGCCTAGGTGTGAGTATGTGAACAATTGTGGTCCTGTTTGGCCTAAACACATTCCTGTTTTTCTAGTTTCCCCTCAGTTCTTTATTTTAGACGTTGTTCAAGTATACTGCTCCTATTTTCCCTGGAAAACGTTTGTGTATTGTTACTATCACAGATATTTCCCAATGCTTAGGTGTTTCAATTTTTTCCTTGCCAACTGGATCACAAGAAGTAGCAAATCTTCCCCACTTTCTGCCACCTACTTGATCGTCTCTGTGGTAATCCCATCTTGCCCAGCCCCTCTGCTCAGTTTAAGCTTTCGATGGCCGCCAGCATTTCATGTCTATCTATTATTATATTTCGTTCTGTTTCTTGGGCCCCTACTCTGCAATTATGTCATTTTCCGCTTCGTCTGAACTCAGACTCTTAAAATACCTTATCCATCTACTCATGACTTCTTTTTCATCTATCAATAACACACCATTTTCATCTGTAATAAATGTTATAGGGCACTCCTTTTCTTTCAAAACATTAAGTAACAGCAGAAACATTATTGCCTTTAAGTACAACAGAATTTGAATAGAATTGAGAAAACAATTTATCAATATTATCCACGTATTTCTTAACAAAAGAATGAAACATTCATTTTCAGTAAATAGATTTAAATAAAATCATGTAGATTTAGGTGTAATAATTTCATAAATCCATTATCAATACATATGGGGGTATTAATTTTAATTTAATGCGTTTTGTAATTCTGATTGAAGTATTTTGTAATATATATATAAATTTATATTTAATATTAGTTAGTATAATGAAATAATAATAATTAATATAATAATATAATTAACGCAGAAAATAATTATAATCTTACCGTTGCATTAATAAGTGCTGCTTTCAAAATGTAAGTGTTTAATGTTATGAAAAAATAAGCAAATATGAAAAGTGTCCCCTTCATAGTTGGCTAAAACAGAAAATTTTCCTTGTAACTGTTTTGTGTAATGGTGCTTTACAAAGAAGCTATGCTGTTAATCTGCGACAGCACAAATGCTAATAATAATCTAAAATAAGTATTGTTTGATAGCGCGAGAACATAACATCTCTCATAGTAATAAATATAAATAATTTTCAGTGTACTTTAATTGTGAAATAAAATTAATTCCAATTTAAAATGCAAGATAACCCTGTTATTAAAACGTTTTTATAAATTTCTATTTGCGTAATAATAGCGAAAACGTAATGTATCATATTTATACTGTATTTTACCAAATTAGTAACATTTATTAATAAAAAATTGATATTTAAATTTCTATATGATTACAAACAAAGTAAGTAATTCAGAAACTTTTTGTAGCTCATCGTTTCGCATTAATATATATATATATATATATGCGCGCCCGCGTGTGTGTAAATATTTTAATTTGATCTCGTGTCTCTGCAGTAATGCAGGTATGTCTTTTGGTATATCTTCATTACACTTGGTATATCTTCAAATAAATACAACTGCAAGTAGGTTTATTTACACCTAATGCACGTTTCACATACATTAATCTGTATTTTTAGAGATTTTTGTAAATTGTAATTGAATGTTTCGATTACAATATAGTTAAAGGATAATCGATATTGAATTGTTCATGACATCCGGGCTGTTTGGCCGCACCTATATGTGGCCGGAGAAGTTCAGTCAAGTGTTTAGCCAGATGGTAGGTTGGAGACCCTATGGCGCTGATGATTGGTCTGAGCGGAACGTCCGGCTTGTGGATTTTGGGGAGCCCATAAAAACTAGGTGGAAGGGCTCCCGAACACCGGACGGCTGCCTTCACTTCAGGCTCCAAGGAAGACCGCTTAACCAGAAAATCGGCCCTTTTAAGGACCAATGCGGTCGGATCTCTTCGCAGTTTCTTGTAGGTTTCTGGGTCCAGCATTTCTCCGATCTTCCTTTGGTAGTCATCAGTGTTCATTACAACCATAACGCTCCCCTTATCCGCCGGTAATATAATGATAGATTCATCCCGCGTTAATGTTCTTAGTGCCCGCAGCTCACCCACTGGTATGTTGCATCGCGGCGGTTTCGCTCTAGCCAGGATCCTCGAAGCTTCGGTCCTAACTTCATCTGCCTGTTCACGCGGCAGCCGCCGCACTCCAGATTCAACGTTGGCAATGATGTCCTCCACTGGAATCTTCTTAGGGGCCACTGCAAACTTCTCCCCCCTCGCCAGGACAGCAGTTTCGGTGGTGGTAAGCTGGCGGTCCGACAAGTTCACTATTGTCCGGTCCGTCTCTAAGCTGCTTCGCTGATGTCCCTGGTTATTCTCCTCGGGGCTATCTCTCCAGTACTTGTTCTCATGGCGCGATCGAACACTCTCGCGAACGGCCTCGGAAGCGCTGGAACTTAGGCTATCCACCAGATCCCAGTGGCCAGGTGACAACACAGTGCTTAATTCCAGGTGTAGGCGAAACAACTTCATATTGTTGTCGGCAAGATCTTTCCTGGTCTGGTGGATACGTTCGCGTAGCATTGCCTGCTCTGCACGTCGATAAATGCGACTGGCTTGCGGTGTAAATATGTAATTTTTCAATTTCAGAAACGGGGGAATAACACCAGTATCCCGGTATCTTCACAGAAAAGCCAGTGAACATAGCAGGTGTACCTTTTTTTTTCTCAGCCCCTCGAAACGTCTGATATTTTTTAAAACTTCCTCCCCGTAGAGGCGTCGTAAATTATTCCTCAGTCTTTCACGGCCGGTATCAGATGAATTGTTCATGATATCCGTGCTGTTTGGCCGTGGTCCATGGTTTGTAACAAAACCAAACGTTTCGGCAGCTCCACTGGCTGCCATCATAAGTGGTATAAAAATCCTGCACGCCGGGTGTTTACATACAGGCCCACAGTACTGTGGTATAGGCTGAAGCTGTCCTGCCATGCTACCTGTACTTATAAATTCAGCAAAGTCCCACGTACAGGTAAAAATGACACCATCAGCCAATCACAATAAAGATGGTGTATGATTGGCTCGCACCAAGGTATGCCATTAGGTACTCACTTGTTTTCCGAGAAGTACTGTGGGGAAGGCTGCTGATTTCCCGCGATGCCACCTGTGCTAATTGTTATTGCTAATTTCAGCCCCCGCACAGGTTAAAACTGCATCATCGGCCAATCAGAAACCGCGATTGTCACGCGACTGGTCAAAGATTAAGACAAATTGATTGCAGTGTCGAACAGGTAATTTGACGCAAAATTTACCTGGTCATTTAATAAACTGTTTTTGGTGTTACTATCTTTTAAAGCTATATACATTTCAAATTCCTCCAGACTATCCATCCGTCTACCCTTTTTACAAATATGCAACGCTGTTAAATTTTCTTCACCCGAATGCGGGAACTCCAGCCGTGGTTAGCAAAATTTATTATATGCGATTTATAATTTATTTTATTTATTTTTGACTTGACCAGTATCATGGTCGTGATTTTAATATTTTAGTTTATTAATTATGTATCTGAGGATGGGACTTAGTCCCGAAACGCGTCATCAGTGACGTAACTGTGTATCACTAAAGTGGATATTAAGGTAATTATATATCATATAATAAGTGATACGGTACGCAAAAAATAAGTAATTAACATTATACAAGCACCTTAAAATTTGAAATGCCTGGCACAGTTTGGCACTAGTGCACAGCGTTGCCAAGGAACTTGCATTGAACGTTATATTGCATGTTACAAGTTACACTTCACTTGCATTGAACCTTATATTAGAAACAATCTTGAACGTGAACCAATTTGTCTAGATATGCTACGTGGACTATGATAAAGCGTTTGATAAGTTACGACACGACCACTCATGACAGTAATTAAAGAATAAATCTAGACAACAGTAATGTGACAATTATCTCCGACTTCTATAGTATAAAAGAACCTACATGACTTTGAGCAAAATGCGCCCCATAAACGGAAATAAAATGAAGTGTTAGGGGAGGAAGTATTTTACTGCTAGCCTTCTTTAACCAGTATTGAGTAGTGGTAACGAACAAGGCAGTAGCGGGCCTAAACGTAGGTAAAAGGCATTAAAGATGATCCTTGAATTATTCCAATAATACGGCTTTAGAAGCAGCAACTACAGAGAACTTGCAGAATTTAATCAATAACATCGTTGAACATCTGCCATTGCGCCATTGGTCGACATTATGGAATAACATAGACTAACAAACACCTTTCAGGGGGTGAGTTTCTGTCAATGGTGAAAGCATGTGCTAATTTTAGATTTAATCAAGAACATTGGAAATTGACACAGAAGTATCTGCCGTTCTGAAAAGACATTTTTTGATCGGGTAAAGACAGATGAAACATACACAAAATATATTAAACTCGTAAGCTTTTTACTCTGAATGAAACTCATAATTTGATGGCTCAAACGGATTTTCACATTTTTGTTTAAATATTTATTGCCAATTTTGATTCCTGTTTTCGTAAATTTGAAAACAATCAAAGTAACTCTGCAAAGTTGCGTTACACGCCGTTATATTATGCATGCCAGCACTGAAGCGTTTGAAGGTCACTGACTAATTGCACACCAGCGCCGCCAATGTTGGCTATTCAGGTTTTTGAGCGTAAGTCCGTTATTAATAAATCGTCGGAATCGAAGATGTTCTGCTCAGGTGTGTTTCTCGGCGTTTCGCAGGAATTTGATAAAGTCTGGTATCTTCGACTTTTATACAAAATTAAAGAAAATCTGCCAAATAATTGTTCCCGTATTCTACATACCTACATAAGGGGGGCAGAGTGTTTCAAGTCAAATTCTGGAATGCTAGATCTCCTACATTACCAGAGGGGTCAGGTGTTCCGCAGGGTTGTGTCCTGGGTCCGGTACTGTACTTCCTGTTCACCTCGGTCTTACCGTCAACCAGTGAAATCACTGTTGCTACCTACGCCAATGACACAGCAATCCTAGCGACACACTCCGACCCCTCAATAACATCTCTTATGCTACAAGAATCATTCAACAGCGTTCAGTTATGGCTTGATAAATGGTGCATGAAAATCAATTCGTCCAAGTCCACGTTACCTTCACCCCACGTAAGGTTAACTGCCTCCAGTATCAATTAACGGTCGACCAATACCCCAAGCTGGAAGTGCTAAGTACCTTGGGATGCAACTGGACAGGAGACTAACGTTGAAAAAACACATAACCTCTAAGAAGATAGAACTTAATTTCAAGGTCAGAAAGATCTACTGATAGATAGGCGGAATATTACGGTTAAGTCTCATCAACAAACGTTTAATATATAAAACAGTTCTTAAACCAGTATGGACTTATGGTATTCAACTTTGGGGTACTGCTAGTACGAGTAATATAGAGATTATAGAGCGCTTTCAGTCCAAATCTTTAAGATCAATAGTCGACGCTCCGTGGTTTGTCTCTAACAATTCTACACCCCGAGATTTCAAAGTTCCAGCTGTGAAAGAAGAAATCATGCGCCTCTGCAGGACTCACGTCTCTAAATTAGAAAATCACTCAAACCTCATAGTAGTTAATTTGTTAGATGATAGTGAAGATATTTATAAACTAAAAAGGCACAAACTGTTATACTTACCAATTAGGTTTAACAAATAATGTATGCTCTGTATTATCTGTATTCTAATGTCTGTGATGTATGTTCTGTAATATCTGTATGTTTTGTATATGTGTCATCATTACGTGTTAATGTCAACTAGTATGTGTGCCTAATGCGCCCAGTGTTTAACATTTTGAACTTATTGTATCAATGCCAGCAGCAAGTGGAAGTGGTTTTTATTCATTTGTTTACATGTTTTTGTCAATTAGTCTTGTAATTTGTGTATCTGTTTAATCTGTTAACAAAAACAAGAAAAGGTGTCACTGGTCAGCTCTTCATAACCACGTATGTGTTTAGTCAGACAATTTGTTCAATGTCCGCTTAGCCAAACAGATCACAAATCTGCAATAAACTGAAGAAAAAAATTATACAACATACATGGCAGCAGTGAAGCGTTTGAAGTTCACTGACCAATTTTAAACCAGTGTCGCGCCGACAACGTTCGAGCGTAAGTCCGTCACGTTGATTTGTGTTAACAAAAGTTCTTTACTTTTTTCCTGAAAATTCTAATACAATGGGCATTGAACATTCATATATGTGGAACTTTATTTTAAGATTTTATTATAATCTGTTGTAAATTTTCCGAACCGTCTTTATCTGAATTGTTAGACATCCTAACGCCACAATTTGGGCAGTGTCGGATTCGTTGTCCATCCGTCGAATGTACGTGTAATTCTCTAAAACAATTAAATTTAAAGGGTATTTTATACAGATTTTGGTTTGTACACATTTTATGCAATTGTCATAGCAACAGATCAGTCGACAGAAGTACGCTGCAGAGGTTTGGCAACACACTACAGACAAAATTAGCCATTCTCAGAAAGTTATGGTTTCCACTCTAGGTAGATTTACCTCAGAAACCTACTGTCCACTGTGATAATAGAAATTGTATAACATGTTAACTATGACATATACATTTGAGGTATTTATTCAATGAAAAATTCTATATGGGTATATGATAGTAGTAACAGTATTAATTTATAATTCAAAGTTTATTCTTGAACTTTTGGAGATTGCAATTGTAGATTTTATTCTGAGTTTATAATGAACTTATATTACTGTAGAAAAATTGTATGTTTCTAATGAACACTATGTACAGACAATAATCATGAACTTACCTTTGGTCCGTCCAGTGCATTAGTAATAGCTGCATTTAGAATGTAAATATTTGATGTTATTAAATAATACAGAGATACGAAAAACATCATTTTCATAATTGGTGAAGTCGTAAACTTTCCTTGTAACTGTTTTACACACTGATGCTTTATACAGGAGCAATGCTGCTAATCTGCGACGTATGACACAGTTGTAACCATAAGGGTACAATAAGTAATATTTGATAACACTACATTATTATATCTCTCACAGTAATAAAGATAGACGAGACTATTGCTGTGTATTTAAATTGTCAATAGAATAATTTAATTTTACAGTAGACAATAACTGTATTTATTAAAGACGTTTTATCTATTTGTCTTTTCGCATCGAGTAATCAGTAGCTCAATAACAATGTATCGGTATATAGTTTACATATTTGGTAACAATTATTATAACTAGAGGGTACTTTAATTTTTATAATTTTACAAAAAAAAAAAATAATTTTTGATGTCGTCGTGACATACTTAATACACACAAAACCATTGCGTTCATTTTCCAGTATTCTCTGACGATTTGTCTTGCTTTCGTAGTCGTCATCATATATTACCAATTTATCTGTATTACCAGTTTATGGTTGCAGTATTAACACAACACAGATGCTAAATTTTAGAATGAAAAATACAAATAACAGCAATAGAGACTATACTGTACTTGTAAATTTCATTTTTTTACTTAGTTCGTACTCCGAATGAAACTCCGTTAGTATTAATAGTAGTTAAGTGTTTCAGGTGTTCTGCTGTTTGAAGGCAATTGATTAATATTGTATTATACATATTTCGCAAGTCTGCAACCTTCAGTTAGTAATTTATAGTTATGCATGGCATATAGCCTTTGTCTATGAATGTTTAACGAATAATCCCCGTAATTATCTTTAGATTTTTATCTTTGTTGGACGAATAAATTTGAGGAGAGGGTAAAAGGATGTTATTAATTACAACTGTAATTAAGAAAATGGAAATGTAAACGGATATGAGACGGAGAGTTGAGCTGCATATACGCGTAAACACAGGATGTGCAATGTATGCGGATTGATAAGAAGGCAAAGCTTACTAGTATGGGGTCATGAGGCAATATGACTCGTAGACAACTGTGTGTTTTTCGCACCTTTCCTTAGTCGTGGTTTGAAAATGGTTGTGACACAGTAGTGTCAGAGTCTAGAATTTTGTTCTAAAAGGAGACGTTACTTCCAATTAAGTAAAGACGCTACTTCTTCACAAGGGCTATGAGTATATGGTTAAACGTTCAAATCAGTATTTTACATTCTTTGTGTGTATACGAAGGAAATACATCAGCATGTCAAGTGTACTTCAGAAAAAGGAGCTAATTTTAGGGGCAGCAAGAACCGAAAATAGAACTCAGAATTTTAATAAAATTGCAAAAGATTAATTGGGGATAGGATTATTAATAATTTTAGTGAAAAATCATTTTTATTAGAAGAAATTTATATTTACATTTAACATAAATACATGCAAATCACACGTCGTAGTATATAGCCTACATTCGTGTGTATGCAAATGTAAAAAGTATTACTTTTATTTCTTGTTATAGTAATAATATATTTTACACGGATCAACTAATAAATGTACAAAGCAAATAAGGAAAAAAATTATACTCTAAAGACATTTCAAACATGTATCCAAATTATCTCATTGACGATACTATAAATATTATAAAAAATTAGGTGTCACTGGCTATAATTCATTTTTTGCATTAAACAGTAGGGAAGTTGTTAAATATATTATGTTAATAATGAACTAAGCATAACAAAATTATTTCAAAGTGTTCAACTCCATCTCACAACATATGAATACATTTTATTGTATCATAAATAAAAACATTTTTAACATTTTCGTCATTATTTTTATAATATTAAACATTTGGAATAAGCTCACAGTGTTTAAAATATTAACTTTTGCTAAATGTATATACATAATTGTGGCTGTGGGGAAATTTTTGGTAATATTGATTGAACTGGCAACACTGCTTTTTCGTTTCAGCTATTTCGTGACGCACTGAATCAGTTTTCTGCTCTAGAAGGGCAAGGTGTATTTGTCCGATGAAAATTAACAACCAAATCTCGCTCTACAAAATATTCTAGCTCCTCCATCAATATCATCGGATACAACAAGATACCTGTAAAACGAAGGCATCTATGGTGTTATGGGAATATTTTCATCACACGAGTTGTTTACAAGACTAGGACTCGAATATTTTGATCAGACGCCTCGCCTAACCAATTAGTTGATAATGTGTGAAATATTAACTAAAGTAACACAAAGTTAATATTATTATTAATTTTATTAGTTATAATAACACAAATCTCATATTATAGACGCACTTTGAAGTAACGTGTATAAAGGATGGCACACAAGTGACGACTGCTAGGGTTCCGTGACAGAAGACATGTGGGATCGCCGCGGCAAACGTGGTAAGTCCTTTGAAGTCGAAACAAACATTCAGTACAGATCGAAAGTAAAAGAAAAAGATAAAGGTATTACAGATTTGGAATAGTCTACAGGAGTAAATCTAGGGTAATTAATTCAAGGAAGATACAAAGTCAGCAGTCAAATGCAGTCATAGGTATGACACAGAAGGAAATATATGATTAGATGTTCACATGTCATAATCATTTAAATACATAGTTATTTTAAAAATGTAATTTGATTTTATAACATTAACGTTAAAGTTAATCATATTTTATATCAATGGTGCACATTAAAACAACTGAGACATTCTGCAGTAACATATGCTGATTCTTAATTGAAGCGTTGTAACGAACTCGCACATAGTAAAGCGTGCTTTAAAGTAGAGGATACACCGCAACGTATACACTCAAGCGACACTATTTGGTAGCCTTGTGTACAGCACCGTTGTTTACAAGGCGGCATAAAACCGTGGGACAAGCGTAGGGCGTACTGTAGTTGTTTGTCTGAGTTGCAGTTTTTTATAAAGGTAGAAGCTTTTGAATATGTTATCAGACGACAGAAGTTGAAAAGTCTAACAACGGTATGTGTGAATATAATTCATTCTAGTCTATTTAAGCAGAGAGAAAGAAAACGTAAAATGGGAAGTGAGTTTGCGTGTGTGTGTATGTGTGTGAGTGTGAGATAGATAAGAGAAAGAGAGAGATAGAGAAAGAGAGAGAGAAAGAGAGAGTGAGAGAGAGTGAGAGAGATAGAGTGAGAAAGAAAGAGTGACAAAGAGTGAGATACAACCATGGCATAGTGCAGTAATGAGATAACCGTTTGACCGTGTAGAAAATCATTGTCTTGGAAATTAGTGGATGTTATGATTACATATAAAATACCGCAAACGTAACTGGAGAAACAAGACTTTGATTATTATACTTCGGGTCATACAGGCGTTCTCGCTGCATCTTAATATTACACATTTCTCCTGGTACACTAAATGTTAAGGATCATATTAACAACTACCTGCTTCTTCTTCTGATTACCAACGGCAAGTCTAATTATAACATTATGTTTATACTACCGTAACATTTCTTTGTAAATTGTAATTCGACAAAAAATATGTAATTATAAACAATTTGTAAATTTATTTCATTGTTCGGCATTTGTAGGCTTTCAAAAATCAGTTTTGAAAATGTTGAAACATTGAACGTATCAGTTTTTCTTGGATTTCGTTGTCCATGACGTGTCCGTTACTTAACTAAATGCCACTATTATATTAACGACTTCAATTGTGTTCCGAGTCGTTAATATAATAGTGGTAGTTAGTATCAGTTTTGTTTTTGCAATGATTTAATACATTTGAACAGTTTACATTTGAAGCTTCACAATACTTTATAATTTAAAACAGTATAGGAGTGTAGTTGTTTATAAACTGTAATTTGCAAAACACTGTTTATATAGATGCTGGTGAATTTGTTTGTTTGGAATATTTAACACAATTTTATCACTAAGTGTAAATGCACGATGCTGAATTTTAAAATAACCGTTCTGAGTTAAAAACAGTAGGAAACGTTCAGCTTCTGCACAACCAAAGTCCCTATTGCTTGACATTATGTCTCTTATAAGCCTTATATCACGAAACGATACCTTCTCAAATTTAGGTATTTCGATTGTTTTCCAATGGAGAAGTTGCAAAACTAATTTCCGCACTTGTGTGTGTAAAAATGCGCTACTTAAGTTATGTAAGCAGTCCGGGGCTATCCAATATTCTTTCAAATCTCCAGTTTGCAGGAAGTTCAAAACCGACCAGGTGCTGTACACATAATAATTTGAGCTACAGTAACCATTATAATAAGCCTTTACGTCTTGGTACTTATGCAATATCTTGAAGTATTTTAATTTTTCTCTCACCTCTTCCTCTGTCAGTCCGTAATACTTGACATATGGATGATATCCCAGAAAGGGAAAATTACCAATCTCATTTTGCTGTTTTAATAATACAGATGACAGACGCATACAATTGTTAATCAAACTACCTTTAACGTACTCATTATTTTCCAGTAAACTAAACATAAAGTTCTGGATAAAGAAAGTTGTTCTGTATCCGACCGGTAATGGAAAATCCCTTGACAACAATTTCCAAACCGGAGCTTCAAAACCGTCAATTAAAACTATTACTTTTTGACTATAATGCAAATACAACTGTTCTGATAAATATCCTAAAGCTTTCTGTAATTCTAATTCTGATAAGTTTTTGTAATAATTTTTATCAGTGTATAGTGAAAAACGGTATTTCTCATTACCGTCCAGCCGAGTGCTGTTTATTAGGTACCCGTGTTCTAAAAATGAATCACTTATTACGTCTCTGAACATATCTAGAACATCATTAAAACTATTCCCTTTTGCCTTCTTAAAAGTAATTAAAATTACGGGGTATTTCCCGCAATGAAAGGAAAAAAAAGTATTATTCCACTTAAAAATATTTAGGTTGTGTTTTACAAATAGTCTGCAACCCTGTGTTAGACTGGAAGATATCAGCCCATTTTCTGGCTCCAGGAAAGTCTTCAGCATTTTTAAGTTCACTGTTTTCCCGAAACCGCTTGGTGCAGTTATACGAATAAAACGATATCTCTTATTTATATCATGCAATAAATCCTTTATGAGCAGTGATTTGTCAACGAAACACGTAGATAGTAAGACATCTTTAAATTCTGGTTCACTTAACAGGCATGTCTTTTTCATTGCCACCTGTAACAAAGAAAGAAATCAACATTTGAGGTCTTTTCATAGTACATATACTGTAAGTAACTGGTATAATTCAAAGGTAAGGAAACATTGTTTTAATTAATTTCATTTATTACAACCATCTGTTAATGCCGTTAGCTACAATGCTAATTATAATCGACTGCTGGCCTATAATCAGAAAATAGTGACCTTAATGTATATGAAACGGAGCAGCTTATTTTGAATACGATTTTCTGCTAAGTGAAAGCTATTTTTTACAAAATTGAAATATAACAGAATTGAGATGGGGACAAGAATCCTATGTTCTAATATCATCAAAAAAATTAAGACAATTTAATTAAACATCCATTTGGATTAAGTATATTTAAATAGGTTCATGCAGGTGTAAGAGTTGGCATTTTATAAATTCATTATAAATATATACGGTGCCAGAATTCTCAATTATGAAGAGTTTTGTAACAATGACTGTAATTTTATAGAATTAATATTTTCAGCTTGCAGAATATTATTTGAATATTATCTCTTAAGTATTTGAGCTTTTCTCCTAGTTTAAACTATAAAAGAAACCCTTAACCGTATGAAGTCTTATGTCAAGGTAGGTTTGTGTTTTCTCTTTTAAATCATTATTTTATAGAGTACTGACAACTGAATTTATATATTTCCAATTAAAATGTTGTGTATTGCCATAAGTCAAATTAATTGACCTTACATTTATACCCAATTCTTTCATTTTCTGTCTTCCGTAGTGTCAAGAGTCATTCCAAGATACTTTGCAGTGTTTCCAAAACAAACTATACTACAATTACCAGTCTCTGGCAATGATGTCCTTAATTTTAGTTTGCAGAGTTTGAATGTGTTGATTTCTGTTGAACTAGCTTTATTTCCAAAACTTTGTCGACTGCTAATATCGTCAACAACTTTTTATACGTTATTCGTGGTATTCTCATATCATTATCTGCTACCCAAAGGACGGTATCATCATTAAACGTGAAGTTTTCTATTTGTTGTGTTTCACGTGTATACAAAACGTAGTAACGTAAAATATTGTGCGACATAGATGTAAAACTAGTTGATATTATGGACAAAAAAAAACATGTTACTGAGTTCTTATAAACGAAAATAAACAACAAGAATTTAGAACGCCCTTGTAACGAGAAACACTTCACATGTATTGAACGTTATATTAGAAACATTCCTCAACGTGAACCAATTTGTCTAGATATGCTACGTGGACTATGATAAAGCGTTTGGAAACGTACTACATGACCTTTCATGACAGTACTTAAAAAAAAGTTACAAGTTTCTTTTTGATTAAATCAAGAACATTGGAAATTGATACAAAAGTACCTGCGGTTCAAAAAACAAATTATTTGATCAAGTAAGAACACTGATAAAAGTTACACAAAATATATTATCCTTATCAGGTTTTTACTCTGAACGAAACTCATAATTTCGTACCTCATACGGATTTTTATATTTTGTTTAAGTATCTATCGTCAATTTTGATTCCTGATTTTCGTAAAGTTTAAAATTATCAGACTAAGGCTACACTCAGATTTACGTAATAATTCTCATTACACTGTTATACAGCATGGAAGTTTACAACTTTTTTATAATTGGTAACTTTTTTGGACCCTGGATCGAGAATATTAAAATTTTCAGTCCTTAATATTATAGATAGTTTCTTGTTAGAAATCTGTCTAATTTGAAATTCGTTTTGTAGTCGTAAAATCTTTAAAAACCATTTTGATCTATTCTTCCGTGCAAGTATATAAAAAGTTATAATTTCCAAAACTGAAAACCAAGTTCAGATTTAAAATTGGTTAAAATATTCTCTTTAATTGGATACTTCACACAGATTCTGCAATTTTTATGTGCTTAAATCAATAGCGGTATGTGAGGTAAAACTACACAGACATACTACTTTTTACGGCACTCGCTTGATGAATCCCTAGGTAGTGGCGAGGCATGCTCCAAACAGATATTGAGAGACATATATACACAAACGGCCATGTTACAACTAACATCTGTTTTGGCACGTTCAACCACATTTCTATACTTCTTCGTCTTCCTGTATGTTTTTCTTTCTGCTTCCTTTCCTCTCTTCCTCTTATTATTTCTCTGCCTTTTGACGTATATCTTCTTCTTTCTTTTCAGCTAAAACCTTATTGTTAATGTGTATTGGTAAAGTAGATATCATATGTTTGCGAGCCTGGCACAGTTTGGATTCACTGTACAGCGTTGCCAAACGTTACTGAGCATTGCCTTACACGCTATTATACAACATGTATGCCAGCACTGAAGCGTCTGAAGGTCACTGACTAATTGCAAACAAGCGGTCCCAATGTTGCCTAGTCAGGATTTTTGAGCGTAAGTCCGTCACGTTGATTTGTGTCAACAAAAGTTCTTTACTTTTTTCCCTGCAGATTCTAATAGATTGGACGTTGAAAATACATAAATGTGGAATCTTAGTTTAATAAATTTATTAGAAGCTGTTGTAAATTTTCCAAACCGTCTTTGTGTGAATTGTTAGACGTCCTAATGCTACCATTTGTGCAGTGTTGGATTCGTTGTGTGGTATGGGTAATTTTCTAAAAAATTAAATTAAAAAGGTATCTTATTCTGGTTTATTTTTTACACACATTTTAAGCAATCGTCATAGCAACAGATCAGTCGATAATAGCACGCTTCTGAGGTACACTTCAGAAAAATTAGCCATTCTCACAAAGATGTGATTTCTACACTAGGACGATTTTACGTATAAAATTTACTGTCTACTGTGAGAATAGTAATTGTACAAAATGTTAACTATGACATATGGCATATGAGATATTTCTTCAATGACAAATTTTATACGCCTATATGACCGTAGTGTTAATTTAGAAATGAAAGTTAATGCATGTACGATTAGAACTTGAAATGGTGGATTTTATTCTGAGATTATAAAAAATATCATATTACTGCAAGAAATTTGTAACATTCTAATAAACACTATGTAATGAAAATAATCATGAATTTACCTTTGGTAGGTCCGTTGCATTAGTAAGTGCTGCATTTAGAATGTAAATGTTTGATGTTATGAAGTAAGAAAGAGATACAAAAATTATCATTTTCATAGTTGGTAAGATCAGAAAGTCTCTTTGAAACTCTGTAACGCACTGATGCTTTACACAGGAGCAATGCTGCCAATCTGCGACTTATGACACAGTTTAATATACGTACATCAAGTAATATTTGATAACACTTCGGTATTATAAAAATCGCTCATAGTAATAAAGATAGACGACACTATAGCAATGTGTTTAAATTGCCAACAGAATTAATTTAAATTTACAGTAGATAATAAATCTAATTATTAAAGACTTCATATTTTAACGTCGTTTGGCATCGAGTAAATAACAGCGCAATAAAAATCCATCGTTACATACATTTCAAATTTATTAAAAATCGTATAAAATTTTCAGTTTCAATTCTTACAATATTTAAAACAAAAGGTTATTTTCGTACTAATCTTAAAATACCTAATGCACATAAAATTATTGAATTTATTTGCCAATGGTTGCAAACGATTTTTGTTACTTTTACGTCGTCGTCGTCGCCGTCGTCGTCGTCGTCATCATCATCATCATCATCATCATCATCATCATCATCATCATCATCATCATCATCATCATCATCATCATCATCATCATCATCATCATCATCATCACCACCACCACCACCACCACCATCATCATCATCAGTCTTCCCCACTTTCTCCCACGTACTTGATCATCTCTGGTAATCCCATCTTGCCCAGCACCTCTGCTCAGTTTCAGCTTTCGATGGCCGCCAGCATTTCATGTCTATCTATTATTCTATTTGGTTCTGTTTCTTGGGCCCCTACTCTGCAATTATGTCATTTTCCGCTTCGTCTGAACTCAGACTCTTAAAATACCTCATCCATCTACTCATAACTTCTATCAACAACACACCATTTTCATCTGTAATAAATGTTATACGACACTCCTTTTCTTTCAAAACTCTAAGTAACAGCAGAAACTTTGTTGCCTTTACGTACAACAGAATTTGGATAGAACTGAGAAACAATTTATCAATATTATCCACGTATTTCTTAACAAAAGAATGAAACATTCATTTTCAGTAAATAGATTTATACAAAATCATGTAGGTTTAGGTGTAGTAAATTCATAAATCCATTATCAATACATATAGGGGTATTGATTTTAATTTAATGCGTTTTGTAATTCTGATTGAAGTATTTTGTAATATATATATATTTATATTTAATATTAGTTAATATAATGAAATAATAATAATTAATATAATAATGTAATTAACGCAGAAAATAATTATAATCTTACCATTGCATTAATAAGTGCTGCTTTCAAAATGTAAGTGTTTAATGTTATGAAAAAATAAGCAAATATGAAAAGTGTCACCTTCATAGTTGGCTAAAACAGAAAATTTTCCTTGTAACTGTTTTGTGTAATGGTGCTTTACAAAGAAGCTATGCTGTTAATCTGCGACAGCACAAATGCTAATAATAATCTAAAATAAGTATTGTTTGATAGCGCGAGAACATAACATCTCTCATAGTAATAAATTTAAATAAATTTCAGTGTACTGTACTTTAATTGTGAAATAAAATTAATTCCAATTTAAAATGCAAGATAACCCTGTTATTAAAACGTTTTTATAAATTTCTATTTGCGTAGTAATAGCGAAAAGGTAATTTATCATTTTTATACTGTATTTTACCAAAATTAGTAACATTTATTAATAAAAAATTGGTATTTAAATTTCCACAAGTTTACAAACAAAGTAAATAATTCAGAAAATTTTTGTAGCTCATTGTAACGCATTAATATATATATATATATATATATATTGTAGCATAACAAAATTATCACATGAAAATTTTAACTTAATGCAACATAAATAAAGAAGAAAGGGTCCATATTGAGTGAGAAGAATGAATTGGTTGAAGATTAAACAAAAGAAACTGTACATTAAGTCAATAAAATATTAATAAGAATAAAAAATTACAAAGAAAACTATTGGTCAAAATAACTTAACTATGTAAAAACCCAAAAAACCAGCAGTATACCCAGTAGATTGGGGAAGCAGTAAAAAGGAAAGAAAAGAAAAAGGAGATAGAAAGGTGAAAACAATATTAATAATGGAAATTTATAAGGTCAAGAAGCAGAGAAACCACAAGACAAGAAATTGACTAATATAATAACGAAGAAAGGACAAAATATGTCAAGATTCCTACAATGAGCCTAGAAACAAGAAGAGGTATTCCAAAAATGTTAAAAAAGGAATACATACCTTTGAACTAAATTTAAAACTAACATATTTAGACCCCTTAACTCAAGTTACAAGATACAATCCAATGAAAACCGAGTTGTAAACTAGATATAAGTATTATAAGTAAAAACAAAAGACTACCAATAGTGTAGAAACAAACCAAAAACTACCATAGTGTAAAAACAAAAAACTACCATTAGTGTAAGAAATATAAGGTGAAATACCATAAAAAATACAATAAAAGTTAGAGACTACAGTGAGTGTAGAGAATAACCAGTGACACACTATAATAAAAATTAGTGTAGGAAATAAAAATTATTTAAAAGGGCTGACAACATTGTTAGTGATAAGAGTTTTTTTAACTAGATATAAGAAATAATATTACCCATAAAATGTTTTTTTTAATTACAGTTAAGTAAATTGTGACAAGGACAATAAATACCAAAGGACAGTTCACAACTGAGGGTATAACCAATAATAAAATGTTTGTTATTTATGGTTAATCAAATAATATGTTAGATACAAGGTGATAATACTTATAAGATGTTTTTAATCACAGTTGAGTTAATACCAAAAGAGACATAAATACAAAAGACAGTTAATGACTGACAGTATTACTAGTAATAAGAGTTTTTTATTTTCTAATTAAATTATGTCCTGGGAATAAGTAGGATAAGATATTTTTGTTATAATTAAATAAGATAATTAAAAATGATAAGAATAAGATATTTTGGTATCATTGGACGATACAGTTAAAAATAATAGGCATAAGATTATTTGTTATGATTAGGTAATATATGAAAAATAATAGATAATAAGATGTTTTGTTGTATTTAAAATCATGTTAACTAATTTTCAAGTTTGTAAGGCAGAGAGGCAAGTAGGAAATAGGAATGTTATAATTTTATTTAAAACTGTAAACCATATGAAAAGTACAAAGCAGATTAGCTAATACACCACTCTAGAAAAAACAGACCAGTAATGTAAACCAAAACTATCTATCAGAGAATCAAACTACATAATAGGGGATAGAATTCAGTCCATACAACACAGAAATTTGGAAATGTAATTAGTACAGATACAATTAATAACGAATGGAATGACAAAGGAAAGAAAATTAACTTCTTTTGGAAATAAATAATACTAGGCCTATAATGGTAATCAAATCAGACTAAACAGTAAATTAATCAATATTGAAGTGTTATAACAACAAAATTATGAACAACAAAGATAATCACGGAGTGATTAATATTATTCCATGGAAATATTATCAGAAAAAACACTTATAAACCATTTAAACACTAAATTTGTACAAAATATGAGGCCTACAATAATTATAAAAAATTGTAATTTTTAGGCTTAAATGAACTTGAAACAAACCCAGCTATATATCCAATTATGTAAAATTAATTAATCAATATTGCTGAATAATTAGATTTTTGTAAAATTAAGAAATAAATGAAATACATTAATAAATAAAAAAAAACCTATTAGGTATATTTAGATGATGAACCAAATCTAACACATGTACTTTTATAAATAAACAATGGAAAGAGGAAAAAGACATATCACAAATTACCCTAAAACGACGACGTTCAGAGTTTAGTCTATTGTTAATCGTTAATATGACTAGTTGAGAATTTACTAACAGAATACCGAAAAGTATAATTTTGTGCAAAACCGTGAGTGTAGCTTTGAAAAGTGTAACAGAGGTTAACTAAATAAAAATAACACTAACAGATAATAATTAACACCTAACTAATTCAGGACAACAGTAATAACACTATCTAACACGAGCACAAGAAATCAACGGCCATTTTGAGAAGATTTTAAACCGTATTAGCAGAACACGAATACACACCTTTGAACACCGGACACTTAACCAGTAAACCATCCCGAAACGACATCGCAGGAGAAGAGAGAACACTCTACACTAAATTCCAGGACAAATCCAACTTCGCAGAGAAGGGAATGCTCATTTATTTCTGTGGGAGAAGCTCAACCAGTTTCAGCAGTGCATAACAGAGAAGTCGAGGTGACGGCGGCCATACTTTATTTCCGAACGAGCCAAGTTCACAGCCTGCTTGAAGTCAGTGACGTCATTTCGACGAATGGTTCGATATTACTTTTCATAATTGACAATTTACATAATAATATTGTTTTTTCAGTCATAATAATTTATTTTAAAAATATCTGTAAGAATTGTATCTTGTTCCTTGCCTTCTCTGATCATTTCGACTCGCTAAAAGAATCCTAATTAATTAATCTTGTAAAAAATATATTTTGTCAATCTTGTTCGCTACCGACTTGAGCAGATATCAACCAATGCCTTGGCCATGCGCAGCCTGAATGGCGCATAATTTTAAATGTCAATAAATGAACATCATTATTCAGTTATAAGAGTTTGCATTTATTTGTATAGTGAATGTTAGCTATTCTTTCTTCTAAAAATATAATTTACAGTGATAAAATAAATATTTGAGAGGAAGAAGAAGAGCAAAGTCAGCAGAGAGAATCAACAGATCTAACTACACAATTAAATTATTAAAAGAAACAAATAGTTTCGAACTACAAATTCATACCTATTTAATTGGAAGTAATTAAAGCACACACACAATTAATTAATTAATTATTAATTAATTGAATTATTTAATTAAACAAAAAATATCTAAGGAAAATTTTATAACTTGCAAAAATGTTTATTATCAACAAATCACACTTTATTATCATACATTCTTTATATATAATTTATTCTTTGTAATTGGGAATAATTACCAATTGGCGAGATCACTAGTGGGATTTCAGTTATTATAAAATCAACTTAATAATTATAAAATCTATCTACTAATTATATATTATTCTATTTGTAATTATATTACAAATTGTAGCCCAACAGTGGGGCTTTAAGGAGACTAATCTTGTGATTAGAACAATATCATATTTCTATTTGTAAATTTGTAAAATATATTACAAATTGGCGTCCAACTATAGGGCCTAAAATAGGAGCTAATAGAGTTATAAAATAAGGACGATTGTCCAGTTTCCTATTTTAGCTCGGCAGCGGTCAATAGGTCGGAAGAAGGAGCGAGATGCACAGGAGGGCTACATAAAAAAAAGGGCTGTGGAGGCCGAACAGGAGGTAGACATGGAGGATAAAGAGGCGACACCAGTGGAAGATGTGGAGTCGATATTACCGCCAGCAGAACCAAACAAGCCTGCACCACAGGAGGAACAGCCGGAGAAATCCACCACAAAGGAAGATACATAATTGGATAGAATGATGGAGATGTTACTCAGAGAATTTAAAACGACAAAGGAAGAGTTGGGTAATAAAATCGGGGATACCAATAAGAAAATCGATGAAAATAGTAAGAAGATGGAGGAGAAAATGGAAGAAAAGAGTAAGAAGATGGAGGAGACAATGGAAGAAAATAATAAGGAAATGAAGAATGATAACCAACGATTGAAGGAAGAATTGGGTAATAAAATTGGAGATACCAGTAAGAAGATGGAGGAGAAGATGGAAGCAAACAGTAAGAAGATAGAAGAGAAGATGGAAGAAAATATTCAGAAAATTGAGGAGAAAATGGAGGAAATAAAGACCGACAATAAACAGTCGAAGGAGGAATTAACCCAGATAAGCCAAAAACTGGAAGAAACCAACAAGAGGATGGAAGAAACAAGACAGAAAATGGAAAGTAATAATCAACAATTAAGAGAAGAATTGAAAGAGACGAACCAAGAGAATATGAACCGATTAGATGGAAAGATGGAAGCATTGAAGGAAGAATTGGGGCAAAAGGTAGCTGAAAACAATGAAACAATCAGCAAGAAGATAGAAGAGGAAATAACGGTAATCGAACAAAAGGTTACAAGAGCTGACGAAAGATGGAGTCAAACCGAAAGAGAAGTACAGAGTATCAAGACAGAAATAAACACTAAGGTTAACAACATTGAAGAATCGAATAGGAAGACTTTAGAGGAAAAACTAAAAGAAACACGTGAAGACTGGGAGCGAGTGCAGGACCGATTCACAGAAAAATGTGACGGCATTGAAGCTACTGTGACCAGTATCAACAGTCAGGTGCGACAGAACCAAACAGATATTGACCTGTTCCATAGTCGACCGACAAGCATTACCAGTTGTCCTAACAACGAGAATCGCGAAGGAATTAACTTCAGATTTTATAAAAACAAACCGATGGAGTTCCTAGCCAGAATCGAAGAGTACTTCACCAAACACAGAGGCAATCGCTGGAGGGAGAATAAAGAAGTACTTGACGAATCGTTCAAGGAGATAGCAGATAACTGGTGGATGGCGATAAGAGACGAAGTGACCGACTACCAACAATTCAAAAGGCTATTCAAAGCCAAATATTGGTCTGAATCGACACAAAATATCGCCAGAGACGGGATCTGTCATGGAAAATACAACCCGTATGGAAACCAGACTCTAACGGCGTACTTTTTGGGAAAGGTGTGCGTGGCCAAACATCTAGAGCCCAGAATACCAGAAGAATGCCTGGTCAGCAAGCTCTCATACCATTATGAGGAAGATATAATAAGAGCTAGAAGAAACAGTCAGATAAAGACGTACAAGCAATGACCGATCTCTTAGAAATGTATGAGCATGAGGATTACTACCGCCAAAGTCGCAGGAGATATGAAAGGCCGGAACCAAGAAGTAACACCAATAATTCGAATAATAATAATCGGCAGAATGTGGGCAACAACAATAATTATAATTCCGCAAATCGGAATAATGCCGAATACAATCATAACACCCGTAATAACAATAATGTACCAAGATTTAATAACAGTAGTAATAATAATCATGTTCCTCGAATTAATAATAATGAGGGCAACAACAATAATAATAATAATAACCGTCCACCAAACAACAACGGTTATTATAATAATAACCGTAATTATGTTCCAAATGGTCAGAGAAACCCCAACCACTCTAATAACAATTATCATAGTAATTATAACAGGAATTACCAGAATGGAGGTAATAACAATAATTACAGGACATATCGACCCCATATTAACTACATCAGAGCGGAAGGCAGTGGACAGAGGAGGTACCAGCCTCAACGAAGGAGCCGATATTATGAGTATGAGACCTTTCAAGGAAGTCAGGGAAGTAATCGTTACAGAGAGTACGAGCCCAGACGCAGTTCCAGCCTGGACAATCAACGAAGACTACCTGTAACGGAAGCCCAACAGGACGATCGTGCTGAACCAAACGAAGCAGTTTCAGGACCCCAAGTTGATGCTTCCAACGGCCTAATCCGTAATGATGCGGAACATTTAAACGAACGGAGGCAGTAATAAACTCCAATAACCCTTTACTGCTCCAATCTGCTGGGTTTGACCAAGAAATAAAATCAAAAAGAAAGAAAAAATTTTACAATAATATACAGTAATTATTTGAAAGATATCCGTAAGGACTTGCTAGAAGAAAACGAAATTAACATTAATAATAATGACAATGAAATAAAATATATAATTGCAGAAATTGAGGGTATTTCTGTTCCTATAATGATAGACACTGGAGCCAATGTCTCTATAATAAATCGTAATGAGTTGGACCGGATACAGCAGGAATGCCACAAAAACTTACCAGTACTACCTATTAATAATATTGTACTTGTAGGAGCTACCGGCCGACAGAACAAAACCATAAGAAAACAGGTATCCCTAAGTGTCAACAGTCAGGGCATTAGTATGGATATGATATTTCTTGTTGCAGCCGGATTACCTTTCAACATCATGATAGGATGTGACATATTGCGCAGAAACTCAGCAGTTATCGACTTGTGCCGAGGAAAGGTATCACTCTTTTCTGAAGGTTCGACCTGGGTAGCCAATTTAACTAACAACAAGATGCTAGACTCCAGACAACTTCTCGACCACAAAAATAAGGTGAATTCCTTGTCAAACTACTCGACAAACAACAATCCAGTACATCAGGATTCGGAGGATGACCTATGGCCACAAAAGATTCAGGAGATACGTGACTTCCAGTGCCATAATACTACCGAGCAATTAGAGGAAAACCAGCTGAATCGATTAGTCAACATATATGAAAAATATCGAGCTGTATTTTCGGACGAACCTGGAAAGATCCGGAACTACCAATGTTCCATACGATTCAGAGAACCGGTAGAATTTAATCGAAAGTCGTATCCCATAGCACAATCTTTGAAGGAAGCCGTACGCACAGAGATCCAGAATATGATCAGTAAAGATATTATCGAGAGCAGTCAATCGCCATACACTAGCCCAATTGTGGCTATACAAAAGAAAAATGGGAAGGTAAGGCCTTGCCTTGACGCACGTGAGATAAACAAAATGATTATTAACGATCGTACCTCACCTGGCGAAATTGATGAGATATTGAAGAGATTTCACGGAACGAAGTTCATTGACACGTGGGATACCGTTTACGGGTATTGGCAGGTGGAGTTGCACCCAGCAAGCCGGCAATACATGGCGTTCATCTTCGAAGGGCGCAAATATCAGTTTAAGAGGTTGCCCTTCGGGTTAGTGAACTCAGTAGCTGTTTTTGTCGCCTGTATGGATCATATACTCGGACCAGAGGCACTCCAATTCACGACTGTCTATGTTGATGATCTCCTAATAACATCAACCAATTGGGAAGAACACTGTTACCGTGTGGAGCATGTCTTGAAGAAGCTGGCTGAGAATAATGTTACCCTTAAACTAGACAAGTCCAAGCTTATAGCTAAAGAAGTATAATTCTTGGGTTTCCAGTTAAACAGTCAAGGAATAACACCATCAACAGAAAAAGTAGACGCCATACAACGATTCCCTATACCAAAAAACAGAAGGCAACTACAATCATTTGTAGGCCTATGTAACTACTATAGGAAGTTCCGAAATAATTATTCCGAAATAACGGCCCGGTTTCAGTACCAGTTATCGTCCAAGAATAAATGGCGATGGGGTCAAGAACAAAACGAAACCTTCAAATCAATTAAGGAGAAGTTCTTAGAAGCAGTAATGCTCAACCATCCGGATTTTAACCGACCCTTCTTTCTAAACTGTGACGCTAGTAACATTAGCTTGGGATCAACACTGTGCCAAGAAGACGAAGGTGGAAACCATCTAGTAGTGAGCTTTGCTAGTAGAACCCTTAACCAGTGTGAAAAGAACTATAACGTGACGGAAAAGGAACTGCTAAGTGTAGTCTTTGCCTGTGGGAAGTTTCGGACGTATATCCTCGGATATCCAGTGACCGTTCGAACAGATCACAAATCTATATCATTTCTGAGAAGATGCAAGTTAAGCCATGGTAGATTGACCAGATGGGTACTTGCCCTGCAGGAATACGATATACAGTGGGAGTATGTTCCTGGAAGTAAAAATGTAGTAGCCGACGTGTTGTCGAGAGTAAATCTGGAAGAACAAACGTTCGAAGGCGAAAAGGAGAGCATCTTGAAAATCTATAATATTATTAAGGACAGATCCGATTTAGAAAAGATAGTGCAGGACATCAGCAAACACCAGCAGTCCGACCCGAAGTTAAACCACATTAAACTTCGTCTCTCCAACCAAGATGACACAATAACCCAGTTTTATTGTGTACATAATGAAATATTATTCATCAAAACATCCCTTGATGAAGAGATATGGAAGATCATGATCCCTACTACAATCGAAAAGGATATCATCCTGGACTATCATCTACGATACGGTCACATGGGAGCCATGAAGGTGATCAAGGCGATAGAAGAGAATTGCCATATAAAAAATATAAATAGGAAGACGAGAAACTACCTCAAAACCTGTCTGATATGTCAATTGGTGAAAACCAACAATGAGAGAAAAGAGGGTATGATGATACCAATTACCTCACAAGCCAAACTGGAAAAGGTCTTTCTGGACATCTGTGGTCCATTTCCCCGCAGTAGCGGACGCCATCGATACAAATACATTAATATCATGATGGATCACTTCACAAAATTCACAAAACTGTACCCTGTGAACAGAGCCACCACTTTGAAGACTCTAGGAGTAATAAAAAATCATTACATTCCAGAGATAGGGAGTCCGGCATCCATAATCATAGACCATGGAACGCAATTTAAGGGTTGGAGATGGAGAAACACTCTAAATACGTTGGGCATTAAGACATACAAGACATCTGTCTACCACCCCAGCAGCAATCCAGCAGAGAGGGTACTGCGAGAAGTCGGAAGAATATTACGGACTTATTGCTATAATCAACAAAGGAAGTGGCAAGAATATTTATTAGCTACTGAAGAATTTCTTAATTTGGCATATCACCCCGCTATAGGTACCACGCCATACACGGCAATGTATGAAAAACCGCCTCCAAGAGAAATACAAGACATAATAGAATTCCCCATGAGTCAAGAATACAAGTTCAATCGAATCAGATCCTACAATAAATTGGCAGAAGACCAGGAAAGGCGCAAGAACAAGTATCAAAAGGCGATTAAGAAAATAATAAGCTATGAAGTCGGAGAAAAGGTACTGCTAGAAAACAGGGAATTACCCAGTACTTTGGAAGGCATTACCAAAAAGTTGTTACTGCTGTATACCGGCCCATACCTGATTGTTAAAAACAATAATAACAATACGTATGTATTAAAGGATATCATTTCAAATAAAGTAAAAGGAACTTATAATCAATTATCAATTAAAAAATATATAGAGGAGAGATAAAAAATTTTAAAATTCAAAAAATTTGTAAGTACAACTTACACCAAACATTCGAAAAATTATGAATAAACGAAAAGAGTTTTGATGAATAAACAATTTCAAAATTCAAAAAATTTGTAAGTACAACTTACACCAAACATTCGAAGAATTATGAATAAACAAAAAGAATTTTGATGAACAAAAATGTTCAAAATTCAAAACAATAGTAAGTACAACTTACACCAAAATATTTGAAAAACTACTATGAATAAGAAAGAATTTAGTTGAATAAAAATATCTAAAGTTAAAAAATAGTAAGCTCATATCATTACTCATACGAATGATGAGAAATAACTCTTAAATACGAAAAGAGATTTTGTAAGAAAGAGATACAAAATTCTAAAAGAGTAAGAACAAATCACACTCATAATTTGAGTGAACTCTTACATAAAAGAATTTGAAGGTAATGGAGTACAAATGTAAAAATCCCTCTCAAACTCTCCAGAGACCCAAAACAAAAAGAACAGGTTCCAGTAAACAAAGGAAAAACCAATGTTAAACAATTGGATAATTTAATGTTACCCGAACAATATATTAACAAATGTTAAAAATGTTAGAAGAAGGAATGTAACAAATCCTCATAGATACCAATGTTAATAAAAAAAAAAAAAAAAAAAACCCTCAATAAACAATCACAACTATAAAAAACCATACTATAGTTTGTATGATAATAGTGACTATGCTAACAATGACCACTATTATAAATTATGTAAGTAAGACAAAAATGATACAGAATTTCAAATGAAAAAGAGAAAAGAAACCAGAATATCATATGACTTAATCGAAACAACTTAACCAAACTCACAAAGAAAATAATTTGATAAAGATGGAACAATGAAGAAAGACCAACTAAGTAAAGACCAAATATTAAGACCAGAAACCAAAAACCCTGATACTATTAATGATAATGTTGTTGCAATAACCACTGTTATAGTGATAAGTGATAAAGAATTAATTAATGTTATGCCAGGCGCAATAAAATTAACTCATTGGATACCAGATGGTAGAAAAAATATATATAAATGCTAATTACTATGTAAACAAGATGAAATGATGAAACGACGAAATGTATATTATACCACATACCTAAACCACATAACATGGAATAAGCTTTAATAGAGAAGAAGAGTCAAGTGTATAAAAGTATTAATTGATATAAAATATTATGAAGTGAAGAATCTAAAGATGTTTATTTTAGTCAAAAGAGACTACTTTTACTGATTATTTATTTTTATGACTGGATGTAGAAAATGCCATCAGTCTTATATTTTGAGCAGAGATGATAATACCTCTGGACTCAATTAATTGAAGTATTGGACAGCAGGGATTGAAGCCAAAAGTGCCACTCTGAACTGTTCCAATTAATATGTTATGGAATGTTAGGGAGTAAACATACTGGTGAGGAAGCACCAAATAAGAAAGGATATAAAATGATAATGTTATACATAAGATTGAGGATCACTTATTAATGAAGAAAGAAACTAATGAAGGAGATACACATCATCTGAGAGGAAGCAACGGTGGAAAAGGAAGGTATATAAAGTGAAAACATGTAATCACGAAGAAAATATGGTAAATAAAAAGAATTAGTAGTAATTATTTTATCCATACTAAGAGTATGATCTGAACTAATCACTTTTACAGGAGAGCATATGTAGCATAACAAAATTATCACATGAAAATTTTAACTTAATGCAACATAAATAAAGAAGAAAGGGTCCGTAGTGAGTGAGAAGAATGAATTGGTTGAAGATTAAACAAAAGAAACTGTACATTAAGTCAATAAAATGTTAATAAGAATAAAAAATAACAAAGAAAACTATTGGTCAAAATAACTTACTATGTAAAAACCCAATAAACCAGCAGTATACCCAGTAGATTGGAGAAGCAGTAAAAAGGAAAGAAAAGAAAAAGGAGATAGAAAGGTGAAAACAATATTAATAATGGAAATTTATAAGGTCAAGAAGCAGAGAAACCACAAGACAAGAAATTTACTAATATAATAACGAAGAAAGGACAAAATATGTCAAGATTCCTACAAAGAGCCTAGAAACAAGAAGAGCTATTCCAAAAATGTTAATAAAGGAATACATACCTTTGAACTAAATTTAACACTAACATATTTAGACCCCGTAACTCAAGTTACTAGATACAATCCAATGAAAACCGAGTTGTAAACTAGATATAAGTATTATAAGTAAAAACAAAAGACTACCAATAGTGTAGAAACAAACCAAAAACTACCATAGTGTAAAAACAAAAAACTACCATTAGTGTAAGAAATATAAGGTGAAATACCATAAAAAATACAATAAAAGTTAGAGACTACAGTGAGTGTAGAGAATAACCAGTGACACACTATACTAAAAATTAGTGTAGGAAATAAAAATTATTTAAAAGGGCTGACAACATTGTTAGTGATAAGAGTTTTTTTAACTAGATATAAGAAATAATATTACCCATAAAATGTTTTTTTTAATTACAGTTAAGTAAATTGTGACAAGGACAATAAATACCAAAGGATAGTTCACAACTGAGGGTATAACCAATAATAAAATGTTTGTTATTTATGGTTAATCAAATAATATGTTAGATACAAGGTGATAATAGTTATAAGATGTTTTTAATCACAGTTGAGTTAATACCAAAAGAGACATAAATACAAAAGACAGTTAATGACTGACAGTATTACTAGTAATAAGAGCTTTTTATTTTCTAATTAAATTATGTCCTGGGAATAAGTAGGATAAGATATTTTTGTTATAATTAAATAAGATAATTAAAAATGATAAGAATAAGATATTTTGGTATCATTGGATGATACAGTTAAAAATAATAGTCATAAGATTATTTGTTATGATTAGGTAATATATGAAAAATAATAGATAATAAGATGTTTTGTTGTATTTAAAATCATGTTAACTAATTTTCAAGTTTGTAAGGCAGAGAGGCAAGTAGGAAATAGGAATGTTATAATTTTATTTAAAACTGTAAACCATATGAAAAGTACAAAGCAGATAAGCTAATACACCACTCTAGAAAAAACAGACCAGTAATGTAAACCAAAACTATCTATCAGAGAATCAAACTACATAATAGGGGATAGAATTCAGTCGATACAACACAGAAATTTGGAAATGTAATTAGTACAGATACAATTAATAACGAATGGAATGACAAAGGAAAGAAAATTAACTTCTTTTGGAAATAAATAATACTAGGCCTATAATGGTAATCAAATCAGACTAAACAGTAAATTAATCAATATTGAAGTGTTGTAACAACAAAATTATGAACAACAAAGATAATCACGGAGTGATTAATATTATTCTATGGAAATATTATCAGAAAAAACACTTATAAACCATTTAAACACTAAATTTGTACAAAATATGAGGCCTACAATAATTATACAAAATTGTAATTTTTAGGCTTAAATGAACTTGAAACAAACCCAGCTATATATCCAATTATGTAAAATTAATTAATCAATATTGCTGAATAATTAGTATTTTGTAAAATAAAGAAATAAATGAAATACAGGAATAAATAAAAAAACCTATTAGGTATATTTAGAGGATGAACCAAATCTGAGACATGTACTTTTATAAATAAACAATGGAAAGAGGAAAAAGACATATCACAAATTACCCTAAAACGACGACGTTCAGAGTTTAGTCTATTGTTAATCGTTAATATGACCAGTTGAGAATTTACTAACAGAAGACCGAAAAAGTATAATTTTGTGCAAAACCGTGAGTGTAGCTTTGAAAAGTGTAACAGAGGTTAACTAAATAAAAATAACACTAACAGATAATAATTAACACCTAACTAATTCAGAACAACAGTAATAACACTATCTAACACGAGCACAAGAAATCAACGGCCATTTTGAGAAGATTTTAAACCGTATTAGCAGAACACGAATACACACCTTTGAACACCGGACACTTAACCAGTAAACCATCCCGAAACGACATCGCAGGAGAAGAGAGAACACTCTACACTACATTCCAGGACAAATCCAACTTCGCAGAGAAGGGAATGCTCATTTATTTCTGTGGGAGAAGCTCAACCAGTTTCAGCAGTGCATAACAGAGAAGTCGAGGTGACGGCGGCCATACTTTATTTCCGAACGAGCCAAGTTCACAGCCTGCTTGAAGTCAGTGACGTCATTTCGACGAATGGTTCGATATTACTTTTCATAATTGACAATTTACATAATAATATTGTTTTTTCAGTCATAATAATTTATTTTAAAAATATCTGTAAGAATTGTATCTTGTTCCTTGCCTTCTCTGACCATTTCGACTCGCTAAAAGAATTCTAATTAATTAATCTTGTAAAAAATATATTTTGTCAATCTTGTTCGCTACCGACTTGAGCAGATATCAACCAATGCCTTGGCCATGCGCAGCCTGAATGGCGCATAATTTTAAATGTCAATAAATGAACATCATTATTCAGTTATAAGAGTTTGTATTTATTTGTATAGTGAATGTTAGCTATTCTTTCTTCTAAAAAAATAATTTACAGTGATAAAATAAATACTTGAGAGGAAGAAGAAGAGCAAAGTCAGCAGAGAGAATCAACAGATCTAACTACACAATTAAATTATTAAAAGAAACAAATAGTTTCGAACTACAAATTCATACCTATTTAATTGGAAGTAATTAAAGCACGCACACACAATTAATTAATTAATTGAATTAATTAACTAAACAAAAAAATATATAAGTAAAATTTTATAACTTACAAAAATTTTTATTATCAACAAATCACACTTTAATATCATACATTCTTTATATTTAATTTACTCTTTGTAATTGGGAATAATTACCAATTGGCGAGATCACTAGTGGGATTTCAGTTATTATAAAATCAACTTAATAATTATAAAATCTATCTACTAATTATATATTATTCTATTTCTAATTATATTACAAATTGTAGCCCAACAGTGGGGCTTTAAGGAGACTAATCTTGTGATTAGAACAATATCATATTTCTATTTGTAAATTTGTAAAATATATTACATTATATATATATATGCGCGCGCGCGTGTGTGTAAATATTTTAATTTGATCTCGCGTCTCTGCAGTACTGCAGGTATGTCTTTTGGTATATATTCATTACACTAGGTATATCTTCGAATAAATATAACTGCAAGTAGGTTTATTTACACCTAATGCACGTTTCACATACATTAATCTGTATTTTAGAGTTTTTTGTAAATTGTAATTGAATGTTTCGATTACAATATAGTTAAAGGATAATCGATATTGAATTGTTCATGACATCCGGGCTGTTTGGCCGTACCTATATGTGGCCGGAGAAGTTCAGTCAAGTGTTTAGCCAGATGGTAGGTTGGAGACCCTATGGCGCTGACGATGGGTCTGGGCGGAACGTCCGGTGTGTGGATTTTGGGGAGCCCATAAAGCCTAGGTGGAAGGGCTCCCGAAAACCGGACGGCTGCCTTCACTTCAGGCTCCAAGGAAGACCGCTTAACCAGAAAATCGGTCCTTTTAAGGACCACTGCGGTCGGATCTCTTCGCAGTTTCTTGTAGGTTTCTGGGTCCAGCAGTTCTCCGATCTTCCTTTGGTAGTCATCAGTGTTCATTACAACCGTAGCGCTCCCCTTATCCGCCGGTAATATGATGATAGATTCATCCCGCCTTAATGTTCTTAGTGCCCGCAGCACACCCACTGTTATGTTGCATCTCGGCGGTTTCGCTCTAGCCAGGATCCTCGAAGCTTCTATCCTAACTTCATCTGCCTGTTCACGCGGCAGCCGCCGCACTCCAGCTTCAACGTTGGGAATGATGTCCTCCACTGGAGTCTTCTAGGGGCCACTGCACACTTCTCCCCCCTCGCCAGGACAGCAGTTTCGGTGGTGGTAAGCTGGCGGTCCGACAAGTTCACTACTGTCCGGTCCGTCTCTAAGCTGCTTCGCTGATGTCCCTGGTTGTTCTCCTCGGGGCTATCTCTCCAGTACTTATTCTCATGGCGCGATCGAACACTCTCGCGAACGGCCTCGGAAGCGCTGGAACTTAGGCTATCCACCAGATCCCAGTGGCCAGGTGACAACACAGTGCTAAATTCCAGGTGTAGGCGGAACAACTTCATACTGTTGTCGGCAAGATCTTTCCTGGTCTGGTGGATACGTTCGCGTAGCATTGCCTGCTCTGCACGTCGATAAATGCGACTCGCTTGCGTTGTAAATATGTAATTTTTCAATTTCAGAAACCGGGGAACAACACCAGTATCCCGGCATCTTGACAGAAAAGCCAGTGAACAGAGCAGGTGTACCTTCTTTTTTCTCAGCCACTCGAAACGTCTGATATTTTTTAAAACTTCCTCCCCGTAGAGGCGTCGTAAATTATTCCTCAGGCTTTCACGGCCGGTGTCAGATGAATTGTTCATGATATCCGGGCTGTTTGGCCGTGGTCCATGGTTTATAACAAAACCAAACGTTTCGGCAACTCCACTGGCTGCCATCATAAGTGGTATAAAAATCCTGCACGCCGGGTGTTTACGTACAGGCCCACAGTACTGTGGTATAGGCTAAAGCTGTCCTGCCATACTACCTGTACTTATAAATTCAGCTAAGTCCCACGTACAGGTAAAAATGACACCATCAGCCAATCACAATAAAGATGGTGTATGATTGGCTAGCACCAAGGTATGCCATTAGGTACTCACTTGTTTTCCGAGAAGTACTGTGGGGAAGGCTGCGGATTTCCCGCGATGCCACCTGTGCTAATTGTTATTGCTAATTTCAACCCCCGCACAGGTAAAAACTGCATCATCGGCCAATCAGAAACAAGAAGGTGTGCGAGAGGCTCGCATCGCGCCATACCATAAAGTAGTTAATGCGATGTTTTCGCCCTGCCGTTTCACCTAACTTTATCGCCGCCATGAAACCGCAGCGACCTCCTGTGCGCCCTGGCGCGCAGGCGGGCTGTGTAGCTGGTCCTGGCCCTAACCGGCGAGAGGCATTCCCATCTCTCACTCGTTCATCTGCCAAGGTCCCGGCAGCAACTCCGGTTGCTTTCGATGCCGCTGTCACGTCTGCAGTCGTCGCTTCGGCGCCGCCTGCAGCGGCCTCAACCCCGGCGCCTGCCGGAGCGCCCGCACCCTCCTACGCGGCAATGGCCGCTAAATCTGTCCCACCTCCAGCCCGATCGGGCAAATCCAAGCGCTCTCGTCGTCGCCGGAACTCCGCCGGCCGACCTACATCATCACAGGTTCCACCTGTTCCAACTCCGCGGGCTCGACCCGCCCCCAGTCATCGGCCTCAACCTCCCAGCGAGCAGTCAACTCAGTTCGACAGCCCAGCGCCATCTGCTACCCCCTGTCGAGGCCATTCAGGCTTGTCCTCCGGAGTCCCGGTAATCTTCTCGGGCCTCGGCGGATCCCCTGACTGCCTGGGCAGACAATCTTGTTGCATCGATAAGGACTGCTCGCGACACTACCACAGTGCTAACCCTGGGCTTCCAATCATTAGCTACCCTCTTTCCTCTACTTCCCCTGCATGGCTAATAGCCTGAGGATCGTTGCGTGGAACGCTTTCGGGCTACTCCCCAGACGATCTGAACTGATGACTTTCGTGACGGAGTATGATGTTGATATCATACTTCTTTCCGAGACTCATCTGGCTCATTACCATTCATTTTCCCTTCCTGCCTATGTCTGTTATCGTCAGGATCGTCCCTTACGGCCTCGCTGTCCCCCCTCGGGGGGGCACAGCTGTCTTAGTCCACAGGCGGATATCCCACAGGCTTTTGCCTCCTCTAGATACATCTATTATTGAAGGCTGCGCGATGGCGGTGGACGCCGGCGGATCGGAGTTGCGCGTTGTTTCTGCGTACCTCCGGCCTGGCCGGCGAACTCCGCCACCGCCTGAGGAGTGGGACGCCCTCCTCGACCACCCCCCCTCAACCATTGTAGCCGGCGACTTAAACGCCAAACACCCTTCATGGAACAGCCGCGTTGTCAACGCCTATGGAAACTCTCTGTTCCGGTTCGTCTCTGGCGACCCGGCACTTAATGTCATCGGCCCTGAAGACCCTACCTACTTCCCCTTTCACGGCCATCGCCCGGACGTTCTTGACATAGAAGTTGTCAAGAACGTTGCCCGCAACATCGAGGTCTCGTCTGTGTCGGATCTTTCGTCCGATCACAATCCCCTTGTTATAACTGTTCGAGAGCTGTCGGCGTCACAGCGACTTCCCGCTCAGATTGTTAAGAGAGTCAACTGGCGTTCCTATCATGACGAGCTCTCTCGAAGGTTACCATCTCTTCCGGCGGACCCAATCGTCACTCGTAACGATTTGGATCTCCGCGCCACAAATCTTCAGGAATTGGTCCAAGGTGTCATGAATCGACACACCTACGCATTCGAGGTGAATCATCGTAAATCGACCTTACCTGCGGAAGTACTCCACGACATCTGGCTACGGCGCCAGCTCCGCCGCGGATGGCAAAGGACCCGTGACCCAGTCGTTAAGCGACGATTTCAACAACAGTCCCTTTACGTTCAGCAGCTACTGCGGGACGTAAACTCTGATCGATGGGACTCATATCTTGAGTCTCTTGAAGTCGACCACGCCTCCGTCTGGAGAGCGGTGAGTAGACTGACCCGCGAGAAGAGAACTCGCAACCCGCTGGAAACCCCGAACGGGATTGTGTCTTCATCAGATGGCAATGCTGAGGTCTTCGCCGACTGCATGGAGTCGCAATTTACCGTTCATCGAGGCGTTTCGGACCCTGCCCACTCGGCAGAAGTCAGGGACTTCCTATCTGGTTATTTTTCTCGCCCCCCGCTGGCCCAGACCTCCCGTTCAACAGAGACGAACTCGTTTCGTCTGTCTGCCGACTAAACCGCCGTCGCGCCCCCGGTCCTGACCGGATCGGGGCCGCTGCATTACAATATCTCCCGGCCTCAGGCGTTGACCTCGTTCTCGAGCTGTTCAACTCTTGTCTCCGGCTACAGTACTTTCCCTACCTGTGGAAAACTGCCAAAATTGTTATGATTCCTACACCCCGCAAGCCGCGCAGGCTTCCTGAAAGCTATCGGCCATTATCTGTCTTGGCAGTTATCTCGAAGGTGTTCGAGCGGCTCCTGCTGGCCCGCATCTCGCCGTTGTTGGATAATTTTATCCGAAACGAACAGTTCGGGTTTCGCAGAGAGCACTCGACCACGCTTTAACAAGTCCGCATGGTAACGCAACTCTCTGACGCCATCAACAGGCGAGCGGCTACGGCCGCCGCACTGCTGGACGTGAGCATGGCCTTCGATAAAGACTGGCACGAAGGTCTTCTCTTCAAACTTGCCAACTCCCTCTTACCATCGTCCATAGTGTTTCTCCTCCGGTCGTATCTCAGCGACCGAACCTTCAGGCTGAGCGTCGACGGAACCTGCTCTGCAGTTCGTCCCGTCTCCGCCGGCGTACCTCAGCGATCTGTCCTCGGCCCCGTTCTGTACCTTGTGTACACGAACGACCTGCCTGTCTTGCCCGGTGTCACGTTGTCTTTGTTCGCTGACGATGCACTGTATCATTACAGCTCTGCGTCCCCGCGTTTTGCGAGCACACAGTTGCAGCGTTAATTGGACCAGCTTCCGGACTGGCTTCGGAAATGGCGGGTGACGATCAATACGGAGAAATCCGAGGCGATCTCTTTCACTCATAAGTCCATCTCTCGATGCCAGCCCCTCTCCCTGGAAGGGAGGCCTATCGCCTACAAAGAGTCGGTGAAGTATCTAGGCGTTCGGCTCGACCGGCGTCTTTGCTTCAACGCCCACGTGACTGAAACCCTCTCCAAGGCTCGCGGCGTCCGAGCCAAACTTTATCCATACCTCGCGTGCCGCAGCCCCTGGCGCTGCGCACGAAAGTTACCCTCTATCTGTTGTTTCTCCGGTCTGTATTGACCTATGCGGTACCTGTTTGGTGGTCACTTGTCTCCACCACCAACAGGCGTAGGCTGGAAAATTTCCAATCCAGAACCCTCCGTTCCTTGTCGGGATCTCCTTGGTTTGTTAGAAACAATGTTATTCGAGGAGGTCTACGAGTTCCTACTCTCTCTGCCTTTGTCTGGTCATTAGCTGCGACTCTCTTTGCCGCAGCTGAGACCTCTTCCTTCCCTTACCTGAGGACCATTAGCACCACGCAACCACCTCCCCATGTCCGGGTCAAACGCCCACGGGCGATTCTCGATGACCCGCCATAAGTTTAAATAAACTGGTTAAACCTCAATTTGCATATTCGCTATCTGCCCATGCCCCAGAAAGTACCTGCAAAGCTGTTTCCTTCCTCCCTTCCTAGTATGCCGACCACGCTGAATGCCGCTGCTACGCGCTATCACTGGCACGGAGGCTCTCTGCACGCGGGACTGGGAACGGGTGACATCTGTCATTCGAACCCGTTCACGCGGCAGTGCCCACTGATTGAAAAAATTTTAAAAATAAATAAAAATTAAAAACCTTTCTGCCCCGCCTTCTCAGTTAACTGGTTGGCGGTTGTCCATTCCTGTTTTTAGGCACCAGTCGAAGAACCAGAACTATGTATATCTACAGGCAGCCATTGGGCTCGACCCAGATGCTGCAGTCATGCACCGGGTGCAAAGACGCCCCGCTACTATGATGCTACAGGCTACTTGCGACATGCTACCGCCGATTCTTAGCGATCGCAGCATGCTTATGAATCAAGACGGACTCCATATGAAGACGAGGGAAGTAATCACTCACCGCCGACAAGAGTTTCGTCTCATCGAAACGGATCAGATGGTCGGCATTGGCGAGCGCGTGCTCAGCTACGGCAGATTTCTCCGGCTGTCCCAGTCTACAGTAACGGCTATGTTCATCCACGCGTGTGCGGACACTGCGCTTCGAGTTACCAATGTACACCTGGCCGCATGAGGAGGGAACTCCGTACACACCGGACGATGACAGCGGGTCTCGGACGTCCTTCGTCGGCCTCAAGAACTGGTGGATCTTCCTTGTCGGTTTGAACATTGGCCTCACACCGTGCTGACTGAGCAGCCTACCAATGCGGTCCGTCACCCCATGGATGTCGGGCAACGCCGCGAAACCGACCGTCTCCCGTGACTCCACTTCCGGCCTGGCAGTTCTTCTCGGCCAGACCGCTTGTCTCACCTCCCCGACGGAATATCCATTGGCCTGCAGCGCTAGTTCGAGGTGACGCAGCTCCTCATCGAGGTACCGGGGCTTGCATATCCTCCTAGCCCGGTCCACCAAGGTCTTCAACACCGCCCTCTTCTGGCTGTGATGGTGGTTTGACTGTTTATGGAGATAGCGGTTAGTGTGCGTCGGTTTTCTGTAAACTTTATGTAGATTTACCTCAGAAACCTACTGTCCACTGTGATAATAGTAATTGTATAACATGTTAACTATGACATATACATTTGAGGTATTTATTCAATGACAAATTCTATATTGGTATATGATAGTAGTAACAGTATTAATTTATAATTCAAAGTTTATTCTTGAACTTTTGGAGATTGCAATTGTGGATTTCATTCTGAGATTATAAAGAACTTATATTACTGAAGGAAAATTTTAGGTTTCTAATGAACACTATGTACAGACAAAAATCATGAACTTACCTTTGTTCCGTCCTCTGCATTTGTAAGAGCTGCATTTAGAATGTAAATATTTGATGTTATTAAATAATACAGAGATATGAAAAACATCATTTTCATAATTGGTAGAATCGAAAACGTTCCTTGTAACTGTTTTACACACTGATGCTGTATACAGGAGCAAAGCTGCTAACCTGCGACGTATGACACAGTTTAATAACCATACGGGTACAATAAGTAATATTTGATAACACTACATTATTATATCTCTCATAGTAATAAAGATAGACGAGACAATTGCTGTGTATTGAAATTGTCAATAGAATAATTTCACTTTACTGTAGATAATAACTGTATTTATTAAAGACGCTTTATGTATTTGTATTTTCGCATCGAGTAACCAATAGTACATTAACAATGTATCGGTATCGTAGTTTACATATTTGGTAACAATTATTATTACTAGTAGGTACTTTAAATTTTATAATTTTACAAAAAATAATAATTTTTGAAGTCGTCGTGACATACTTAATACACACAAAACCATTGCGTTCATTTTCCAATATTCTCTGACGATTTGTCTTGCTTTTGTAGTCGTCATCTTCATTATCATTTATTACAAATGTATCTGTATTACCAGTTTATGGTTGCAGTATTAACACAATACCCATGCTAAATTTAAGAATAAAGTAATACAAATAACAGCAATACAGAATATACTGTACTTGTAAATTTCATTTTTTTACCTTAGTTCGTACTCCGAATGAAAGTATTAATAGTAGTTAAGTGTTTCAGGTGTTCTGCTGTTTGAAGGCAATTGATTAATATTTTATTATACATATTTCGCAAGCCTGCAACTTTTAGTTAGTAATTTATAATTATGCATGGCATAAAGCCTTTTTATATGAATATTTAACCAATAATCACCGTAACTATCTCAAAATTTTTAACTTGGTTGGACGAATAAATCTGAGGAGAGAATAAAAGGAAGTAATTGAATACAACTGTAATTAAGAAAATGAAAATGTAAACGGATATGAGACGGAGAGTTGAGCTGCATATATGCGTGAACACAGGATGTGCAATGTATGCGGGTAGATAAGAAGGCAAAGCTTACTAGTATGGGGTCATGAGGCCATATGACTCGTAGACAACTGTGCGTTTTTCGCACCTTTCCTTAGTCGAGGTTTGAAAATGGTTGTGACACAGTAGTGTCAGAGTCTTGAGTTTTGATCTAAAAGAAGACATTACTTCCAATTAAATAAAGACGCTACTTCTTCACAAGGGCTATGAGTATATGGTTAAACGTTCAAATAAATATGTTACATTCTGTGTGTGTGTACGAAGGGAATACATCAACATGTCAAGTGTACATCAGAAAAAGGAGCTAATTTTAGGGGCAGCAAGAACCGAAAATAGAACTCAGAATTTTAATAAAATTGCAAAAGTTTAATTGGGGATAGGATTATGAATAATTTTAGTGAAAAATCATATTTATTATAAGAAATATATATTTACATTTAACATAAATACATCCAAATCACACGTCGTAGTATATAGCCTACATACGTGTGTGTGCAAATGTAAAAATATTCCTTTCATTTCTTGTTATAGTACAATATAATTTACACGGATCAACTAAAAAATGTACAAAGCAAATAAGGAAAAAAAAATTATACTCTACCGACATTTCAAACATGTATCCAAATAATCTATTTGACGATACTATAAATATTATAAAAAATTAGGTGTCACTGGCTGTAATTCATTTTTTTCATTAACAGTAGGGAAGTTGTTAGTTAAATATATTATGCTAATAATGAACTAAGCATAACAAAATTATTTTAAAGTGTTCAACTCCATTTCACAACATATGAATACATTTTATTTTATCATAAATAAAAACATTTTTAACATTTTCGTCATTATTGTTATAATATTAAACATTTGGAATACGCTCACAGTGTTTAAAATATTAACTTTTGCTAAATGTATATACATAGTGGCTGTTGGGAAATTTTGGGTATTTTGATTGAACTGGCAACACTGCTTTTTCGATTCAGCCGTTTCGTGATGCACTGAATCAGTTTCCTGCTCTAGAAGGGCAAGGTGTCTTTGTCCGATGAAAATTAACACCCAAATCTGCCTCTACAAATTATTCTAGCTCCTCCATCAATATCATCGGATACAACAAGATACCTGTAAAACGAAGGCATCTATGGTGTTATGGGAATATTTTCATCACACGAGTTGTTTACAAGACTAAGAGTCGAATATTTTGATCAGATGCCTCGCTTAACCAATTAGTTGATAATGTGTGAAATATTAACTAAAGTAACACAAAGTTAATATTATTATTAATATTATAGTTACAATAACACAAATCTCATATTATAGACGCACTTTGAAGTAACGTGTATAAAGGATGGCACACAAGGGACGACTGCTAGGGTTCCGTGGCAGAAGACATGTGGGAACGCCGCGGCAAACGTGGTAAGTCCTTTGAAGTCGAAACAAACATTCAGTACAGATCGAAGTAAAAGAAAAAGATAAATGTATTACAGATTTGGAATAGTCTACAGGAGTAAATCTAGGGTACTTAATTCAAGGAAGATACAAAGTCAGCAATCAAATGCAGTCATAGGTATGACACAGAAGGAAATATATGACTAGATGTTCACATGTCATAATCATTTACATACATAGTTATTTTAAAAATATAATTTGATTTTATAACATTAACGTTAAAGTTAATCATATTTTATACAATGGTACACATTAAAACAACTGAGAGATTCTGCAGCAACATATGCTGATACTTAATTGAAGCGTTGTAACGAACTCGCACATAGCAAAGCGTGCTTTAAAGTAGAGGATACACTGCAACGTATACACTCAAGCGACACGATTTGGTAGCCTTGTGTACAGTACCGTTGTTGGCAAGGCGGCATAAAATCGTGGGACAAGCGTAGGGCGTACTGTAGTTGTTTGTCTGAGTTGCAGTTTAAACAAGGTACAGGCTTTTGAATATGTTATCAGACGACAGAAGTTGAAAAGTCGAACAATGGTATTTGTGAATATAATTCATTCTAGTCTATTTAAGCAGAGAGAAAGAAAACGTAAAATGGGAAGTGAGTTTGCGTGTGTGTGTATGTGTGTGAGTGTGAGATAGATAAGAGAAAGAGAGAGACAGAGAAAGAGAGAGAGAAAGAGAGAGAGAGAGAGTGAGAGAGATAGAGTGAGAAAGAAAGAGTGACAAAGGATGAGATACAACCATGGCATAGTGCAGTAATGAGATAACCGTTTGACATTATGTTTATATATGACAAGTCTAATTATAACATTATGTTTATACTACCGTAACATTTATTTGTAAATTGTAATTCGACAAAAAATATGATAATATTGTAAATAATTTGCAAATTTATCTCATTGTTCGGCATTTGTAGGCTTTCAAAAATCAGTTTTGGAAATGTTGCAACATTGAAGTATCAGTTTTTCTTGGATTTCGTTGTCCATGACGTGTCTGTTACTTAACTAAATACCACTATTATATTAACGACTTCAATTGTGTTCCGAGTCGTTAATATAATAGTGGTATTTAGTATCAGTTTTGTTTTTGCAATTATTTAATACATTTGAAGCTTCAAAATACTTGATAATTTAAAACAGTATAGGAGTGTAGTTGTTTATAAACTGCAATTTGCAAAACACTGTTTATATAGATGCTGGTGAATTTGTTTGTTTGGAATATTTAACACAATTTTATCACTAAGTGTAAATGCACGATGCTGAATTTTAAAATATCCGTTCTGAGTTAAAAACAGTAGGAAACGTTCAGCTTCTGCACAACCAAAGTCCCTATTGCTTGACATTATGTCTCTTATAAGCCTTATATCACGAAACGATACCTTCTCAGATCTAGGTATTTCGATTGTTTTCCAATGGAGAAGTTGCAAAACTAATTTCCGCACTTGTGTGTGTAAAAATGCTCTACTTAAGTTATGTAAGCAGTCCGGGGCTATCCAATATTGTTTCAAATCTCCAGTTTGCAGGAAGTTCAAAACCGACCAGGTGCTGTATACATAATAATTTGAGCTACAGTAACCATTATAATAATCCTTTACGTCTTGGTACTTATGCAATATCTTGAAGTATTTTAATTTTTTTCTCACCTCCTCCTCTGTCAATCCGTAAGACTTGCAATATGGATAATATCCCAGAAAGGGAGATTGACCAATATTATTTTACTGTTTTAATAATAGAATTGATAGAACCATACAATCGTTAATCAAACTACCTTTAACGTATTCATTATTTTCAAGTAAACTAAACATAAAGTTCCGGATAAAGAAAGTTGTTCTGTATCCGACCGGTAATGGAAAATCCCTTGACAACAATTTCCAAACCGGAGCTTCAAACCCGTCAATTAAAACTATTACTTTTTGACTATAATGCAAATACAACTGTTCTGATAAATATCCTAAAGCTTTCTGTAATTCTAATTCTGATAAGTTTTTGTAATAATTTTTATCAGTGTATAGTGTAAAACTTTATTTATCATTATCGTCCAGCCGAGTGCTGTTTTTTAGGTACCCGTGTTCTAAAAATGAATCACTTATTACGTCTCTGAACATATCTAGAACATCATTAAAACTATTCTCTTTTGCCTTCTTAAAAATAATGAAAATTACGGGGTATTTCCCGCAATGAAAGGAAAAAAAGTATTATTCCACTTAAAAATATTTAGGTTGTGTTTTACAAATAGTCTGCAACCCTGTGTTAGACTGGAAGATATCAGCCCATTTTCTGGCTGCAGGAATGTCTTCAGCATTTTTATGTTCACTGTTTTCCCGAAACCGCTTGGCGCAGTTATACGAATAAAACGATATCTCTTATTTATATCATGCAATAAATCCTTTATGAGCCGTGATTTGTCAACGAAACACGTAGATAGTACTTGAAATATAACAGAATTGAGATTGAGTCAAGAATACTATGTCGTAATATCATGAAACAAATTTAAGACAATTTAATTAAACGTCCATTTGGAGTAAGTAGATTTAAAGAAGTTCATGCATGTGTACAAATAGGCATTTTATAAATTCATTAAAAATATATACGGTGCCACAATTCTCAATTATGAAGTGTTTTGTAACAATGATTGTAATTTTATAGAACTAATATTTTCAGCTTTCAGAACATTATTTGAATATTATCTTTTAAGTATTTGATATTTTCTCCTAGATTAAACTATAAAAAACCCTTTACTCTATGAAGTCTTATGTCAAGTAGGTTTGTTTTTTCTCTTTTAAATCATTATTTTATGGAGTACTGACAACTGAATTTATGTATTTCCAATTAAAATGTTGTGTACTGCCATAAGTCAAATTAATTGACTGTACATTTACACCCAATTCTTCCATTTTCTGTCCTACGTAGAGTCAAGAGTCATTCCAAGATACTTTGCAGTGTTTCCAAAACAAACTATACTACAATTACCAGTCTCTGGCAATGATGTCCTTAATTTTAGTTTGCAGAGTTTGAATGTGTTGATTTCTGTTCAACTAGCTTTATTTCCAAAACTTTGTCGACTGGTAATATCGTCAACAACTTTTTATACGTTATTCGTAGTATTCTCATATCATTATCTGCTACCCAAAGGACGGTATCATGAGTAAACGTGAAGTTTTCTATTTGTTGTGTTTCACGTGTATACAAAACGTAGTAACGTAAAATATTGTGCGACATAGATGAAAAACTAGTTGATATTATGGACAAAACATGTCATCGAGTTCTTTAAAAACGAAAATAAACTACAAGGATTTAGAACGCCCTTGTAAAGAGAAACACTTCACATGCATTGAACGTTATTTTAGAAACATTCCTCAACGTGAACCAATTTGTCTAGATATGCTACGTGGACTATGATAAAGCGTTTGGAAACGTACTACATGACCTTTCATGACAGTACATGAAAAAAATTACAAGTTTATTTTAGATTAAATCAAGAACATTGGAAATTGATACAAAAGTACCTGCGGTTCTAGAAACAAACTTTTTGATCAAGTAAGAACACTGATAAAAGTTACACAAAATATATTATCTTTGTCAGGTTTTTACTCTGAACGAAACTCATAATTTGTTACGTCATACGGATTTTTACATTTTTGTTTAAGTATCTATCGTCAATTTTGATTCATGCTTTCCGTAAAGTTTAAAATTATCAGACTAAGGCTACACTCAGATTTACGTAATAATTCTCATTTACTGTTACGCAGCATGGAAGTTTAAAACTTTTTTATAATTGGTAACTTTTTTGGACCCTGGATCGAGAATATTAAAATTTTCAGTTCTCAATATTGTAGATAGTTTTTTGTTAGAAATCTGTCTAATTTGAAATTCGTCTTGTAGTCGTAAAATCTTTACAAACCTTTTTGATCTACGCTTCCGTGCAAGTATATAAGAAATTATAATTTCCAAAACTGAAAACCAAGTTCAGATTTAGAATTGGTTAAAATATTCTCTTTAATTGGATACTTCACCCTGATTCTGCAATATTTATGTGCTTCAATCTTAGAAACAATAGCGGTATGTGAGGTAAAACTGTGGACAGACATACTACTTTTTACGACACTCGCTTGATGAATCCCTAGGTAGTGGCGAGGCATGCTCCAAACAGATAGAGAGAGACACATATACACAAACGGCCATGTTACAACTAACATCTGTTTTGGCACGTTCAACCACATTTCTATACTTCTTCGTCTTCCTGTATGTTTTTCTTTCTGCTTCCTTTCCTCTCTTCCTTTTATTATTTCTCTGCCTTTTGACGTATATCTTCTTCTTTCTTTTCAGCTAAAACCTTATTTTTAATGTGTATTGCTAAAGTAGATATCATATGTTTGCGAGCCTGGCACAGTTTGGATCCAGTGTACAGCGTTGCCAAACGTTACTGAGCATTGCCTTATACGCTATTATACAACATGTATGCCAGCACTGAAGCGTTCGAAGGTCACTGACTAATTGCAAACAAGCGCCCCCAATGTTGCCTAGTCAGGATTTTTGAGCGTAAGTCCGACACGTTGATTTGTGTCAACAAAAGTTCTTTACTTTTTTTCCCTGCAGCTTCTAATAGATTGGACGTTGAAAATACATAAATGTGGAATCTTAGTATAATAAATTTGTTAGAAGCTGTTGTATATTTTCCAAACCGTCTTTGTGTGAATTGTTAGACGTCCTAACGCTACCATTTGTGCAGTGTTGGATTCGTTGTGTGGTATGGATAATTTTCTAAAAAATTAAAATTAAAAGGTGTCTTATTCTGGTTTATTTTTTATACACATTTTAAGCAATCATCATACCAACAGATCAGTCGATAATAGCACGCTGCTGAGGTACACTTCGGAAAAAATTAGCCATTCTCACAAAGTTGTGATTTCTACACTAGGACGATTTTACGTATAAAATTTACTGTCTACTGTGCGAATAGTAATTGTACAAAATGTTAACTATGACATATGGAATATGAGATATTTCTTCAATGACAAGTTTTATACGCCTATATGACCGTAGTAAAAGTGTTAATTTAGAAATGAAAGTTAATGCATGTACGATTAGAACTTGAAATTGTGGATTTTATTCTGAGATTATAAAAAATATATTACTGCAAGAAATTTGTATCATTCTAATAAACACTATGTAATGACAATAATCATGAGGTTACCTTTGGTAGGTCCGTTGCATTAGTAAGTGCTGCATTTAGAATGTAAATGTTTGATGTTATAAAGTAAGAAAGAGATACAAAAAATATCATTTTCATAGTTGGTAAGATCAGAAAGTCTCTTTGAAACTCTGTAACACACTGATGCTTTACACAGGAGCAATGCTGCCAATCTGCAACTTATGACACAGTTTAATATACGTACATCAAGTAATATTTGATGACACTTCGGTATTATAAAAATCGCTCATAGTAATAAAGATAGACGACACTATAGCGATGTATTTAAATTGCCAACAGAATTATTTTAAATTTACAGTAGATAATGAATCTATTTATTAAAGACTTCATATTTTAACATTGTTTGGCATCGAGTAATTAATAGCGCAATAAAAATCCATCGTTACATATTTTTCAAATTTATTAAAAATCGTATAAAATATTTAATTTCAATTCTTAAAATTTTCAAAACAAAAAGTTATTTTCATACTCCTCTTAAAATAACTAAGGCACACAAAGTTATTGCATTTATTTGCCAATGTTTGCAAACGATTTTTGTTTCCTTTTCGTCGTCGTCGTCGTCGTCGTCGTCGTCGTCATCATCAACATCATCATCATCATCATCATTATCATCATCATCATCATAATCATTATTTGTTACAAATTTAATTATACTATCAGTTTAGGATTGCAGTATTAACATAAGTCAGAGACACATTACAAATACAAATGTTAATAAAAATAACAATACAAATAACAGCAATACAGAATATACTGTACTTGTGAACTCCATTCTTTTACGGAGTTCGTACTCTGAATGAAACTCCGTAAGTATTAATAGTAGTTACGTATTTCAGGTCTACTGCTGTTTAAAGGGAATTTTGTATTATTGGATTATACATCTTTCAGAAGCCTGCAACTTTCAGTTTGAAATCATTATTATACATATAATAGAGCTGTTGGCCATGAATTCTTAGCGAATAATCCTCTTAATTGTCTCAGGATTTTTCATTTGGTTGGGAGGAATAAGTTTTGAAGAGAAAATAATGCAAAGTGATTAAATAAAATTGTAATTATGTATGGGACTATGTATATGAATTTCTCACATCAAAACAATCAATATTGTACAAGCCTATGAAAATAGACCTATGTGAATCACATGAATTACAACACAGATTTTGGCAGGAAAATAAAATACGGTATAAAGTCTTCAGAGACACACAATGTAAACTGTCAGACAACATACAAAGGAGTTTAATAAGAAATTACGAAGAAGAGAAATGTAATAATGCAATGGCTATGAAATTATAGATATAGATTGAAGTAACGTGTAGAAAGGATAGCACACAAGTGACAACGGTTAGGGAAATATTATTTTAATTTATTCCATTACTACCTTCTGTTCAGTTGAATGCTAATTGACACTATCAGGTAGACTGCAACAACAAAATATTGCAGTTTCTAAATATAAAACAGAACGGTTTATTTTGAACACGTTTTTCTACTAAGAGTAAGGGATTTAGTATTAACCTTAATCGCGTCCTATTCTTTCTTGGGGTGTCGATGGAGATGATAAAAGATCGCCACTGTAGCCTCTGATGAGCGAGCGCCCTTGCCTGATTCCAAAGATGCCCCTGTCCACCAAGAAGTCTTGCACAGCTTCTTGCCATGTCGTCTGACTCTTCCTCTAGATCGTTGTCTGTAGATTCTTGCCTCATATTCTTTACTGGGAAGTCTCTCATCACACATTCGCCAAACGTGTCCGAAATATCTCATTTGAGACGTTTTTATTGTGTCAGCCACTAGCTTTTCTTTTAATGCTAATCTAATTGTAACATTTCTGACTCGGCCCCTGCGAGTTTTACCCTCCACTCGTTTCAATTATCTCATTTCCTGTGTATGAAAAGCACTGAATTGGCTTGCACTGAGTGCTCAAGATTCACTCTCATACGTTTTATTAAAAACAATTCCTTTTTTCCTTAGGGTTTTCAGTTAAACTTTTATTTAAAGCATGATACACATTCCCTGCTCCGGTTAGTCTTTGATTTATTTCTGCAGATTCTTTTCCATTGGCACTAATTACAGAGGCAAGATACTTGAATTGTTGCACTAGTTCGAGTGGTTGCCCTTGGCAGCTAATCCGATGGTTTTCAGGGGCTCTTGAAATAATCATGGTCTTTGACTTACTTGTGGGTCCCATCTACTAAGCTCTTCCAAACGTCCAAGTTGTACTGAAGTTTTTCCTCTGAGCAGGCTTCAAGGACCAAGCCGTCTGGAAACGCTATGGTGCCTAAAATGACTGATCTCATTCTAAAAATTTCTACATAATTTCTGTTAAGAGATTGCACTCCTTCCAAATTTACCTGTTAGTATTATGTACAACAATCGGCATGAAGCATCTCCTTGCTTTACCCGACAAAATATTTAGAATTCTTGTGACTTTGCGTGGAAAGTTCTTACATAATTGCGCAGGTCTTTTAAAAACTTATAAATCTCTGGCTTACACCTATACCTGCTCAAATTCTTTCTAAGATGGGCCTCAATGGAGACCACAAAACCCCGTTAAAGTCATTCTCCATGTCTATAAGGCACAGATGTAATTCTTTATTATATTCATTGGCCTTTTTAGATGTTTGCCTAGGTGTGAGTATGTGAAAAATCGTGGTCCTGTTTGGCCTAAACACATTCCTGTTTTTCTAGTTTCCCCTCAGTTCTTTATTTTAGACGTTGTTCAAGTATACTGCTCCTATTTTCCCTGGAAAACGTTTGTGTATTGTTACTATCACAGATATTTCCCAATGCTTAGGTGTTTCAATTTTTTCCTTGCCAACTGGATCACAAGAAGTAGCAAATCTTCCCCACTTTCTGCCACCTACTTGATCGTCTCTGTGGTAATCCCATCTTGCCCAGCCCCTCTGCTCAGTTTAAGCTTTCGATGGCCGCCAGCATTTCATGTCTATCTATTATTATATTTCGTTCTGTTTCTTGGGCCCCTACTCTGCAATTATGTCATTTTCCGCTTCGTCTGAACTCAGACTCTTAAAATACCTCATCCATCTACTCATGACTTCTTTTTCATCTATCAACAACACACCATTTTCATCTGTAATAAATGTTATAGGGCACTCCTTTTCTTTCAAAACATTAAGTAACAGCAGAAACATTTTTGCCTTTAAGTACAACAGAATTTGAATAGAATTGAGAAAACAATTTATCAATATTATCCACGTATTTCTTAACAAAAGAATGAAACATTCATTTTCAGTAAATAGATTTAAATAAAATCATGTAGATATAGGTGTAGTAATTTCATAAATCCATTATCAATACATATGGGGGTATTAATTTTAATTTAATGCGTTTTGTAATTCTGATTGAAGTATTTTGTAATATATATATAAATTTATATTTAATATTAGTTAATATAATGAAATAATAATAATTAATATAATAATATAATTAACGCAGAAAATAATTATAATCTTACCGTTGCATTAATAAGTGCTGCTTTCAAAATGTAAGTGTTTAATGTTATGAAAAAATAAGCAAATATGAAAAGTGTCCCCTTCATAGTTGGCTAAAACAGAAAATTTTCCTTGTAACTGTTTTGTGTAATGGTGCTTTACAAAGAAGCTATGCTGTTAATCTGCGACAGCACAAATGCTAATAATAATCTAAAATAAGTGTTGTATGATAGCGAGAGAACATAACATCTCTCATAGTAATAAATATAAATAATTTTCAGTGTACTTTAATTGTGAAATAAAATTAATTCCAATTTAAAATGCAAGATAACCATGTTATTAAAACGTTTTTATAAATTTCTATTTGCGTAATAATAGCGAAAACGTAATGTATCATATTTATACTGTATTTTACCAAATTAGTAACATTTATTAATAAAAAATTGGTATTTAAATTTCTATATGTTTACAAACAAAGTAAGTAATTCAGAAACTTTTTGTAGCTCATCGTTTCGCATTAATATATATATATATATATATATATATATATGCACGCCCGCGTGTGTGTAAATATTTTAATTTGATCTCGTGTCTCTGCAGTAATGCAGGTATGTCTTTTGGTATATCTTCATTACACTTGGTATATCTTCAAATAAATACAACTGCAAGTAGGTTTATTTACACCTAATGCACGTTTCGCATACATTAATCTGTATTTTTAGAGATTTTTGTAAATTGTAATTGAATGTTTCGATTACAATATAGTTAAAGGATAATCGATATTGAATTGTTCATGACATCCGGGCTGTCCGACCTATATGTGGCCGGAGAAGTTCAGTCAAGTGTTTAGCCAGATGGTAGGTTGGAGACCCTATGGCGCTGATGATGGGTCTGAGCGGAACGTCCGGCTTGTGAATTTTGGGGAGCCCATAAAGCCTAGGTGGAAGGGCTCCCGAACACCGGACGGCTGCCTTCACTTCAGGCTCCAAGGAAGACCGCTTAACCAGAAAATCGGCCCTTTTAAGGACCAATGCGGTCGGATCTCTTCGCAGTTTCTTGTAGGTTTCTGGGTCCAGCATTTCTCCGATCTTCCTTTGGTAGTCATCAGTGTTCATTACAACCATAGCGCTCCCCTTATCCGCCGGTAATATAATGATAGATTCATCCCGCGTTAATGTTCTTAGTGCCCGCAGCTCACCCACTGGTATGTTGCATCGCGGCGGTTTCGCTCTAGCCAGGATCCTCGAAGCTTCGGTCCTAACTTCATCTGCCTGTTTGGAGTCCTAGACTCCAGCTTCAACGTTGGCAATGATGTGCTCCACTGGAATCTTCTTAGGGGCCACTGCAAACTTCTCCCCCCTCGCCAGGACAGCAGTTTCGGTGGTGGTAAGCTGGCGGTCCGACAAGTTCACTATTGTCCGGTCCGTCTCTAAGCTGCTTCGCTGATGTCCCTGGTTATTCTCCTCGGGGCTATCTCTCCAGTACTTGTTCTCATGGCGCGATCGAACACTCTCGCGAACGGCCTCGGAAGCGCTGGAACTTAGGCTATCCACCAGATCCCAGTGGCCAGGTGACAACACAGTGCTTAATTCCAGGTGTAGGCGGAACAACGTCATATTGTTGTCGGCAAGATCTTTCCTGGTCTGGTGGATACGTTCGCGTAGCATTGCCTGCTCTGCACGTCGATAAATGCGACTGGCTTGCGGTGTAAATATGTAATTTTTCAATTTCAGAAACGGGGGAATAACACCAGTATCCCGGTATCTTGACAGAAAAGCCAGTGAACAGAGCAGGTGTACCTTCTTTTTTCTCAGCCCCTCGAAACGTCTGATATTTTTTAAAACTTCCTCCCCGTAGAGGCGTCGTAAATTATTCCTCAGTCTTTCACGGCCGGTATCAGATGAATTGTTCATGATATCCGTTCTGTTTGGCCGTGGTCCATGGTTTATAACAAAACCAAACGTTTCGGCAGCTCCACTGGCTGCCATCATAAGTGGTATAAAAATCCTGCACGCCGGGTGTTTACGTACAGGCCCACAGTACTGTGGTATAGGCTGAAGCTGTCCTGCTTCTGTACTTATAAATTCAGCTAAGTCCCACGTACAGGTAAAAATGACACCATCAGGTCAAAGATTAAGACAAACTGATTGCAGTGTCGAACAGGTAATTTGACGCAAAATTTACCTGGTCATTTAATAAACTGTTTTTGGTTTTACTATCTTTTAAAGCTTTATAAATTTCAAATTCCTCCAGACTATCCATCCGTCTACCCTTTTTACAAATATGCAACGCTGTTAAATTTTCTTCACCCGTATGCGGGTGAACGCATGCGGGAGCTCCAGCCGTGGTTAGCAAAACTTATTACATGCGATTTATAATTTATTTTATTTATTTTTGACTTGACCAGTATCATGGTCGTGATTTTAATATTTTAGTTTATTAATTATGTATCTGAGGATGGGACTTAGTCCCGAAACGCGTCATCAGTGACGAAACTGTGTATCACTAAAGTGGATATTAAGGTAATTATATATCATATAATAAGTGATACGGTACGCAAAAAATAAGTAATTAACATTATACAAGCACCTTAAAATCTGAAATGCCTGGCACAGTTTGGCACTAGTGCACAGCGTTGCCAAGGAACTTGCATTGAACGTTATATTGCATGTTACAAGTTACACTTCACTTGCATTGAACCTTATATTAGAAACAATCTTGAACGTGAACCAATTTGTCTAGATATGCTACGTGGACTATGATAAAGCGTTTGATAAGTTACGACACGACCTCTCATGACAGTAATTAAAGAATAAATCTAGACAACAGTAATGTGACAATTATCTCCGACTTCTATAGTATAAAAGAACCTACATGACTTTGAGCAAAATGCGCCCCATAAACGGAAATAAAATGAAGTGTTAGGGGAGGAAGTATTTTACTGCTAGCCTTCTTTAACCAGTATTGAGTGGTGGTAACGAAGAAGGCAGTAGCGGGCCTAAACGTAGGTAAAAGGCATTACAGATGATCCTTGAATTATTCCAATAATACGGTTTTAGAAGCAGCAACTACAGAAAACTTGCAGAATTTAATCAATAACATCGTTGAACATCTGTCATTGCGCCATTGGTCGACATTATGGAATAACATAGACTAACAAACACCTTTCAGGGGGTAAGTTTCTGTCAATGGTGAAAGCATGTGCTAATTTTAGATTTAATCTAGAACATTGGAAATTAACACATAAGTATTCGCCGTTCTGAAAATACAATTTTTTGATCGAGTAAAGACAGATGAAATGTACACAAAATATGTTAAACTCGTAAGCTTTTTACTCTGAATGAAACTCATAATTTGATGGCTCATACGGATTTTCACATTTTTGTTTAAATATCTATTGACAATTTTGAATCCTATTTTCGTAAATTTGAAAACAATCAAAGTAAAGCTGCAAAGTTGCGTTATATTATGCATGCCAGCACTGAAGCGTTTGAAGGTCACTGACTAATTGCACACCAACACCGCCAATGTTGGCTAGTCAGGTTTTTTGAGCGTAAGTCCGCGGAATCGAAGATGTTCTGCTCAGGTGTGTTTCTCGGCGTTTCGCAGGCATTTGATAAAGTCTGGCATCTTCGACTGTTATACAAAATTAAAGAAAATCTGCCAGATAATTGCAGATTTTTGCCTAGGTGTGAGTGTATGATCTATTGTGGTCCTGTTTGGCCTAAACCCATTCCTGTTTTTCCAGTTTCCCCTCAAGTCTTTCTCTTAAACGTTGTTCAAGTATAGTGCTCCTGTTTTCCCTGGAAAACGTTTGTGTATTGTTACTATCACAGATATTTCCCAATCCTTAGGTGTTTCAATTTTTCCTTGCCAACTGCAACACAAGAAGTAAAAAATCTTCCCCACTTTCTCCCACCTACTTGATCGTCTCTGTGGTAATCCCATCTTGCCCAGCCCCTCTGCTCAGTTTAAGCTTTCGATGGCCGCCAGCATTTCATGTCTATCTATTATTATATTTGGTTCTGTTACTTGGGCCCCTACTCTGCAATTATGTCATTTTCCGCTTCGCCTGAACTCAGAGTCTTAAAATACCTCATCCATTTACTCATGACGTCTTTTACATCTATCAACAAAACACCATTTTCATCTATAATAAATGTTATAGGACACTCCTTTTCTTTCAAAATTTTAAGTAACAGCAGAAACTTTGTTGCCTTTAAGTACAACAGAATTTGGATAGAATTGAGAAAAAAATGTATCAATATTATCCACGTATTTCTTAAAAAACGAATGAAACATTCGTTTTCAGTAAATAGATTTAAATAAAATCATGTAGATTTAGGTGTAGTAATTTCATAAATCCATTATCAATATATATGGGCGTATTAATTTTAATTTAATGGGTTTTGTAATTCTGATTGTAGTATGTTGTAATCATATATATATATATATATATATTTAATATTAGTTAATATAATAAAATAATAATTATTAATGTAATAATATAATTAACGCTGAAAATAATTATAATCTTACCGTTGCATTAATAAGTGCTGCTTTCAAAATATAAGTGTTTAATATTATGAAAAAATAAGCAAATATGAAAAGTGTCACCTTCATAGTTGCCTAAACAGAAAATTTTCTTTGCAACTGTTTTGTGTAATGGTGCTTTACAAAGAAGCTATGCTGCTAATCTGCGACCGCACAAATGTTAAGAACAATCAAAAATAAGTAATGTTTGATAGCACGAGAACATAACATGTCTCATAGTAATAAATATAAATAATTTTGAGTGTACTTTAATTGGGAAATAAAATTAATTCAAATTTAAAATGCAAGATAACCCTGTTGTTAAAACGTTTTTATAAATTTCTATTTGCGTAGAATAATAATAGCGAAAACGTAATGTATCAAATTTATACTGTATTTTGCAAAATTAGTAATATTTATTAATAAAAAATTGGTATTTAATTTCTACAATTTTACAAACAAAGTAAATAATTTAGCAAATTTTTGTAGCTCACCGTAACCCACTAAATATATATATACATATATATATATATATATATATATGTGTGTGTGTGTGTGTGTGTGTGTAAATATTTTTATTTGATCTCGTGCCTCTGCAGTAATGCAGGTATATCATTTCGTATATCTTCATTACACTTGGTATATCTTTAAAAAAATACAACTGCAAGTAGGTTTATTTACACCTAATGCACGTTTCACATAAATTAATCTGTATTTTTAGTCTTTTGTAAATTGTAATTGAATGTTTCTTTTACAATATAGTTAAAGGATAATTCGATATTATTTCGATTTACAATAATTACTACGTTTTTAATTAATTTGATATTTTGAATGTATGGAAATTTATGTTTATTATTTAAACAGTTTATGGTTAAATTAGATTTGTAAATATTTGTTTTTGAAACGGATTGCGATGTCAAATGAATCCCTCGTTAACTTTTCTTCGTCTGGCCAACGTAAAAGTTATTGCAACCTGGACATTTTATTTTGTATATTACCCTTGTAAGCTTAACTCCACTTAATTTTATGTTCCACATCGACTTTAAAATTTTCACCTCAATTTTTCACCTATGGTGCACGTTAGTTTAATGATTTTTATGCTAAACCGCATTCGTACTGAGTTTAAAAGTCACTTTATTATGTTATGCGGCATGGAATTTTACCTATTGGGGAAATTTTGGGTAATATTGATTGTCTGGCAACACTGCTTTTTCGTTTCAGCTATTTCGTGACGCACTGAATCAGTTTCCTGCTCTAGATGGGCAAGGTATATTTGTCCGATGAAAATTAACACCCAAATCTCCCTCTACAAAATATTCTAGCTCCTCCATCAATATCATCGGATACAACAAGATACCTGTAAAACGAAGCCATCTATGGTGTTATGGGAATATTTTCATCACACGAAATATTTACAAGACTAGGAGTCGAATATTTTGATCAGACGCCTCGCCTAACCAATTAGTTGATAATGTGTGAAATATTAACTAAAGTAACACAAAGTTAATATTATTATTAATATTATTAGTTATAATAACACAAAGCTCATAATTATAGACGCACTTTGAAGTAACGTGTATAAAGGATGGCACACTAGTGACGACTGCTAGGGTTCCGTGGCAGAAGACATGTGGGAACGCCGCGGCGAACGTGGTAAGTCCTTCGAAGTCGAAACAAACATTCAGTACAGATCGAAAGTAAAAGAAAAAGATAAAGGTATTACAGAATTGGAATAGTCTACAGGCGTAAATCTAGGAAGAATTCCTTAATTCATGGAAGATACAAAGTCAGCAATCAAATGCAGTCATAGGTATGACACAGAAGGAAATATATGACAAGATATTCACATGTCATAATCATTTACATACATAGTTATTTTAAAAATATTATTTGATTTTATAACACTAACGTTAAAGTTAATCATATTTTATATCAATGGTGCACATTAAAACATCTGAGAGTTTCTGCAGCAACATATGCTGATACTTAATTGAAGCGTTGTAAGCCACTCGCACATAGTAAAGCGTGCTTTACAGTAGAGGATACACCACAACGTATACACTCAAGCGACACGATTTGGTAGCCTTGTGTAGAGTACCGTTGTTGACAAGGCGGCATAAAACCGTGGGACAAGCGTAGGGCGTACTGTAGTTGTTTGTCTGAGTTGCAGTTTAAACAAGGTACAAGCTTTTGAATATGTTATCAGACGACAGAAGTTGAAAAGTCGAACAACGATATGTGTGAATATAATTCATTCTAGTCTATTTAAGCGGAGAGAAAGAAAACGTAAAATGGGATGTGAGTTTGCGTGTGTGTATGTGTGTGAAATAATAGATAGATGGAGAAAGAGAGAGAGAGAATGACAAAGAGTGAGATACAACCATGCCACAGTGCAGTAACGAGATAACCGTTTGACCGTGTAGAAAATCATTGTCTTGGAAATTAGTGGATGTTATGATTAGATATAAAATACCGCAAGCGTAACGGGAGAAACAAGACTTTGATTATTATACTTCGTTTCAAACAGGTGTGTCTCGCCGCATCTTAATATTACACATTTGTCCTGGTTCACTAAGTGTTAAGGATCATATTAACAACTACCTGCTTCTTCTTCTGATTACCAACGGCAAGTCTAATTATAACATTATGTTTATACTACCGTAACATTTATTTGTAAATTGTAATTCGACAAAAAATATCATAATATTATAAACAATTTGTAAATTTATCTGATTGTTCGGATTTGTAGGCTTTCAAAAATCAGTTTTGAAAAGGTTGAAACATTGAACGTATCAGTTTTTCTTGGATTTCGTTGTCCATGACGTGTCGTTACTTAACTAAATACCACTATTATATTAACGACTTCAATTGTGTCGTTAATATAATAGTGGTATTTAGGATCAGTTTTGTTTTTGCAATGATTTAATACATTTGAACAGTAATACATTTGAAGCTTCACAATACTTGATAATTTAAAACAGTATAGGAGTGTAGTTGTTTATAAACTGCAATTTGCAAAACACTGTTTATATAGATGCTGGTGAATTTGTTTGTTTGGAATATTTAACACAATTTTACCACTAAGTGTAATACGCTGAATTTTAAAATATCCGCTCTGAGTTAAAAACAGTAGGAAACGCTGAGCTTCTGCACAACCAAAGTCCCTATTGCTTGACATTATGTCTCTTATAAGCCTTATATCACGAACCGATACCTTCTCAGATCTAGGTATTTCGATTGTTTTCCAATGGAGAAGTTGCAAAACTAATTTCCGCACTTGTGTGTGTAAAAATGCTCTACTTAAGTTATGTAAGCAGTCCGGGGCTATCCAATATTCTTTCAAATCTCCAGTTTGCAGGAAGTTCAAAACCGACCAGGTGCTGTACACATAATAATTTAACATACAGTAACCATTGTAATAAGCCTTTACGTCTTGGTACTTATGCAATATCTTGAAGTATTTTAATTTTTTTCTCACCTCTTCCTCTGTCAGTCCGTAATACTTGACATATGGATGATATCCCAGAAAGGGAAAAGTACCAATATAATTTTGCTGTTTAAATAATACAATTGATAGACCCATACAATCGTTAATCAAACTACCTTTAACGTATTCATTATTTTCCAGTAAACTAGACACAAAGTTCTGGATAAAGAAAATTGTTTTGTATCCGTCCGGTAATGGAAAATCCCTTGACAACAATTTCCAAACCGGAGCTTCAAACCCGTCAATTAAAACTATTACTTTTTGACTATAATGCAAATACAACTGTTCTGATAAATATCCTAAAGCTTTCTGTAATTCTAATTCTGATAAGTTTTTGTAATAATTTTTATCAGTGTATAGTGAAAAACGGTATTTCTCATTATCGTCCAGCCGAGTGCTGTTTATTAGGTACCCGTGTTCTAAAAATGAATCACTTATTAAGTCTTTGAACATATCTAGAACATCATTAAAACTATTCCCTTTTGCCTTCTTAAAAATAATGAAAATTACGGGGTATTTCCCGCAATGAAACGAAAAAAAAGTATTATTCCACTTAAAAATATTTAGGTTATGTTTTACAAATAGTCTGCAACCCTGTGTTAAACTGGAAGATATCAGCCCATTTTCTGGCTGCAGGAAAGTCTTCAGCATTTTTAAGTTCACAGTTTTCCCGAAACCGCTTGGTGCAGTTATACGAATAAAACGATATCTCTTATTTATATCATGCAATAAATCCTTTATGAGCAGTGATTTGTCAACGAAACACGTAGATAGTAAGACATCTTTAAATTCTGGTTCACTTAACAGGCATGTCCTTTTCATTGCCACCTGTAACAAAGAAAGAAATCAACATTTGAGGGCTTTTCATAGTAGATATACTGTAAGTAACTGGTATACTTGAAAGGTAAGGAAACATTGTTTTAATTGATATCATTTATTACAACCATCTGTTAATGGCGTTAGCTACAATGCTAATTATAATCGACTGCTGGCGTATAACCAGAAAATAGTGACCTTTATGAATATGAAACGCAGCAGCTTATTTTGAATACGATTTTCTGCTAAGTGAAAGCTATTTTTACAAACTTGAAATATAACAGAATTGAGATTGAGTCAAGAATACTATGTCCTAATATCATGAAAAAAATTTAAGACAATTTAGTTAAACGTCCATTTGGCGTAAGTAGATTTAAATAAGTTCATGCAAGTGTAAGAATAGGCATTTTATAAATTTATTAAAAATATATACGGTGCCACATTTCTCAATTATGAAGAGTTTTGTAACAATGATTGTAATTTTATAGAATTAATATTTTCAGCTTTCAGAACATTATTTGAATATTATCTATTTTATGTATTTGATGTTTTCTCCTAGTTTAAACTATAAAAAACCCTTTACTGTATGAAGTCTTGTGTCAAGTTGGTTTGAGTTTTCTCTTTTAAATCATTATTTTATGGAGTACTGACAACTGAATTTATGTATTTCCAATTAAAATGTTGTGTACTGCCATAAGTCATATTAATTGACTGTACATTTACACCCAATTCTTCCATTTTCTGTCTTACGTAGTGTCAAGAGTAATTCCAAGATACTTTGCAGTGTTTCCAAAACAAACTATAATACAATTACCAGTCTCCGGCAATGATGTCTTTAATTTTAGTTTGCAGAGTTTGAATGTGTTGATTTCTGTTCAACTAGCTTTATTTCCAAAACTTTGTTGACTGGTAATATCGTCAAAAACTTTTTATACATTATTCGTAGTATTCTAATATCATTATCTGCTACCCAAAAGACGGTAACATCAGTAAACGTGAAGTTTTCTATTTGTTGTGTTTCACGTGTATACAAAACGTAGTAACGTAAAATATTGTGTGACATAGATGAAAAACTAGTTGATATTATGGACAAAACATGTCATCGAGTTCTTTAAAAACGAAAATAAACTACAAGGATTTAGAACGCCCTTGTAAAGAGAAACACTTCACATGCATTGAACGTTATTTTAGAAACATTCCTCAACGTGAACCAATTTGTCTAGATATGCTACGTGGACTATGATAAAGCGTTTGGAAACGTACTACATGACCTTTCATGACAGTACATGAAAAAAATTACAAGTTTATTTTAGATTAAATCAAGAACATTGGAAATTGATACAAAAGTACCTGCGGTTCTAGAAACAAACTTTTTGATCAAGTAAGAACACTGATAAAAGTTACACAAAATATATTATCTTTGTCAGGTTTTTACTCTGAACGAAACTCATAATTTGTTACGTCATACGGATTTTTACATTTTTGTTTAAGTATCTATCGTCAATTTTGATTCATGCTTTCCGTAAAGTTTAAAATTATCAGACTAAGTCTACACTCAGATTTACGTAATAATTCTCATTATAGTGTTACGCAGCATGGAAGTTTACAAATTTTTTATAATTGGTAACTTTTTTGGACCCTGGATCGAGAATATTAAAATTTTCAATCCTTAATATTATAGATAGTTTTTTGTTAGAAATCTGTCTAATTTGAAATTCGTCTTGTAGTCGTACAATTTTTACAAACCTTTTTGATTTATTCTTCCGTGCAAGTATATAAAAAGTTAATTTCCAAAACTGAAAACCAAGTTCAGATTTAAAATTAGTTAAAATATTCTCTTTAATTGGATACTTCACACGATTCTGCAATTTTTATGTGCTTCAATCTTAGAAACAATAGCGGTATGTGAGGTAAAACTGTGGACAGACATACTACTTTTTACGACACTCGCTTGATGAATCCCTAGGTAGTGGCGAGGCATGCTCCAAACAGATATTGAGAGACATGTATACACAAACGGCCATGTTACAACTAACATCTGTTTTGGCACGTTCAACCACATTTCTATACTTCTTCGTCTTCTTGTATGTTTTTCTTTCTGCTTCCTTTCCTCTCTTCCTCTTATTATTTCTCTGCCTTTTGACGTATATCTTCTTCTTTCTTTTCAGCTAAAACCTTATTGTTAATGTGTATTGCTAAAGTAGATATCATATGTTTGCGAGCCTGGCACAATTTGGATTCAGTGTACAGCGTTGCCAAACGTTACTGAGCATTGCCTTATACGCTATTATACAACATGTGCCAGCGCCAGCACTGAAGCGTTCGAAGGTCACTGACTAATTGCAAACAAGCGCCCCCAATGTTGCCTAGTCAGGATTTTTGAGCGTAAGTCCGACACGTTGATTTGCGTCAACAAAAGTTCTTTACTTTTTTCCCTGCAGCTTCTAATAGATTGGACGTTGAAAATACATAAATGTGGAATCTTAGTTTAATAAATTTATTAGAAGCTGTTGTATATTTTCCAAACCGTCTTTGTGTGAATTGTTAGACGTCCTAACGCTACCATTTGTGCAGTGTTGGATTCGTTGTGTGGTATGGATAATTTTCTAAAAAATTAAAATTAAAAGGTGTCTTATTCTGGTTTATTTTTTATACACATTTTAAGCAATCATCATACCAACAGATCAGTCGATAATAGCACGCTGCTGAGGTACACATCGGAAAAAATTAGCCATTCTCACAAAGTTGTGATTTCACACTAGGACGATTTTACGTATAAAATTTACTGTCTTCTGTGCGAATAGTAATTGTACAAAATGTTAACTATGACATATGGAATATGAGATATTTCTTCAATGACAAGTTTTATACGGCTATATGACCGTAGTAAAAGTGTTAATTTAGAAATGAAAGTTAATGCATGTACGATTAGAACTTGAAATGGTGGATTTTATTCTGAGATTATAAAAAATATATTACTGCAAGAAATTTGTAGCATTCTAATAAACACTATGTAATGACAATAATCATGAGGTTACCTTTGGTAGGTCCGTTGCATTAGTAAGTGCTGCATTTAGAATGTAAATGTTTGATGTTATGAAGTAAGAAAGAGATACAAAAAATATCATTTTCATAGTTGGTAAGATCAGAAAGTCTCTTTGAAACTCTGTAACACACTGATGCTTTACACAGGAGCAATGCTGCCAATCTGCAACTTATGACACAGTTTAATATACGTACATCAAGTAATATTTGATAACACTTCGGTATTATATAAATCGCTCATAGTAATAAAGATAGACGACACTATAGCGATGTATTTAAATTGCAAACAGAATTAATTTATTTTTACAGTAGATAATAAATCTATTTATTAAAGACTTCATATTTTAACATTGTTTGGCATCGAGTAATTAATAGCGCAATAAAAATCCATCGTTACATATTTTTCAAATTTATTAAAAATCGTATAAAATATTTAATTTCAATTCTTAAAATTTTCAAAACAAAAAGTTATTTTCATACTCCTCTTAAAATAACTAATGCACACAAAGTTATTGCATTTATTTGCCAATGTTTGCAAACGATTTTTGTTTCCTTTTCGTCGTCGTCGTCGTCATCATCAACATCATCATCATCATCATCATTATCATCATCATCATCATAATCATTATTTGTTACAAATTTAATTATACTATCAGTTTAGTATTGCAGTATTAACATAAGTCAGAGACACATTACAAATACAAATGTTAATAAAAATAAGAATACAAATAACAGCAATACAGAATATACTGTACTTGTGAACTCCATTCTTTTAAGGAGTTCGTTCTCTGAATGAAACTCCGTAAGTATTAATAGTAGTTACGTATTTCAGGTCTACTGCTGTTTAAAGGGAATTTTGTATTATTGGATTATACATCTTTCAGAAGCCTGCTACTTTCAGTTTGAAAACATTATTATACATATAATAGAGCTGTTGGCCACGAATTCTTAGCGAATAATCCTCTTAATTGTCTCAGGATTTTTCATTTGGTTGGGAGGAATAAGTTTTGAAGAGAAAATAATGCAAAGTGATTAAATAAAATTGTAATTAAGTATGGGACTATGTATATGAATTTCTCACATCAAAACAATCAATATTGTACAAGCCTATGAAAATAGACCTATGTGAATCACATGAATTACAACACAGATTTTGGCAGGAAAATAAAATACGGTATAAAGTCTTCAGAGACACACAATGTAAACTGTCAGACAACATACAAAGGAGTTTAATAAGAGATTACGAAGAAGAGAAATGTAATAATGCAATGGCTATGAAATTATAGATATAGATTGAAGTAACGTGTAGAAAGGATAGCACATAAGTGACAAGGGTTAGGGAAATATTATTTTAATTTATTCCATTACTACCTTCTGTTCAGTTGAATGCTAATTGACACTATCAGGTAGACTGCAACAACAAAATATTGCAGTTTCTAAATATAAAACAGAACGGTTTATTTTGAACACGTTTTTCTACTAAGAGTAAGGGATTTAGTATTAACCTTAATCGCGTCCTATTCTCTCTTGGGGTGTCGATGGAGATGATAAAAGATCGCCACTGTAGCCTCTGATGAGCGAGCGCCCTTGCCTGATTCCAAAGATGCCCCTGTCCACCAGGAAGTCTTGCACAGCTTCTTGCCATGTCGTCTGACTCTTCCTCTAGATCGTTGTCTGTAGATTCTTGCCTCATATTCTTTACTGGGAAGGCTCTCATCACACATTCGCCAAACGTGTCCGAAATATCTCATTTGAGACGTTTTTATTGTGTCAGCCACTAGCTTTTCTTTTAATGCTAATCTAATTGTAACATTTCTGACTCGGCCACTGCGAGTTTTACCCTCCACTCGTTTCAATTATCTCATTTCCTGTGTATGAAAAGCACTGAATTGGCTTGCACTGAGTGCTCAAGATTCATTCTCATACGTTTTATTAAAAACAATACCTTTTTTCCTTAGGGTTTTCAGTTTTTCAGTTAAACTTTTATTTAAAGCATGATACACATTCCCTGCAGCGGTTAGTCTTTGATTTATTTCTGCAGATTCTTTTCCATTGGCACTAATTACAGAGGCAAGATACTTGAATTGTTGCACTAGTTCGAGTGGTTGCCCTTGGCAGCTAATCCGATGGTTTTCAGGGGCTCTTGAAATAATCATGGTCTTTGACTTACTTGTGGGTCCCATCTACTAAGCTCTTCATTCCAAACGTCCAAGTTATACTGAAGTTTTTCCTCTGAGCAGGCTTCAAGGACCAAGCCGTCTGGAAACGCTATGGTGCCTAAAATGACTGATCTCATTCTAAACTTTTCTACATAATTTCTGTTAAGAGATTGCACTCCTTCCAAATTTACCTGTTAGTATTATGTACAACAATAGGCATGAAGCATCTCCTTGCTTTACCCGACAAAATATTTAGAATTCTTGTGACTTTGCGTGGAAAGTTCTTACATAATTGCGCAGGTCTTTTAAAAACTTATAAATCTCTGGCTTACACCTAAACCTGCTCAAATTCTTTCTAAGATGGGCCTCAATGGAGACCACAAAACCCCGTTAAAGTCATTCTCCATGTCTATAAGGCACAGATGTAATTCTTTATTATATTCATTGGCCTTTTTAGATGTTTGCCTAGGTGTGAGTATGTGAACAATTGTGGTCCTGTTTGGCCTAAACACATTCCTGTTTTTCTAGTTTCCCCTCAGTTCTTTATTTTAGACGTTGTTCAAGTATACTGCTCCTATTTTCCCTGGAAAACGTTTGTGTATTGTTACTATCACAGATATTTCCCAATGCTTAGGTGTTTCAATTTTTTCCTTGCCAACTGGATCACAAGAAGTAGCAAATCTTCCCCACTTTCTGCCACCTACTTGATCGTCTCTGTGGTAATCCCATCTTGCCCAGCCCCTCTGCTCAGTTTAAGCTTTCGATGGCCGCCAGCATTTCATGTCTATCTATTATTATATTTCGTTCTGTTTCTTGGGCCCCTACTCTGCAATTATGTCATTTTCCGCTTCGTCTGAACTCAGACTCTTAAAATACCTTATCCATCTACTCATGACTTCTTTTTCATCTATCAACAACACACCATTTTCATCTGTAATAAATGTTATAGGGCACTCCTTTTCTTTCAAAACATTAAGTAACAGCAGAAACATTATTGCCTTTAAGTACAACAGAATTTGAATAGAATTGAGAAAACAATTTATCAATATTATCCACGTATTTCTTAACAAAAGAATGAAACATTCATTTTCAGTAAATAGATTTAAATAAAATCATGTAGATTTAGGTGTAATAATTTCATAAATCCATTATCAATACATATGGGGGTATTAATTTTAATTTAATGCGTTTTGTAATTCTGATTGAAGTATTTTGTAATATATATATAAATTTATATTTAATATTAGTTAGTATAATGAAATAATAATAATTAATATAATAATATAATTAACGCAGAAAATAATTATAATCTTACCGTTGCATTAATAAGTGCTGCTTTCAAAATGTAAGTGTTTAATGTTATGAAAAAATAAGCAAATATGAAAAGTGTCCCCTTCATAGTTGGCTAAAACAGAAAATTTTCCTTGTAACTGTTTTGTGTAATGGTGCTTTACAAAGAAGCTATGCTGTTAATCTGCGACAGCACAAATGCTAATAATAATCTAAAATAAGTATTGTTTGATAGCGCGAGAACATAACATCTCTCATAGTAATAAATATAAATAATTTTCAGTGTACTTTAATTGTGAAATAAAATTAATTCCAATTTAAAATGCAAGATAACCCTGTTATTAAAACGTTTTTATAAATTTCTATTTGCGTAATAATAGCGAAAACGTAATGTATCATATTTATACTGTATTTTACCAAATTAGTAACATTTATTAATAAAAAATTGATATTTAAATTTCTATATGATTACAAACAAAGTAAGTAATTCAGAAACTTTTTGTAGCGCCAGCACTGAAGCGTTCGAAGGTCACTGACTAATTGCAAACAAGCGCCCCCAATGTTGCCTAGTCAGGATTTTTGAGCGTAAGTCCGACACGTTGATTTGCGTCAACAAAAGTTCTTTACTTTTTTCCCTGCAGCTTCTAATAGATTGGACGTTGAAAATACATAAATGTGGAATCTTAGTTTAATAAATTTATTAGAAGCTGTTGTAAATTTTCCAAACCGTCTTTGTGTGAATTGTTAGACGTCCTAATGCTACCATTTGTGCAGTGTTGGATTCGTTGTGTGGTATGGGTAATTTTCTAAAAAATTAAATTAAAAAGGTATCTTATTCTGGTTTATTTTTTACACACATTTTAAGCAATCGTCATAGCAACAGATCAGTCGATAATAGCACGCTTCTGAGGTACACTTCAGAAAAATTTAGCCATTCTCACAAAGATGTGATTTCTACACTAGGACGATTTTACGTATAAAATTTACTGTCTACTGTGAGAATAGTAATTGTACAAAATGTTAACTATGACATATGGCATATGAGATATTTCTTCAATGACAAATTTTATACGCCTATATGACCGTAGTGTTAATTTAGAAATGAAAGTTAATGCATGTACGATTAGAACTTGAAATGGTGGATTTTATTCTGAGATTATAAAAAATATCATATTACTGCAAGAAATTTGTAACATTCTAATAAACACTATGTAATGAAAATAATCATGAATTTACCTTTGGTAGGTCCGTTGCATTAGTAAGTGCTGCATTTAGAATGTAAATGTTTGATGTTATGAAGTAAGAAAGAGATACAAAAATTATCATTTTCATAGTTGGTAAGATCAGAAAGTCTCTTTGAAACTCTGTAACGCACTGATGCTTTACACAGGAGCAATGCTGCCAATCTGCGACTTATGACACAGTTTAATATACGTACATCAAGTAATATTTGATAACACTTCGGTATTATAAAAATCGCTCATAGTAATAAAGATAGACGACACTATAGCAATGTGTTTAAATTGCCAACAGAATTAATTTAAATTTACAGTAGATAATAAATCTAATTATTAAAGACTTCATATTTTAACGTCGTTTGGCATCGAGTAAATAACAGCGCAATAAAAATCCATCGTTACATACATTTCAAATTTATTAAAAATCGTATAAAATTTTCAGTTTCAATTCTTACAATATTTAAAACAAAAGGTTATTTTCGTACTAATCTTAAAATACCTAATGCACATAAAATTATTGAATTTATTTGCCAATGTTTGCAAACGATTTTTGTTACTTTTACGTCGCCGTCGTCGCCGTCGTCGTCGTCGTCATCATCATCATCATCATCATCATCATCATCATCATCATCATCATCATCATCATCATCATCATCATCATCATCATCATCATCACCATCACCACCACCACCACCACCACCACCATCATCATCATCAGTCTTCCCCACTTTCTCCCACGTACTTGATCATCTCTGGTAATCCCATCTTGCCCAGCACCTCTGCTCAGTTTCAGCTTTCGATGGCCGCCAGCATTTCATGTCTATCTATTATTCTATTTGGTTCTGTTTCTTGGGCCCCTACTCTGCAATTATGTCATTTTCCGCTTCGTCTGAACTCAGACTCTTAAAATACCTCATCCATCTACTCATGACTTCTATCAACAACACACCATTTTCATCTGTAATAAATGTTATACGACACTCCTTTTCTTTCAAAACTCTAAGTAACAGCAGAAACTTTGTTGCCTTTACGTACAACAGAATTTGGATAGAACTGAGAAACAATTTATCAATATTATCCACGTATTTCTTAACAAAAGAATGAAACATTCATTTTCAGTAAATAGATTTATACAAAATCATGTAGGTTTAGGTGTAGTAAATTCATAAATCCATTATCAATACATATAGGGGTATTGATTTTAATTTAATGCGTTTTGTAATTCTGATTGAAGTATTTTGTAATATATATATATATTTATATTTAATATTAGTTAATATAATGAAATAATAATAATTAATATAATAATGTAATTAACGCAGAAAATAATTATAATCTTACCATTGCATTAATAAGTGCTGCTTTCAAAATGTAAGTGTTTAATGTTATGAAAAAATAAGCAAATATGAAAAGTGTCACCTTCATAGTTGGCTAAAACAGAAAATTTTCCTTGTAACTGTTTTGTGTAATGGTGCTTTACAAAGAAGCTATGCTGTTAATCTGCGACAGCACAAATGCTAATAATAATCTAAAATAAGTATTGTTTGATAGCGCGAGAACATAACATCTCTCATAGTAATAAATTTAAATAAATTTCAGTGTACTGTACTTTAATTGTGAAATAAAATTAATTCCAATTTAAAATGCAAGATAACCCTGTTATTAAAACGTTTTTATAAATTTCTATTTGCGTAGTAATAGCGAAAAGGTAATTTATCATTTTTATACTGTATTTTACCAAAATTAGTAACATTTATTAATAAAAAATTGGTATTTAAATTTCCACAAGTTTACAAACAAAGTAAATAATTCAGAACATTTTTGTAGCTCATTGTAACGCATTAATATATATATATATATATTGTAGCATAACAAAATTATCACATGAAAATTTTAACTTAATGCAACATAAATAAAGAAGAAAGGGTCCATATTGAGTGAGAAGAATGAATTGGTTGAAGATTAAACAAAAGAAACTGTACATTAAGTCAATAAAATATTAATAAGAATAAAAAATAACAAAGAAAACTATTGGTCAAAATAACTTAACTATGTAAAAACCCAAAAAACCAGCAGTATACCCAGTAGATTGGGGAAGCAGTAAAAAGGAAAGAAAAGAAAAAGGAGATAGAAAGGTGAAAACAATATTAATAATGGAAATTTATAAGGTCAAGAAGCAGAGAAACCACAAGACAAGAAATTTACTAATATAATAACGAAGAAAGGACAAAATATGTCAAGATTCCTACAAAGAGCCTAGAAACAAGAAGAGCTATTCCAAAAATGTTAAAAAAGGAATACATACCTTTGAACTAAATTTAAAACTAACATATTTAGACCCCTTAACTCAAGTTACAAGATACAATCCAATGAAAACCGAGTTGTAAACTAGATATAAGTATTATAAGTAAAAACAAAAGACTACCAATAGTGTAGAAACAAACCAAAAACTACCATAGTGTAAAAACAAAAAACTACCATTAGTGTAAGAAATATAAGGTGAAATACCATAAAAAATACAATAAAAGTTAGAGACTACAGTGAGTGTAGAGAATAACCAGTGACACACTATAATAAAAATTAGTGTAGGAAATAAAAATTATTTAAAAGGGCTGACAACATTGTTAGTGATAAGAGTTTTTTTTAACTAGATATAAGAAATAATATTACCCATAAAATGTTTTTTTTAATTACAGTTAAGTAAATTGTGACAAGGACAATAAATACCAAAGGACAGTTCACAACTGAGGGTATAACCAATAATAAAATGTTTGTTATTTATGGTTAATCAAATAATATGTTAGATACAAGGTGATAATACTTATAAGATGTTTTTAATCACAGTTGAGTTAATACCAAAAGAGACATAAATACAAAAGACAGTTAATGACTGACAGTATTACTAGTAATAAGAGTTTTTTATTTTCTAATTAAATTATGTCCTGGGAATAAGTAGGATAAGATATTTTTGTTATAATTAAATAAGATAATTAAAAATGATAAGAATAAGATATTTTGGTATCATTGGACGATACAGTTAAAAATAATAGGCATAAGATTATTTGTTATGATTAGGTAATATATGAAAAATAATAGATAATAAGATGTTTTGTTGTATTTAAAATCATGTTAACTAATTTTCAAGTTTGTAAGGCAGAGAGGCAAGTAGGAAATAGGAATGTTATAATTTTATTTAAAACTGTAAACCATATGAAAAGTACAAAGCAGATTAGCTAATAAACCACTCTAGAAAAAACAGACCAGTAATGTAAACCAAAACTATCTATCAGAGAATCAAACTACATAATAGGGGATAGAATTCAGTCCATACAACACAGAAATTTGGAAATGTAATTAGTACAGATACAATTAATAACGAATGGAATGACAAAGGAAAGAAAATTAACTTCTTTTGGAAATAAATAATACTAGGCCTATAATGGTAATCAAATCAGACTAAACAGTAAATTAATCAATATTGAAGTGTTATAACAACAAAATTATGAACAACAAAGATAATCACGGAGTGATTAATATTATTCCATGGAAATATTATCAGAAAAAACACTTATAAACCATTTAAACACTAAATTTGTACAAAATATGAGGCCTACAATAATTATAAAAAATTGTAATTTTTAGGCTTAAATGAACTTGAAACAAACCCAGCTATATATCCAATTATGTAAAATTAATTAATCAATATTGCTGAATAATTAGATTTTTGTAAAATTAAGAAATAAATGAAATACATTAATAAATAAAAAAAAACCTATTAGGTATATTTAGATGATGAACCAAATCTAACACATGTACTTTTATAAATAAACAATGGAAAGAGGAAAAAGACATATCACAAATTACCCTAAAACGACGACGTTCAGAGTTTAGTCTATTGTTAATCGTTAATATGACCAGTTGAGAATTTACTAACAGAATACCGAAAAGTATAATTTTGTGCAAAACCGTGAGTGTAGCTTTGAAAAGTGTAACAGAGGTTAACTAAATAAAAATAACACTAACAGATAATAATTAACACCTAACTAATTCAGAACAACAGTAATAACACTATCTAACACGAGCACAAGAAATCAACGGCCATTTTGAGAAGATTTTAAACCGTATTAGCAGAACACGAATACACACCTTTGAACACCGGACACTTAACCAGTAAACCATCCCGAAACGACATCGCAGGAGAAGAGAGAACACTCTACACTACATTCCAGGACAAATCCAACTTCGCAGAGAAGGGAATGCTCATTTATTTCTGTGGGAGAAGCTCAACCAGTTTCAGCAGTGCATAGCAGAGAAGTCGAGGTGACGGCGGCCATACTTTATTTCCGAACGAGCCAAGTTCACAGCCTGCTTGAAGTCAGTGACGTCATTTCGACGAATGGTTCGATATTACTTTTCATAATTGACAATTTACATAATAATATTGTTTTTTCAGTCATAATAATTTATTTTAAAAATATCTGTAAGAATTGTATCTTGTTCCTTGCCTTCTCTGATCATTTCGACTCGCTAAAAGAATCCTAATTAATTAATCTTGTAAAAAATATATTTTGTCAATCTTGTTCGCTACCGACTTGAGCAGATATCAACCAATGCCTTGGCCATGCGCAGCCTGAATGGCGCATAATTTTAAATGTCAATAAATGAACATCATTATTCAGTTATAAGAGTTTGTATTTATTTGTATAGTGAATGTTAGCTATTCTTTCTTCTAAAAATATAATTTACAGTGATAAAATAAATATTTGAGAGGAAGAAGAAGAGCAAAGTCAGCAGAGAGAATCAACAGATCTAACTACACAATTAAATTATTAAAAGAAACAAATAGTTTCGAACTACAAATTCATACCTATTTAATTGGAAGTAATTAAAGCACACACACAATTAATTAATTAATTATTAATTAATTGAATTATTTAATTAAACAAAAAAATATCTAAGGAAAATTTTATAACTTGCAAAAATGTTTATTATCAACAAATCACACTTTATTATCATACATTCTTTATATATAATTTATTCTTTGTAATTGGGAATAATTACCAATTGGCGAGATCACTAGTGGGATTTCAGTTATTATAAAATCAACTTAATTATTATAAAATCTATCTACTAATTATATATTATTCTATTTGTAATTATATTACAAATTGTAGCCCAACAGTGGGGCTTTAAGGAGACTAATCTTGTGATTAGAACAATATCATATTTCTATTTGTAAATTTGTAAAATATATTACAAATTGGCGTCCAACTATAGGGCCTAAAATAGGAGCTAATAGAGTTATAAAATAAGGACGATTGTCCAGTTTCCTATTTTAGCTCGGCAGCGGTCAATAGGTCGGAAGAAGGAGCGAGATGCACAGGAGGGCTACATAAAAAAAAGGGCTGTGGAGGCCGAACAGGAGGTAGACATGGAGGATAAAGAGGCGACACCAGTGGAAGATGTGGAGTCGATATTACCGCCAGCAGAACCAAACAAGCCTGCACCACAGGAGGAACAGCCGGAGAAATCCACCACAAAGGAAGATACATAATTGGATAGAATGATGGAGATGTTACTCAGAGAATTTAAAACGACAAAGGAAGAGTTGGGTAATAAAATCGGGGATACCAATAAGAAAATCGAAGAAAATAGTAAGAAGATGGAGGAGAAAATGGAAGAAAAGAGTAAGAAGATGGAGGAGACAATGGAAGAAAATAATAAGGAAATGAAGAATGATAACCAACGATTGAAGGAAGAATTGGGTAATAAAATTGGAGATACCAGTAAGAAGATGGAGGAGAAGATGGAAGCAAACAGTAAGAAGATTGAAGAGAAGATGGAAGAAAATATTCAGAAAATTGAGGAGAAAATGGAGGAAATAAAGACCGACAATAAACAGTCGAAGGAGGAATTAACCCAGATAAGCCAAAAACTGGAAGAAACCAACAAGAGGATGGAAGAAACAAGACAGAAAATGGAAAGTAATAATCAACAATTAAGAGAAGAATTGAAAGAGACGAACCAAGAGAATATGAACCGATTAGATGGAAAGATGGAAGCATTGAAGGAAGAATTGGGGCAAAAGGTAGCTGAAAACAATGAAACAATCAGCAAGAAGATAGAAGAGGAAATAACGGTAATCGAACAAAAGGTTACAAGAGCTGACGAAAGATGGAGTCAAACCGAAAGAGAAGTACAGAGTATCAAGACAGAAATAAACACTAAGGTTAACAACATTGAAGAATCGAATAGGAAGACTTTAGAGGAAAAACTAAAAGAAACACTTGAAGACTGGGAGCGAGTGCAGGACCGATTCACAGAAAAATGTGACGGCATTGAAGCTACTGTGACCAGTATCAACAGTCAGGTGCGACAGAACCAAACAGATATTGACCTGTTCCATAGTCGACCGACAAGCATTACCAGTTGTCCTAACAACGAGAATCGCGAAGGAATTAACTTCAGATTTTATAAAAACAAACCGATGGAGTTCCTAGCCAGAATCGAAGAGTACTTCACCAAACACAGAGGCAATCGCTGGAGGGAGAATAAAGAAGTACTTGACGAATCGTTCAAGGAGATAGCAGATAACTGGTGGATGGCGATAAGAGACGAAGTGACCGACTACCAACAATTCAAAAGGCTATTCAAAGCCAAATATTGGTCTGAATCGACACAAAATATCGCCAGAGACGGGATCTGTCATGGAAAATACAACCCGTATGGAAACCAGACTCTAACGGCGTACTTTTTGGGAAAGGTGTGCGTGGCCAAACATCTAGAGCCCAGAATACCAGAAGAATGCCTGGTCAGCAAGCTCTCATACCATTATGAGGAAGATATAATAATAGCTAGAAGAAACAGTCAGATAAAGACGTACAAGCAATGACCGAGCTCTTAGAAATGTATGAGCATGAGGATTACTACCGCCAAAGTCGCAGGAGATATGAAAGGCCGGAACCAAGAAGTAACACCAATAATTCGAATAATAATAATCGGCAGAATGTGGGCAACAACAATAATTATAATTCCGCAAATCGGAATAATGCCGAATACAATCATAACACCCGTAATAACAATAATGTACCAAGATTTAATAACAGTAGTAATAATAATCATGTTCCTCGAATTAATAATAATGAGGGCAACAACAATAATAATAATAATAACCGTCCACCAAACAACAACGGTTATTATAATAATAACCGTAATTATGTTCCAAATGGTCAGAGAAACCCCAACCACTCTAATAACAATTATCATAGTAATTATAACAGGAATTACCAGAATGGAGGTAATAACAATAATTACAGGACATATCGACCCCATATTAACTACATCAGAGCGGAAGGCAGTGGACAGAGGAGGTACCAGCCTCAACGAAGGAGCCGATATTATGAGTATGAGACCTTTCAAGGAAGTCAGGGAAGTAATCGTTACAGAGAGTACGAGCCCAGACGCAGTTCCAGCCTGGACAATCAACGAAGACTACCTGTAACGGAAGCCCAACAGGACGATCGTGCTGAACCAAACGAAGCAGTTTCAGGACCCCAAGTTGATGCTTCCAACGGCCTAATCCGTAATGATGCGGAACATTTAAACGAACGGAGGCAGTAATAAACTCCAATAACCCTTTACTGCTCCAATCTGCTGGGTTTGACCAAGAAATAAAATCAAAAAGAAAGAAAAAATTTTACAATAATATACAGTAATTATTTGAAAGATATCCGTAAGGACTTGCTAGAAGAAAACGAAATTAACATTAATAATAATGACAATGAAATAAAATATATAATTGCAGAAATTGAGGGTATTTCTGTTCCTATAATGATAGACACTGGAGCCAATGTCTCTATAATAAATCGTAATGAGTTGGACCGGATACAGCAGGAATGCCACAAAAACTTACCAGTACTACCTATTAATAATATTGTACTTGTAGGAGCTACCGGCCGACAGAACAAAACCATAAGAAAACAGGTATCCCTAAGTGTCAACAGTCAGGGCATTAGTATGGATATGATATTTCTTGTTGCAGCCGGATTACCTTTCAACATCATGATAGGATGTGACATATTGCGCAGAAACTCAGCAGTTATCGACTTGTGCCGAGGAAAGGTATCACTCTTTTCTGAAGGTTCGACCTGGGTAGCCAATTTAACTAACAACAAGATGCTAGACTCCAGACAACTTCTCGACCACAAAAATAAGGTGAATTCCTTGTCAAACTACTCGACAAACAACAATCCAGTACATCAGGATTCGGAGGATGACCTATGGCCACAAAAGATTCAGGAGATACGTGACTTCCAGTGCCATAATACTACCGAGCAATTAGAGGAAAACCAGCTGAATCGATTAGTCAACATATATGAAAAATATCGAGCTGTATTTTCGGACGAACCTGGAAAGATCCGGAACTACCAATGTTCCATACGATTCAGAGAACCGGTAGAATTTAATCGAAAGTCGTATCCCATAGCACAATCTTTGAAGGAAGCCGTACGCACAGAGATCCAGAATATGATCAGTAAAGATATTATCGAGAGCAGTCAATCGCCATACACTAGCCCAATTGTGGCTATACAAAAGAAAAATGGGAAGGTAAGGCCTTGCCTTGACGCACGTGAGATAAACAAAATGATTATTAACGATCGTACCTCACCTGGCGAAATTGATGAGATATTGAAGAGATTTCACGGAACGAAGTTCATTGACACGTGGGATACCGTTTACGGGTATTGGCAGGTGGAGTTGCACCCAGCAAGCCGGCAATACATGGCTTTCATCTTCGAAGGGCGCAAATATCAGTTTAAGAGGTTGCCCTTCGGGTTAGTGAACTCAGTAGCTGTTTTTGTCGCCTGTATGGATCATATACTCGGACCAGAGGCACTCCAATTCACGACTGTCTATGTTGATGATCTCCTAATAACATCAACCAATTGGGAAGAACACTGTTACCGTGTGGAGCATGTCTTGAAGAAGCTGGCTGAGAATAATGTTACCCTTAAACTAGACAAGTCCAAGCTTATAGCTAAAGAAGTATAATTCTTGGGTTTCCAGTTAAACAGTCAAGGAATAACACCATCAACAGAAAAAGTAGACGCCATACAACGATTCCCTATACCAAAAAACAGAAGGCAACTACAATCATTTGTAGGCCTATGTAACTACTATAGGAAGTTCCGAAATAATTATTCCGAAATAACGGCCCGGTTTCAGTACCAGTTATCGTCCAAGAATAAATGGCGATGGGGTCAAGAACAAAACGAAACCTTCAAATCAATTAAGGAGAAGTTCTTAGAAGCAGTAATGCTCAACCATCCGGATTTTAACCGACCCTTCTTTCTAAACTGTGACGCTAGTAACATTAGCTTGGGATCAACACTGTACCAAGAAGACGAAGGTGGAAACCATCTAGTAGTGAGCTTTGCTAGTAGAACCCTTAACCAGTGTGAAAAGAACTATAACGTGACGGAAAAGGAACTGCTAAGTGTAGTCTTTGCCTGTGGGAAGTTTCGGACGTATATCCTCGGATATCCAGTGACCGTTCGAACAGATCACAAATCTATATCATTTCTGAGAAGATGCAAGTTAAGCCATGGTAGATTGACCAGATGGGTACTTGCCCTGCAGGAATACGATATACAGTGGGAGTATGTTCCTGGAAGTAAAAATGTAGTAGCCGACGTGTTGTCGAGAGTAAATCTGGAAGAACAAACGTTCGAAGGCGAAAAGGAGAGCATCTTGAAAATCTATAATATTATTAAGGACAGATCCGATTTAGAAAAGATAGTGCAGGACATCAGCAAACACCAGCAGTCCGACCCGAAGTTAAACCACATTAAACTTCGTCTCTCCAACCAAGATGACACAATAACCCAGTTTTATTGTGTACATAATGAAATATTATTCATCAAAACATCCCTTGATGAAGAGATATGGAAGATCATGATCCCTACTACAATCGAAAAGGATATCATCCTGGACTATCATCTACGATACGGTCACATGGGAGCCATGAAGGTGATCAAGGCGATAGAAGAGAATTGCCATATAAAAAATATAAATAGGAAGACGAGAAACTACCTCAAAACCTGTCTGATATGTCAATTGGTGAAAACCAACAATGAGAGAAAAGAGGGTATGATGATACCAATTACCTCACAAGCCAAACTGGAAAAGGTCTTTCTGGACATCTGTGGTCCATTTCCCCGCAGTAGCGGACGCCATCGATACAAATACATTAATATCATGATGGATCACTTCACAAAATTCACAAAACTGTACCCTGTGAACAGAGCCACCACTTTGAAGACTCTAGGAGTAATAACAAATCATTACATTCCAGAGATAGGGAGTCCGGCATCCATAATCATAGACCATGGAACGCAATTTAAGGGTTGGAGATGGAGAAACACTCTAAATACGTTGGGCATTAAGACATACAAGACATCTGTCTACCACCCCAGCAGCAATCCAGCAGAGAGGGTACTGCGAGAAGTCGGAAGAATATTACGGACTTATTGCTATAATCAACAAAGGAAGTGGCAAGAATATTTATTAGCTACTGAAGAATTTCTTAATTTGGCATATCACCCCGCTATAGGTACCACGCCATACACGGCAATGTATGAAAAACCGCCTCCAAGAGAAATACAAGACATAATAGAATTCCCCATGAGTCAAGAATACAAGTTCAATCGAATCAGATCCTACAATAAATTGGCAGAAGACCAGGAAAGGCGCAAGAACAAGTATCAAAAGGCGATTAAGAAAATAATAAGCTATGAAGTCGGAGAAAAGGTACTGCTAGAAAACAGGGAATTACCCAGTACTTTGGAAGGCATTACCAAAAAGTTGTTACTGCTGTATACCGGCCCATACCTGATTGTTAAAAACAATAATAACAATACGTATGTATTAAAGGATATCATTTCAAATAAAGTAAAAGGAACTTATAATCAATTATCAATTAAAAAATATATAGAGGAGAGATAAAAAATTTTAAAATTCAAAAAATTTGTAAGTACAACTTACACCAAACATTCGAAAAATTATAAATAAACGAAAAGAGTTTTGATGAATAAACAATTTCAAAATTCAAAAAATTTGTAAGTACAACTTACACCAAACATTCGAAGAATTATGAATAAACAAAAAGAATTTTGATGAACAAAAATGTTCAAAATTCAAAACAATAGTAAGTACAACTTACACCAAAATATTTGAAAAACTACTATGAATAAGAAAGAATTTAGTTGAATAAAAATATCTAAAGTTAAAAAATAGTAAGCTCATATCATTACTCATACGAATGATGAGAAATAACTCTTAAATACGAAAAGAGATTTTGTAAGAAAGAGATACAAAATTCTAAAAGAGTAAGAACAAATCACACTCATAATTTGAGTGAACTCTTACATAAAAGAATTTGAAGGTAATGGAGTACAAATGTAAAAATCCCTCTCAAACTCTCCAGAGACCCAAAACAAAAAGAACAGGTTCCAGTAAACAAAGGAAAAACCAATGTTAAACAATTGGATAATTTAATGTTACCCGAACAATATATTAACAAATGTTAAAAATGTTAGAAGAAGGAATGTAACAAATCCTCATAGATACCAATGTTAATAAAAAAAAAAAAAAAAAACCCTCAATAAACAATCACAACTATAAAAAACCATACTATAGTTTGTATGATAATAGTGACTATGCTAACAATGACCACTATTATAAATTATGTAAGTAAGACAAAAATGATACAGAATTTCAAATGAAAAAGAGAAAAGAAACCAGAATATCATATGACTTAATCGAAACAACTTAACCAAACTCACAAAGAAAATAATTTGATAAAGATGGAACAACGAAGAAAGACCAACTAAGTAAAGACCAAATATTAAGACCAGAAACCAAAAACCCTGATACTATTAATGATAATGTTGTTGCAATAACCACTGTTATAGTGATAAGTGATAAAGAATTAATTAATGTTATGCCAGGCGCAATAAAATTAACTCATTGGATACCAGATGGTAGAAAAAATATATATAAATGCTAATTACTATGTAAACAAGATGAAATGATGAAACGACGAAATGTATATTATACCACATACCTAAACCACATAACATGGAATAAGCTTTAATAGAGAAGAAGAGTCAAGTGTATAAAAGTATTAATTGATATAAAATATTATGAAGTGAAGAATCTAAAGATGTTTATTTTAGTCAAAAGAGACTACTTTTACTGATTATTTATTTTTATGACTGGATGTAGAAAATGCCATCAGTCTTATATTTTGAGCAGAGATGATAATACCTCTGGACTCAATTAATTGAAGTATTGGACAGCAGGGATTGAAGCCAAAAGTGCCACTCTGAACTGTTCCAATTAATATGTTATGGAATGTTAGGGAGTAAACATACTGGTGAGGAAGCACCAAATAAGAAAGGATATAAAATGATAATGTTATACATAAGATTGAGGATCACTTATTAATGAAGAAAGAAACTAATGAAGGAGATACACATCATCTGAGAGGAAGCAACGGTGGAAAAGGAAGGTATATAAAGTGAAAACATGTAATCACGAAGAAAATATGGTAAATAAAAAGAGTTAGTAGTAATTATTTTATCCATACTAAGAGTATGATCTGAACTAATCACTTTTACAGGAGAGCATATGTAGCATAACAAAATTATCACATGAAAATTTTAACTTAATGCAACATAAATAAAGAAGAAAGGGTCCGTAGTGAGTGAGAAGAATGAATTGGTTGAAGATTAAACAAAAGAAACTGTACATTAAGTCAATAAAATGTTAATAAGAATAAAAAATAACAAAGAAAACTATTGGTCAAAATAACTTACTATGTAAAAACCCAATAAACCAGCAGTATACCCAGTAGATTGGAGAAGCAGTAAAAAGGAAAGAAAAGAAAAAGGAGATAGAAAGGTGAAAACAATATTAATAATGGAAATTTATAAGGTCAAGAAGCAGAGAAACCACAAGACAAGAAATTTACTAATATAATAACGAAGAAAGGACAAAATATGTCAAGATTCCTACAAAGAGCCTAGAAACAAGAAGAGCTATTCCAAAAATGTTAATAAAGGAATACATACCTTTGAACTAAATTTAACACTAACATATTTAGACCCCGTAACTCAAGTTACTAGATACAATCCAATGAAAACCGAGTTGTAAACTAGATATAAGTATTATAAGTAAAAACAAAAGACTACCAATAGTGTAGAAACAAACCAAAAACTACCATAGTGTAAAAACAAAAAACTACCATTAGTGTAAGAAATATAAGGTGAAATACCATAAAAAATACAATAAAAGTTAGAGACTACAGTGAGTGTAGAGAATAACCAGTGACACACTATACTAAAAATTAGTGTAGGAAATAAAAATTATTTAAAAGGGCTGACAACATTGTTAGTGATAAGAGTTTTTTTTAACTAGATATAAGAAATAATATTACCCATAAAATGTTTTTTTTAATTACAGTTAAGTAAATTGTGACAAGGACAATAAATACCAAAGGATAGTTCACAACTGAGGGTATAACCAATAATAAAATGTTTGTTATTTATGGTTAATCAAATAATATGTTAGATACAAGGTGATAATAGTTATAAGATGTTTTTAATCACAGTTGAGTTAATACCAAAAGAGACATAAATACAAAAGACAGTTAATGACTGACAGTATTACTAGTAATAAGAGCTTTTTATTTTCTAATTAAATTATGTCCTGGGAATAAGTAGGATAAGATATTTTTGTTATAATTAAATAAGATAATTAAAAATGATAAGAATAAGATATTTTGGTATCATTGGATGATACAGTTAAAAATAATAGGCATAAGATTATTTGTTATGATTAGGTAATATATGAAAAATAATAGATAATAAGATGTTTTGTTGTATTTAAAATCATGTTAACTAATTTTCAAGTTTGTAAGGCAGAGAGGCAAGTAGGAAATAGGAATGTTATAATTTTATTTAAAACTGTAAACCATATGAAAAGTACAAAGCAGATAAGCTAATACACCACTCTAGAAAAAACAGACCAGTAATGTAAACCAAAACTATCTATCAGAGAATCAAACTACATAATAGGGGATAGAATTCAGTCGATACAACACAGAAATTTGGAAATGTAATTAGTACAGATACAATTAATAACGAATGGAATGACAAAGGAAAGAAAATTAACTTCTTTTGGAAATAAATAATACTAGGCCTATAATGGTAATCAAATCAGACTAAACAGTAAATTAATCAATATTGAAGTGTTGTAACAACAAAATTATGAACAACAAAGATAATCACGGAGTGATTAATATTATTCTATGGAAATATTATCAGAAAAAACACTTATAAACCATTTAAACACTAAATTTGTACAAAATATGAGGCCTACAATAATTATACAAAATTGTAATTTTTAGGCTTAAATGAACTTGAAACAAACCCAGCTATATATCCAATTATGTAAAATTAATTAATCAATATTGCTGAATAATTAGATTTTTGTAAAATTAAGAAATAAATGAAATACATTAATAAATAAAAAAAAACCTATTAGGTATATTTAGATGATGAACCAAATCTAACACATGTACTTTTATAAATAAACAATGGAAAGAGGAAAAAGACATATCACAAATTACCCTAAAACGACGACGTTCAGAGTTTAGTCTATTGTTAATCGTTAATATGACCAGTTGAGAATTTACTAACAGAAGACCGGAAAAGTATAATTTTGTGCAAAACCGTGAGTGTAGCTTTGAAAAGTGTAACAGAGGTTAACTAAATAAAAATAACACCAACAGATAATAATTAACACCTAACTAATTCAGAACAACAGTAATAACACTATCTAACACGAGCACAAGAAATCAACGGCCATTTTGAGAAGATTTTAAACCGTATTAGCAGAACACGAATACACACCTTTGAACACCGGACACTTAACCAGTAAACCATCCCGAAACGACATCGCAGGAGAAGAGAGAACACTCTACACTACATTCCAGGACAAATCCAACTTCGCAGAGAAGGGAATGCTCATTTATTTCTGTGGGAGAAGCTCAACCAGTTTCAGCAGTGCATAGCAGAGAAGTCGAGGTGACGGCGGCCATACTTTATTTCCGAACGAGCCAAGTTCACAGCCTGCTTGAAGTCAGTGACGTCATTTCGACGAATGGTTCGATATTACTTTTCATAATTGACAATTTACATAATAATATTGTTTTTTCAGTCATAATAATTTATTTTAAAAATATCTGTAAGAATTGTATCTTGTTCCTTGCCTTCTCTGACAATTTCGACTCGCTAAAAGAATCCTAATTAATTAATCTTGTAAAAAATATATTTTGTCAATCTTGTTCGCTACCGACTTGAGCAGATATCAACCAATGCCTTGGCAATGCGCAGCCTGAATGGCGCATAATTTTAAATGTCAATAAATGAACATCATTATTCAGTTATAAGAGTTTGTATTTATTTGTATAGTGAATGTTAGCTATTCTTTCTTCTAAAAAAATAATTTACAGTGATAAAATAAATACTTGAGAGGAAGAAGAAGAGCAAAGTCAGCAGAGAGAATCAACAGATCTAACTACACAATTAAATTATTAAAAGAAACAAATAGTTTCGAACTACAAATTCATACCTATTTAATTGGAAGTAATTAAAGCACGCACACACAATTAATTAATTAATTGAATTAATTAACTAAACAAAAAAATATATAAGTAAAATTTTATAACTTACAAAAATTTTTATTATCAACAAATCACACTTTATTATCATACATTCTTTATATTTAATTTACTCTTTGTAATTGGGAATAATTACCAATTGGCGAGATCACTAGTGGGATTTCAGTTATTATAAAATCAACTTAATAATTATAAAATCTATCTACTAATTATATATTATTCTATTTGTAATTATATTACAAATTGTAGCCCAACAGTGGGGCTTTAAGGAGACTAATCTTGTGATTAGAACAATATCATATTTCTATTTGTAAATTTGTAAAATATATTACATTATATATATATATATATGCGCGCGCGCGTGTGTGTAAATATTTTAATTTGATCTCGCGTCTCTGCAGTAATGCAGGTATGTCTTTTGGTATATATTCATTACACTAGGTATATCTTCGAATAAATATAACTGCAAGTAGGTTTATTTACACCTAATGCACGTTTCACATACATTAATCTGTATTTTTCCTCAGGCTTTCACGGCCGGTGTCAGATGAATTGTTCATGATATCCGGGCTGTTTGGCCGTGGTCCATGGTTTATAACAAAACCAAACGTTTCGGCAACTCCACTGGCTGCCATCATAAGTGGTATAAAAATCCTGCACGCCGGGTGTTTACGTACAGGCCCACAGTACTGTGGTATAGGCTAAAGCTGTCCTGCCATACTACCTGTACTTATAAATTCAGCTAAGTCCCACGTACAGGTAAAAATGACACCATCAGCCAATCACAATAAAGATGGTGTATGATTGGCTAGCACCAAGGTATGCCATTAGGTACTCACTTGTTTTCCGAGAAGTACTGTGGGGAAGGCTGCGGATTTCCCGCGATGCCACCTGTGCTAATTGTTATTGCTAATTTCAACCCCCGCACAGGTAAAAACTGCATCATCGGCCAATCAGAAACAAGAAGGTGTGCGAGAGGCTCGCATCGCGCCATACCATAAAGTAGTTAATGCGATGTTTTCGCCCTGCCGTTTCACCTAACTTTATCGCCGCCATGAAACCGCAGCGACCTCCTGTGCGCCCTGGCGCGCAGGCGGGCTGTGTAGCTGGTCCTGGCCCTAACCGGCGAGAGGCATTCCCATCTCTCACTCGTTCATCTGCCAAGGTCCCGGCAGCAACTCCGGTTGCTTTCGGTGCCGCTGTCACGTCTGCAGTCGTCGCTTCGGCGCCGCCTGCAGCGGCCTCAACCCCGGCGCCTGCCGGAGCGCCCGCACCCTCCTACGCGGCAATGGCCGCTAAATCTGTCCCACCTCCAGCCCGATCGGGCAAATCCAAGCGCTCTCGTCGTCGCCGGAACTCCGCCGGCCGACCTACATCATCACAGGTTCCACCTGTTCCAACTCCGCGGGCTCGACCCGCCCCCAGTCATCGGCCTCAACCTCCCAGCGAGCAGTCAACTCAGTTCGACAGCCCAGCGCCATCTGCTACCCCCTGTCGAGGCCATTCAGGCTTGTCCTCCGGAGTCCCGGTAATCTTCTCGGGCCTCGGCGGATCCCCTGACTGCCTGGGCAGACAATCTTGTTGCATCGATAAGGACTGCTCGCGACACTACCACAGTGCTAACCCTGGGCTTCCAATCATTAGCTACCCTCTTTCCTCTACTTCCCCTGCATGGCTAATAGCCTGAGGATCGTTGCGTGGAACGCTTTCGGGCTACTCCCCAGACGATCTGAACTGATGACTTTCGTGACGGAGTATGATGTTGATATCATACTTCTTTCCGAGACTCATCTGGCTCATTACCATTCATTTTCCCTTCCTGCCTATGTCTGTTATCGTCAGGATCGTCCCTTACGGCCTCGCTGTCCGCCCTCGGGGGGGCACAGCTGTCTTAGTCCACAGGCGGATATCCCACAGGCTTTTGCCTCCTCTAGATACATCTATTATTGAAGGCTGCGCGATGGCGGTGGACGCCGGCGGATCGGAGTTGCGCGTTGTTTCTGCGTACCTCCGGCCTGGCCGGCGAACTCCGCCACCGCCTGAGGAGTGGGACGCCCTCCTCGACCACCCCCCCTCAACCATTGTAGCCGGCGACTTAAACGCCAAACACCCTTCATGGAACAGCCGCGTTGTCAACGCCTATGGAAACTCTCTGTTCCGGTTCGTCTCTGGCGACCCGGCACTTAATGTCATCGGCCCTGAAGACCCTACCTACTTCCCCTTTCACGGCCATCGCCCGGACGTTCTTGACATAGAAGTTGTCAAGAACGTTGCCCGCAACATCGAGGTCTCGTCTGTGTCGGATCTTTCGTCCGATCACAATCCCCTTGTTATAACTGTTCGAGAGCTGTCGGCGTCACAGCGACTTCCCGCTCAGATTGTTAAGAGAGTCAACTGGCGCTCCTATCATGACGAGCTCTCTCGAAGGTTACCATCTCTTCCGGCGGACCCAATCGTCACTCGTAACGATTTGGATCTCCGCGCCACAAATCTTCAGGAATTGGTCCAAGGTGTCATGAATCGACACACCTACGCATTCGAGGTGAATCATCGTAAATCGACCTTACCTGCGGAAGTACTCCACGACATCTGGCTACGGCGCCAGCTCCGCCGCGGATGGCAAAGGACCCGTGACCCAGTCGTTAAGCGACGATTTCAACAACAGTCCCTTTACGTTCAGCAGCTACTGCGGGACGTAAACTCTGATCGATGGGACTCATATCTTGAGTCTCTTGAAGTCGACCACGCCTCCGTCTGGAGAGCGGTGAGTAGACTGACCCGCGAGAAGAGAACTCGCAACCCGCTGGAAACCCCGAACGGGATTGTGTCTTCATCAGATGGCAAGGCTGAGGTCTTCGCCGACTGCATGGAGTCGCAATTTACCGTTCATCGAGGCGTTTCGGACCCTGCCCACTCGGCAGAAGTCAGGGACTTCCTATCTGGTTATTTTTCTCGCCCCCCGCTGGCCCAGACCTCCCGTTCAACAGAGACGAACTCGTTTCGTCTGTCTGCCGACTAAACCGCCGTCGCGCCCCCGGTCCTGACCGGATCGGGGCCGCTGCATTACAATATCTCCCGGCCTCAGGCGTTGACCTCGTTCTCGAGCTGTTCAACTCTTGTCTCCGGCTACAGTACTTTCCCTACCTGTGGAAAACTGCCAAAATTGTTATGATTCCTACACCCCGCAAGCCGCGCAGGCTTCCTGAAAGCTATCGGCCATTATCTGTCTTGGCAGTTATCTCGAAGGTGTTCGAGCGGCTCCTGCTGGCCCGCATCTCGCCGTTGTTGGATAATTTTATCCGAAACGAACAGTTCGGGTTTCGCAGAGAGCACTCGACCACGCTTTAACAAGTCCGCATGGTAACGCAACTCTCTGACGCCATCAACAGGCGAGCGGCTACGGCCGCCGCACTGCTGGACGTGAGCATGGCCTTCGATAAAGACTGGCACGAAGGTCTTCTCTTCAAACTTGCCAACTCCCTCTTACCATCGTCCATAGTGTTTCTCCTCCGGTCGTATCTCAGCGACCGAACCTTCAGGCTGAGCGTCGACGGAACCTGCTCTGCAGTTCGTCCCGTCTCCGCCGGCGTACCTCAGCGATCTGTCCTCGGCCCCGTTCTGTACCTTGTGTACACGAACGACCTGCCTGTCTTGCCCGGTGTCACGTTGTCTTTGTTCGCTGACGATGCACTGTATCATTACAGCTCTGCGTCCCCGCGTTTTGCGAGCACACAGTTGCAGCGTTAATTGGACCAGCTTCCGGACTGGCTTCGGAAATGGCGGGTGACGATCAATACGGAGAAATCCGAGGCGATCTCTTTCACTCATAAGTCCATCTCCCGATGCCAGCCCCTCTCCCTGGAAGGGAGGCCTATCGCCTACAAAGAGTCGGTGAAGTATCTAGGCGTTCGGCTCGACCGGCGTCTTTGCTTCAACGCCCACGTGACTGAAACCCTCTCCAAGGCTCGCGGCGTCCGAGCCAAACTTTATCCATACCTCGCGTGCCGCAGCCCCTGGCGCTGCGCACGAAAGTTACCCTCTATCTGTTGTTTCTCCGGTCTGTATTGACCTATGCGGTACCTGTTTGGTGGTCACTTGTCTCCACCACCAACAGGCGTAGGCTGGAAAATTTCCAATCCAGAACCCTCCGTTCCTTGTCGGGATCTCCTTGGTTTGTTAGAAACAATGTTATTCGAGGAGGTCTACGAGTTCCTACTCTCTCTGCCTTTGTCTGGTCATTAGCTGCGACTCTCTTTGCCGCAGCTGAGACCTCTTCCTTCCCTTACCTGAGGACCATTAGCACCACGCAACCACCTCCCCATGTCCGGGTCAAACGCCCACGGGCGATTCTCGATGACCCGCCATAAGTTTAAATAAACTGGTTAAACCTCAATTTGCATATTCGCTATCTGCCCATGCCCCAGAAAGTACCTGCAAAGCTGTTTCCTTCCTCCCTTCCTTGTATGCCGACCACGCTGAATGCCGCTGCTACGCGCTATCACTGGCACGGAGGCTCTCTGCACGCGGGACTGGGAACGGGTGACATCTGTCATTCGAACCCGTTCACGCGGCAGTGCCCACTGATTGAAAAAATTTTAAAAATAAATAAAAATTAAAAACCTTTCTGCCCCGCCTTCTCAGTTAACTGGTTGGCGGTTGTCCATTCCTGTTTTTAGGCACCAGTCGAAGAACCAGAACTATGTATATCTACAGGCAGCCATTGGGCTCGACCCAGATGCTGCAGTCATGCACCGGGTGCAAAGACGCCCCGCTACTATGATGCTACAGGCTACTTGCGACATGCTACCGCCGATTCTTAGCGATCGCAGCATGCTTATGAATCAAGACGGACTCCATATGAAGACGAGGGAAGTAATCACTCACCGCCGACAAGAGTTTCGTCTCATCGAAACGGATCAGATGGTCGGCATTGGCGAGCGCGTGCTCAGCTACGGCAGATTTCTCCGGCTGTCCCAGTATACAGTAACGGCTATGTTCATCCACGCGTGTGCGGACACTGCGCTTCGAGTTACCAATGTACACCTGGCCGCATGAGGAGGGAACTCCGTACACACCGGACGATGACAGCGGGTCTCGGACGTCCTTCGTCGGCCTCAAGAACTGGTGGATCTTCCTTGTCGGTTTGAGCATTGGCCTCACACCGTGCTGACTGAGCAGCCTACCAATGCGGTCCGTCACCCCATGGATGTCGGGCAACGCCGCGAAACCGACCGTCTCCCGTGACTCCACTTCCGGCCTGGCAGTTCTTCTCGGCCAGACCGCTCGTCTCACCTCCCCGACGGAATATCCATTGGCCTGCAGCGCTAGTTCGAGGTGACGCAGCTCCTCATCGAGGTACCGGGGCTTGCATATCCTCCTAGCCCGGTCCACCAAGGTCTTCAACACCGCCCTCTTCTGGCTGTGATGGTGGTTTGACTGTTTATGGAGATAGCGGTTAGTGTGCGTCGGTTTTCTGTAAACTTTATGTAGATTTACCTCAGAAACCTACTGTCCACTGTGATAATAGTAATTGTATAACATGTTAACTATGACATATACATTTGAGGTATTTATTCAATGACAAATTCTATATTGGTATATGATAGTAGTAACAGTATTAATTTATAATTCAAAGTTTATTCTTGAACTTTTGGAGATTGCAATTGTGGATTTCATTCTGAGATTATAAAGAACTTATATTACTGAAGGAAAATTTTAGGTTTCTAATGAACACTATGTACAGACAAAAATCATGAACTTACCTTTGTTCCGTCCTCTGCATTTGTAAGAGCTGCATTTAGAATGTAAATATTTGATGTTATTAAATAATACAGAGATATGAAAAACATCATTTTCATAATTGGTAAAATCGAAAACGTTCCTTGTAACTGTTTTACACACTGATGCTTTATACAGGTGCAATGCTGCTAATCTGGGACGTATGCCACAGTTTAATAACCATTCGGGTACAATAAGTAATATTTGATAGCACTACATTATTATATCTCTCATAGTAATAAAGATAGACGAGACTATTGCTGTGTATTTAAATTGTCAATAGAATAATTTCACTTTACAGTAGACAATAACTGTATTTATTAAAGACGTTTTATGTATTTGTATTTTCGCATCGAGTAATCAATAGCACATTAACAATGTATCGGTATCGTAGTTTACATATTTGGTAACAATTATTATTACTAGTAGGTACTTTAATTTTTATAATTTTACAAAAAATAATAATTTTTGAAGTCGTCGTGACATACGTAATACACACAAAACCATTGCGTTCATTTTCCAATATTTTCTGATGATTTGTCTTGCTTTTGTAGTCGTCATCATCATTATCATATATTACAAATGTATCTGTATTACCAGTTTATGGTTGCAGTATTACCACAATACCCATGCTAAATTTAAGAATAAAGTAATACAAATAACAGCAATAAAGACTATACTGTACTTGTAAATTTCATTTTTTTACCTTAGTTCGTACTCCGAATGAAAGTATTAATAGTAGTTAAGTGTTTCAGGTGTTCTGCTGTTTGAAGGCAATTGATTAATATTTTATTATACATATTTCGCAAGCCTGCAACTTTTAGTTAGTAATTTATAATTATGCATGGCATAAAGCCTTTTTATATGAATATTTAACCAATAATCACCGTAACTATCTCAAAATTTTTAACTTGGTTGGACGAATAAATCTGAGGAGAGAATAAAAGGAAGTAATTGAATACAACTGTAATTAAGAAAATGAAAATGTAAACGGATATGAGACGGAGAGTTGAGCTGCATATATGCGTGAACACAGGATGTGCAATGTATGCGGGTAGATAAGAAGGCAAAGCTTACTAGTATGGGGTCATGAGGCCATATGACTCGTAGACAACTGTGCGTTTACACACCTTTCCTTAGTCGAGGTTTGAAAATGGTTGTGACACAGTAGTGTCAGAGTCTTGAGTTTTGATCTAAAAGAAGACATTACTTCCAATTAAATAAAGACGCTACTTCTTCACAAGGGCTATGAGTATATGGTTAAACGTTCAAATAAATATGTTACATTCTGTGTGTGTGTACGAAGGGAATACATCAACATGTCAAGTGTACATCAGAAAAAGGAGCTAATTTTAGGGGCAGCAAGAACCGAAAATAGAACTCAGAATTTTAATAAAATTGCAAAAGTTTAATTGGGGATAGGATTATGAATAATTTTAGTGAAAACTCAGTTTTATTTTAAGAAATTTATATTTACATTTAACATAAATACATCCAAATCACACGTCGTAGTATATAGCCTACATACATGTGTATGCAAATGTAAAAAATATTTCTTTCATTTCTTGTTATAGTAACAATATAATTTACACGGATCAACAAAAAAATGTACAAAGCAAATAAGGAAAAAAAAATTATACTCTACCGACATTTCAAACATGTATCCAAATAATCTCATTGACGATACTATAAATATTATAAAAAATTAGGTGTCACTGGCTGTAATTCATTTTTTGCATTAAACAGTAGGGAAGTTGTTAAATATATTATGCTAATAATGAACTAAGCATAACAAAATTATTTCAAAGTGTTCAACTCCATCTCACAACATATGAATACATTTTATTTTATCATAAATAAAAACATTTTTAACATTTTCGTCATTATTGTTATAATATTAAACATTTGGAATAAGCTCACAGTGTTTAAAATATTAACTTTTGCTAAATATATATACATAATTGTGGCTGTGGGGAAATTTTGGGTAATATTGATTGTCTGGCAACACTGCTTTTTCGTTTCAGCTATTTCGTGACGCACTGAATCAGTTTCCTGCTCTAGAAGGGCAAGGTGTATTTGTCCGATGAAAATTAACACCCAAATCTCCCTCTACAAAATATTCTAGCTCCTCCATCAATATCATCGGATACAACAAGATACCTGTAAAACGAAGCCATCTATGGTGTTATGGGAATATTTTCATCACACGAGTTGTTTACAAGACTAGGGGTCGAATATTTTGATCAGACGCCTCGCCTAACCAATTAGTTGATAATGTGTGAAATATTAACTAAAGTAACACAAAGTTTAATTATTATTAATATTATTAGTTATAATAACACAAATCTCATATTATAGACGCACTTTGAAGTAACGTGTATAAAGGATGGCACACAAGTGACGACCACTAGGGTTCCGTGACAGAAGACATGTGGGAACGCCGCGGCTAACGTGGTAAGTCCTTTGAAGTCGAAACAAACATTCAGTACAGATCGAAAGTAATAGAAAAAGATAAAGGTATTACAGATTTGGAATAGTCTACAGGAGTAAATCTAGGAAGAATTCCTTAATTCAAGGAAGATACAAAGTCAGCAATCAAATGCAGTTATAGGTATGACACAGAAGGAAATATATGACTAGATGTTCACCTGTCATGATAATTTAAATACATGAAAAGTTATTTTAAAAATATAATTTGATTTTAAAACATTAACGTTAAAGTTAAACATATTTTGTATCAATGGTGCACATTAAAACAACTGAGAGTTTCTGCAGTAACATATGCTGATTCTTAATTGAAGCGTTGTAACGAACTCGCACATAGCAAAGCGTGCTTTAAATTAGAGGATACACCGCAACGTATACACTCAAGCGACACGATTTGGTAGCCTTGTGTACAGTACCGTTGTTGGCAAGGCGGCATAAAACCGTGGGACAAGCTTAGGGCGTACTGTAGTTGTTTGTCTGAGTTGCAGTTTAAACAAGGTACAAGCTTTTGAATATGTTATCAGACGACAGAAGTTGAAAAGTTGAACAATGGTATGTGTGAATATAATTCATTCTAGTCTATTTAAGCAGAGAGAAAGAAAACGTAAAATGGGAAGTGAGTTTGCGTGTATGTAAGTGTGTGAAATAATAGATAGATAGAGAAAGAGAGAGAGAGAGTGACAAAGAGTGAGATACAACCATGGCACAGTGCAGTAACGAGATAACCGTTTGACCGTGTAGAAAATCATTGTCTTGGAAATTAGTGGATGTTATGATTAGATATAAAATACCGCAAACATAACTGGAGAAACAAGACTTTGATTATTATACTTCGGTTCATACAGGTGTGTCTCGCCGCATCTTAATATTACACATTTGTCCTGGTACACTAAGTGTTAAGGATCATATTAAGAACTACATGCTTCTTCTTCTGATTACCAACGGCAAGTCTAATTATAACATTATGTTTAGACTACCGTAACATTTATTTGTAAATTGTAATTCGACAAAAAATATGATAATATTATAAACAATTTGTAAATTTATCTTTTTGTTCGGCATTTGTAGGCTTTCAAAAATCAGTTTTGGAAATGTTGAAACATTGAACATATCAGTTTTTCTTGGATTTCGTTGTCCATGACGTGTCCGTTACTTCACTAAATACCACTATTATATTAACGACTTCAACTGTGTTCCGAGTCGTTAATATAATAGTGGCATTTATATCAGTTTTGTTTTTGCAATGATTTAATACATTTGAACAGTAATACATTTGAAGCTTCACAATACTTGATAATTTAACACAGTATAGGAGTGTAGTTGTTTATAAACTGCAATTTGCGAAACACTGTTTATATAGATGCTGGTGAATTTGTTTGTTTGGAATATTTAACAAAATTTTATCACTAAGTGTAAATGCATGATGCTGAATTTTAAAATATCCGTTCTGAGTTAAAAACAGTAGGAAACGTTCAGCTTCTGCACAACCAAAGTCCCTATTGCTTGACATTATGTCTCTTATAAGCCTTATATCACGAAACGATACCTTCTCAGATCTAGGTATTTCGATTGTTTCCCAATGGAGAAGTTGCAAAATTAATTTCCGCACTTGTGTGTGTAAAAATGCGCTACTTAAGTTATGTAAGCAGTCCGTGGCTATCCAATAGTCTTTCAAATCTCCAGTTTGCAGGAAGTTCAAAACCGACCAGGTGCTGTACACATAATAATTTAAGCTATAATAACCATTATAATAAGCCTTTACGTCATGGTACTTATGCAATATCTTGAAGTATTCTAATTTTTCTCTTACCTCTTCCCCTGTCAGTCCGTAATACTTGACATATGGATGATATCCCAGGAAGGGAAAATGACCAATATAATTTTGCTGTTTTAATAATACAGATGATAGACGCATACAATCGTTAATCAAACTACCTTTAACGTACTCATTATTTTCCAGTAAACTAAACATAAAGTTCTGGATAAAGAAAATTATTTTGTGTCCGTCCGGTAATGGAAAATCCCTTGACAAAAGTTTCCAAACCGGAGCTTCAAAACCGTCAATTAAAACTATTACTTTTTGACTATAATGCAAATACAACTGTTCTGATAAATATCCTAAAGCTTTCTGTAATTCTAATTCTGATAAGTTTTTGTAATAATTTTTATCAGTGTATAGTGAAAAACGGCATTTCTCATTACCGTCCAGCCGAGTGCTGTTTATTAAGTACCCGTGTTCTAAAAATGAATCACTTATTACGTCTCTGAACATATCTAGAACATCATTAAAACTATTCCCTTTTGCCTTCTTAAAAGTAATTAAAATTACGGGGTATTTCCCGCAATGAAAGGAAAAAAAAGTATTATTCCACTTAAAAATATTTAGGTTGTGTTTTACAAATAGTCTGCAACCCTGTGTTAGACTGGAAGATATCAGCCCATTTTCTGGCTCCAGGAAAGTCTTCAGCATTTTTAAGTTCACTGTTTTCCCGAAACCGCTTGGTGCAGTTATACGAATAAAACGATATCTCTTATTTATATCATGCAATAAATCCTTTATGAGCAGTGATTTGTCAACGAAACAAGTAGATAGTAAGACATCTTTAAATTCTGGTTCACTTAACAGGCATGTCTTTTTCATTGCCACCTGTAACAAAGAAAGAAATCAACATTTGAGGGCTTTTCATAGTAGATATACTGCAAGTAACTGGTATACTTGAAAGGTAAGGAAACATTGTTTTAATTGATTTCATTTATTACAACCATCTGTTAATGCCGTTAGCTACAATGCTAATTATAAACCACTGATGGCCTATAACCAGAAAATAGTGACCTTTATGAATATGAAACGCAGCAGCTTATTTTGAATACGATTTTCTGCTAAGTAAAAGCTATTTTTTTCAAACTTGATATATAAGAGAATTGAGATGGGGACAAGAATACTATGTCCTAATATCATCAAAAAATTTAAGACAATTTAATTAAACATCCATTTGGATTAAGTAGATTTAAATAAGTTCATGCAGGTGTAAGAGTAGGCATTTTATAAATTCATTATAAATATATACGGTGCCACAATTCTCAATTATGAAGAGTTTTGTAACAATGATTGTAATTTTAAAGAATTAATATTTTTAGCTTGCAGAATATTATTTGAATATTATCTCTTAAGTATTTGAGCTTTTCTCCTAGTTTAAACTATAAAAGAAACCCTTTACCGTATGAAGTCTTATGTCAAGGTAGGTTTGTGTTTTCTCTTTTAAATCATTATTTTATGGAGTACTGACAACTGAATTTATGTATTTCCAATTAAAATGTTGTGTACTGCCATAAGTCAAATTAATTGACTGTACATTTACACCCAATTCTTCCATTTTCTGTCTTATGTAGTGTCAAGAGTCATTCCAAGATACTTTGCAGTGTTTCCAAAACAAACTATACTACAATTAGCAGTCTCTGGCAATGATGTCCTTAATTTTAGTTTGCAGAGTTTGATTGTGTTGATTTCTGTTCAACTAGCTTTATTTCGAAAACTTTGTCGACTGGTAATATCGTCAAAAACTTTTTATACATTATTCGTAGTATTCTCATATCATTATCTGCTACCAAAGGACGGTATCATCAGTAAACGTGAAGTTTTCTATTTGTTGTGTTTCACGTGTATACAAAACGTAGTAACGTAAAATATTGTGCGACATAGATGAAAAACTAGTTGATATTATGGACAAAACATGCCATCGCGTTCTTTAAAAACGAAAATAAACAACAAGGATTTAGAAGAACGCCCTTGTAACGAGAAACACTTCACATGCATTGAACGTTATATTAGAAACATTCCTCAACGTGAACCAATTTGTCTAGATATGCTACGTGGACTATGATAAAGCGTTTGAAAACGTACTACATGACCTTTCATAACAGTACTTAAAAAAAATTACAAGTTTATTTTAGATTAAATCAAGAACATTGGAAATTGATACAAAAGTACCTGCGGTTTTAGAAACAAACTTTTTGATCAAGTAAGAAGGTTGATAAAATTACACAAAATATATTATCCTTGTAAGGTTTTTACTCTGAACGAAACTCATAATTTGGTACCTCATACGGATTTTTACATTTTTATTTAATTATCTATCGTCAATTTTGATTCCTGTTTTCCGTAAAGTTTAAAATTATCAGGCTAAGGCTACACTCAGATTTACGTAATAATTCTCATTATACTGTTACGCAGCACGGAAGTTTACAACTTTTTTATAATTGGTAAGTTTTTTGGACCCTGGATCGAGAATATTAAAATTTTCAATCCTTAATATTATGGATAGTTTTTTGTTAGAAATCTGTCTAATTTAAAATTCGTCTTGTAGTCGTAAAATCTTTACAAACCTTTTTGATCTACGCTTCCGTGCAAGTATATAAAAAGTTATAATTTCCAAAACTGAAAACCAAGTTCAGATTTAAATTGGTTAAAATATTCTCTTTAATTGGATACTTCACACTGATTCTGCAATTTTTATGTTCTTCAATCTTAGAAACAATAGCGGTATGTGAGGTAAAACTGTGGACAGACATACTACTTTTTACGACACTCGCTTTGTGCCGGTGTTTGCATAACCCGGCGGTCGTATGAAATAAAATACGATATTTCTAATAATAAATTCGATATTAGTTATCAATGTTGGTGAACACGATATCTGTATGACCGTGTTCCGGCTGTGGACGCTATCTAGCGGGCCGATTTTATGTTGCGGTCCCATGCACGTTGGGGAGTTTAGTTGGTGGCTCGCTACGCTGACGAAAACAAACCTGCCTACCCCTCGCGTTAGCACAGCATTTTTCTTTTGGTGGTCTCTTCATCTTTAATGGCAAGCTAATCGCTTAAGACCTCCCGGTAGGTGCCTTGTATATATATATATATATACTATATATATACTATATATATATATAGTATATATTACTATAATAACTATAACTAATTTACCTCAAGATATATTTTTTCCTTCAGGAACATGTTTCGGGAGATCCTGTTCTCCCATCTTCAGCCTTCGCCATCTTGCTTCTGGTGCAGTATTTGTGTGTTGGCTTCTGGATGTTATTAAGGTGGTTTGTTGGTCTTTGGTTCTTCAATGTTGCATTATTGTGTGTGGTTGTGGTATCTGTTTTTGTATTTTGTGTATTTTCGATGTTGAGTGCTTTGAATATTGTGTCATGTTTTGTATTGATTTGTATTTGTTCTGGTATTAATTTGTTTTGTGTTTTATGTTTGTAAATCTGTAAATTTTTCCAAATGTTCATTATGGTGCCTTTGTGTGGTATATGTTTTATTAGTGTTACATTGGTTATGTCTGGGAATTCATGTCCTGTGTTTATTGCATGTGTGGCTAAATTGGATTTATATATATTTGGTTTTTTGCATGCATTTAGGTGTTCAAAATAACGTTTTTTCAGCTGTTTTTTTGTTTGTCCTATATAACATTTATTGCAATCTTGGCATTCAATTTTGTATATACCGTTGGTTGTTGTATTATCTTTGTTGTGTGAGCTATTTAGATTTTGTAATTTATTTTTATTAGTTTTGTATGCTATTTTTATATCTGTGTTTTTATATAGTTTTGTTAGTTTTGTCATTTTATTATTTATATATGTGATTGTGGCCCATTTTTTGTTGTTGTTATTATTTATGTGTTGTTCAGTTTGATTAATTCTTAATTGTTCAGTTTTTATTTTGTATTTGATTTTATTTTCTATTTTGATCATAGTATTTTTATTGTATCCATTTGCATAACCAATTTGGTATATTATATTTCTTTCTTTGTCAGTTTCTTGTTTGTTTAGGGGTATTTTGTACATTCTGTTAAATAACGAATAAAATTCTGCCATTTTATGTTGTGGTGGGTGGTCAGAATGGTTAGGTATAATGATGTTAGTGGAAGTTGGTTTTCTATATATTGCATATTGTATGTGTTTGTTGTATCTTGTGATGGTTATGTCTAAATAGTTGATTTTGTTATGTTTTTCTTTTTCTTCTGTGAATTGTATTTTGGGATGTATGTTATTGACTTGTTTCAGTTATATATATATTACAACGCTACTTTTTATCTAACACTCTTATCTAATATTTTGAATGATAGATAAAACGTTACTTACCCGTGAGATTACTTTACCTGGGCGCCAGAACAAATCCCAGATAATAATGACACGGTTCCAGCTTAGCTCAGAGCATAGAGACACAAATTTTCAGGATTCGTTCAGTGATTGTGGATTCAAGGGGTATCGTTAAAAATAACATTTTAAAATTGGCTTGATTATGTTTAATTAAAGTTTTAATTATTTTTAAACTACTTGAAAATGTTAATTGTAGGACTTATTGCTACCCTAACACTTATAATTAACGAGCGTGTGTGAAAAGTAAAGATTAAGACGTTCAAACGACCTTTTGCTCTTATCTGGCTTAATTAAGAGATTGATATCTCCCAAACCAGTGATAAAGAACAGGTCTACAATAATTTGTACGTCCAATACTACACCTCACTTTCCATTCTACACTCTTATACTTAGTTATGACTAATCTTACACAATAAATACAAAGTGTGTGATTCTTAGTGTCTTTTAAAAATTGTTTATTGCTTTTTATTATTTGTTTAGTGCTTATTTCATTGATAAATGAATCTATTTCTTACTGTTTGATGCGTCGACCGAAGATAGGAATCCGTAGAGGTTCTCCTTTCAATGGTTTAGCTCAGAAGAAAAGATGTTGATAAATCCGGTAGAAAGATGCTCTGGCAATTACAGCTGCTGTAGCTCGCTGTAGCTCAGGTCACTTCACGGCTGATTATAAATTCATTAATTAATAATTTAATTAATTAATGTTGTTTTACACAGCGAGAGTTGTTGAACGGCACTAGTTCATCTTCACTGCGGACTACTTCTCGAATTTCGCACTTAAATACCACTTTGCGTGATTGAAAATTTTCTGCACGTAATTTATACACGACTAGCGCATTGAAGATTCGATCGAAGAGTAACGCTACCCCTCGGTTTGTGTTGGCGTCTGTTTTAAATACGGGCTTCTGATTGGTTGTTCAAATAAATCATACGTTTTTCCAGTCTCGACAATCTCTAACAGGTCGAGCAAACACCCCATGACAGGTTTGAAACGGCAGAGAATTTCTAGTCAAACTCGTACTTCCTGTATTTGCAAATTGATTGATTTCAGGTATTTGCAAATGTGTTTTCAAAGATCTTACCACAGAATGTTGTTGCTTAGGTCTTTATCTGTGTGTGTGTGAAAACACCTAATTCCTACGTAGTATAATTCTCTTGTTATTCCTTTTGGCGTTCGTCTTCCGTATAACGTCTTCTATTGTTAATTATATTAACTGAGATTGCGGCTACTTATAAAGCTTGACATGCTGAACACGATGCTGTTTACAGAATTGCCCTATATTTATTAGTTTGGAAGTTATTGCAGGTTGAACTGATAATTTGATTTGAGTAAAATTTCATGTTCGTACCGGTAGCTTACATCGCTGTGACGAGGTTAGAATGAGATGGCTGCGATTGTACGCTCTCTCTCTTGCTTACGCTGCTATACTCGTACAATCTAACACTTTCATATAACGCTCAGATAGGACGCTATTATGAATCGTTATAATATATATATATATAATAATTTGTTAGTGAAAATTTTAAATTCAAACCTTAATTAAGCTAGAGGCGAACAGATAGAATGCACGTAGCGTTGATCAGATGTATGTTGGTTATTGTGAGATATTTAAGTAATTTTGTTCTACTTAATACCGCCTATTAATTGTATTAACTGACTGATTATTCAATATGGTAAAGAGATGTAAGAAAATTATGTATTTTAGTGAAAACTGGGGACTTGGTTAACTATGTATGAACGCGTATGTGTGACCGGAAGTATAAACGTTTTTTAAGTAATTTATTCTTTGGTAAACTTTAAGACCGCCTACAAGTAGTACTGTGTAATTGTTAATTGTCCATAGCTGATGGGCGTTAAAAGAATCAGTTATTTTGCAAGATTTGGTTATTGAATGTAACACCACGTGGCGAACGGACTGTGTTTCTGTTGAGATATGTTACAGCTGGTCATGCCTGTGAGTGTACCTCATGATTGTGCCCGGTCATGAGGGAATTACAATGGATTATTTAAAATATAAAAAGGGAATGTATCACCTAAATTTTATGCACTATATTGAATTGGTTGGGCGTGTATGGTTCTGGTGTTGGTTATACATGCTTTATATATGACAAGTATTTGTTAAGCGTTTGTGGTCAGTGCATTAATCATGCCGAATCTGCAGGGGTCTCGCCTTAGACGGAGATCTGACCAGAGCATGGTGTGCTGTGACCTTCATCATGCCATGAACCGATAAAACTTCGTTCTGCGACCGAGGAGAGGGACGTAACTACTGCAAACAACCATGTAACCGCCCGCATATTATGAGGTGATATTCACTCATTTATTTATACAAATCTGGCCTGCAGACAACACTATGTGAGGTGTATGTAACATTAACATGAGATTCACTTTATACAGTGACACAGTTATTTGAGTGTATGTGCCGGCAAGACAATTTCAAAGTATTTTTAATCTAATAATACCGTTCAAATATGTACAGTTGTAAACTGGCCTGTGGGAGGGTACCAGGGTTTTTAATTCTGTTTAATGGGTGCAAAAATTGGGGAGCGACCGTTTTATTAAATTAAGTACAGGGGTATGGTTTCCTTAATATACCGAACCGGCTGGTTTGGATTCAGTTGCATTTTATTACAGGGTTTTGCATGTAAGTTTTTTGGTCATACAAGGACTGGGATTTTTTTTTTATTCTGTTTCCGGGTTGTTATTTTTTTACATTTTTTACTAACCAAAAGGTGGGCACCTGTTGGTGCCATATCATGCAGGTTTTCAACAGGTCAGTCTTTGTCAAATCAAGCATGCCCTGGTGCACTCCTGCGTCCAGGTAAATTAAGTATCTCTTAAAGTATATGTATATGTTTTGTTTAAACTTTGTACTGTGTTGTCAGTTGTAAGCAGCCTACTAACATTGCACGGCACGCGCGGATGACGTCACGCTTTTATCAAACCTTGCAATCGGCCAGCCTAGCCGACTGCAAGCCAGTATTAGTTTAGTTCATAACACGACTCCGAGCGCAACTCTCGTTAAACACTTCTCTTACAGCCGCGGCTTTTGGCTATTATACAGCATGCATTTATAACATTTCACTTTAATCGTCTACCTGCGTCCATCTGCAATGGACCACGATTTCATTCAAAATTAATCTCGGGCATTATCGCCTCAAATGCTTCCGCACGTGCCGATCGTAACTAACAAACCAAATTATTCAATAAACGCATGTTCAATATCTCAAATACAGTCCACTTCTTTCTAACAAACAATCCAGCTTTCCTTATTAGCGTCTTTGGAATAACTCGCGATTCTTCAAGAGCTTCCAAACCGCAACATTTTTGGTCCCACCGGACCGGATTTCATATTTCAGGCCAAAAACGACATCATTTTTGGTCCAATCAGGCAGGATTTCACATTTTCAGGCCAAAACAAACTACATCATTTTTGGTCCCAACGGCACAGATTTCTCATACCTGAGTACACAGGCGACAACATTTATTTATATACATCATTTCTGGAAAAACCAATCTGAAGTTAATCACGACAGACGGGCATCATTTTCGTCCTGAGCGACACCATTATCGTGAAGCACGTAGCAGTCATCTCGACAAGATTCAGCCAAGCAGTAGACCAGAGACGACGGGACGAAACAGGACAACATTTTCGAGATTTCACAGCTTTAAATGATGGAGGGTACAACATGAGGCAACGGCTAACCGGCAGAGACAGGAGGTGTAGCAGCTCCAAACGGGATCGAAGCCAGCTTCATCACGAATGGATCGACGGCCACGTGACTATAAACTTTACCTATATTTGATTTATTTTTAATAATATTTCACCCAGTGTGTATTTTTGACATATTTATATAAACAATTAACTTATTACATAATATAAATTAATAGATGGTTGGCAGCTCATTATCAGTCAGAACTTTAAAGATAAAGCTATACTTTGTAATCATTTAGATTTACAATTTCAATAATTTAACTGCCAACGAGTTTGATTAGTTAGAGAGAGTAAGTTTGCGTTCAAACCAACGATCGCTAGCTACCAAACGTATTTAAACTCATTCAAAATTAAGTTTGTGGTTCACATGCTCGATGCTCAATTGTTTCTAAATATCTTTCCATTTTTTATCTCAAACTGTAATAATGGCCGATGTAAGGGCTCTGATAAAAAAACGAGGTACAATTAAGGCCTCAATATCCCGAATAAATACCTTCGCGGATAATTTTGATTTGTTAAACAGCGATCCTCATGCGCTCAAAATAAAACTGCGTCATTTGATGGAATTATCCACCAAATATGACGAGATACAGTCACAAATCGAGGCTGAGGAAGCAGACGTTGCGTCAACAAGTGATAGAGTGCAAACGGAGGACGATCTCTGTGCTATAGAATGTAAATTGCAACACTTGTTGGAGCAATCTGAGCACTTGAACCAAAAACCACTAATTAATACTGATGGTAAACAGCCTAAAACAACCCCCATTCAATTGGAACCAATAAAATTACCACGGTTCGAGGGTAGTATTGTGGAATGGCAACATTATTACCATATTTTTATGGAACTAATTCATGTCAGAACAGACCTGACAGATATACAGAAGCTTCATTATTTACACTCGTCATTACATGGCGAGGCGCTTAACGTAATAAAATCATTACCCATAACACATGAAAATTACGCGGTGGCTATCGATCTGTTGAGGAATAGATATGATAGTAAGCTGATTGTCTCCGCTCACCACGTGTGGAATGTCCTAGACGTACCATTAGTTCAGCAGGAATCCCAAGGTAGCATATCGCAATTTATTGATCAAATCTCTGCAAATATAAACGCTTTAAATAATCTCAAACTGCCAGTCAACACGTTTGAAATTATTGTCGTAAATTATCTAGCCAAAAAACTTGACAGTTATACTTTACGTTTGTGGAAAGAGAGTTTATCGGAGCATAAACTCCCTGATTTTAATAATTTTATAAATTTTTTAAATTCACGTAGGAAACTACTGCAAAATATCGATAACGCGACTAGCCCAACGAGCAGGTTGAACAAAAGCGATAAGTCTTCTTATCGCAAGGCAGTTAAACAGATAAGCAATCCAAAGGGCGCATTCCACTCACATATTAGAAATAATTTATGCAGGCTATGTAACGGTGAGCATAGACTTAGCGATTGCCCACAGTTTATATCGCTGTCTATCCCTGATAGAAAAAATGCGTTACTTAAAAACAAACTTTGCTTAAACTGTCTCCGTTCGGGACACGAGGGTTCAAAATGTCCCTCCAAATTTTCGTGTAAAAAATGTTCTAGGCGTCACCACACCATGATTCATGTCCCCAACAGGGACGTAACTTCTGTTAACAACCAGTGCTCACTGAAATCACAGACCAATAAATCGGTATTGTTATCTACCGCCGTCTGTATGACATACAATAAGGTCGGCAAAAAATTTCCCGTTAGGATATTACTGGATTCCGGTTCTCAAGCGAACTTTTGCACAATGGATTTCGCCCGCAGGTTGGGCCTCCAATTAGTTAAATCGCAATTGCCCATCACGGGTATAAACAACTCGCTTTCCCAGGCTGACTTCAGCACTAATGTAAGGCTACATTCACGCTATAAACCCTTCACGTTAAACGTACATTGTGCCGTCTTACCCAGTATAACTAATAATTTACCGGCGGAGTCATTCAATCTTACCTCTTTAAATTTACCCAAGCGCATATTCCTGGCGGATCCTCACCTACATTGCTCATCGCAAGTCGATATATTAATCGGCGCTCAATATTTTCTACAATTAATTGAACCTGTGAAATATACGCGCGGACCACACTTTCCTATAATTCAGGAAACCAAGTTAGGATTTATTTTGGCCGGTGACTTACCATTCAACGTCGACATGACAAGAACGGTTTCTTCATTTATGGTCTGTAGGGATGATAATCAGGTTTCCTCGCAACTAAAGGAATTTTGGAAGTTGGAGGAAATCTCTAGTCGCGAAACCCGATCTGAGAACTCACCGTGTGAAAGGCATTTCGTGAAAAACACTAGCCGCAATCGCGACGGGAGATTCGTGGTAGCCCTGCCCCGCAGATCTGATAAATCTTATTTGGGAGATTCTCTCCGCGGAGCAATACGAAGATTCCAATCGTTAGAATTCAAATTCAAGCAGAACCCTACCCTTTACAAGGATTATAGTGAGTTCATGAGTGACTACTTAAGACTTGGCCACATGTCGCCGCTTAATGAATACGATCTGTCGCTTGACAGGTCAGAGATCTTTTATCTGCCCCATCACGCAGTCTTCAAAGACTCTAGCTTAACCACTAAATTGCGCGTGGTATTTGACGCATCCGCTAAAACCACCAATAATTTGTCCCTTAACGACACTTTAATGGTCGGTCCTACGATCCAGCAGGATCTGTTTTCGATAATGGTTCGGTTCCGCACCCACCGATACGTACTTATTGCGGACATTGAAAAGATGTATCGCCAGATCATTGTCAATCCTAAGGATTCAAACTTGCAACGCATTGTTTGGCGTGATGCACCGCATAAGGAATTGCGACATTACGCGTTAAGGACGGTTACATATGGCACTGCTAGTGCCTCCTTCCTTGCTACGCGTTGTCTGGCTCAAATAGCATATGAAAATAAAGCCGACTACCCTACCGCTGCTAAGGCCATAGCAAATGACTTTTACGTAGACGATCTCATAACGGGTTCGGATGATCCGAACAGCTTAGCTGAAATGAAAGGCGAGATCGAGAAGTTGTTGAGGAGGTATGGTTTTTCGTTACACAAATGGTTCTCTAACCACCATAAGATTATGACTCTTCGCGCCCAAGTAACCCGTGACTTCAGCAAGGGTCAAAACGTGCGTACCTTGGGCATACAGTGGAATGTTGAGGGGGATAACTTTTTGTACACCGTTAGGGGTGATGACAATCTAACCGTTCTCAACAAGAGAAGCGTGTTATCAATCATTGCCGGGATCTATGATCCACTAGGTCTAATTGCTCCCATCACATTTTGCTGCAAGCATTTCGTGCAGCAGTTGTGGTTGGCGGGCACTGATTGGGACGAACCCTTGTCCGGGTCACTAGCCGATCAATGGTCGGAATTATGCACCCAATTGGTCTCCGACACTCATTTTGAGATTACGAGGTCGGTTAAGAGTTCGAACAGTTGCCCAGTTAGTTCATTGCAGCTGCACGGATTCGCCGACGCTTCGGTTAAAGGTTACGCGTGTTGCATTTATGTGCGGGCGGTCTATTCGAACGGCGCCATATCATCAAACTTGTTGTGTGCTAAATCTAGGGTCGCTCCGCTGAAACAGATAACGCTTCCTAGACTTGAACTTTGTGCTTGTTTATTGTTGGCTCAATTAACGTCCAAGGTTTTAAATGCCGTCGATTACAATTTTGACGGATTATATCTTTATTCGGATTCGATGATAGCGTTGTACTGGATACATCAGCAATCTTCCCGCTGGAAGGTATTTGTGGCTAACCGTGTCGCAGAAATACAGCGTCTTGTTAGCAGCAGGGGAACTTGGCGTCATGTAGTATCGAATGACAACCCTGCCGACGTTTTATCGCGCGGTTGCCTCCCTCGTAGTCTGCACTGTCATGCTCAATGGTGGCATGGTCCCTCCTGGTTGGCTCGTGATGCGGCCTCATGGCCGGTCAGCGCGTTCGACATTAATACTCCCTGTACCTTTCCCGACATTGAAGAGGAGCGTCACAAGCAGGCTCAATCCTCACTAATTGTCGCGTCCTCAGCACATAGTTACATTGAAAACTATTCATCTCTTACGAGGCTTATTCGCGTCTTCGCATACTGCCGACGATTTCTTCGCAATTCTAGGCTCGCGGTGGTTGAAAGAGACACGTCCTTTTTGTCGGCTCAAGAATTGTCTGACACGCTCTTGGTTTTTGTCCGGCAATCTCAGAAGTTGCATTTCGACGTAGAGGTTAGGGAACTTGAGGCACACCGGTGCCTTCCACGCAGTAGTAAAATTCTTGCTCTCAACCCATTCCTGGATAAATCAGGCATTTTAAGAGTGGGTGGACGCTTGCAATTCTCCCCACTTAGCTACGAGACTAAACACCAAATAATTTTACACCCGCACTCTCATCTCACGAGATTAATAATTGAATACGAACACATCCGTTTGTTGCACGCTGGAGTGCAATCAACTCAAGCTTCGCTTAGGCGTAAGTATTGGATCATACACGATAAGTCCTATATCCGCTCAGTGATACATAAGTGTGTCACTTGTTTTCGTTTCCGGGCTAAAGGCGCGAATCAATTACTCGGTCAATTACCCTCTTCTAGGGTCACGCCGTCAAGGCCATTCTCACAGTCGGCCGTGGATTACGCAGGTCCAGTGTTTTTGCGCCATGGCGGGCAGCGCTCTAAGTCCACGACCAAGGCATATATCGCTCTATTTATATGCATGTGTACTAGGGCCATCCATTTAGAATTGGTGTCGGATCTTACTTCCAACGCCCTTATAGCGGCTTTAAAAAGGTTCATATCGCGCCGAGGTATTCCCGCGCAAATATTTTCGGATAATGGCACGAATTTTCGTCGTGCCAACCACACGTTGCATGATTGGTACAAATTTTTAACCTCCAAGGAAGTTGAACAATCTTCTCTGGAGTTTTGCGGTCTCCACGGCATCAAATGGTCCTTTATCCCCCCTTCAGCCCCTCATTTCGGTGGTTTGTGGGAAAGTGGTGTAAGGAGTGTTAAATTCCATTTACGTCGCGTAATTGGCAGTACGATCTTGAATTTTGAGGAATATTCTACCCTTCTTTCTCAAATTGAGGCTTGCCTTAATTCACGCCCGTTATGCGCCGTGTCCGACGATGCTAGAGACCCTGAACCCTTAACACCCGCTCATTTTTTGGTCGGTGCTCCACTGACGGCACTTCCGGAACCCGACTATACACAAGGCAATAATACTCATTTGGGCAGATGGCTTCTGCTCCAAAAATTTACGCAGACCATCTGGAAACGGTGGTCTAGGGATTATCTGCACCAGCTGCAGCAGCGCAACAAATGGCGCACCCCATTTAAAAATTTGAAGGTCGGACAACTTGTCCTCATTTTGGATGACAATTCCCCCCCTCTAGAATGGAAGCGTGGGGTAATTACCAATGTTTTTCCGGGTCAAGATTCCTTAGTACGCGTCGCAGAAGTACGCACCGCGCTAGGTATCTTACGCCGACCCATCCACAAATTATGCCCCCTTCCGGTGGCAACAAGCTAGTCGTTTGTGTGCCTTACGGTGTGTGTGTGTGTGTGTGTGTGTATGCATGGGTGTGCGCGTGTCACATTACATGGAACACGCCCGGGACATTCCCCGGGGCGAGCATACAAGTCAATTGTATCATAAGCATTGTAACATTGTTAAGTGTCGCTAGCTATTACAGAAATAGTGACTGTGTCTCATATGTACTATCAATTATTGTGAATGTTGTGTATCGTTAATATGTTTGTGTGATTCAAATTCTGAGAACCACAAGTGTCAGTTATAGTGGCAATTATTCTATATATGTATTGTATTTTTTAAGGGTCAAAACATTATGAAATTCATTGGGGTTGTTATGTCAATATCATGGGGAAATTATTGTATTTTTATGGTGTTATCAATTTATTGTATGCTTGGTGGTTGTTAATTGAATTTATATTATGTCCATTATGTCATTGCTCTCTGGCCAGTGCGCCAATTATTGTATCGCTTACGACATGTAAGTCTAATTATTATATTGTTCAATTTAACCGTTAATGTACAAAATCGTCCCGATTTTGGCGGGCAGTATGTTTAAACTTTGTACTGTGTTGTCAGTTGTAAGCAGCCTACTAACATTGCACGGCACGCGCGGATGACGTCACGCTTTTATCAAACCTTGCAATCGGCCAGCCTAGCCGACTGCAAGCCAGTATTAGTTTAGTTCATAACACGACTCCGAGCGCAACTCTCGTTAAACACTTCTCTTACAGCCGCGGCTTTTGGCTATTATACAGCATGCATTTATAACATTTCACTTTAATCGTCTACCTGCGTCCATCTGCAATGGACCACGATTTCATTCAAAATTAATCTCGGGCATTATCGCCTCAAATGCTTCCGCACGTGCCGATCGTAACTAACAAACCAAATTATTCAATAAACGCATGTTCAATATCTCAAATACAGTCCACTTCTTTCTAACAAACAATCCAGCTTTCCTTATTAGCGCCTTTGGAATAACTCGCGATTCTTCAAGAGCTTCCAAACCGCAACATGTTTATAAAATTAATATTTTTCTTTTTTAAATAAAATTGTACAGGCAGTACTTAAAGTTTAATTCACTGTTGCATATGTTGCTGTTATGGTTAAATTGAATTGTTTTAAAAAATTTTTATTTCTTAATAAAATTGAAGCTTCTCTTTTTTCTAATGAACAGATACAGGCTGTTCACTGATATTTGTATTTTGTAGATTGTATTTTCGGGCCATTACGTGTATAACCTGGCTTGCTCAGATCCATCAATGGTTTAATTTGTAAAATTCATGCAGGCTGTGTGTAGGCTTAATTTGCCATTATGTTTTGACTACGAGCCTGTCATTATTTTTAAATCTCTTAAATTTTATTAAACTCGTATGGCCAACCTTTTCAATGATCTATGTTTTATAAGAAACCAAACAGTTTTACTTTGCAGAAATAGACAAATGGTATCAATAATTTAACTTGTAATCATAATTGCTATTATGGACCATTAGAAGTGCCCCTCAAGTTTATAATGTATAATTGAAATTGACATAGTATTGTTACCGTTCTTGGGTAATTATGTTGGAGATTCTGAGTAAGCTATAAGCTAGTTGTAGACATTATAAAAATATATAAGGGGTTGTCTTATTAGATCACTTCTGTTCTTAATTAATATTTATACTATTAATTAATGCATCTGAGAAGTACCTCAAGTCAAAAGATGCAATAATTAATGTTGAATATAAAATACCATATCAATTAATAGTTAATATAATAAATTGTGCTTGTTTGTATACTGTAGCATGTTAATGTTGACAGAATATTTATGTTATGTTTTGAGTATGGTAAGAGCGAACTAATGTTGTTTAATAGGAATACTTCATTAATAATAATGTTTGTATTTATGTTAAATTTGTCTTTAGACAATCAAATATAGTTACCTGTGTTAGGCATTATACTAAGTTTTAAGTATTGTCTAAAATTGAATAATGAAGTTGTTTTAATTAATGTTTGTAAACTTGGCCAGGAGGGCAATCAGTGTTTAAGGTTTGACAAGTAGTTCTGATAATTATATTGTAAACTAATGAAGGGTTCCAGGACCAGTTAATTAATGTAATAAAGTAAAAACCAGGAAATTAAAATTAATGTAATTAACCATTAACCAATAATTAATTGTACAGTAGGCAGGTAAAGAAAATTAAGTTAAAAAACAAAACAATATTATAACGGTTGTAAGAAAACCTATAGGCCTAAATTTCATATTTGTGAAAGGAACTTAATACCTTTTTAAGAAGCCCAGTCCAATGAAACTATAGTAAAACATATACTGTTTAAGAAGGAAGGTTAGGTGAGAATTTTAGGTAATTTAGTATTATTCCAAGCATGGAGTATTTTATTGAAAAAGAGTAGTAATATTCTATAATTCTGGCTCTAGGATATCTGATTTCACCCAATGACAGAAAAACGTGGTTGTTAAGGCAACTGAAATGTACATGAGTTGTTTATATTGAATCATTCGTTCCGATTGTTACAAGCTATTGAGTTGAGATGGGCAGATACATTAAAAAAAAAAAAAATGAATAATAAATTCTGAAGAAAATATGAATCAAAATTAAAAAACCGTCTTTGAAACCTAATTCTATCATAATACTGATGAGTAATAAAACTAAATAGACTTCCAAATTATAACTGAATACATTTAAAAGTGTTGAAAACCAGAATAATTCCACCAGAATCATTCACCAGAATAATTCCGCTGGATTCGGTATTAAACCGATTTCTCCTATAACCAGAAGATTAGTTAAGAGAATTAAAGGCCAAAACTAACGAAATTATTGAGAAGACAAGAAGACTTCGTTTTGCAGAGTTAACCTTCACTTGCAGAAGAAGCTGGGATACTATTTTCATTCCACCGTGACCGACAACTATCAAGATCATAGGAGAAGAACAACAGTCAGAAGAATTCCTGAGAGCTTCCCAGTATACTCCACCATCAATTTTATTAAGGGCCAGAACACTTTTTACTGGATGAATATGATTTAAGCCGAGCCTCGTCAACTGTTTACAGACGTCCACTGCAAGTCGAAGTTTCGTCGACTCGGTAAAAAACAACCTATTTTAAATTCAATATATTTAGAGTTAATAATTTTGTTTTGTAATACTTGAGTAACCTTAATTTTACATTTTACCTGGCTTACTAATGGTTCCAAGAATCTTACGAACCCTGGGATAAGAACTATTTATTGTTATATTTAATTTGTATAAGTCAAAGGATTTTGATCAATTGACAATCGATATATTTTTGTATGATCGATTTGATAATATTATTATTTTGGAGATAACGGTGACTGTGAAATAACAGATAAAATTAATAAAGGATCTTTATTGTATGAGATAATGTTTTAAGTTATTGCAGAATAGATACTATATGTAGTGGGTGGAATAATTTACAATAAAAGGTTGATTCAAACCCGATGAACGGCTAACCTAGAAGCACGCTTATTACAAGTAACAGCGCTAATTGCTTACAGCTGGTGGAACGGGAGATTGCCGAACTAGCGTGTTTTCAGTACAAAATTTGAATAGAATTCTCTAACATCGAGGGACTAGGGTTGACAAGAATACTCAATACATTCAGTCAATACACTGTATATATCGTTGATATTGCCCAACTACTGAATACTAAGTTAAACCTATATCGTAGTACGATTATAAGTTAAAAGAACATAATTATAATTATATTTGCCTAATAATATATTTTCAGGAGGTTTCATCGGTAACAACCTAATAGATACATTCATTAATGATACATTGATTAAAAACAGGTAACAACATTTTAAGTGTTACAAATTGCCACCTTCAACGTGTTGATTGACGTTGATACAAGGGAGTCTCATATAATTAGCTACACCCATAAACCAAGTTCTTTACAAATTGGCGAACCCAACAGTGGGGCTTTCACACATCCTCAAATATAATTAAAAACACAAGAGAAGTGTTTCTTAACAAATTGGCGCTCACGAGTGGGCTTTAGTTAAGTAAAAAATCATATTAAATATTACTTAACTTGAGCAGGCAACCATTAGAGGCACAGGAATGCATACGAGAGGTGTTACTAAAAGGATGGAGAAGGAACAAGAAACAGAAGAAGACAGACGTGAAGAAGAAACAGAGGTAGTTACAGACACCGAAAGGGAACAACAGGCGAGCAATACTGAGGATGCCCAAGGGGACAAACCAGATAAAGTGGAAGCCAGAAGCGAACCAGCTTGGCAAGAAATGATGAGGCTAATGATGGAGAAAATTGATAGCATGAAGGAAAGCAATAATGAAAATTTCAGAAAACAGGAGGAAAACTCAAAGCAAACCAAGGAGGAAAATAATGAGAGTTTAACACAAATCAAAGAAGATTCCAGGAAACAGAAAGAAGAATTAGATAAAAAATTTGATAAGAATTCAGAAAGGCTAGAAAACAAAATAGACAAAATTAACGAAAACTCAAAGAAACAAAACGGAATTTCGAGGGAGAATTTAATCAAACTGATGAATGTAAAGTTTGACATAAATAAAGAGGAAAATGATGAGAATAACCGGCTGATAAATGAAAGTTTAAACCAAATCAATGAAAGGTTTGACAGAAACGATGAAAGCTTAAGGCAGATTCAAGAAAATCACAAACAAATTGACGAGAAAATTGAAAATAGTAATAAGGAATTACGGCAAATTATAAATGAACAAAACCAAGCGCTGAGGGAAGTCATCAATGAAAGGGTTACAAATGTCAATGAAACACTTAACAAAAGGGTAGATAATAATGAAGAGGAAGTAAGACAGCAAATAAATGAAATTAAGGTGGGTCTGGAAAAGACAGATGAAACCATAGTACAACTTGCAATGGAAGTAGAGGCCAAAATTAACCATGGGGAAAATACCAACAAAACTATGATAAATCAAGTACAATTAGAAGCACAAGAGAAATTGGACGGGGTGTAAATTAATATAGCTGGGAGAATTGAATTGGTAAATAATGAAATGACACAAATAAAATCCCAAGTAGTTCAAAATAAAGAGACTATAGAAAATATAATAACTCAGGAAGTAAGTAATATAAAGGAATCAATAGAGATTTTACAAAATCGACCAATGTATCTAGCGCATCACATCATAGCCCCTGAGCATAAAGATAATATCAATTTTAAAATTTATAGGGGAAATCCCATAGAATTCCTGGAGAGAATAGACGAATGGTTTAACCGAATTAAAGTAACCCGATGGAACGTAATAAAAAGTTATTTAGATGAATGTTTCAAAAGTATAAATGATAATTGGTGGTCAGCTGTCCGGAATGAACTTAGTGATTATGAGGAATTTAAAAGGGCTTTTAAGTCAAAATACTGGTCAGATTCTGTACAGAACATGATTAGAGATAACATTACAAACGGGAGATTTAATTTTAAGCAAGAGCAGTCACCAACTACTTACTTTTTGGGAAAGGTATGTTTAGCGCGTCATTTGGAACGGCGGATACCAGAGGAGTGTTTGGTAAATAAATTGTCATATCATTTTGAAGAAGAGATAGTTCGTGCCAGAAGCAGTGGACAAGTAAAGACTGTAGAAACAATGGAAACCCTGTTAGCAAGTTACGAAATGGAAGACTATTATCAAAGGTCCCGACGGCAAGGTGAATATTACAACAATAGAAGGGAAGAGACAAATCAAGAGTCGCGTCCAGGAACAAATCGATTTAATAATAATAATTATCACCGAAGGGTGAATGACCAATTTACGAACAATCGTTATCGTAACAATTATTACCCAAGTAATCACTATACTAATCATGAGAGTAACAGATACAGAACAGGCCGCAGGAATTGGGACAATGGGAGAGAGTATTGGAACAATAATCGTGCTAACAACGACCAACGAAATCAACCCAATAATCGAAGTCGAGAGGAGGATCTGCCTAGACACCAAGAAACCCATAGAGAATTTAGACCCGATGATGGCAACCCAGGAACCACTGCAAGGGACGATCGTCCGCAGGATAGGATGGAAAACTAAGTACAGCAGTGGAAGTATCTAGCAACCCCTCGCTGCTGGGATTGGAAGGGTATGTACAAAAGCATAAGGAAAATAACCAAATTATAAAAATTACAAGGAACAATTATTTAAGGGACATACGAAATGATTTATCGGAAGAAGTGTTACCGTCAGAGAATAAAACTGACAATCAAATTATATACATTATGGCAGAATTGCAGGGAGTTATGACAGAGATAGTGATTGATACTGGCGCGAACGTGTCGCTACTGGACAAGGTAGAATATAACCGAATAAGGGAGAAGTATAAGAAAAATATACCAACATTACTAGTTAACAACATGGTTATTATAGGTGCTACTGGCAGACCAAATAAAACAATACGGCAGCAAGTAATGATGGAAGTATCTAGTGAAGGTAAAACTATTCCTATGTTGTTTATGGTAGCTCAAGGACTACCATTTAAAGCAATGCTAGGGTGTGATACGCTGCGGCGCCACTCAGCTATTATTAATATGGGCAGAGGAAAAATAACCCTGTACCATGAAAATGGAGAATGGTCAAGTGAAATAGTGGATCATAAAAATGCCACTCACCAAAGACATTCTTTTACTTTAATGCGTGATGATGAAATGGAATATAAAGCACCTTTTGAGGAATTAACCTGTACTAAAGAGAATCAATGGAAGGAAAAATTGCAAGAGATTTATTTGTTTAAAACTGTCAATAATAATAATGGAGTAACACCTGAACAAAGCAATCAATTAATAAAGGTATATAACAGATATAAAAAGGTATTTTCGGATTTGCCAGGGAAAGCCAGGAATTTTATTTGTGAATTGTCATTTAAACAACCTATTAATTTTAACCGTAAATCATATCCTATACCCCAATCCCTAAAACCAGCAGTGAGAAGGGAAATACAGAGTATGATGGAACATGAGATAATTGGATATAGTTCATCACCATACACCAGCCCTATAGTAGCTATAAAGAAAAAGGATGGTACAGTACGTTTATGTTTGGACGCCAGGGAAATAAATAAAAATATAATCAATGATAGAACCTCACCCGGGGAAATTGAAGAGTCAATGAAGAAATTTAAGAATTGCAGATATATGAGCATATGGGATGCTGTTTGTGGATACTGGCAGGTGGAGTTACATCCCAACAGTAGGAATTATGTTGCCTTTATATTTGAAGGTAGAAATTATCATTTTAAACGTCTTCGTTTTGGGTTAGTAAACTCTGTGGCGGTTTTTATTAAGTGCATGGACCAGGTTCTGGGTGAAGAAGTGTTAGCCTTCACAACAGTATATGTAGACGATATATTAGTAACTTCAACCACATGGGAGGAACATTGCCGACGTGTGGAAATGGTGTTAAGCAAGTTAGAAAAGAGCAACATTACATTGAAATTGAATAAGTCAAAATTAATAACCAATCAATTACAATTCTTAGGGTTCATACTCTCTGAAAATGGAATATCAACATCCCCTGAAAAAGTGGAAGCTATTCAAAACTTCCCCAAACCTAAAAATATTAGACAGCTGCAATCATTCCTAGGAGTGTGCAACTATTACAGGAAATCCCAAAGGAATTATTCCCAATTAACAGCAAGATTTAAACACTTGCTGTCATCTAAACATAAATGGAAGTGGAAGGAGGAAGATGATGAGACATTCATTTTAATTAAAGAGAAATTTTTACAAAATATCATCCTGCGCCATCCTGTTTTTGATAAACCATTTTTTATAAATTGTGACGCCAGTGATGTGAGCCTGGGTGCTGAGCTATATCAGGAAGATCCAGAAGGAGACCACCAAGTAATAAGTTTTGCCAGTCGAGTCCTAAATCAATGTGAAAGAAATTACAGTGTCACGGAAAAGGAATTATTGAGTGTATGCAATAAATTCCGCACATATGTATTAGGTTATCCTTTAACAGTACGGTCCGACCACAAATCCATATCATTTATACAGAGATGCAAACTAAACCACGGTAGATTAACTCGTTGGATATTGGCTCTCCAGGAATACAACATAACATGGGAGTATGTGCCAGGAAAGCAGAACACTGTTGCTGACGCTCTATCTAGGGTAAATCTGGAAGATGGGACTTTTGAAATTGAAAGAGAGGATGTTGGAAAAATATACCTTATAATATCAGCTAGAGAAAAATTAGTAGAAGTGCTAACAAAAATTCAGGAAAAACAAGCAAAGGATCAGAGATTGTCCACTATACAAGAACGTCTCCGGAATAATGATACTATAATTATGCAATATTATCAAAATTATAAAGGCTTAATCTTCATAAAGTCTCCTGTTGAAAAGAATAAATGGAAATTATACATTCCCAAATCTACAGAACCATTAATAATAAAAATTTACCATCAAATGTATGGACACATGGGTTCCATCAAGGTAGTGAAGGCACTAGAGGAGCATGTATATATTAAGGGTTGGAACAAGAAGGTAAGGGAATTAATAAAACGATGTGGAATTTGTAAAAGGGTTAAAGTAAACAATGAACGAAAGGAGGGAGCTTTAATAACTATTACTTCAGAGAGAAAATTGGAAAAAACGTTTCTTGACATTTGCGGACCTTTCCCACGTAGTGGAGGCAGGCGCCGATATAAACACATTGTAATTATAAAGTACAAAAATAAAGAGGGGTTACAGCTTGATGAATCCCTAGGTAGTGGCGAGGCATGCTCCAAACAGATAGAGAGAGACATATATACACAAACGGCCATGTTACAACTAACATCTGTTTTGGCACGTTCAACCACATTTCTATACTTTTTCGTCTGCCTGTATGTTTTTCTTTCTGCTTCCTTTTCTCTCTTCCTCTTATTAATTCTCTGCCTTTTGACGTATATCTTCTTCTTTCTTTTCAGCTAAAACCTTATTGTTAATGTGTATTGCTAAAGTAGATATCATATGTTTGCGAGCCTGGCACAGTTTGGATCCAGTGTACAGCGTTGCCAAACGTTACCGAGCATTGCCTTATACGCTATTATACAACATGTATGCCAGCACTGAAACGTTTGAAGGTCACTGACTAATTGCAAACAAGCGCCCCTAATGTTGCCTAATCAGGATTTTTGAGCGTAAGTCCGTCACGTTGATTTGTGTCAACAAAAGTTCTTTACTTTTTTTCTTTAGATTCTAATAGATTGGACGTTGAAAATACATAAATGTGGAATCTTAGTTTAACAAATTTATTAGAAGCTGTTGTAAATTTTCCAAACCGTCTTTGTGTGAATTGTTAGACGTCCTAATGCTACCATTTGTGCAGTGTTGTATTCGTTGTGTATCCGTTGTATGTATGGGTAATTTTCTAAAAACTTAAATTTAAAGGTATCTTATTCTGGTTTATTTTTTATACACATTTTAAGCAATCGTCATAGCAACAGATCAGTCGATAATAGCACGCTTCTGAGGTACACTTCGGAAAAAATTAGCCATTCTCACAAAATTGTGATTTCTACACTAGGACAATTTTACGTATAAAATTTACTGTCTACTGTGAAAATAGTAATTGTACAAAATGTTAACTATGGCATATGGCATTTGAGATATTTCTTCAACGACAAGTTTTATACGGCTATGTATTAGAACTTGTATGTATACGGCTTGTATTCATGTACGATTAGAACTTGAAATGGTGGATTTTATTCTGAGATTATAAAAAATATATTACTGCAAGAAATTTGTAGCATTCTAATAAACACTATGTAATGACAATAATCATGAGGTTACCTTTGGTAGGTCCGTTGCATTAGTAAGTGCTGCATTTAGAATGTAAATGTTTGATGTTATGAAGTAAGAAAGAGATACAAAAAATATCATTTTCATAGTTGGTAAGATCAGAAAGTCTCTTTGAAACTCTGTAACACACTGATGCTTTACACAGGAGCAATGCTGCCAATCTGCGACTTATGACACAGTTTAATATACGTACATCAAGTTATATTTGATAACACTTCGGTATTATAAAAATCGCTCATAGTAATAAAGATAGACGACACTATAGCGATGTATTTAAATTGCCAACAGAATTAATTTAAATTTACAGTAGATAATAAATCTAATTATTAAAGACATAAAATTTGATGTTGTTTGGCATCGAGTAAATAACAGCGCAATAAAAATCCATCGTTACATATTTTTCAAATTTATTAGCAATCGTATAATATTTTCAGTTTCAATTCTTAAAATTTTTGAAACAAAGAGTTATTTTCGTACTCCTCTTAAAATACCTAATGCACACAAAATTATTGCATTTATTTGCCAATGTTTGCAAACGATTTTTGTTTCCTTTTCGTCGTCGTCGTCGTCGTCGTCGTCGTCGTCGTCGTCGTCGTCATCATCATCATCATCATCATCATCATCATCATCATCATCATCATCATCATCATCATCATCATCATTCATCATCATCATCATCATCATCATCAACATCATCATCATCATCATCATCATTATTTGTTACAAATATAATTATACTATCAGTTTAGGATTGCAGTATTAACATAAGTCAGAGACACAATTCAAATACAATTGTTAATAAAAATAAAAATACAAATAACAGCAATACAGAATATACTGTACTTGTGAACTCCATTCTTTTACGGAGTTCGTACTCTGAATGAAACTCCGTAAGTATTAATAGTAGTTACGTATTTCAGGTCTACTGGTGTTTAAAGGGAATTTTGTATTATTGGATTATACAGCTTTCAGAAGCCTGCAACTTTCAGTTTGAAATCATTATTATCCATATAATAGAGCTGTTGGCCATGAATTCTTAGCGAATAATCCTCTTAATTGTCTCAGGATTTTTCATTTTTATTTGTTTGGGACGAATAAATTTAAAGAGAGAATAATGCAAAGTGATTAAATGAAACTGTAATTAAGTATGGGAACTATGTATATGAATTTCTCACTTCAAAACAATCAATATTGTACAAGCCTATGAAAATAGACCTATGTGAATCACATGAATTACATTACATGAATCACATGTCAGGAAAATAAAATACGGTACAAAAAATCTTCAGAGGCACACAATGTAAACTGTCAGACAACATACAAAGGAGTTTAATAAGAGATTACAAAGAAGAGAAATGTAATAACGCAATGGCCATGAAATTATAGATGTAGATTGAAGTAACGTGTAGAAAGGATGGCACACAAGTGACAACGGTTAGGGAAATATTATTTTAATTTATTCCATTACTACCTTCTGTTCAGTTGAATGCTAATTGACACTGTCAGGTAGCCTGCAACAACAAAATATTGCAGTTTCTAATATAAAACAGAACGGTTTATTTTGAACACGTTTTTCTTCTAAGAGTAAGGGATTTAGTATTAACCTTAATCGCGTCCTATTCTTCCTTGGGGTGTCGAGGAGTTGAAAAAAGATCGCCACTGTAGCCTCTGATGAGCGAGCGCCCTTGCCTGATTCCAAAGATGCCCCTGTCCACCAAGAAGTCTTGCGCAGTGTCTTGCCATGTCGTCTGACTCTTCCTCTATATCTTTGTCAGGAGATTCTTGCCTCATATACTTTACTGGGAAGTTTCTCATCACACATTCGCCAAACGTGTCCGAAATATCTCATTTGAGACGTTTTTATTGCGTCAGCCACTAGCTTTACTTTTAATGCTAATCTTATTGTAACATTTCTGACTCGGTCCCTGCGAGTTTTACCCTCCACTCGTTTCAATTATCTCATTTCTTGTGTATGAAAAGCACTGAATTGGCTTGCACTGAGTGCTCAAGATTCACCCTCATACGTTTAATTAAAAACAATACCTTTTTTCCTTAGGGTTTTCAGTTAAACTTTTATTTAAAGCATGATACACATTCCCTGCACCGGTTAGTCTTTGATTTATTTCTGCAGATCCTTTTCCATTGACACTAATTACAGAGGCAAGATACTTGAGTTGTTGCACTAGTTCGAGTGGTTGCCCTTGGCAGCTAATCCGATCGTTTTTAGGGTCTCTTGAAATAATCATGGTCTTTGACTTACTTGTGGGTCACATCTACTAAGCTCTTCATTCCAAACGTCCAAGTTATACTGAAGTTTTTCCTCTGAGCTGGCTTCAAGGACCAAGTCGTCTGGAAACGCTATGGTGCCCAAAGTGACTGATCTCATTCTAAAATTATCTAAATAATTTCTGTTAAGAGATTGCACTCCTTCACATATTTACCTGTTAGTATTATGAACAACAATCGGCATGAAGCATCTCCTTGCTTTACCCGACAAAATGTTTTGTATTCTTCTGACTTTGCGTGGAAAGTTCTTACATAATTGCGCAGGTCTTTTAAAATCTTATACATCTCTGGTTTAGACATGAGCCTGCTCATATTCTTTCTAAGATGGGCCTCAATGGAGACCCTGTTAAAGTAATTCTCCATGTCTATAAGGCACAGATGTAATTCTTTATTATATTCATTGGCCTTTTCAGATGTTTGCCTAGGTGTGCGTATGTGATCTATTGTGGTCCTGTTTGGCCTAAACCCATTCCTGTTCTTCCAGTTTCCCCTCAAGTCGTTCTCGTAAACGTTGTTCAAGTATACTGCTACATATGTTCACAGGAAAACGTTTGTGTATTGTTACTATCACAGATATTTCCCAATCCTTAGGTGATTCAAATTTTCCTTGCCAACTGCAACACAAGAAGTAACAAATCTTCCCCACTTTCTCCCACCTATTTGATCGTCTCTGTGGTAATCCCATCTTGCCCAGCCCCTCTGTTCAGTTTAAGCTTTCGATGGCCGCCAGCATTTCATGTCTATCTATTATTATATTTGGTTCTGTTACTTCGGCCCCTACTCTGCAATTATGACATTTTCCGCTTCGTCTGGACTCAGAGTCTTAAACCTCATCCATTTACATCCATGATTTCTTTTTCAACTATCAACAACACACCATTTTCATGTGTAATAAATGTTATACGACACTCCTTTTCTTTCAAAACTCTAAGTAACAGCAGAAAAATTGTTGCCTTTAAGTACAACAGAATTTGGATAGATTGAGAAAACAATTTATCAATATTATCCACGTATTTCTTAACAAAAGAATGAAACATTCATTTCCATTAAATAGATTTAAATAAAATCATGTAGATTTAGGTGTAGTAATTCCATAAATCCATTATCAATATATATGGGCGTATTAATTTTAATTTAATGGGTTTTGTAATTCTGATTGAAGTATTTTGTAATTTATATATATATATATATTTAATATTAGTTAATATAATAAAACAATAATAATTAATGTAATAATATAATTAACGCAGAAAATAATTATAAGCTTACCGTTGCATTAATAAGTGCTGCTTTCAAAATATAAGTGTTTAATGTTATGAAAAAATAAGCAAATATGAAAAGTGTCACCTTCATAGTTGGCTAAAACATAAAATTTTCCTTGCAACTGTTTTGTGTAATGGTGCTTTACAAAGAAGCTATGCTGCTAATCTGCGACCGCACAAATGTTAATAACAATCTAAAATAAGTAATGTTTGATAGCGCGAGAACATAACATCTCTCATAGTAATAATTATAAATAATTTTGAGTGTACTTTAATTGTGAAATAAAATAATTCAAATTTAAAATGCAAGATAACCGTGTTATTAAAACGTTTTTATAAATTTCTATTTGCGTAGAATATTAATAGCGAAAACGTAATGTATCAAATTTATAGTGTATTTTACCAAATTTGTAACATTTATTAATTAAAAATTGGTATTTAAATTTCTACAAATTTACAAACAAAGTAAATAACTTAGCAAATTTTTGTAGCTCACCGTAACGCACTAAATATATATATATATACATATATATGTATGTGTGTGTGTGTGTGTGTGTGTGTAAATATTTTTATTTGATCTCGTGCCTCTGCAGTAATGCAGGTATATCTTTTGGTATATCTTCATTACACTTGGTATATCTTCAAATAAATTCAAATGCAAGTAGGTTTTGTTTACACCTAATGCACGTTTCACATAAATTAATCTGTATTTTTAGAGTTTTTTGTAAATTGTAATTGAATGTTTCGATACAATATAGTTAAAGTATAATCGATATTATTTCGATTTATAATAATTACTACGTTTTTAATTAATTTGATATTTTGAATGTATGGAAAGTTATGTTTATTATTTAAACAGTGTATGGTTAAATTAGATTTGTAAATATTTGTTTTTGAAACGGATTGCGATGTCAAATGAGTCCCTCGTTAATTTTTTCTTCGTCTGTCCGACGTAAAAGTTATTGCAACCTGGACATTTTATTTTGTATATTACCCTTGTAAGCTTAACTCCACTTAATTTTATGTTCCACATCGATTTTAAAATTTTTACCTCAATTTTTCTATGGTGGACGTTAGTTTAATGATTTTTATGCTAAACCGCATTCGTACTGAGTTTAAAAATCACTTTATTATGTTATGCGGCATGGAATTTTACAGTGTTTTAAACTCTCGATCATTTATTTGTGCCCCGGTCCAAATGTCTTTACATTTCCAAAGTGCGTAATACAATTACTATTATTGTTAAAATTTTTTTTAACAATGTTCGACGTTGAAACCTTGAACAAATCCTTTTGGCCTTGGTGTCGCTACATTTTTAATTTTCCAAAATTCAACCCGTTTTCATACTTTGTTTACAATTCTCTTTATTTCCATACCCCTTTATGAGATCTGCAATGTTTCCCAAAACATTTCCCCTGATAGTGTTACCTGTTGACCCTCTATATTGGTGCGTTCAATCTCAATGTGGACACATGCTGCGTTTTACGGTATTCGGTTAATGAATTCAAAAGTTGTCGTGAGGCGTTTCCAGATAGACTAATATAGTGTCAGGAACGTTCGCATTTGCGAAAGGCGCGCGGGCGTAGCGTGTGTGACCGAGTACTGACCCCTGGGTGTGGCCATGGAGGGGCTCCGAGAACACACGGCTGTTTATCGCCGCCGGTGTTGGGTGGCCTCCCGTTGGTCGATGCCGCCCAGATAACGCACTGCTTTGGAGTGAACCTTACTGTCGCTCACGCGAGCGCGTGGGTGGGCCCTTGCGAACGGTAGACAGGGTGGCCGGTCGCTGGTTAGTAGCTATGTCCGACCTCTCGCGCTAATCCGTGATGTACTTCCAATACACAGTAGAACTCTAGTAGCTTTAGACTCGGGCCTCTTGCTGTAACCTAACCTTCGACTGGCGTGAATTGAGTCGGTAGAGTCTGAGGTTAGCTAGAGCGCGAGGAGGAAGTACGTGTTCCTGCATTCACCCGCACAGTGGATAGTGTTCCCCTATTGCTACTGAAAGATGGAGGAAAAGGCGTAGACCGCCGACAGATATCCTGTGGGTCAATTACAGACGTCGGGTGCACGACCATTTTGGGCGTCGAATCTCGTCATGTTGATCAGCGGTGTACCACGGGATCGAAGTTTAAATGCAACACAGCATGGAAGTTTACAATTTTTTTTTCATAATTGGTAATTTTTTGGACCCTGGATCAAGGACATTAAAATTTACAATCCTCAATATTATGGATAGTTTTTTGGTAGAAGCCTGTCTAATCGGATATTTGTCTTGGAGTCGTAAAATCTTTACAAAACTTGTTGATCTACGCTTCCGTCCAAGTATATACAAATTTTTACTTTCCAAAACTGAAAACCAATTTGAGATTTAAAATTGTTTAAAATATTCTCTTTAATTGGATATTTCACGCTGATACTGCAATTTTTGGGTGCTTCAATCTTGGAAACAATAGCGTTGTGTGAGGTGAAACTGTGGTCACACATGCTACTTTTACGAGACTCGCTTGATCAATCCGTAAGTAGTGGTGAGACATCCTCCAGACAGACACAGTGAGATACACATACACACAAACGTCTATGTTACAACTAACAAGAGTTTTGGCAAGTTCAGCCATTTTTTATACTTCTTCGTCTTCCTGTATGTTTTCCTTTCTGCTTCCTTTCCTCTCTTTCTCTTATTATTTCTCTATCTTTAGACGTATATCTTCTTTTTTCCGTGCAGGTTAGCTTATTGGTAATTTGTACTACTAAATTAGAAATCATATGTTTGCGAGCCTGGCACAGATTGGCACTAGTGTACAGCGTTGCCAAACGTTACTGTGCGTTGTGTTACAAGCCATTATACGAGCACCATAAGGTTTGAAGTGCCTGGCACAGTTTGGCACTAGTGTACAACGTTGCCAAACGTTACTGTGCGTTGCGTTACACGACATTATACAAACACCTCAAGGTTTGAAGTACCTGGCACAGTTTGGCTCTAGTGTACAGTGTTGCCAAACGTTACTGTGCGTTGTGTTACACGCCATTATACAAGCACCTTAAGGTTTGAAGTGCCTGGCACAGTTTGTCACTAGTGTACAGCGTTGCCAAACGTTTCTGTGTGTTGCGTTACACGCCATTATACAAGCACCTTAAGGTTTGAAGTGCCTTGCGCAGTTTGTCGCCAGTGTACAGCGTTGCCAAACGTTACTGTGCGTTGCGTTACACGCCATTATACAAGCACCTTAAGGCTTGAACTGCCTGGAACAGTTTGGCACTAGTGTACAGCGTTACCAAGGAACTTGCATTGAACGTTATATTGCATGTTACAAGGAACACTTCAATTGCATTGAACGTTATATTATAAACAATCTTGAACGTGAACCAATTTGTCTTGATATGCTACGTGGACTATGATAAAGCGTTTGATAAGTTACGACACGACCTCTCATGACAGTACTTAAAGAATAAATCTAGACAACAGTAATGTGACAATTATCTCCGACTTCTATAGTATAAAAGAACCTACATGACATTGAGCAGAACGCGCCCCATAAACTGAAATAAATGAGGTGTTAGGGGAGGAAGTGTTTTACTTCTAACCCTCTTTAACCACTATTGAGTGGTGATAACGAACAAGGCAGTAGCGGGCCTAAACGTAGGTAAAAGGCATTACAGCCGATCCTTGAATTATTCCAATAATACGGTTTTAGAAGCAGCAACTACAGAAAACTTACAGAATTTAATCAATAACATCGTTGAATATTTGTCATCACGCCATTGGTCGACATTACGGAACAACATAGACTTACAAACATCTTTCAGAGGGTGAGTTTCTGTCAGTGTGAAAGCATGTGCTAATTTTAGATTTAATCAAGAACATTGGAAATAACATAAGTATGTTATGGAAAACATAAGTATCTGCCGTTCGGAAAATACACTTTTTGATCGAGTAAAGACAGATGAAAGGTACACAAAATATATTAAACTCGTAAGCTTTTTACTCTGAATGAAACTCATAATTTGATAGCTCATAAGGATTTTCACATTTTTGTTTAAATATCTATTGACAATTTTGAATCCTATTTTCGTAAATTTGAAAACAATCAAAGTAAAGCTGCAAAGTTGCGTTATATTATGCATGCCAGCACTGAAGCGTTTGAAGGTCACTGACTAATTGCACACCAACACCGCCAATGTTGGCTAGTCAGGTTTTTTGAGCGTAAGTCCGCGGAATCGAAGATGTTCTGCTCAGGTGTGTTTCTCGGCGTTTCGCAGGCATTTGATAAAGTCTGGCATCTTCGACTGTTATACAAAATTAAAGAAAATCTGCCAAATAATTGTTCCCGTATTCTACATACCTACATAAGGGGGGCAGAGTGTTTCAAGTCAAATTCTGGAATGCTACTTCCCCTATATTACCAGAGGGGTCAGGTGTTCCGCAGGGTAGTGTCATGGGTCCGGTACTGTACTTACTGTTCACCTCGGTCTTACCGTCAACCAGTGAAATCACTGTTGCTACCTACGCCAATGACACAGCAATCCTAGCGACACACCCCGACCCCCCAAATAACATCTCTTATGCTACAAGAATCATTATGCAGCGTTCAGTTATGGCTTGATAAATGGTGCATAAAAATCAATTCGTCAAAGTCCACGTTACCTTCACCCCCGTAAGGTTAACTGCCTCCAGTATCAATTAACGGTCGACCAATTCCCCAAGCTGGAAGTGCTAAGTACCTTGGGATGCAGTTGAACAGGAGACTAACGTGGAAAAAACACATAACCTCTAAGAAGGTAGAACTTAATTTCAAGGTCAGTAAGAACTACTGGTAGATAGGCCACGGTTAAGTCTCGTCAACAAACTTTTAATATATAAAGCAGTTCTTAAACCAGTATGGACTTATGGCATTCAACTTTTGGGTACTGCTAGTACGAATAATTTAGACATTATACAGCGCTTTCAGTCCAAAACTTTAAGATCAATAGTCGACGCTCCGTGGTTTGTCTCCAACAATTCTACACACAGAGACTTCAAAGTTCCAGCTGTGAAAGAAGAAATCATGCGCCTCTGCAGGACTCACGTCTCTAAATTAGAAAAGCATCCAAACCCCATAGTTATTAATTTGTTAGATGATAGTGAAGATATTTATAAACTAAAAAGGCACAAACTGTTATACTTACCAATTAGGTTTAACAAATAATGTATGCTCTGTATTATCTGTATTCTAATGTCTGTGATATCAGTTGTGTAATATCCGTATGTTTTGTATATGTGTCATCATTACGTGTTAATGTCAACTGGTATGTGTGCCTTGTGCGCCCAGTGTTTAACATTTGAACTTATTTTATCAATGCCAGCAAAAGTGGAAGTGGTTTTTGTTCATTTGTTTACATGTTTTTGCCATTAAGTCTTGTAATTTGTGTATGTGTTTAATCTGTTAACAAAAATAAGAAAAGGTGTCACTGGTCAGCTCTTCTAAATCACGTATGTGTTTAGTCAGACAATTTGTTCAATGTCCGCTTAGCCAAACAGATCACAAATCTGCAATAAACTGAAGAAAAAAAATTATACAACATACATGGCAGCAGTGAATCGTTTGAAGTTCACTGACCAATTTTAAACCAGTGTCGCGCCGCCAACGTTCGAGCGTAAGTCCGTCACGTTGATTTGTGTCAACAAAAGTTCTTTACTTTTTTCCTGCAAATTCTAATACAATGGGCATTGAACATTCATATATGTGGAACTTTAGTTTAAGATTTTATTAGAAGCTGTTGAAAATTTTTCGAACCGTCTTTATCTGAATTGTTAGACATCCTAACGCCACAATTTGTGCAGTGTCGGATTCGTTGTCCATCCGTCGAATGTAGGTGTAATTCTCTAAAACAATTAAATTTAAAGGGTATTTTATACAGATTTTGGTTTGTACACATTTTATGCAATCGTCATAGCAACAGATCAGTCGACAGAAGTACGCTGCAGAGGTTTGGCAACACACTACAGACAAAATTAGCCATTCTCACAAAATTATGGTTTCCACTCTAGGTAGATTTACCTCAGAAACCTACTGTCCACTGTGATGATAGTAATTGTATAACATGTTAACTATGACATATACAATTGAGGTATTTATTCAATGACAAACTCTAATTGGGTATATGATAGTAGTAACAGTATTAATTTATAATTCAAAGTTTTTTCTTGAACTTTTGGAGATTGCAATTGTAGATTTTATTCTGAGTTTATAATGAACTTATATTACTGTAGAAAAATTCTAGGTTTCTAATGAACACTATGTACAGACAATAATCATGAACTTACCTTTATTCCTTCCAGTGCATTAGTAAGAGCTCCATTTAGAATGTAAATATTTGATGTTATTAAATAATACAGAGATATGAAAAACATCATTTTCATAATTGGTAAAATCGAAAACGTTCCTTGTAACTGTTTTACACACTGATGCTTTATACAGGAGCAATGCTGCTAATCTGGGACGTATGTCACAGTTTAATAACCATACGGGTACAGTAAGTAATATTTGATAACACTACATTATTATATCTCTCATAGTAATATAGATAGTCCAGACTATTGCTGTGTATTTATTTAAATTGTCAATAGAATAATTTCATTTTACAGTAGACAATAACTGGATTTATTAAAGACGTTTTATGTATTTGTATTTTCGCATCGAGTAATCAATAGCACATTAACAATGTATCGGTATCGTAGTTTACATATTTGGTAACAATTATTATTACTAGTAGGTACTTTAAATTTTATAATTTTGCAAAAAATAATAATTTTTGAAGTCGTCGTGACATACTTAATACACACAAAACCATTGCGTTCATTTTCCAATATTCTCTGATGATTTGTCTTGCTTTTGTAGTCGTCATCAACATTATCATATATTACAAATGTATCTGTATTACCAGTTTATGGTTGCAGTATTAACACAATACCCATGCTAAATTTAAGAATAAAGTAATACAAATAACAGCAATACAGACTATACTGTACTTGTAAATTTCATTTGTTTACCTTAGTTCTTACTCCGAATGAAAGTATTAATAGTAGTTAAGTGTTTCAGATGTTCTGCTGTTTGAAGGCAATTGATTAATATTGTATTATACATATTTCGCAAGCCTGCAACTTTTAGTTAGTAAGTTATAATTATACACGGCATAAAGCATTTGTGTATGAATATTTAACGAATAATCCCCGCAACTATCTCAAGATTTTTAACTTGGTTGGACGAATAAATCTGAGGAGAGAATAAAAGGAAGTAATTGAATACAACTGTAATTAAGAAAATGAAAATGTAAACGGATATGAGACGGAGAGTTGAGCTGCATATATGCGTAAACACAGGATGTGCAATGTATGCGGGTAGATAAGAAGGCAAAGCTTACTAGTATGAGGTCAAGAGGCAATATGACTCGTAGACAACTGTGTGTTTTTCGCACATTTCCATAGTCGTGGTTTGAAAATGGTTGTGACACAGTAGTGTCAGAGTCTTGAATTTTGATCTAAAAGAAGACATTACTTCCAAGTAAGTAAAGACGGTACTTCTTCACAAGGGCTATGAGTATATGGTTAAACGTTCAAATAAGTATGTAACATTCTGTGTGTGTGTGTACGAAGGGAATACATCAGCATGTCAAGTGTACTTCAGAAAAAGGAGCTAATTTTAGGGGCAGCAAGAACCGAAAATAGAACTCAGAATTTTAATAAAATTGCAAAAGTTTAATTGGGGATTGGATTATGAATAATTTTAGTGAAAACTCAGTTTTATTTTAAGAAATTTATATTTACATTTAACAGAAATACATCCAAATCACACGTCGTAGTATATAGCCTACATACGTGTGTATGCAAATGTAAAAAATATTTCTTTCTTTTCTTGTTATAGTAACAATATAATTTACACGGATCAACTAAAAAATGTACAAAGCAAATAAGGAAAAAAAAATTATACTCTACCGACATTTCAAACATGTATCCAAATAATCTCATTGACGATACTATAAACATTATAAAAAATTAGGTGTCACTGGCTGTAATTCATTTTTTGCATTAAACAGTAGGGAAGTTGTTAAATATATTATGCTAATAATGAACTAAGCATAACAAAATTATTTCAAAGTGTTCAACTCCATCTCACAACATATGAATACATTTTATTTTATCATAAATAAAACCATTTTTAACATTTTGGTCATTATTGTTATAATATTAAACATTTGGAATACGCTCACAGTGTTTAAAATATTAACTTTTGCTAAATGTATATACATAATTGTGGCTGTGGGGAAATTTTGGGTAATATTGATTGAACTGGCAACACTGATTTTCGTTTCAGCTATTTCGTGACGCAGTGAATCAGTTTCCTGCTCTAGAAGGGCAAGGTATATTTGTCCGATGAAAATTAACACCCAAATCTCCCTCTACAAAATATTCTAGCTCCTCCATGAATATCATCGGATACAACAAGATACCTGTAAAACGAAGCCATCTATGGTGTTATGGGAATATTTTCATCACACGAGTTGTTTACAAGACTAGGAGTCGAATATTTTGATCAGACGCCTCGCCTAACCAATTAGTTGATAATGTGTGAAATATTAACTAAAGTAACACAAAGTTAATATTATTATTAATATTATAGTTATAATAACACAAATCTCATATTATAGACGCACTTTGAAGTAACGTTTATAAAGGATGGCACACAAGTGACGACTGCTAGGGTTCCGTGGCAGAAGACATGTGGGAACGCCGCGGCAAACGTGGTAAGTCCTTTGAAGTCGAAACAAACATTCAGTACAGATCGAAAGTAAAAGAAAAAGATAAAGGTATTACAGATTTGGAATAGTCTACAGGAGTAAATCTAGGAAGAATTCCTTAATTCAAGGAAGATACAAAGTCAGCAATCAAATGCAGTCATAGGTATGACACAGAAGGAAATATATGACTAGATGTTCACATGTCATAATCATTTACATACATAGTTATTTTAAAAATATAATTTGATTTTATAACATTAACGTTAAAGTTATTCGTATTTTATATCAATGGTGCACATTGAAACATCTGAGAGTTTCTGCAGCAACATATGCTGATACTTAATTGAAGCGTTGTAAGCCACTCGCACATAGTAAAGCGTGCTTTAAAGTAGATGATACACCGCAACGTATACACTCAAGCGACACAATTTGGTAGCCTTGTGTACAGCACCGTTGTTTACAAGGCGGCATAAAACCGTGGGACAAGCGTAGGGCGTACTGAAGTTGTTTGTCTGAGTTGCAGTTTAAACAAGGTGCAGGCTTTTGAATATGTTATCAGACGACAGAAGTTGAAAAGTCGAACAACGATACGTGTGAATATAATTCATTCTAGTCTATTTAAGCAGAGAGAAAGAAAACGAAAATGGGAAGTGAGTTTGCGTGTGTGTATGTGTGTGAAATAATAGATAGATGGAGAAAGAGAGAGAGAGAGAGAGAGAGTGACAAAGAGTGAGATACAACCATGGCACAGTGCAGTAACGAGATAACCGTTTGACCGTGTAGAAAATCATTGTCTTGGAAATTAGTCGATGTTATGATTAGATATAAAATACCGCAAACATAACTAGAGAAACAAGACTTTGATTATTATACAGGTGTGTCTCGCCGCATCTTAATATTACACATTTGTCCTGGTACACTAAGTGTTATTGATCATATTAACAACTACCTGTTTCTTCTTCTGATTACCAACGGCAAGTCTAATTTATAACTTTATTTTTAGACTACCGTAACATTTATTTGTAAATAGTAATACGCCAAAAAATATGATAATATTATAAACAATTTGTAAATTTATCTCATTGTTCGGCATTTGTAGGCATTCAAAAATCATGTTTGGAAACGTTGAAACATTGAACGTATCAGTTTTGTTTTTGGAATGATTTAATACATTTGAACAATAACACATTTGAAACTTCACAATACTTGATAATTTAAAACTGTATAGGAGTGTAGTTGTTTATAAACTGCAATTTGCAAAACATTGTTTACATAGATGCTGGTGAATTTGTTTGTTTGGAATATTTATAATCATTGTATCGCCAAATGGTCGTGCACGATGCTGAATTTTAAAATAACCGGTCTGAGTTAAAAACAGTAGGAAACGTTCAGCTTCTGCACAACCAAAGTCCCTATTGCTTGACATTATGTCTCTTATAAGCGTTATATCACGAAACGATGCCTTCTCCAATCTATGTATTTCGATTGTTTCCCAATGGAGAAGTTTCAAAACTAATTTCCGCACTTGTGCGTGTAAAAATGCGCTACTTAAGTTATGTAAGCAGTCCGGGGCTATCCAATAGTCTTTCAAATCTCCAGTTTGCAGGAAGTTCAAAACCGACCAGGTGCTGTACACATAATAATTTAACCTATAGTAACCATTATAATAAGCCTTTACGTCTTGGTACTTATGCAATATCTTGAAGTATTCTAATTTTTCTCTCACCTCTTCCTCTGTCAGTCCATAATACTTGACATATGGATGATATCCCAGAAAGGGAAAATGACCAATATCATATCGCTCTTTTAATAATACAATTGATAGACCCATACAATCGTTAATCAAACTACCTTTAACGTACTCATTATTTTCCAGTAAATTATACATAAAGTTCTGGATAAATAAAATTGTTTTGTGCCCGTCCGGTAATGGAAAATCCCTTGACAACAATTTCCAAACCGGAGCTTCAAAACCGTCAATTAAAACTATTACTTTTTGACTATAATGCAAATGCAACTGTTCTGATAAATATCCTAAAGCTTTCTGTAATTCTAATTCTGATAAGTTTTTGTAATAATTTTTATCAGTGTATAGTGAAAAACGGTATTTCTCATTACCGTCCAGCCGAGTGCTGTTTATTAGGTACCCGTGTTCTAAAAACGAATCACTTATTACGTCTTTGAACATATCTAGAACATCATTAAAACTATTCCCTTTTCCCTTCTTAAAAATAATGAAAATTACGGGGTATTTCCCGCAATGAAAGGAAAAAAAAGTATTGTTCCACTTAAAAATATTTAGGTTGTGTTTTACAAATAGTCTGCAACCCTGTGTTAGACTGGAAGATATCAGCCCATTATCTGGCTGCAGGAAAGTCTTCAGCATTTTTAAGTTCACTGTTTTACCGAAACCGCTTGGTGCAGTTATACGAATAAAACGATGTCTCTTATTTATATCATGCAAGAAATCCTTTATGAGCAGTGATTTGTCAACGAAACACGTAGATAGTAAGACATCTTTAAATTCTGGTTCACTTAACAGGCATGTCCTTTTCATTGCCACCTGTAACAAAGAAAGTAATCAACATTTGAGATTATGTCATTGTCATTGAAGACAAGTTTTATACGGCTATATGACCGTAGTAAAAGTGTTAATTTAGTAATAAAATCCTTAAATTTTTTAGTGACCGTCAATCAGTGAATGTTTTAATGGATGGTTAGTGAGGATCGGTCAATAATACAACTTTTAGTTATTTTGCGTCGACGTTTCGACAATATTTATTGTTATCTTCAGGACCTGTGTATGAAATACAATAGAAATATCAAACATAATGAAACAATTAAATATTTGGGTGAACGTGTTGGTGATGTGAGTGTGTGCGTGCGTATGTATGTATCATTTTTTATGTGAAGACTTATGATAGTTTGTTTACATCTTCAAATTATCTTTAAGAAAGCGAGCAAATTATAGTATGAGAGAACTTAATTTATACAGTATTACAATTTAAATTACTAAATATAATGTTATTTTAATTAATTAAACAAACAGTAACCAACAATTGGATATTACAGTAGATTGGCACATAAATTGTTTATACCTACAACAGTCAACATATAGCAAAGTAATATATTACCTATAACTAAAACAGATTAGGGGATGTTCACTACGTAATTATTAAAAGTTATTTTTACCATGTTTCACTCCCTACTGGTGTTAGCAAACAATCATAATTTAGAAACATACAATTTACACAGTATTGTAAAACATTACGACTTAAATCAGATAGTTGACAAAGGTTACAAACAAAAGTTTCTGGTAAATTTTACTAACAGGTAAACTTGGATAATACGGTAATTGTAATCATATTGTAAAATATAGTCAAGAGTACTATAGAATAATGTAATTTATGTATGTGTCCACAATCACCCTTCTCTTTCACCCATGCTCCCCCCGCCAGTCCTCACAGCCTCTCACTCTAACCTGAAATCGATCTATCACTCACTATCACCCCACTCACTCACTCTCTCTCTCTCTCTCTCTCTCTTCTACATCTCACTCACTGTCTCCCTTCTTCCCTCTCTCACTCTTCCACCCTTCGCTCTCACACTCTCTCTCTCTCCCTCTCATTTGTCATTGTCCACGATTGGCACTCTAAAACACTCACCATTTTTATTACACTATCATCCTCATATAAATAGAGAATTTATGCACACGATAACAGAAATGATTTACCAACTTGTATTAAAGGGTTACAGACTTTATAACACAACATTATAGATAACAGATCTATTATATGAAAATGGTTATTACTTAATATTTACATTTTGGTCAATGTTATTTACCTGGAACTTGGTCTATACAGAGTACCATAGTCAATGTAGTTCAAACATATGTCGGTGATAATCTCTTTCTCTCTCTCATTCTCTCTCTCTCTCTCTCTCTCTGGCTCTTCCTCTAGATCGTTCTCGGTAGATTCTTGCCTCATATACTTTCCTGGGAAGTCTCTCATCACACATTCGCCAAACGTGTCCGAAATATCTCATTTGAGACGTTTCTATTGTGTCAGACACTAGCTTTACTTTTAATGCTGATCTTATTGTAACATTTCTGACTCGGCTCCTGCGAGTTTTACCATCCATTCGTTCCAATTATCTCATTTCCTGTGTATGAATAGCACAGAATTGGATTGCACTGAGTGCTCAAGATTCACTCATATACGTTTTTTAAAAACAATACCTTTTTACCTTAGGGTTTTCAGTTTTTCAGTTAAACTTTTATTTAAAGCATAATACACATTCCCTGCACCGGTTAGTCTTTGATTTATTTCTGCAGATCCTTTTCCATTGGCACTAATTACAGAGGCAAGATACTTGAATTGTTGCATTAGTTCGAGTGGTTGCCCTTGGCAGCTAATCCGATGGTTTTCAGGGGCTCTTGAAATAATCATGGTCTTTGACTTACTTGTGGGTCCCATCTACTAAGCTCTTCATTCCAAACGTCCAAGTTATACTGAACTTTTCCTCTGAGCTGGCTTCAAGGACCAAGTCGTCTGGAAACGCTATGGTGCCCAAAGTGACTGATCTCATTCTAAAATTTTCTACATAATTTCTGTTAAGAGATTGCACTCCTTCACAAATTTACCTGTTAGTATTATGTACAACAATCGGCATGAAGCATCTCCTTGCTTTACCCGACAAAATGTTTTGTATTCTTCTGACTTTGCGTGGAAAGTGCTTACATAATTGCGCAGGTCTTTTAAAATCTTATAAATCTCTGGATTAGACATAAGCCTGCTCATATTCTTTCTAAGATGGGCCACAATGGAGACCACAAAACCCTGTTAAAGTCATTCTCCATGTCTATAAAGCACAGATGTAATTCTTTATTATATTCATTGGCCTTTTTAGATGTTTGTCTAGGTGTAAGTATGTGATCTTTTGTGGTCCTGTTTGGCCTAAACCCATTCCTGTTTTCTAGTTTCCCCTCAGTTCTTTATTTTAGACGTTGTTCAAGTATACTGCTCCTATTTTCCCTGGAAAACGTTTGTGTATTGTTACTATCACAGATATTTCCCAATCCTTAGGTTATTCAAATTTCTCCTTGCCAACTGCAACACAAGAAGTAACATATCTTCCCCACTTTCTCCCACCAACTTGATCGTCTCTGTGGTAATCCCATCTTGCCCAGCCCCTCTGCTCAGTTTAAGCTTTCGATGGCCGCCAGCATTTCATGTCTATCTATTATTATATTTGGTTCTGTTACTTCGGCCCCTACTCTGCAATTATGTCATTTTCCGCTTCGTCTGAACTCAGAGTCTTAAACCTCATCCATTTACACATGACTTCTTTTTCATCTGTCAACAACACACCATTTTCGTCTGTAATAAATGTTATAGGACACTCCTTTTCTTTCAAAATTTTAAGTAACAGCAGAAACTTTGTTGCCTTTAAGTACAACAGAATTTGGATAGAATTGAGAAAACAATTTATCAATATTATCCACGTATTTCTTAACAAAAGAATGAAACATTCATTTTCAGTAAATAGATTTAAATAAAATCATGTAGATTTAGGTGTAGTAACTTCATAAATCCATTATCAATATATATGGGTGTATTAATTTTAATTTAATGGGTTTTGTAATCCTGATTGAAGTATTTTGTAATTTATATATATATATATATATATATTTAATATTAGTTAATATAATAAAATAATAATAATTAATGTATTAATATAATTAACGCTGAAAATGATTATAAGCTTACCGTTGCATTAATAAGTGCTGCTTTCAAAATATAAGTGTTTAATGTTATGAAAAAATAAGCAAATATGAAAAGCGTCACCTTCATAGTTGGCTAAAACATAAAATTTTCCTTGCAACTGTTTTGTGTAATGGTGCTTTACAAAGAAGCTATGCTGCTAATCTGCGACCGCACAAATGTTAATAACAATCTAAAATAAGTAATGTTTGATAGCGCGAGAACATAACATCTCTCATAGTAATAATTATAAATAATTTTGAGTGTACTTTAATTGTGAAATAAAATTAATTCAAATTTAAAATGCAAGATAACCCTGTTATTAAAACGTTTTTATAAATTTCTATTTGTGTAGAATAATAATAGCGAAAACGTAATGTATCAAATTTATAGTGTATTTTACCAAATTAGTAACATTTATTAATAAAAAATTGGTATATAAATTTCTTCAATTTTACAAACAAAGTAAATAATTTAGCAAATTTTTGTAGCTCACCGTAAAGCACTAAATACATATATATATATATATGTGTGTGTGTGTGTGTGTTTGTAAATATTTTTATTTGATCTCGTGCCTCTGCAGTAATGCAGGTATATCTTTTGGTATATCTTCATTACACTTGGTATATCTTCAAATAAATACAACTGCAAGTAGGTTTATTTACACCTAATGCACGTTTCACATAAATTAATCTGTATTTATAGAGTATTTTGTAAATTGTAATTGAATGTTTCAATTACAATATAGTTAAAGAATAATCGATATTATTTCGATTTATAATAATTACTACGTTTTTAATTAATTTGACATTTTGAATGTATGGAAAGTTATGTTTATTATTTAAACAGTGTATGGTAAAATTAGATTTGTAAATATTTGTTTTTGAAATGGATTGCGATGTCAAATGAATCCCTCGTTAATTTTTTCTTCGTCTGGCCGTCGTAAAAGTTATTGCAACCTGGACATTTTACTTTGTATATTACACTTGTAAGCTTAACTCCACTTAATTTTATGTTCCACATCAATTTTAAAATTTTCACCTCAATTTTTCACCTATGGTGCATGTTAGTTTAATGATTTTTATGCTAAACCGCATTAGTACTGAGTTTAAAAATCACTTTATTAAGTTATGCGGCATGGAATTTTACAGTGTTCTTAAACTCTCGATCATTTATTTGTGCCCCGGTCCAAATGTCTTTACATTTCCAAAGTGCGTAATACAATTACTATTATTGTTAAAATTTTTTTTAACAATGTTCGACGTTGAAACCTTGAACAAATTCTTTTGGCCTTGGTGTCGCTACATTTTTAATTTTCCAAAATTCATCCCGTTTTCATATTTGTTTTTACAATTCTATTTATTTCCATAGATCGGCAATTGTTCCCAAAACATTTCCCCTTATAGTTTTACCTGTTGACCCTCTATATTGTGCGTTCAATCTCAAGTGGTAAAAATGTGGACACATGCTGCGTTTTACGGTATTCGGTTAATGAATACAAAACTTGTCGTGAGGCGTTTCCAGATAGACTAATATTGTGTCAGGAACGTTCGCATTTGCGAAAGATGCGCGGGCGTACCGTGTGTGACCGAGTACCGACCCCTGGGTGTGGCCATGGAGGGGCTCCGAGAACACACGGCTGTTTATCGCCACCGGTGTTGGGTGGCCTCCCGTTGGTCGAAGCCACCCAGATACACACTGCTTTGGAGTGCACCTTACTGTCGCTCACGCGAGCGCGTGGGTGGGCCCTTGCGAACGGTAGACAGGGTGGCCGGTCGCTGGTTAGTAGCTATGTCCGACCTCTCGCGCTAATCCGTGATGTACTTCCAATACACAGTAGAACTCTAGTAGCTTCAGACTCGAGGCTCTTGCTGTAACCTAACCTTCAACTGGCGTGAATTGAGTCGGTGGAGTCTGAGGTTAGCTAGAGCGCGAGGAGGAAGTACGTGATCCTGCATTCACCCACACAGTGGATAGTGTTCCCCTATTGCTACTGAAAGATGGAAGAAAAGGTTTAGACTGCCGAAAGATATGTTGTGGGTAAATTGGAGACGTCGGGCGCACGACCATTTTGGGTGTCGGATCTCGTCATGTTGATCAGCGATGTACCACAGGATGGAAGTTTAAATGCAACACAGCATGGAAGTTTACAATTTTTTTTTTTCATAATTGGTAACTTTTTGGACCCTGGATCAAGCACATTAAAATTTTCAATCCTCAATATTATGGATAGTTTTTTGCTAGAAGGCTGTCTAATCTGACATTTGTCTTGGAGTCGTAAAATCTTTACAAAACTTTTTGATCTACGCTTTCGTCCAAGTATATACAAAAGTTTTACTTTCCAAAACTGAAAACCAAGTTGAGATTTAAAATTGTTTAAAATATTCTCTTTAATTGGATACTCACACTGATTCTGCAAAGTTTGGGTGCTTCAGTCTTGGAAACAATAGCGTTATGTGAGGTTAAACTGTGGACACATATGCTACTTTTACGAGACACGCTTGATGAATCCGTAAGTAGTGGTGAGACATCCTCCAGACAGACAGAGTGTGATACACATACACACAAACGTCTATGTTACAACTAACAACAGTTTTGGCACGTTCAGCCACATTTTTATATTTCTTCGTCTTCCTGTATGTATTCCTTTCTGCTTCCTTTCCTCTCTTTCTCTTATTATTTCTCTATCTTTAGACGTATATCTTCTTTTTTCCTTGCAGGTTAGCTTATTGTTAACGTGTACTACTAAATTAATCATATGTTTGCCTGGCACAGTTTGGCACTAGTGTACAGCGTTGCCAAACGTTACTGTGCGTTGCGTTACACGCCATTATACAAGCACCTTAAGGTTTGAAGTACCTGGCACAGTTTGGCACTAGTGTACAGTGTTGGCAAACGTTACTGTGCGTTGCGTTACACGCCATTATACAAGCACCTTAAGGTTTGAAGTGCCTGGCACAGTTTGGCACTATTGTACAGCGTTACCAAGGAACTTGCATTGAACGTTATATTGCATGTTACAAGGAACACTTCACTTGCATTGAACGTTATGTTATAAACAATCTTGAACGTGAACCAATTTGTCTAGATATGCTACGTGGACTATGATAAAGCGTTTGATAAGTTACGACACGACATCTCATGACAGTACTTAAAGAATAAATCTAGACAACAGTAATGTGACAATTATCTCCGACTTCTATAGTATAAAAGAACCTACATGACATTAAGCAGAATGCGCCCCGTAAACTGAAATAAAATGAGGTGTTAGGGGAGGAAGTGTTTTACTTCTAACCCTCTTTAACCAGTATTGAGTGGTGATAACGAACAAGGCAGTAGCGGGCCTAAACGTAGGTAAAAGGCATTAGAGACGATCCTTGAAATATTCTAGTAATACGGTTTTAGAAGCAGCAACTACAGAAAACTTGCAGAATTTAATCAATAACATCGTTGAATATTTGTCATCACGCCATTGGTCGACATTATGGAATAACATAAACTAACAAACATCTTTCAGAGGGTGAGTTTCTGTCAGTGGTGAAAGCATGTGCTAATTTTAGATTTAATCAAGAACATTGGAAATTAACACATAAGTATCTGCCGTTCTGAAAAGACACTTTTTGATCGAGTAAAGACAGATGAAAGATACACAAAATATATTAAACTCGTAAGCTTTTTACTCTAAATGAAACTCATAATTTGATGGCTCATACGGATTTTTACATTTTTGTTTAAATATCTATTGCCAATTTTGATTCCTGTTTTCGTAAATTTGAAAACAATCAAAGTAACGCTGCAAAGTTGCGTTATATTATGCATTTCAGCACTGAAGCGTTTGAAGGTCACTAACTAATTGCACACCAGCGCCGCCATTGTTGGCTATTCAGGTTTTTTGAGCGTAAGTCCGTTATTAATAAATAGTCGGAATCGAAGTTGTTCTGCTCAAGTGTGTTTCTCGGCGTTTCGCAGGCATTTGATAAAGTCTGGCATCTTCGACTGTTATACAAAATTAAAGAAAAATCTGCCAAATAATTGTTCCCGTATTCTACATTCCTACATAAGTGGGGCAAAGTGTTTCAAGTCAAATTATGGAATGCTACTTCTCCTACATTACCAGAGGGGTACAGGGGTACTGTACTCCCTGTTCACCTCGGTCTTACCGTCAACCAGTGAAATCACTGTTGCTACCTACGCCAATGACACAGCAATCCTAGCGACACACTCCGACCCCTCAATACCATCTCTTATGCTACAAGAATCATTCAACAGCGTTCAGTTATGGCTTGATAAATGGTCCGTAAAAATCAATTCGTCCAAGTCCACGTTACCTTCACCCCACGTAAGGTTAACTGCCTCCAGTATCAATTAACCAATTGGTCGACCAATACCCCAAACTGGAAGTGCTAAGTACCTTGGGATGCAACTGGACAGGAGACTAACGTGGAAAAAAACACATAACCTCTAAGAAGATAGAACTTAATTTCAAGGTCATTAAGATCTACTGGTAGTTAGGCAGAATATCACGGTTAAGTCTCGTCAACAAACTTTTAATATATAAAGCAGTTCTTAAACCAGTATGGACTTATGGTATTCAAATTTGGGGTATTGCTAGTACGAGTAATATAGAGATTATACAGCGCTTTCAGTCCAAAACTTTAAGATCAATAGTCGACGCTCCGTGGTTTGTCTCCAACAATTCTACACACAGAGACTTCAAAGTTCCAGCTGTGAAAGAAGAAATCATGCGCCTCTGCAGGACTCACGTCTCTAAATTAGAAAAGCATCCAAACCCCATAGTTATTAATTTGTTAGATGATAGTGAAGATATTTATAAACTAAAAAGGCACAAACTGTTATACTTACCAATTAGGTTTAACAAATAATGTATGCTCTGTATTATCTGTATTCTAATGTCTGTGATATCAGTTGTGTAATATCCGTATGTTTTGTATATGTGTCATCATTACGTGTTAATGTCAACTGGTATGTGTGCCTTGTGCGCCCAGTGTTTAACATTTGAACTTATTTTATCAATGCCAGCAAAAGTGGAAGTGGTTTTTGTTCATTTGTTTACATGTTTTTGCCATTAAGTCTTGTAATTTGTGTATGTGTTTAATCTGTTAACAAAAATAAGAAAAGGTGTCACTGGTCAGCTCTTCTAAATCACGTATGTGTTTAGTCAGACAATTTGTTCAATGTCCGCTTAGCCAAACAGATCACAAATCTGCAATAAACTGAAGAAAAAAAATTATACAACATACATGGCAGCAGTGAATCGTTTGAAGTTCACTGACCAATTTTAAACCAGTGTCGCGCCGCCAACGTTCGAGCGTAAGTCCGTCACGTTGATTTGTGTCAACAAAAGTTCTTTACTTTTTTCCTGCAAATTCTAATACAATGGGCATTGAACATTCATATATGTGGAACTTTAGTTTAAGATTTTATTAGAAGCTGTTGAAAATTTTTCGAACCGTCTTTATCTGAATTGTTAGACATCCTAACGCCACAATTTGTGCAGTGTCGGATTCGTTGTCCATCCGTCGAATGTAGGTGTAATTCTCTAAAACAATTAAATTTAAAGGGTATTTTATACAGATTTTGGTTTGTACACATTTTATGCAATCGTCATAGCAACAGATCAGTCGACAGAAGTACGCTGCAGAGGTTTGGCAACACACTACAGACAAAATTAGCCATTCTCACAAAGTTATGGTTTCCACTCTAGGTAGATTTACCTCAGAAACCTACTGTCCACTGTGATGATAGTAATTGTATAACATGTTAACTATGACATATACATTTGAGGTATTTATTCAATGACAAATTCTATATTGGTATATGATAGTAGTAACAGTATTAATTTATAATTCAAAGTTTTTTCTTGAACTTTTGGAGATTGCAATTGTAGATTTTATTCTGAGTTTATAATGAACTTATATTACTGTAGAAAAATTCTAGGTTTCTAATGAACACTATGTACAGACAATACTCATGAACTTACCTTTGGTCCGTCCACTGCATTAGTAATAGCTCCATTTAGAATGAAAATATTTGATGTTATTAAACAATACAGAGATACGAAAAACATCATTTTCATAATTGGTAAAATCGAAAACTTTCCGTGTAACTGTTTTACACACTGATGCTTTATACAGGTGCAATGCTGCTAATCTGGGACGTATGCCACAGTTTAATAACCATAAGGGTACAATAAGTAATATTTGATAACACTACATTATTATATCTCTCACAGTAATAAAGATAGACGAGACTATTGCTGTGTATTTAAATTGTCAATAGAATAATTTAATTTTACAGTAGACAATAACTGTATTTATTAAAGAAGTTTTATCTACTTGTCTTTTCGCATCGAGTAATCAATACCCCAATAACAATGTATAGGTATATAGTTTACATATTTGGTAAAAATTATTATATCTAGTGGGTACTTTAATTTTTATAATTTTACAAACAAGAAAAATAATTTTTGATGTCGTCGTGACATACTTAATACACACAAAACCATTGCGTTCATTTTCCAATATTCTCTGACGATTTGTCTTGCTTTCGTAGTCGTCATCATTATTATCATATATTACCAATTTATCTGTATTACCAGTTTATGGTTGCAGTATTAACACAACACAGATGCTAAATTTTAGAATGAAAAATACAAATAACAGCAATAGTGACTATAGTGTACTTGGAAATTCCATTTTTTTACTTAGTTCGTACTCCGAATGAAACTCCGTTAGTATTAATAGTAGTTAAGTGTTTCAGGTGTTCTGCTGTTTGAAGGCAATTGATTAATATTCTATTATACGTATTTCGCAAGCCTGCAACTTTCAGTTAGTAATTTATAATTATGCATGGCATATAGCCTTTGTCTATGAATGTTTAACGAATAATCCCCGAAATTACTTAAGATATTTAAGTATGTTGGACGAATAAATTTGAGGAGAGAATAAAAGGATGTGTTTAAATACAACTGTAAATAAGAAAATGAAAATTTAATCGGATATGAGACGGAGAGTTGAGCTGCATATATGCGTAAACACAGGATGTGCAATGTACGCGGGTTGATAAGAAGGCAAAGCTTACTAGTATGGGGTCAAGAGGCCGCATACATTACATCCACTGACCATATGACACGCAGATAACTGTGTGTTTTTCGCACCTTTCCTTAGTCGTGGTTTGAAAATGGTTGTGAAACAGTAGTGTCAGAGTCTTGAATTTTGTTCTAAAAGGAGACATTACTTCCAAGTAAGTAAAGACGCTACTTCTTCACAAGGGCTATGAGTATATGGTTAAACGTTCAAATCAGTATGTTACATTCTGTGTGTGTACGAAGGGAATACATCAGCATGTCAAGTGTACTTCAGAAAAAGGAGATAATTTTAGGGGCAGCAAGAACCGAAAATAGAACTCAGAATTTTAATAAAATTGCAAAAGTTTAATTGGGGATAGGATTATGAATAATTTTAGTGAAAACTCAGTTTTATTATGAGAAATTTATATTTACATTTAACATAAATACATCCAAATCACACGTCGTAGTATATAGCCTACATACGTGTGTATGCAAATGTAAAAATTATTTCTTTCATTTCTTGTTATAGTAACAATATAATTTACACGGATCAACTAAAAAATGTACAAAGCAAATAAGGAAAAAATTATACTCTACCGACTTTTCAAACATGTATCCAAATTATTTCATTGACGATACTCTAAATATTATAAAAAATTATGTGTCACTGGCTGTAATTCATTTTTTGCATTAAACAGTAGGGAAGTTGTTGAATATATTATGCTAATAATGAACTAAGCATAACAAAATTATTTCAAAGTGTTCAACTCCATCTCACAACATATGAATACATTTTATTTTATCATAAATAAAAACATTTTAACATTTTCGTCATTATTGTTATAATATTAAACATTTGGAATACGTTCACAGTGTTTAAAATATTAACTTTTGCTAAATGAATATACATAATTGTGGCTGTGTGGAAATTTTGGGTAATATTGATTGAACTGACAACACTGCTTTTTCGTTTCAGCTATTTCGTGACGCATTGAATCATTTTCCTGCTCTAGAATGGCAAGGTGTCTTTGTGCGATGAAAATTAACACCCAAATCTCCCTCTACAAAATATTCTAGCTCCTCCATCAATATCATCGGATACAACAAGATACCTGTAAAACGAAGGCATCTATGGTGTTATGGGAATATTTTCATCACACGAGTTGTTTACAAGACTAAGAGTCGAATATTTTGATCAGATGCCTCGCCTAACCAATTAGTTGATAACCTGTGAAATATTAACTAAAGTATACAGTCTTCAGAGGCAAACAAAGACAGAATTGTCAGAGAGAATAAAAAAGAGTTTAATAAAAGATGAGGAAAAAGACAAATATAATAACACAAAACTCATAATTATAGACGCACTTTGAAGTAACGTGTATAAAGGATGGCACACAAGTGAGGACTGCTAGGGTTCCGTGGCAGAAGACATGTGCGAACGCCGCGGCGAACGTGGTAAGTCCTTTGAAGCCGAAACAAACATTCAGTACAGATCGAAAGTAAAAGGAAAAGATAAAGGTATTACAGATTTGGAATAGTCTGCAGGAGTAAATCTATGGTAATTAATTCAAGGAAGATACAAAGTCAGCAATCAAATGCAGTCATAGGTATGACACAGAAGGAAATATATGATTAGATGTTCACATGTCATAATCATTTAAAAACATAGTTATTTTAAAAATATAATTTGATTTTATAACATTAACGTTAAAGTTAATCATATTTTATATCAATGGTGGACATTTAAACAACTGAGACAATCTGCAGTAACATATGCTAATACTTAATTGAAGCGTTATAACGCACTCGCACATAGTAAAATAGAGGATACGCCGCAACGTATACACTCAAGCGACACGATTTGGTAGCCTTGTGTACAGCACCGTTGTTTGCAAGGCGGCATAAAACCGTGGGACAAGCGTAGGGCGTACTGTAGTTGTTTGTCTGAGTTGCAGTTTGAAAAAGGTACAGGCTTTTGAATATGTCATCAGACGACAGAAGTTGAAAAGTCGAACAACGGTATGTGTGAATATAATTCATTATAGTCTATTTAAGCAGAGAGAAAGCAAACGTAAAATGGGAAGTGAGTTTGCGTGTGTGTATGTGTGTGAAATAATAGATAGCTAGAGAAAAAAAAGAGAGATAGAGAGTGAGAGAGAGAGAGAGAGAGAGAGAGAGAGAGAGAGAGAGAGAGAGAGAGAGAGAGAGAGAGAGAGAGAGAAAGAGTGAGAGTGACAAAGAGTGAGATACAACCATGGCACAGTGCAGTTACGAGATAACCGTTTGACCGTGTAGAAAATCATTGTCTTGGAAATTAGTCGATGTTATGCTTAGATATAAAATACCGCAAACATAACTGGAGCAAAAAGACTTTGATTATTACACAGGTGTGTCTCGCCGCATCTTAATATTACACATTTGTCCTGGTAAACTATGTGTTAAGGATCATTTTAACAACTACCTGCTTCTTCTTCTGATTACCAACGGCAAGTCTAATTATAACTTTATTTTTAGACTATCGTAACATTTATTTGTAAATAGTAATTCGACAAAAAATATGATAATATTATAAACAATTTGTAAATTTATCTCATTGTTCGGCATTTGTAGGCTTTCAAAAATCAGTTTTGGAAATGTTGAAACATTGAACGTATGAATTTTTATTTTGCAATGATTTAATACATTTGAAGAATAATACATTTGAAGCTTTACAATACTTGATTATTTAAAACAGTATAGGGGTGTAGTTGTTTATAAACTGCAATTTGCAAAACACTGTTTACATAGATGCTGGTGAATTTGGTTGTTTGGAATATTTATAAAAATTGTATCGCCAAATGTATGTGCACGATGCTGAATTTTAAAATAACCGGTCTGAGTTAAAAAGAGTAGAAAACGTTCAGCTTCTGCACAACCAAAGTCCCTATTGCTTGATATTATGTCACTTATAAGCGTTATATCACGAAACGATACCTTCTCCAATCTATTTATTTCGATTGTTTTCCAATGGAGAAGTTGCAAAATTAATTTCCGCACTTGTGTGTGTAAAAATGCGCTACTTAAGTTATGTAAGCACTCCGGGGCTATCCAATATTCTTTCAAATCTCCAGTTTGGAGGAAGTTCAAAACCGACCAGGTGCTGTACACATAATAATTTAAATTCTCGTAACCATTATAAAAAGCCTTTACGTCTTGGTACTTATGCAATATATAGAAGTATTTTAATTTTTCTCTCACCTCTTCATCTGTGAGTCCATAATACTTGACATATGGATGATATCCCAGAAAGGGAAAATTACCAATATGATTTTCCTGTTTTAATAATACAATTGATAGACTATGTTACAACTAACAACAGTTTTGGCACGTTCAGCCACATTTTTATACTTCTTCGTCTTCCTGTATGTATTCCTTTCTGCTTCCTTCCTCTCTTTCTCTTATTATTTCTCTATCTTTAGACGTATATCTTCTTTTTTCCTTGCACGTTAGAATATTGTCAATGTGCACTACTAAATTAGAAATCATTTGTTTGCGAGCCTGGCACAGTTTTGCACTAGTGTACAGCTTTGACAAACGTTACTGTGCGTTGCGTTACAAGCCATTATACAAGCAGCTTAAGGTTAGAAGTGCCTGGCACTGTTTGGCACTAGTGTACAGCTTTGCCAAACGTTACTGTGCGTTGCGTTACACGCGATTATACAAGCACCTCAAGGTTAGAAGTGCCTGGCACTGTTTGGCACTAGTGTACAGCGTTGCCAAACGTTACTTTGCGTTGCGTTACACGCCATTATACAAGCACCTTAAAGTTTGAAGTGCCTGGCACTGTTTGGCACTAGTGTACAGCGTTGCCAAACGTTACTGTGCGTTGCGTTACACGCCATTATACAAGCACCTCAAGGTTTGAAGTACCTGGCACTGTTTGGCACTGGTGTACAGCGTTAGCAAGGAACTTGTATTGAACGTTGTATTGCATGTTACAAGGAACACTTCACTTGCATTGAACCTTATATTAGAAACAATCTTGAACGTGAACCAATTTGTCTAGATATGCTACGTGGACTATGATAAGTTACGACACGACCTCTTATGACAGTACTTAAAGAATAAATCTAGACAACAGTAATGTGACAATTATCTCCGACTTCTATAGTATAAAAGAAGCTACACGACATTAAGCAGAATGCGCCCCCTAAAATAGAAATAAAATGAGGTGTTAGGGGAGGAAGTGTTTTACTTCTAACCCTCTTTAACCACTATTGAGTGGTGATAACGAACAAGTCAGTAGCGGGCCTAAACGTAGGTAAAAGGCATTACAGCCGATCCTTGAATTATTCCAATAATACGGTTTTAGAAGTAGCAACTACAGAAAACTTGCAGAATTTAATCAATAACATCGTTGAATATCTGTCATCACGCCATTGGTCGACATTACGGAACAACATAGACTAACAAACATCTTTCAGAGTGTGAGTTTCTGTCAGTGTGAAAGCATGTGCTAATTTTAGATTTAATCAAGAACATTGGAAATAACATAAGTATGTTATGGAAAACATAAGTATCTGCCGTTCGGAAAATACACTTTTTGATCGAGTAAAGACAGATGAAAGGTACACAAAATATATTAAATTTGTAAGCTTTTTACTCTGAATGAAACTCGTAATTTGATAGCTCATAAGGATTTTCACATTTTTGTTTAAATATCTATTGACAAATTTGAATCCTATTTTCGTAAATTTGAAAACAATCAAAGTAAAGCTGCAAAGTTGCGTTATATTATGCATGCCAGCATTGAAGCGTTTGAAGGTCACTGACTAATTGCACACCAACACCGCCAATGTTGGCTAGTCAGGTTTTTTGAGCGTAAGTCCGCGGAATCGAAGATGTTCTGCTCAGGTGTGTTTCTCGGCGTTTCGCAGGCATTTGATAAAGTCTGGCATCTTCGACTGTTATACAAAATTAAAGAAAATCTGCCAAATAATTGTTCCCGTATTCTACATTCCTACATAAGGGGGGCAGAGTGTTTCAAGTCAAATTCTGTAATGCTACTTCTCCTATATTACCAGAGGGGTCATGTGTTCCGCAGGGTAGTGTCATGGGTCCGGTACTGTACTTCCTGTTCACCTCGGTCTTACCGTCAACCAGTGAAATCACTGTTGCTACCTACGCCAATGACACAGCAATCCTAGCGACACACTCCGACCCCCCAAATAACATCTCTTATGCTACAAGAATCATTACACAGCGTTCAGTTATGGCTTGATAAATGGTGCATAAAAATCAATTCGTCCAAGTCCATGTTACCTTCACCCCACGTAAGGTTAACTGCCTCCAGTATCAATTAACGGTCAACCAATACCCCAAGCTGGAAGTGCTAAGTACCTTGGGATACAACTGGACAGGAGACTAACGTGGAAAGAACACATAACCTCTAAGAAGATAGAACTTAATTTCAAGGTCAATAAGATCTGCTGGTAGATAGGCAGAATATCACGGTTAAGTCTCGTCAACAAACTTTTAATATACAAAGCAGTTCTTAAAACACTATGGACTTATGGTATTCAACTTTGGGGTACTGCTAGTACGAATAATTTAGAGATTATACAGCGCTTTCAGTCCAAAACTTTAAGATCAATAGTCGACGCTTCGTGGTTTGTCTCCAACAATTCTACACCCCGAGACTTCAAAGTTCCAGCTGTGAAACAAGAAATCATGCGCCTCTGCAGGACTCACGTCTCTAAATTAGAAAAGCTTCCGAACCCCATAGTTATTAATTTGTTAGATGATAGTGAAGATATTTATAAACTAAAAAGGCACTAACTGTTATACTTACCAATTAGTTATAACAAATAATGTATGCTCTGTATTATCTGTATTCTAATGTCTGTGATATCAGTTCTGTATTATCTGTATATTTTGTATATGTGTCATCATTACGTGTTAATGTCAACTAGTATGTGTGCCTTATACGCCCAGTGTTTAACATTTTGAACTTATTCTATCAATACCAGCAGCAAGTGGAAGTGGTTTTTGTTCATTTGTTTACATGTTTTTGCCATTTAGTCTTGTAATTTGTGTATCTGTTTAATCTGTTAACAAAAACAAGAAAAGGTGTCACTGGTAGGCTCTTCATAATCACGTATGTGTTTAGTCCGAAAATTTGTTCAATGTCCGCTTAGCCAAACAGATCACAAATCTGCAATAAACTGAAAAAAAAATTATACAACATACATGGCAGCAGTGAAGCGTTTGAAGTTCACTGACCAATTTTAAACCAGTGTCGCGCCGCCAACGTTCGAGCGTAAGTCCGTCACGTTGATTTGTGTCAAAAAACTTTCTTTACTTTTTTCCTGCAAATTCTATTACAATGGGCATTGAACATTCATATATGTGGAACCTTAGTTTAAGATTTTATTAGAACTGTTAAAAATTTTCCGAACCGTCTTTATATGAATTGTTAGACATCCTAACGCCACAATTTGTGCAGTGTCGGATTCGTTGTCCATCCGTCGAATGTACGTGTAATTCTCTAAAACAATAAAATTTAAAGGGTATTTTATACAGATTTTGGTTTGTACACATTTTATGCAATAGTCAAAGCAACAGATCAGTCGACAGAAGTACGCTGCAGAGGTTTGGCAACACACTACAGACAAAATTATCCATTCTCACAACGTTATGGTTTCCACTCTAGGTAGATTTACCTCAGAAACCTACTGTCCACAGTGATAATAGTAATTGTATAACATGTTAACTATGACATATACATTTGAGGTATTTATTCAATGACAAATTCTATATGGGTATATGATAGTAGTAACAGTATTAATTTATAATTCAAAGTTTATTCTTGTACTTTTGGAGATTGCAATTGTAGATTTTATTCTGAGGTTATAATGAAATTATATTACTGTAGAAAAATTGTAGGTTTCTAATGAACACTATGTAGAGACAATAATCATGAACTTACCTTTGGTCCTTCCAGTGCATTAGTAAGAGCTGCATTTAGAATGTAAATATTTGAAGTTATTAAACAATACAGAGATATGAAAAACATCATTTTCATAATTGGTAAAATCGAAAACTTTCCGTGTAACTGTTTTACACACTGATGCTTTATACAGGAGCACACCTGCTAATCTGCGACGTATGACACAGTGTAATAACCATACGGGTACAATAAGTAATATTTGATAACACTACATTATTATATCTCTCACAGTAATAAAGATAGACGAGACTATTGCTGTGTATTTAAATTGTCAATAGAATAATTTAATTTTACAGTAGACAATAACTGTATTTATTAAAGACGTTTTATGTATTTGTATTTTCGCATCGAGTAATCAATAGCACATTAACAATGTATAGGTATAGTAGTTTACATATTTGGTAACTATTATTATTACCAGTAGGTACTTTAATTTTTTAATTTTACAAAAAATAATTTTTCAAGTCGTCGTGACATACTTAATACACACAAAACCATTGCGTTCATTTTCCAATATTCTCTGACGATTTGTCTTGCTTTTGTAGTCGTCATCATCATTATCATATATTACAAATGTATCTGTATTACCAGTTTATGGTTGCAGTATTAACACAACACAGATGCTAAATTTAAGAAGAACAAAATACAAATAACAGCAATACAGACTATACTGTACTTGTAAATTTCATTTTTTTACTTAGTTCGTACTCCGAATGAAAGTATTAATAGTAGATAAGTGTTTCAGGTGTTCTGCTGTTTGAAGGCAATTGATTAATATTGTATTATACATATTTCGCAAGCCTGCAACTTTTAGTTAGTAAGTTATAATTATGCATGGCATAAAGCCTTTGTCTATGAATATTTAACGAATAATCCCCGCAACTATTTCAAGATTTTTAACTAGGTTGGACGAATAAACCTGAGGAGAGAATAAAAGGAAGTAATTGAATACAACTGTAATTAAGCAAATAAAAATGTAAACGGATATGAAACGGAGAGTTGAGATGCATATACCCGTAAACACAGGATGTGCAATGTATGCGGGTAGATAAGAAGGCAAAGCTTACTAGTATGGGGTCATGAGGCCATATGACTCGTAGACAACTGTGTGTTTTTCGCAACTTCCCTTAGTCGAGGTTTGAAAATGGTTGTGACAGAGTAGTGTCAGAGTCTTGAATTTTGATCTAAAAGAAGACATTACTTCCAAGTAAGTAAAGACGCTTCTTCTTCACAAGGGCTATGAGTATATGGTTAAACGTTCAAATAAGTATGTTACATTCTGTGTGTGTGTGTACGAAGGGAATACATCAGCATGTCAAGTGTACATCAGAAAAAGGAGCTAATTTTAGGGGCAGCAAGAACCGAAAATAGAACTCAGAATTTTAATAAAATTGCAAACGTTTAATTGGGGATAGGATTATGAATAATTTTAGTGAAAACTCTGTTTTATTTTAAGAAATTTATATTTACATTTAACATAAATACATCCAAATCACACGTCGTAGTATATAGCCTATATACGTGTGTATGCAAATGTAAAAAATATGTCTTTCATTTCTTGTTATAGTAACAATATAATTTACACGGATCAACTAAAAAATGTACAAAGCAAATAAGGAAAAAAAAATTATAATCTACCGACATTTCAAACATGTATCCAAATAATCTCATTGACGATACTATAAATATTATAAAAAATTAGGTGTCACTGGCTGTAATTCATTTTTTGCTTTAAACAGTAGGGAAGTTGTTAAATATATTATGCTAATAATGAACTAAGCATAACAAAATTATTTCAAAGTGTTCAACTTTATCTCACAACATATGAATACATTTTATTGTATCATAAATAAAAACATTTTTAACATTTTCGTCATTATTGTTATAATATTAGACATTTGGAATACGCTCACAGTGTTTAAAATATTAACTTTTGCTAAATGTATATACATAGTTGTGGCTGTTGGGAAATTTTGGGTATTTTGATTGAACTGGCAACACTGCTTTTTCGATTCAGCCGTTTCGTGATGCACTGAATCAGTTTCCTGCTCTAGAAGGGCAAGGTGTCTTTGTCCGATGAAAATTAACACCCAAATCTGCCTCTACAAAATATTCTAGCTCCTCCATCAATATCATCGGATACAACAAGATACCTGTAAAACGAAACCATCTATGGTGTTATGGGAATATTTTCATCACACGAGTTGTTTACAAGACTAGGGGTCGAATATTTTGATCAGACGCCTCGCCTAACCAATTAGTTGATAATGTGTGAAATATTAACTAAAGTAACACAAAGTTTAATTATTATTAATATTATTAGTTATAATAACACAAATCTCATATTATAGACGCACTTTGAAGTAACGTGTATAAAGGATGGCACACAAGTGACGACTGCTAGGGTTCCGTGACAGAAGACATGTGGGAACGCCGCGGCTAACGTGGTAAGTCCTTTGAAGTCGAAACAAACATTCAGTACACATCGAAAGTAATAGAAAAAGATAAAGGTATTACAGATTTGGAATAGTCTACAGGAGTAAATCTAGGAAGAATTCCTTAATTCAAGGAAGATACAAAGTCAGCAATCAAATGCAGTTATAGGTATGACACAGAAGGAAATATATGACTAGATGTTCACCTGTCATGATAATTTAAATACATGAAAAGTTATTTTAAAAATATAATTTGATTTTAAAACATTAACGTTAAAGTTAAACATATTTTGTATCAATGGTGCACATTAAAACAACTGAGAGTTTCTGCAGTAACATATGCTGATTCTTAATTGAAGCGTTGTAACGAACTCGCACATAGCAAAGCGTGCTTTAAATTAGAGGATACACCGCAACGTATACACTCAAGCGACACGATTTGGTAGCCTTGTGTACAGTACCGTTGTTGGCAAGGCGGCATAAAACCGTGGGACAAGCTTAGGGCGTACTGTAGTTGTTTGTCTGAGTTGCAGTTTAAACAAGGTACAAGCTTTTGAATATGTTATCAGACGACAGAAGTTGAAAAGTTGAACAATGGTATGTGTGAATATAATTCATTCTAGTCTATTTAAGCAGAGAGAAAGAAAACGTAAAATGGGAAGTGAGTTTGCGTGTATGTAAGTGTGTGAAATAATAGGTAGATAGAGAAAGAGAGAGAGAGAGTGACAAAGAGTGAGATACAACCATGGCACAGTGCAGTAACGAGATAACCGTTTGACCGTGTAGAAAATCATTGTCTTGGAAATTAGTGGATGTTATGATTAGATATAAAATACCGCAAACATAACTGGAGAAACAAGACTTTGATTATTATACTTCGGTTCATACAGGTGTGTCTCGCCGCATCTTAATATTACACATTTGTCCTGGTACACTAAGTGTTAAGGATCATATTAAGAACTACATGCTTCTTCTTCTGATTACCAACGGCAAGTCTAATTATAACATTATGTTTAGACTACCGTAACATTTATTTGTAAATTGTAATTCGACAAAAAATATGATAATATTATAAACAATTTGTAAATTTATCTTTTTGTTCGGCATTTGTAGGCTTTCAAAAATCAGTTTTCAAAAGGTTGAAACATTGAACGTATCAGTTTTTCTTTGATTTCGTTGTCCATGACGTGTCCGTTACTTCACTAAATACCACTATTCTGGTTCACTTAACAGGCATGTCTTTTTCATTGCCACCTGTAACAAAGAAAGAAATCAACATTTGAGGGCTTTTCATAGTAGATATACTGCAAGTAACTGGTATACTTGAAAGGTAAGGAAACATTGTTTTAATTGATTTCATTTATTACAACCATCTGTTAATGCCGTTAGCTACAATGCTAATTATAAACCACTGATGGCCTATAACCAGAAAATAGTGACCTTTATGAATATGAAACGCAGCAGCTTATTTTGAATACGATTTTCTGCTAAGTAAAAGCTATTTTTTTCAAACTTGATATATAAGAGAATTGAGATGGGGACAAGAATACTATGTCCTAATATCATCAAAAAATTTAAGACAATTTAATTAAACATCCATTTGGATTAAGTAGATTTAAATAAGTTCATGCAGGTGTAAGAGTAGGCATTTTATAAATTCATTATAAATATATACGGTGCCACAATTCTCAATTATGAAGAGTTTTGTAACAATGATTGTAATTTTAAAGAATTAATATTTTTAGCTTGCAAAATATTATTTGAATATTATCTCTTAAGTATTTGAGCTTTTCTCCTAGTTTAAACTATAAAAGAAACCCTTTACCGTATGAAGTCTTATGTCAAGGTAGGTTTGTGTTTTCTCTTTTAAATCATTATTTTATGGAGTACTGACAACTGAATGTATGTATTTCCAATTAAAATGTTGTGTACTGCCATAAGTCAAATTAATTGACTGCACACCCAATTCTTCCATTTTCTGTCTTATGTAGTGTCAAGAGTCATTCCAAGATACTTTGCAGTGTTTCCAAAACAAACTATACTACAATTAGCAGTCTCTGGCAATGATGTCCTTAATTTTAGTTTGCAGAGTTTGATTGTGTTGATTTCTGTTCAACTAGCTTTATTTCGAAAACTTTGTCGACTGGTAATATCGTCAAAAACTTTTTATACATTATTCGTAGTATTCTCATATCATTATCTGCTACCAAAAGGACGGTATCATCAGTAAACGTGAAGTTTTCTATTTGTTGTGTTTCACGTGTATACAAAACGTAGTAACGTAAAATATTGTGCGACATAGATGAAAAACTAGTTGATATTATGGACAAAACATGCCATCGCGTTCTTTAAAAACGAAAATAAACAACAAGGATTTAGAAGAACGCCCTTGTAACGAGAAACACTTCACATGCATTGAACGTTATATTAGAAACATTCCTCAACGTGAACCAATTTGTCTAGATATGCTACGTGGACTATGATAAAGCGTTTAAAAACGTACTACATGACCTTTCATAACAGTACTTAAAAAAAATTACAAGTTTATTTTAGATTTAATCAAGAACATTGGAAATTGATACAAAAGTACCTGCGGTTTTAGAAACAAACTTTTTGATCAAGTAAGAAGGTTGATAAAATTACACAAAATATATTATCCTTGTAAGGTTTTTACTCTGAACGAAACTCATAATTTGGTACCTCATACGGATTTTTACATTTTTATTTAAGTATCTATCGTCAATTTTGATTCCTGTTTTCCGTAAAGTTTAAAATTATCAGGCTAAGGCTACACTCAGATTTACGTAATAATTCTCATTATACTGTTACGCAGCACGGAAGTTTACAACTTTTTTATAATTGGTAAGTTTTTTGGACCCTGGATCGAGAATATTAAAATTTTCAATCCTTAATATTATGGATAGTTTTTTGTTAGAAATCTGTCTAATTTAAAATTCGTCTTGTAGTCGTAAAATCTTTACAAACCTTTTTGATCTACGCTTCCGTGCAAGTATATAAAAAGTTATAATTTCCAAAACTGAAAACCAAGTTCAGATTTAAATTGGTTAAAATATTCTCTTTAATTGGATACTTCACACTGATTCTGCAATTTTTATGTTCTTCAATCTTAGAAACAATAGCGGTATGTGAGGTAAAACTGTGGACAGACATACTACTTTTTACGACACTCGCTTTGTGCCGGTGTTTGCATAACCCGGCGGTCGTATGAAATAAAATACGATATTTCTAATAATAAATTCGATATTAGTTATCAATGTTGGTGAACACGATATCTGTATGACCGTGTTCCGGCTGTGGACGCTATCTAGCGGGCCGATTTTATGTTGCGGTCCCATGCACGTTGGGGAGTTTAGTTGGTGGCTCGCTACGCTGACGAAAACAAACCTGCCTGCCCCTCGCGTTAGCACAGCATTTTTCTTTTGGTGGTCTCTTCATCTTTAATGGCAAGCTAATCGCTTAAGACCTCCCGGTAGGTGCCTTGTATATATATATATATATATATACTATATATATACTATATATATATATATAGTATATATTACTATAATACCTATAACTAATTTACCTCAAGATATAGTTTTTCCTTCAGGAACATGTTTCGGGAGATCCTGTTCTCCCATCTTCAGCCTTCGCCATCTTGCTTCTGGTGCAGTATTTGTGTGTTGGCTTCTGGATGTTATTAAGGTGGTTTGTTGGTCTTTGGTTCTTCAATGTTGCATTATTGTGTGTGGTTGTGGTATCTGTTTTTGTATTTTGTGTATTTTCGATGTTGAGTGCTTTGAATATTGTGTCATGTTTTGTATTGATTTGTATTTGTTCTGGTATTAATTTGTTTTGTGTTTTATGTTTGTAAATCTGTAAATTTTTCCAAATGTTCATTATGGTGCCTTTGTGTGGTATATGTTTTATTAGTGTTACATTGGTTATGTCTGGGAATTCATGTCCTGTGTTTATTGCATGTGTGGCTAAATTGGATTTATATATATTTGGTTTTTTGCATGCATTTAGGTGTTCAAAATAACGTTTTTTCAGCTGTTTTTTTGTTTGTCCTATATAACATTTATTGCAATCTTGGCATTCAATTTTGTATATACCGTTGGTTGTTGTATTATCTTTGTTGTGTGAGCTATTTAGATTTTGTAATTTATTTTTATTAGTTTTGTATGCTATTTTTATATCTGTGTTTTTGAATAGTTTTGTTAGTTTTGTCATTTTATTATTTATATATGTGAATGTGGCCCATTTTTTGTTGTTGTTATTATTTATGTGTTGTTCAGTTTGATTAATTCTTAATTGTTCAGTTTTTATTTTGTATTTGATTTTATTTTCTATTTTGATCATAGTATTTTTATTGTATCCATTTGCATAACCAATTTGGTATATTATATTTCTTTCTTTGTCAGTTTCTTGTTTGTTTAGGGGTATTTTGTACATTCTGTTAAATAACGAATAAAATTCTGCCATTTTATGTTGTGGTGGGTGGTCAGAATGGTTAGGTATAATGATGTTAGTGGAAGTTGGTTTTCTATATATTGCATATTGTATGTGTTTGTTGTATCTTGTGATGGTTATGTCTAAATAGTTGATTTTGTTATGTTTTTCTTTTTCTTCTGTGAATTGTATTTTGGGATGTATGTTATTGACTTGTTTTAGTTATATATATATTACAACGCTACTTTTTATCTAACACTCTTATCTAATATTTTGAATGATAGATAAAACGTTACTTACCCGTGAGATTACTTTACCTGGGCGCCAGAACAAATCCCAGATAATAATGACACGGTTCCAGCTTAGCTCAGAGCATAGAGACACAAATTTTCAGGATTCGTTCAGTGATTGTGGATTCAAGGGGAATCGTTAAAAATAACATTTTAAAATTGGCTTGATTATGTTTAATTAAAGTTTTAATTATTTTTAAACTACTTGAAAATGTTAATTGTAGGACTTATTGCTACCCTAACACTTATAATTAACGAGCGTGTGTGAAAAGTAAAGATTAAGACGTTCAAACGACCTTTTGCTCTTATCTGGCTTAATTAAGAGATTGATATCTCCCAAACCAGTGATAAAGAACAGGTCTACAATAATTTGTACGTCCAATACTACACCTCACTTTCCATTCTACACTCTTATACTTAGTTATGACTAATCTTACACAATAAATACAAAGTGTGTGATTCTTAGTGTCTTTTAAAAATTGTTTATTGCTTTTTATTATTTGTTTAGTGCTTATTTCATTGATAAATGAATCTATTTCTTACTGTTTGATGCGTCGACCGAAGATAGGAATCCGTAGAGGTTCTCCTTTCAATGGTTTAGCTCAGAAGAAAAGATGTTGATAAATCCGGTAGAAAGATGCTCTGGCAATTACAGCTGCTGTAGCTCGCTGTAGCTCAGGTCACTACACGGCTGATTATAAATTTATTAATTAATAATTTAATTAATTAATGTTGTTTTACACAGCGAGAGTTGTTGAACGGCACTAGTTCATCTTCACTGCGGACTACTTCTCGAATTTCGCACTTAAATACCACTTTGCGTGATTGAAAAATTTCTGCACGTAATTTATACACGACTAGCGCATTGAAGATTCGATCGAAGAGTAACGCTACCCTCGGTTTGTGTTGGCGTCTGTTTTAAATACGGGCTTCTGATTGGTTGTTCAAATAAATCATACGTTTTTCCAGTCTCGACAATCTCTAACAGGTCCAGCAAACACCCCATGACAGGTTTGAAACGGCAGAGAATTTCTAGTCAAACTCGTACTTCCTGTATTTGCAAATTGATTGATTTCAGGTATTTGCAAATGTGTTTTCAAAGATCTTACCACAGAATGTTGTTGCTTAGGTCTTTATCTGTGTGTGTGTGAAAACACCTAATTCCTACGTAGTATAATTCTCTTGTTATTCCTTTTGGCGTTCGTCTTCCGTATAACGTCTTCAATTGTTAATTATATTAACTGAGATTGCGGCTACTTATAAAGCTTGACATGCTGAACACGATGCTGTTTACAGAATTGCCCTATATTTATTAGTTTGGAAGTTATTGCAGGTTGAACTGATAATTTGATTTGAGTAAAATTTCATGTTCGTACCGGTAGCTTACATCGCTGTGACGAGGTTAGAATGAGATGGCTGCGATTGTACGCTCTCTCTCTTGCTTACGCTGCTATACTCGTACAATCTAACACTTTCATATAACGCTCAGATAGGACGCTATTATGAATCGTTGTAATATATATATATAATAATTTGTTAGTGAAAATTTTAAATTCAAACCTTAATTAAGCTAGAGGCGAACAGATAGAATGCACGTAGCGTTGATCAGATGTATGTTGGTTATTGTGAGATATTTAAGTAATTTTGTTCTACTTAATACCGCCTATTAATTGTATTAACTGACTGATTATTCAATATGGTAAAGAGATGTAAGAAAATTATGTATTTTAGTGATAACTGGGGACTTGGTTAACTATGTATGAACGCGTATGTGTGACCGGAAGTATAAACGTTTTTTAAGTAATTTATTCTTTGGTAAACTTTAAGACCGCCTACAAGTAGTACTGTGTAATTGTTAATTGTCCATAGCTGATGGGCGTTAAAAGAATCAGTTATTTTGCAAGATTTGGTTATTGAATGTAACACCACGTGGCGAACGGACTGTGTTTCTGTTGAGATATGTTACAGCTGGTCATGCCTGTGAGTGTACCTCATGATTGTGCCCGGTCATGAGGGAATTACAATGGATTATTTAAAATATAAAAAGGGAATGTATCACCTAAATTTTATGCACTATATTGAATTGGTTGGGCGTGTATGGTTCTGGTGTTGGTTATACATGCTTTATATATGACAAGTATTTGTTAAGCGTTTGTGGTCAGTGCATTAATCATGCCGAATCTGCAGGTGTCTCGCCTTAGACGGAGATCTGACCAGAGCATGGTGTGCTGTGACCTTCATCATGCCATGAACCGATAAAACTTCGTTCTGCGACCGAGGAGAGGGACGTAACTGCTGCAAACAACCATGTAACCGCCCGCATATTATGAGGTGATATTCACTCATTTATTTATACAAATCTGGCCTGCAGACAACACTATGTGAGGTGTATGTAACATTAACATGAGATTCACTTTATACAGTGAGACAGTTATTTGAGTGTATGTGCCGGCAAGACAATTTCAAAGTATTTTTAATCTAATAATACCGTTCAAATATGTACAGTTGTAAACTGGCCTGTGGGAGGGTACCAGGGTTTTTAATTCTGTTTAATGGGTGCAAAAGTTGGGGAGCGACCGTTTTATTAAATTAAGTACAGGGGTATGGTTTCCTTAATATACCGAACCGGCTGGTTTGGATTCAGTTGCATTTTATTACAGGGTTTTGCATGTAAGTTTTTTGGTCATACAAGGACTGGGATTTTTTTTTTTATTCTGTTTCCGGGTTGTTATTTTTTTACATTTTTTACTAACCAAAAGGTGGGCACCTGTTGGTGCCATATCATGCAGGTTTTCAACAGGTCAGTCTTTGTCAAATCAAGCATGCCCTGGTGCACTCCTGCGTCCAGGTAAATTAAGTATCTCTTAAAGTATATGTATATGTTTATAAAATTAATATTTTTCTTTTTTAAATAAAATTGTACAGGCAGTACTTAAAGTTTAATTCACTGTTGCATATGTTGCTGTTATGGTTAAATTGAATTGTTTAAAAAAATTTTTATTTCTTAATAAAATTGAAGCTTCTCTTTTTTCTAATGAACAGATACAGGCTGTTCACTGATATTTGTATTTTGTAGATTGTATTTTCGGGCCATTACGTGTATAACCTGGCTTGCTCAGATCCATCAATGGTTTAATTTGTAAAATTCATGCAGGCTGTGTGTAGGCTTAATTTGCCATTATGTTTTGACTACGAGCCTGTCATTATTTTTAAATCTCTTAAATTTTATTAAACTCGTATGGCCAACCTTTTCAAAGATCTATGTTTTATAAGAAACCAAACAGTTTTACTTTGCAGAAATAGACAAATGGTATCAATAATTTAACTTGTAATCATAATTGCTATTATGGACCATTAGAAGTGCCCCTCAAGTTTATAATGTATAATTGAAATTGACATAGTATTGTTACCGTTCTTGGGTAATTATGTTGGAGATTGTGAGTAAGCTATAAGCTAGTTGTAGACATTATAAAAATATATAAGGGGTTGTCTTATTAGATCACTTCTGTTCTTAATTAATATTTATACTATTAATTAATGCATCTGAGAAGTACCTCAAGTCAAAAGATGCAATAATTAATGTTGAATATAAAATACCATATCAATTAATAGTTAATATAATAAATTGTGCTTGTTTGTATACTGTAGCATGTTAATGTTGACAGAATATTTATGTTATGTTTTGAGTATGGTAAGAGTGAACTAATGTTGTTTAATAGGAATACTTCATTAATAATAATGTTTGTATTTATGTTAAATTTGTCTTTAGACAATCAAGTATAGTTACCTGTGTTAGGCATTATACTAAGTTTTAAGTATTGTCTAAAATTGAATAATGAAGTTGTTTTAATTAATGTTTGTAAACTTGGCCAGGAGGGCAATCAGTGTTTAAGGTTTGACAAGTAGTTCTGATAATTATATTGTAAACTAATGAAGGGTTCCAGGACCAGTTAATTAATGTAATAAAGTAAAACCAGGAAATTAAAATTAATGTAATTAACCATTAACCAATAATTAATTGTACAGTAGGCAGGTAAAGAAAATTATGTTAAAAAACCAAACAATGTTATAACGGTTGTAAGAAAACCTATAGGCCTAAATTTCATATTTGTGAAAGGAACTTAATACCTTTTTAAGAAGCCCAGTCCAATGAAACTATAGTAAAACATATACTGTTTAAGAAGGAAGGTTAGGTGAGAATTTTAGGTAATTTAGTATTATTCCAAGCATGGAGTATTTTATTGAAAAAGAGTAGTAATATTCTATAATTCTGGCTCTAGGATATCTGATTTCACCCAATGACAGAAAAACGTGGTTGTTAAGGCAACTGAAATGTACATGAGTTGTTTATATTGAATCATTCGTTCCGATTGTTACAAGCTATTGAGTTGAGATGGGCAGATACATTAAAAAAAAAAAAATGAATAATAAATTCTGAAGAAAATATGAATCAAAATTAAAAAACCCTCTTTGAAACCTAATTCTATCATAATACTGATGAGTAATAAAACTAAATAGACTTCCAAATTATAACTGAATACATTTAAAAGTGTTGAAAACCTCTCACCTCATTCACCAGAATAATTCCGCTGGATTCGGTATTAAACCGATTTCTCCTATAACCAGAAGATTAGTTAAGAGAATTAAAGGCCAAAACTAACGAAATTATTGAGAAGACAAGAAGACTTCGTTTTGCAGAGTTAACCTTCACTTGCAGAAGAAGCTGGGATACTATTTTCATTCCACCGTGACCGACAACTATCAAGATCATAGGAGAAGAACAACAGTCAGAAGAATTCCTGAGAGCTTCCCAGTATACTCCACCATCAATTTTATTAAGGGCCAGAACACTTTTTACTGGATGAATATGATTTAAGCCGAGCCTCGTCAACTGTTTACAGACGTCCACTGCAAGTCGAAGTTTCGTCGACTCGGTAAAAAACAACCTATTTTAAATTCAATATATTTAGAGTTAATAATTTTGTTTTGTAATACTTGAGTAACCTTAATTTTACATTTTACCTGGCCTTACTAATGGTTCCAAGAATCTTACGAACCCTGGGATAAGAACTATTTATTGTTATATTTAATTTGTATAAGTCAAAGGATTTTGATCAATTGACAATCGATATATTTTTGTATGATCGATTTGATAATATTATTATTTTGGAGATAACGGTGACTGTGAAATAACAGATAAAATTAATAAAGGATCTTTATTGTATGAGATAATGTTTTAAGTTATTGCAGAATAGATACTATATGTAGTGGGTGGAATAATTTACAATAAAAGGTTGATTCAAACCCGATGAACGGCTAACCTAGAAGCACGCTTATTACAAGTAACAGCGCTAATTGCTTACAGCTGGTGGAACGGGAGATTGCCGAACTAGCGTGTTTTCAGTACAAAATTTGAATAGAATTCTCTAACATCGAGGGACTAGGGTTGACAAGAATACTCAATACATTCAGTCAATACACTGTATATATCGTTGATATTGCCCAACTACTGAATACTAAGTTAAACCTATATCGTAGTACGATTATAAGTTAAAAGAACATAATTATAATTATATTTGCCTAATAATATATTTTCAGGAGGTTTCATCGGTAACAACCTAATAGATACATTCATTAATGATACATTGATTAAAAACAGGTAACAACATTTTAAGTGTTACAAATTGCCACCTTCAACGTGTTGATTGACGTTGATACAAGGGAGTCTCATATAATTAGCTACACCCATAAACCAAGTTCTTTACAAATTGGCGAACCCAACAGTGGGGCTTTCACACATCCTCAAATATAATTAAAAACACAAGAGAAGTGTTTCTTAACAAATTGGCGCTCAACGAGTGGGCTTTAGTTAAGTAAAAAATCATATTAAATATTACTTAACTTGAGCAGGCAACCATTAGAGGCACAGGAATGCATACGAGAGGTGTTACTAAAAGGATGGAGAAGGAACAAGAAACAGAAGAAGACAGACGGGAAGAAGAAACAGAGGTAGTTACAGACACCGAAAGGGAACAACAGGCGAGCAATACTGAGGATGCCCAAGGGGACAAACCAGATAAAGTGGAAGCCAGAAGCGAACCAGCTTGGCAAGAAATGATGAGGCTAATGATGGAGAAAATTGATAGCATGAAGGAAAGCAATAATGAAAATTTCAGAAAACAGGAGGAAAACTCAAAGCAAACCAAGGAGGAAAATAATGAGAGTTTAACACAAATCAAAGAAGATTCCAGGAAACAGAAAGAAGAATTAGATAAAAAATTTGATGAGAATTCAGAAAGGCTAGAAAACAAAGTAGACAAAATTAACGAAAACTCAAAGAAACAAAACGAAATTTCGAGTGAGAATTTAATCAAACTGATGAATGAAAAGTTTGACATAAATAAAGATTAAAATGATGAGAATAACCGGCTGATAAATGAAAGTTTAAACCAAATCAATGAAAGGTTTGACAGAAACGATGAGAGCTTAAGGCAGATTCAAGAAAATCACAAACAAATTGACGAGAAAATTGAAAATAGTAATAAGGAATTACGGCAAATTATAAATGAACAAAACCAAGCGCTGAGGGAAGTCATCAATGAAAGGGTTACAAATGTCAATGAAACACTTAACAAAAGGGTAGATAATAATGAAGAGGAAGTAAGACAGCAAATAAATGAAATTAAGGTGGGTCTGGAAAAGACAGATGAAACCATAGTACAACTTGCAATGGAAGTAGAGGCCAAAATTAACCATGGGGAAAATACCAACAAAACTATGATAAATCAAGTACAATTAGAAGCACAAGAGAAATTGGACGGGGTGCAAATTAATATAGCTGGGAGAATTGAATTGGTAAATAATGAAATGACACAAATAAAATCCCAAGTAGTTCAAAATAAAGAGACTATAGAAAATATAATAACTCAGGAAGTAAGTAATATAAAGGAATCAATAGAGATTTTACAAAATCGACCAATGTATCTAGCGCATCACATCATAGCCCCTGAGCATAAAGATAATATCAATTTTAAAATTTATAGGGGAAATCCCATAGAATTCCTGGAGAGAATAGGCGAATGGTTTAACCGAATTAAAGTAACCCGATGGAACGTAATAAAAAGTTAGTTAGATGAATGTTTCAATAGTATAAATGATAATTGGTGGTCAGCTGTCCGGAATGAACTTAGTGATTATGAGGAATTTAAAAGGGCTTTTAAGTCAAAATACTGGTCAGATTCTGTACAGAACATGATTAGACATAACATTACTAACGGGAGATTTAATTTTAACCAAGAGCAGTCACCAACTTCTTACTTTTTGGGAAAGGTATGTTTAGCGCGTCATTTCGAACGGCGGATACCAGAGGAGTGTTTGGTAAATAAATTGTCATATCATTTTGAAGAAGAGATAGTTCGTGCCAGAAGCAGTGGACAAGTAAAGACTGTAGAAACAATGGAAACCCTGTTAGCAAGTTACGAAATGGAAGACTATTATCAAAGGTCCCGACGGCAAGGTGAATATTACAAAGATAGAAGGGAAGAGACAAATCAAGAGTCGCGTCCAGGAACAAATCGATTTAATAATAATAATTATCACCGAAGGGTGAATGACCAATTTACGAACAATCGTTATCGTAACAATTATTACCCAAGTAATCACTATACTAATCATGAGAGTAACAGATACAGAACAGGCCGCAGGAATTGGGACAATGGGAGAGAGTATTGGAACAATAATCGTGCTAACAACGACCAACGAAATCAACCCAATAATCGAATTCGAGAGGAGGATCTGCCTAGACACCAAGAAACCCATAGAGATTTTAGACCCGATGATGGCAACCCAGGAACCACTGCAAGGGACGATCGTCCGCAGGATAGAATGGAAAACTAAGTACAGCAGTGGAAGTATCTAGTAACCCCTCGCTGCTGGGATTGGAAGGGTATGTACAAAAGCATAAGAAAAATAACCAAATTATAAAAATTACAAGGAACAATTATTTAAAGGACATACGAAATGATTTATCGGAAGAAGTGTTACCGTCAGAGAATAAAACTGACAATCAAATTATATACATTATGGCAGAATTGCAGGGAGTTATGACAGAGATAGTGATTGATATTGTCGCGAACGTGTCGCTACTGGACAAGGTAGAATATAACCGAATAAGGGAGAAGTATAAGAAAAATATACCAACATTACCAGTTAACAACATGGTTATTATAGGTGCTACTGGCAGACCAAATAAAACAATACGGCAGCAAGTAATGATGGAAGTATCTAGTGAAGGTAAAACTATTCCTATGTTGTTTATGGTAGCTCAAGGACTACCATTTAAAGCAATGCTAGGGTGTGATACGCTGCGGCGCCACTCAGCTATTATTAATATGGGCAGAGGAAAAATAACCCTGTACCATGAAAATGGAGAATGGTCAAGTGAAATAGTGGATCATAAAAATGCCACTCACCAAAGACATTCTTTTACTTTAATGCGTGATGATGAAATGGAATATAAAGCACCTTTTGAGGAATTAACCTGTACTAAAGAGAATGAATGGAAGGAAAAATTGCAAGAGATTTATTTGTTTAAAACTGTCAATAATAATAATGGAGTAACACCTGAACAAAGCAATCAATTAATAAAGGTTTATAACAGATATAAAAAGGTATTTTCGGATTTGCCAGGGAAAGCCAGGAATTTTATTTGTGAATTGTCATTTAAACAACCTATTAATTTTAACCGTAAATCATATCCTATACCCCAATCCCTAAAACCAGCAGTGAGAAGGGAAATACAGAGTATGATGGAACAGGAGATAATTGGATATAGTTCATCATCATACACCAGCCCTATAGTAGCTATAAAGAAAAAGGATGGTACAGTACGTTTATGTTTGGACGCCAGGGAAATAAATAAAAATATAATCAATGATAGAACCTCACCCGGGGAAATTGAAGAGTCAATGAAGAAATTTAAGAATTGCAGATATATGAGCATATGGGATGCTGTTTGTGGATACTGGCAGGTGGAGTTACATCCCAACAGTAGGAATTATGTTGCCTTTATATTTGAAGGTAGAAATTATCATTTTAAACGTCTTCCTTTTGGGTTAGTAAACTCTGTGGCGGTTTTTATTAAGTGCATGGAACAGGTTCTGGGTGAAGAAGTGTTAGCCTTCACAACAGTATATGTAGACGATATATTAGTAACTTCAACCACATGGGAGGAACATTGCCGACGTGTGGAAATGGTGTTAAGCAAGTTAGAAAAGAGCAACATTACATTGAAATTGAATAAGTCAAAATTAATAACCAATCAATTACAATTCTTAGGGTTCATACTCTCTGAAAATGGAATATCAACATCCCCTGAAAAAGTGGAAGCTATTCAAAACTTCCCCAAACCTAAAAATATTAGACAGCTGCAATCATTCCTAGGAGTGTGCAACTATTACAGGAAATTCCAAAGGAATTATTCCCAATTAACAGCAAGATTTAAACACTTGCTGTCATCTAAACATAAATGGAAGTGGAAGGAGGAAGATGATGAGACATTCATTTTAATTAAAGAGAAATTTTTACAAAATATCATCCTGCGCCATCCTGTTTTTGATAAACCATTTTTTATAAATTGTGACGCCAGTGATGTGAGCCTGGGTGCTGAGCTATATCAGGAAGATCCAGAAGGAGACCACCAAGTAATAAGTTTTGCCAGTCGAGTCCTAAATCAATGTGAAAGAAATTACAGTGTCACGGAAAAGGAATTATTGAGTGTATGCAATAAATTCCGCACATATGTATTAGGTTATCCTTTAACAGTACGGTCCGACCACAAATCCATATCATTTATACAGAGATGCAAACTAAACCACGGTAGATTAACTCGTTGGATATTGGCTCTCCAGGAATACAACATAACATGGGAGTATGTGCCAGGAAAGCAGAACACTGTTGCTGACGCTCTATCTAGGGTAAATCTGGAAGATTGGACTTTTGAAATTGAAAGAGACGATGTTGGAAAAATATACCTTATAATATCAGCTAGAGAAAAATTAGTAGAAGTGCTAACAAAAATTCAGGAAGAACAAGCAAAGGATCAGAGATTGTCCACTATACAAGAACGTCTCCGGAATAATGATACTATAATTATGCAATATTATCAAAATTATAAAGGCTTAATCTTCATAAAGTCTCCTGTTGAAAAGAATAAATGGAAATTATACATTCCCAAATCTACAGAACCATTAATAATAAAAATTTACCATCAAATGTATGGACACATGGGTTCCATCAAGGTAGTGAAGGCACTAGAGGAGCATGTATATATTAAGGGTTGGAACAAGAAGGTAAGGGAATTAATAAAACGATGTGGAATTTGTAAAAGGGTTAAAGTAAACAATGAACGAAAGGAGGGAGCTTTAATAACTATTACTTCAGAGAGAAAATTGGAAAAAACGTTTCTTGACATTTGCGGACCTTTCCCACGTAGTGGAGGCAGGCGCCGATATAAACACATTGTAATTATAAAGTACAAAAATAAAGAGGGGTTACAGCTTGATGAATCCCTAGGTAGTGGCGAGGCATGCTCCAAACAGATAGAGAGAGACATATATACACAAACGTCCATGTTACAACTAACATCTGTTTTGGCACGTTCAACCACATTTCTATACTTTTTCGTCTGCCTGTATGTTTTTCTTTCTGCTTCCTTTTCTCTCTTCCTCTTATTAATTCTCTGCCTTTTGACGTATATCTTCTTCTTTCTTTTCAGCTAAAACCTTATTGTTAATGTGTATTGCTAAAGTAGATATCATATGTTTGCGAGCCTGGCACAGTTTGGATCCAGTGTACAGCGTTGCCAAACGTTACCGAGCATTGCCTTATACGCTATTATACAACATGTATGCCAGCACTGAAACGTTTGAAGGTCACTGACTAATTGCAAACAAGCGCCCCTAATGTTGCCTAATCAGGATTTTTGAGCGTAAGTCCGTCACGTTGATTTGTGTCAACAAAAGTTCTTTACTTTTTTTCTTTAGATTCTAATAGATTGGACGTTGAAAATACATAAATGTGGAATCTTAGTTTAACAAATTTATTAGAAGCTGTTGTAAATTTTCCAAACCGTCTTTGTGTGAATTGTTAGACGTCCTAATGCTACCATTTGTGCAGTGTTGTATTCGTTGTGTATCCGTTGTATGTATGGGTAATTTTCTAAAAACTTAAATTTAAAGGTATCTTATTCTGGTTTATTTTTTATACACATTTTAAGCAATCGTCATAGCAACAGATCAGTCGATAATAGCACGCTTCTGAGGTACACTTCGGAAAAAATTAGCCATTCTCACAAAATTGTGATTTCTACACTAGGACGATTTTACGTATAAAATTTACTGTCTACTGTGAAAATAGTAATTGTACAAACTGTTAACTATGGCATATGGCATTTGAGATATTTCTTCAACGACAAGTTTTATACGGCTATGTATTAGAACTTGTATGTATACGGCTTGTATTCATGTACGATTAGAACTTGAAATGGTGGATTTTATTCTGAGATTATAAAAAATATATTACTGCAAGAAATTTGTAGCATTCTAATAAACACTATGTAATGACAATAATCATGAGGTTACCTTTGGTAGGTCCGTTGCATTAGTAAGTGCTGCATTTAGAATGTAAAGGTTTGATGTTATGAAAAAGAAAGAGATACAAAAAATATCATTTTCATAGTTGGTAAGATCAGAAAGTCTCTTTGAAACTCTGTAACACACTGATGCTTTACACAGGAGCAATGCTGCCAATCTGCGACTTATGACACAGTTTAATATACGTACATCAAGTAATATTTGATAACACTTCGGTATTATAAAAATCGCTCATAGTAATAAAGATAGACGACACTATAGCGATGTATTTAAATTGCCAACAGAATTAATTTAAATTTACAGTAGATAATAAATCTAATTATTAAAGACATAAAATTTGATGTTGTTTGGCATCGAGTAAATAACAGCGCAATAAAAATCCATCGTTACATATTTTTCAAATTTATTAGCAATCGAATCATATTTTCAGTTTCAATTCTTAAAATTTTTGAAACAAAAAGTTATTTTCGTACTCCTCTTAAAATACCTAATGCACACAAAATTATTGCATTTATTTGCCAATGTTTGCAAACGATTTTTGTTTCCTTTTCGTCGTCGTCGTCGTCGTCGTCGTCGTCGTCGTCGTCGTCGTCCTCATCATCATCATCATCATCATCATCATCATCATCATCATCATCATCATCATCATCATCATCATCATCATCATCATCATCATCATCATCATCATCATCATCATCATCATTTGTTACAAATATAATTATACTATCAGTTTAGGATTGCAGTATTAACATAAGTCAGAGACACAATACAAATACAAATGTTAATAAAAATAAAAATACAAATAACAGCAATACAGAATGTACTGTACTAGTGAACTCTATTCTTTTACGGAGTTCGTACTCTGAATGAAATTCCGTAAGTATTAATAGTAGTTACGTATTGCAGATCTACTGCTGTTAAAGGGAATTTTGTATTATTGGATTGTACATCTTTCAGAAGCCTGCAACATTCAGTTTGAAATCTTTATTATACATATAATAGAGCTGTTGGCCATGAATTCTTAGCGAATAATCCTCTTAATTGTCTCAGGATTTTTCATTTCGTTGGGACGAATAAATTTAAAGAGAGAATAATGCAAAGTGATTAAATAAATCTGTAATTAAGTATGGGAACTATGTATATGAATTTCTCACTTCAAAACAATCAATATTGTACAAGACTATGAAAATAGTCCTATGTGAATCACATTAATTACAACACAGATAATGGCAGGAAAATAAAATACGGTATAAAATCTTCAGAGACACACAATGTAAACTGTCAGACAACATACAAAGGAGTTTAATAAGAGATTACAAAGAAGAGAAATGTAATAACGCAATGGCCATGAAATTATAGATGTAGATTGAAGTAACGTGTAGAAAGGATGGCACACAAGTGACAACGGTTAGGGAAATATTATTTTAATTTATTCCATTACTACCTTCTGTTCAGTTGAATGCTAATTGACACTGTCAGGTAGCCTGCAACAACAAAATATTGCAGTTTCTAAATATAAAACAGAACTGTTTAATTTGAACACGCTTTTCTTCTAAGAATAAAGGGTTTAGTATTAAACTTAATCGCGTCCTAATCTCCCTTGGGGTGTCGAGGAGTTGAAAAGAAATCGCCACTGTAGCCTCTGATGAGCAAGCGCCCTTGCCTGATTCCAAAGATGCTCGTGTCCACCAAGAAGTCTTGCACAGTGTCTTGCCATGACGTCTGACTCTTCCCCTAGATCGTTGTTAGGAGATTCTTGCCTCATATACTTTACTGGGAAGTCTCTCATCACACATTCACCAAACGTGTCCTAAATATCTCATTTGAGACGTTTTTATTGTGTCAGCCACTAGCTTTATTTTAATGTTAAACTTATTGTAACATTTCTGCCCTTGGCAGCTAATCCGATGGTTTTCAGGGGCTCTTGAAATAATCATGGTCTTTGACTTACTTGTGGGTCCCATCTACTAAGCTATTCATTCCAAACGTCCAAGTTATACTGAAGGTTTTCCTCTGAGCTGGCTTCAAGGACCAAGTCGTCTGGAAACGCTATGGTGCCCAAAGTGACTGATCTCATTCTAAAATTTTCTACATAATTTCTGTTAAGAGATTGCACTCCTTCACAAGTTTACCTGTTAGTATTATGTACAACAATCGGCATGAAGCATCTCCTTGCTTTACCCAACAAAATATTTTGAATTCTTCTGACTTTGCGTGGAAAGTTCTTACATAATTGCGCAGGTTTTTAAATACTTATAAATCTCTGGCTTAGACCTAAACCTGCTCAAATTTTTTCTAAGATGGGCCTCAATGGAGACCACAAAATCCTGTTAAAGTCATTCTCCATGTCTATAAAGCACAGATGTAATTCTTTATTATATTCATTGGCCTTTTCAGATGTTTGCCTAGGTGGGAGTATGTGACCTATTGTGGTCCTATTTGGCCTAAACCCATTCCTGTTCTTCCAGTTCCCCTCAAGTCGTTCCCTTAAACGTTGTTCAAGTATACTGCTACATATTTTCCCAGGAAAACGTTTGTGTATTTTTACTATCACAGATATTTCCCAATCCTTAGGTGTTTCAATTGTTTCCTTGCCAACTGCAACACTAGAAGTAACAGATCTTCCCCACTTTCTCCCACCTACTTGATCGTCTCTGTGGTAATCCCATCTTGCCCAGCCCCTCTGCTCAGTTTCAGCTTTCGATGGCCGCCAGCAATTCATGTCCATCTATTATTCTATTTAACCCATCAGTTACTTGGGCCCCTACTCTGCAATTATGTCATTTTCCGCTTCGTCTGAACTCAGAGTCTTAAAATACCTCATCCATCTACTCATGACTTCTTTTTCATCTATCAACAACACACCATTTTCATCTGTAATAAATTTTATAGGACACTCCTTTTCTTCCAAAACATTAAGTAACAGCAGAAACTGTGTTGCCTTTAAGTACAACAGAATTTGGATAGAATTAACAAAACACATTATCAATGTTATCCACGTATTTCTTAACAAAAGAATGAATCATTCATTTTCAGTAAATAGATTTAAATAAAATCGTGTAGATTTAGGTGTAGTAATTTCATAAATCAATTATCAATACATATGGGGGTATTAATTTTAATTTAATGCGTTTTGTAATTCTGATTGAAGTATTTTGTAATATATATATATATATATATTTAATATTAGTTAATATAATGAAATAATAATAATGAATATAATAATATTATTAACGCAGAAAATAATTATAAGCTTACCGTTGCATTATTAAGGGCTGCTTTCAAAATGTAAGTGTTTAGTGTTATGAAAAAATAAGCAAATATGAAAAGTGTCATCTTCATAGTTGGCTAAAACAGAAAATTTTCGTTGTAACTGTTTTGTGTAATGGTGCTTTACAAAGAAGCTATGCTGTTAATCTGCGACAGCACAAATGCTAATAATAATCTAAAATAAGTATTGTTTGATAGCGCGAGAACATAACATCTCTCATAGTAATAAATATAAATAATTTTCAGTGTACTTTAATTGTGAAATAAAATTAATTCCAATTTAAAATGCAAGATAACCCTGTTATTAAAACGTTTTTATAAATTTCTATTTGCGTAATAATAGCGAAAACGTAATGTATCATATTTATACTGTATTTTACCAAATTAGTAACATTTATTAATAAAAAATTGGTATTTAAATTTCTACAAGTTTACAAACAAAGTAAATAATTCAGAAACTTTTTGTAGCTCATCGTAACGCATTGATATATATATATTTATGCGCGCGCGCGTGTGTGTAAATATTTTAATTTGACCTCGTGCCTCTGCAGTAATGCAGGTATGTCTTTTGGTATATCTTCATTACACTTGGTATATCTTCAAATAAATATAACTGCAAGTTGGTTTATTTACATCTAATGCACGTTTCACATAAAGCTGTCCTGCCATGCTACCTGTACTTATAAATTCAGCAAAGTCCCACGTACAGGTAAAAATGACACCATCAGCCAATCACAATAAAGATGGTGTATGATTGGCTCGCAACAATGTATGCCATTAGGTACTCACTTGTTTTCCGAGAAGTACTGTGGGGAAGGCTGCTGATTTCCCGCGATGCCACCTGTGCTAATGGTTATTGCTAATTTCAACCCCCGCACAGGTAAAAACTGCATCATCGGCCAATCAGAAACAAGAAGGTGTGCGAGAGGATCGCATCGCGCCATACCATAAAGTATTTAATGCGATGTTTTCGCCCCGCCGTTTCACCTAACTTTATCGCCGCCATGAAACCGCAGCGACCTCCTGTGCGCCCTGGCGCGCAGGCTGGTGGCCGTGTAGCTGGTCCTGGCCCTAACCGGCGAGAGGCATTCCCACCTCTCACTCGTTCATCTGCCAAGGTCCCGGCAGCAACTCCGGTTGCTTCCGGTGCCGCTGTCTCGCCTGCAGTCGTCGCTTCGGCGCCGCCTGCAGCGACCTCAACCCCGGCGCCTGCCGGAGTGCCCGCACCCTCCTACCTCTAAATCCATGGCCGCTAAATCTGTCTCACCTCCAGCCCGATCGGGCAAATCCAAGCGCTCTCGTCGTCGCCGGAACTCCGCCGGCCGACCTACATCATCACAGGTTGCACCTGTTCCAACACCGCGGGCTCGACCCGCCCCCAGTCATCGACCTCAACCTCCCAGCGAGCAGTCAACTCAGTTCGACAGCCCAGCGCCATCTGCTACCCCCTGTCGAGGCCATTCAGTCTTGTCCTCCGGAGTCCCGGTAATCTTCTCGGGCCTCGGCGGATCCCCTGACTGCCTGGGCAGACAATCTTGTTGCATCGATAAGGACTGCTCGCGACACTACCACAGTGCTAACCCTGGTCTTCCAATCATTAGCTACCCTCTTTCCTCTACTTCCCCTGCATGGCTAATAGCCTGAGGATCGTTGCGTGGAACGCTTTCGGGCTACTCCCCAGACGATCTGAACTGATGACTTTCGTGACGGAGTATGATGTTGATATCATACTTCTTTCCGAGACTCAACTGGCTCATTACCATTCATTTTCCCTTCCTGCCTATGTCTGTTATCGTCAGGATCGTCCCCTACGGCCTCGCTGTCCCCCCTCGGGGGGGCACAGCTGTCTTAGTCCACAGGCGGATATCCCACAGGCTTTTGCCTCCTCTAGATACATCTATTATTGAAGGCTGCGCGGTGGCGGTGTACGCCGGGGGATCGGAGTTGCGCGTTGTTTCTGCGTACCTCCGGCCTGGCCGGCGAACTCCGCCACCGCCTGAGGAGTGGGACGCCCTCCTCGACCACCCCCTCTCAACCATTGTAGCGGCGACTTAAACGCCAAACACCCTTCATGGAACAGCCGCGTTGTTAACGCCTATGGAAATTCTCTGTTCCGGTTCGTCTCTGGCGACCCGGCACTTAATGTCATCGGCCCTAAAGACCCTACCTACTTCCCCTTTCACGGCCATCGGCCGGACGTTCTTGACGTAGAAGTTGTCAAGAACGTTGCCCGCAACATCGAGGTCTCGTCTGTGTCGGATCTTTCGTCCGATCACAATCCCCTTGTTATAACTGTTCGAGAGCTGTCGGCGTCACAGCGACTTCCCGCTCAGATTGTTAGGAGAGTCAACTGGCGCTCCTATCATGACGAGCTCTCTCGAAGGTTACCATCTCTTCCGGCGGACCCAATCGTCACTCGTGACGATTTGGATCTCCGCGTCACAAATCTTCAGGAATTTGTCCAAGGTGTCATGAATCGACACACCTACGCATTCGAGGTGAGTCATCGTAAATCGGCCTTACCTGCGGAAGTACTCCACGACCTCTGGCTACGGCGCCAGCTCCGCCGCAGATGGCAAAGGATCCGTGACCCAGTCGTTAAGCGACGATTTCAAAACAGTCCCTTTACGTTCAGCAGCTACTGCGGGACGTAAACTCTGATCGATGGGACTCATATCTTGTGTCTCTTGAAGTCGATCACGCCTCCGTCTGGAGAGCGGTGAGTAGACTGACCCGCGAGAAGAGAACTCGCAACCCGCTGGAAACCCCGAACGGGATTGTGTCTTCATCAGAAGGCAAGGCTGGTGTCTTCGCCGACTGCATGGAGTCGCAATTTACCGTTCATCGAGGCGTTTCGGACCCTGCCCACTCGGCAGAAGTCCGGGACTTCCTATCTGGTTATTTTTCTCGCCCTCCCGCTGGCCCAGACCTCCCGTTCGACAGAGACGCACTCGTTTCGTCTGTCTGCTGACTAAACCGCCGCCGCGCCCCCGGTCCTGACCGGATCGGGGCCGCTGCATTACAATATCTCCCAGCCTCAGGCGTTGACCTCGTCCTCGAGCTGTTCAACTCTTGTCTCCGGCTACAGTACTTTCCCCACCTGTGGAAAACTGCCAACATCGTTATGATTCCTAAACCCCGCAAGCCGCGCAGGCTTCCTGAAAGCTATCGGCCAATATCTGTCTTGCCAGTTATCTCGAAGGTGTTCGAGCGGTTCCTGCTGGCCCGCATCTCGCCGTTGTTGGATAATTTTATCCGCAACGAACAGTTCGGGTTTCGCAGAGAGCACTTGACCACGCTTTAACAAGTCCGCGTGGTAACGCAACTCTCTGACGCCATCAACAGGCGAGCGGCTTCGGCCGCCGCACTGCTGGACGTGAGCATGGCCTTCGATAAAGTCTGGCACGAAGGTCTTCTCTTCAAACTTGCCAGCTCCCTCTTACCATCGTCCATAGTGTTTTTCCTCCGGTCGTATCTCAGCGACCGAACCTTCAGGGTGAGCGTCGACGGAACCTGCTCTGCAGTTCGTCCCGTCTCCGCCGGCGTACCTCAGCGATCTGTCCTCGGCCCCGTTCTGTACCTTGTGTACACGAACGACCTACCTGTCTTGCCCGGTGTCAAGTTGTCTTTGTTCGCTGACGATGCAATGTATCATTACAGCTCTGCGTCCCCGCGTTTTGCGAGCACACAGTTGCAGCGTCAATTGGACCAGCTTCCTGACTGGCTTCGGAAATGGCGGGTGACGATCAATATGGAGAAATCCGAGGCGATCTGTTTCACTCATAAGTCCATCTCCCGATGCCAGCCCCTCTCACTGGAAGGGAGGCCTATCGCCTACAAAGAGTCGGTGAAGTATCTAGGCGTTCGGCTCGACCGGCGTCTTTGCTTCAAAGCCCACGTGACTGAAACCCTCTCCAACGCTCGCGGCGTCCGAGCCAAACTTTACCCATACCTCGCGTGCCGCAGCCCCTGGCGCTGCGCACGAAAGTTACCCTCTATCTGTTGTTTCTCCGGTCTGTATTGATCTATACAGTAACGGCTACGTTCACACACGCGTGTGCGGACGCTGCGCTTCTTGGTACCAAAGTACACCTGGCCGCATGAGCAGGGAACTCCGTACACACCGCACGATGACAGCGGGTCTCGGACGTCCTTCGTCGGCCTCAAGAACTGGTGGATCTTCCTTGTCGGCTTGAACATTGGCCTCTCACCGTGCCGACTGAGCAGCCTACCAATGCGGTCCGTCACCCCATGGTTGTAGGGTAACGCCGCGAAACCGACGGACTCCCGTAACTCCACTTCCGGCCTGGCTGTTCTTCTCGGGCGGACGCTCGTATCACCTCCCCGACGGAATATCCATTGGCCTGCAGCGCTAGTTCGAGGTGGCGCAGCTCCTCATCGAGGTACCGGGGCTCGCATATCCTCCTAGCCCGGTCCACCAAGGTCTTCAACACCGCCCTCTTCTGGCTGGGATGGTGGTTTGACTGTTTATGGAGATAGCGGTTAGTGTGCGTCGGTTTTCTGTAAACTTTATGTCCGAGGCTGCCATTGGTCCTTCTAAGGACCAACACGTCCAGAAAAGCCAGCTGATTGTCGGTCTCCCTCTCATCGGAAAAGATGAAATTGCCCGCTGCTCGAACCTTTCCATATAAAAGTTCGCCACCACAGGACTGAGTGGACTCCCCATGGCCACACCATCAATCATTTCAAAGAACTCACCGCCGTACTGAAAATATGTAGTTTTTAGAACATGCCGGAAAAGCGCTGTAATGTCTGCCGGGAAAAGGTTAGCTAAGTGGCCAAGGACATCATCCACGTTCACCATAGTGAACAACGAAACCACATCAAAGCTGACCATAATGTCTCCAGGACGCAACGAGAACCCACCGAGTCTTTCAAGAAAGTGGGTCGAATCCCTCACATGTGACTCCGTACCACCTATATGTGGCCGGAGAAGTTCAGTCAAGTATTTAGCCAGATGGTAGGTTGGAGACCCTATGGCGTTGAAGATGGGTCTGAGCGGGACGTCCGGCTTGTGGATTTTGTGGAGCCTATAAAGCCTAGGTGGAAGGGCTTCCGAACACCGGACGGCTGCCTTCACATCAGGCTCCAAGGAAGACCGCCAAGGAAGCTCGCTGGTTAGTAGCAGTATCCGACCTCTCACGCCAATCCGTGTTGTACTTCCAATAAACCGTCAAACTCTAGTAGCTTTAGACTCGGGCCTCTTGCTGTAACCTAACGTTCGACTGGCGTGCATTGAGTCGGTGGAGTCTGAGGTTAGCTGGAGCGCGAGGAGGATGTACGTGATACTGCTTTCACCCACCCAGTGGATAGTGTTCCCCTATTGCTACTGAAAGATGGAGGAAAAGACATAGACCGCCGACAGATATCCTGTGGGTCAATTACAGGTTTCGGGCGAACGAACATTTTGGGTGTCGGATCTCGTCATGTTGATCAGCGGTGTACCACGGGATGGAAGTGTAAATGCGACACAGCATGGAAGTTTACAATTTTTTTTTTCATAATTGGTAACTTTTTGGACCCTGGATGAAGCACATTAAAATTTTCAATCCTCAATATTATGGAGAGTTTTTTGCTAGAAGGCTGTGTAATCTGATATCTCTCTTGTAGTCATAAAATCTTTACAAAACTTGTTGATCTACGCTTCCTTCCAAGTATATACAAAAGTTTTACTTTCCAAAACTGAAAACCAAGTTGAGATTTAAAATTTTTTTAAATATTCTCTTTAATTGGATACTTCTCACTGATTCTGCAATTTTTGGGTGCTTCAATCTTAGAAACAATAGCGTTATGTGAGGTGAAACTTTGGACACACATGCTATGTTTACGAGACTCGCTTGTTCAATCTGTAAGTAGTGGTGAGACATCCTCCAGACAGACACAGTGAGATACACAATCACACAAACGTCTATGTTACAACTAGCAACAGTTTTGGCAAGTTCAGCCACATTTTTATAATTCTTCGTCTTCCTGTATGTTTTCCTTTCTGCTTCCTTTCCTCTCTTTCTCTTATTATTTCTCTATCTTTAGACGTATATCTTCTTTTTTCCCTGCAGCTTAGCTTATTGTTAATGTGCATTACTAAATTAGAAATCGTATGTTTGCGAGTCTGGCACAGTTTGGCACTAGTGTACAGCGTTGCCAAACGTTAATGTGCGTTGCGCTACACTCCATTATACAAGCACCTTATGGTTTGAAGTATCTGGCACAGTCTGGCACTAGTGTACAACGTTGCCAAACGTTACTGTGCGTTGCGCTACAACCCCTTATACAAGCACCTTAAGGTTTGAAGTGCCTGGCACAGTTTGGCACTAGCGTACAGCGTTGCCAAACGTTACTGTGCGTTTCGTGACACGCCGTTATACAAGCACTTTAAGGTTTGAAGTGCCTGGCAGAGTTAGGCACTAATGTACAGTGTTGCCAAATGTTACTATGCGTTGCGTTACACGCCATTGTACAAGCACCTTAAGGTTTGTAGTGCCTGGCACAGTTTGGCACTAGTGTACAGCGTTGCCAAATGTTAATGTGCGTTGCGTTACAAGCCATTATACAAGCAGCTTAAGGTTAGAAGTGCCTGCCACAGTTTGGCACTAGTGTACAGCGTTGCCAAACGTTACTGTGCGTTGCGCTACACGCCATTATACAAGCACCTCAAGGTTTGAAGTGCCTGGCACTGTTTGGCACTAGTGTACAGCGTTGCAAAACATTACTGTGCGTTGCGTTACACGCCATTATACAAGCACCTTAAGGTTTGAAGTGCCTGGCACAGTTTACCAAGGAAGTTGCATTGAACGTTATATTAGAAACAATCTTGAACGTGAACCAATTTGTCGATATATGCTACGTGGACTATGATAAAGCGTTTGATAAGTTACGACACGACCTCTCATGACAGTACTTAAAGAATAAATCTAGACAACAGTAATGTGACAACTCTTTACCTTCTTTAACCACTATTGAGTGGTGGTAACGAACAAGGCAGTAGCGGGCTTAAACGTAGGTAAAAGGCATTACAGATGATCCTTGAATTATTCCAATAATACGGTTTTAGAAGCAGCAACTACAGAAAACTTGCAGAATTTAATCAATAACATCGTTGAACATCTGTCATTGCACCATTGGTCGACATTATGGAATAACATAGACTAACAAACACCTTTCAGGGGGTGAGTTTCTGTCAATGGTGAAAGCATGTGCTAATTTTAGATTTAATCAAGAACATTGGAAATTGACACAGAAGTATCTGCCGTTCTGAAAAGACATTTTTTGATCGGGTAAAGACAGATGAAACATACACAAAATATATTAAACTCGTAAGCTTTTTACTCTGAATGAAACTCATAATTTGATGGCTCAAACGGATTTTCACATTTTTGTTTAAATATTTATTGCCAATTTTGATTCCTGTTTTCGTAAATTTGAAAACAATCAAAGTAACTCTGCAAAGTTGCGTTACACGCCGTTATATTATGCATGCCAGCACTGAAGCGTTTGAAGGTCACTGACTAATTGCACACCAGCGCCGCCAATGTTGGCTATTCAGGTTTTTGAGCGTAAGTCCGTTATTAATAAATCGTCGGAATCGAAGATGTTCTGCTCAGGTGTGTTTCTCGGCGTTTCGCAGGAATTTGATAAAGTCTGGCATCTTCGACTGTTATACAAAATTAAAGAAAAAACTGCCAAATAATTGTTCCCGTATTCTACATTCCCACATAAGGGGGGCAGAGTGTTTCAAGTCAAACTCTGTAATGCTACTTCTCCTACATTACCAGAGGGGTCAGGTGTTCCGCAGGGTAGTGTCCTGGGTCCGGTACTGTACTTCCTGTTCACCTCGGTCTTACCGTCAACCAGTGAAATCACTGTTGCTACCTACGCCAATGACACAGCAATCCTAGAGACACACACCGAAACCTCAATAACATCTCTTATGCTACAAGAATCATTAAACAGCGTTCAGTTATGGCTTGATAAATGGTGCATGAAAATCAATTCGTCCAAGTCCACGTTACCTTCACCCCACGTAAGGATAACTGCCTCCAGTATCAATTAACGTTCGACCAATACCCCAAGCTGGAAGTTTTAAGTACCTTGGGATGCAACTGGACAGGAGACTAACGTTGAAAAAACACATAACCTCTAAGAAGATAGAACTTAATTTCAAGGTCAGAAAGATCTACTGATAGATAGGCGGAATATTACGGTTAAGTCTCATCAACAAACGTTTAATATATAAAACAGTTCTTAAACCAGTATGGACTTATGGCATTCAATTTTGGGGTACTGCTGGTACGAGTAATATAGAGATTATAGAGCGCTTTCAGTCCAAAACTTTAAGATCAATAGTCGACGCTCCGTGGTTTGTCTCCAACAATTCTACACCCCGAGACTTCAAAGTTCCAGCTGTGAAAGAAGAAAGCATGCGCCCCTGCAGGAGTCACGTCTCTAAATTAGAAAAGCATCCAAACCCCATAGCAATTAATTTGTTAGATGATAGTGAAGATATTTATAAACTAAAAAGGCACAAACTGTTATACTCACCAATTAGGTTTAACAAAAAATGTATGCTCTGTATTATCTGTATTCTAATGTCTGTGATATCTGTTCTGTAATATCTGTATGTTTTGTATACGTGTCATCATTACGTGTTAATGTCAACTAGTATGTGTGCCTAATACGCCCAGTGTTTAACATTTTGAACTTATTGTATCAATGCCAGCAGCAAGTGGAAGTTTTTTTTGTTCATTTGTTTACATGTTTTTGTTATTTAGTCTTGTAATTTGTGTATCTGTTGAATCTGTTAACAAAAACAAGAAAAGGTGTCACTGGTCAGCTCTTCATAATCAAGTATGTGTTTAGTCAGACAATTTGTTCAATGTCCGCTTAGCCAAACAGATCACAAATCTGCAATAAACTGACGAAAAAAATTATACAACATACACGGCAGCAGTGAATCGTTTGAAGTTCACTGACCAATTTTAAACCAGTGTCGCGCCGCCAACGTTCGTGCGTAAGTCCGTCACGTTGATTTGTGTTAACAAAAGTTCTTTACTTTTTTCCTGCAAATTCTAATACAATGGGCATTGAACATTCATATATGTGGAATTTCAGTTTAAAATTTTATTAGAATCTGTTGAAAATTTTCCGAACCGTCTTTATCTGAATTGTTAGACATCCTAACGCCACATTTTGCTAACGCCACAATTTGTGCAGTGTCGGATTCGTTGTCCATCCGTCGAATGTACGTGTAATTCTCTAAAACAATTAAATTTAAAGGGTATTTTATACAGATTTTGGTTTGTGCACATTTTATGCAATCGTCATAGCAACAGATCAGTCGACAGAAGTACGCTGCAGAGGTTTGGCAACACACTACAGACAAAATTAGCCATTCTCACAAAGTTATGGTTTCCACTCTAGGTAGATTTACCTCAGAAACCTACTGTCCGCTGTGATAATAGTAATTGTATAACATGTTAACTATGACATATACATTTGAGGTATTTATTCAATGACAAATTCTATATGGGTATATGATAGTAGTAACAGTATTAAATTATAATTCAAAGTTTATTCTTGAACTTTTGGAGATTGCAATTGTAGATTTTATTCTGAGTTTATAATGAAATTATATTACTGTAGAAAAATTGTAGGTTTCTAATGAACACTATGTACAGACAATAATCATGAACTTACCTTTGGTCCGTCCAGTGCATTAGTAAGAGCTGCATTTAGAATGTAAATATTTGATGTTATTAAATAATGCAGAGATACGAAAAACATCATTTTCATAATTGGTAAAATCGAAAACGTTCCTTGTAACTGTTTTACACACTGATGCTTTATACAGGTGCAATGCTGCTAATCTGGGACGTATGCCACAGTTTAATAACCATTCGGGTACAATAAGTAATATTTGATAGCACTACATTATTATATCTCTCATAGTAATAAAGATAGACGAGACTATTGCTGTGTATTTAAATTGTCAATAGAATAATTTCACTTTACAGTAGACAATAACTGTATTTATTAAAGACGTTTTATGTATTTGTATTTTCGCATCGAGTAATCAATAGCACATTAACAATGTATCGGTATCGTAGTTTACATATTTGGTAACAATTATTATTACTAGTAGGTACTTTAATTTTTATAATTTTACAAAAAATAATAATTTTTGAAGTCGTCGTGACATACGTAATACACACAAAACCATTGCGTTCATTTTCCAATATTCTCTGATGATTTGTCTTGCTTTTGTAGTCGTCATCATCATTATCATATATTACAAATGTATCTGTATTACCAGTTTATGGTTGCAGTATTACCACAATACCCATGCTAAATTTAAGAATAAAGTAATACAAATAACAGCAGTAAAGACTATACTGTACTTGTAAATTTCATTTTTTTACCTTAGTTCGTACTCCGAATGAAACTCCGTTATTATTAATAGTTATTAGTAGTTAAGTGTTTCAGGTGTTCTGCTGTTTGAAGGCAATTGATTAATATTGTGTTATACATATTTCGCAAGCCTGCAACTTTTAGTTAGTAATTTATAATTATGCATGGCATAAAGCCTTTGTCTATGAATATTTAACGAATAATCCCCGTAATTATCTCAAGATTTTTAACTTGGTTGGACGAATAAATTTGAGGAGAGAATAAAAGGAAGTAATTGAATACAACTGTAATTAAGAAAATGAAAATGTAAACGGATATGAGACGCAGAGTTGAGCTGCATATATGCGTAAACACAGGATGTGCAATGTATGCGGGTAGATAAGAAGGCAAAGCTTACTAGTATGGGGTCATGAGGCCATATGTCTCGTAGACAACTGTGTGTTTTTCGCACCTTTCCTTAGTCGTGGTTTGAAAATGGTTGTGACACAGTAGTGTCAAAGTCTTGAGTTTTGATCTAAATGGAGACATTACTTCCAAGTAAGTGAAGACGCTACTTCTTCACAAGGGCTATGAGTATATGGTTAAACGTTCAAATCAGTATGTTACATTCTGTGTGTGTGTACGAAGGGAATACATCAGCATGTCAAGTGTACATCAGAAAAAGGAGCTAATTTTAGGGGCAGCAAGAACCGAAAATAGAACTCAGAATTTTAATAAAATTGCAAAAGTTTAATTGGGGATAGGATTATTAATAATTTTAGTGAAAAGTCATTTTTATTAGAAGAAATTTATATTTACATTTAACATAAGTACATCCAAGTCACACGTCGTAGTATATAGCCTACATACGTGTGTATGCAAATGTAAAAAACATTACTATCATTTCTTGTTATAGTAACAATATATTTTACACGGATCAACTAATAAATGTACAAAGCAAATAAGGAAAAAAATTATACTCTACCGACATTTCAAACATGTATCCAAATAATCTCATTGACGATACTATAAATATTATAAAAAATTAGGTGTCACTGGCTATAATTCATTTTTTGCATTAAACAGTAGTTCGAGGTGGCGCAGCTCCTCATCGAGGTACCGGGGCTCGCATATCCTCCTAGCCCGGTCCACCAAGGTCTTCAACACCGCCCTCTTCTGGCTGGGATGGTGGTGTGACTGTTTATGGAGATAGCGGTTAGTGTGCGTCGGATTTCTATAAACTTTATGTCCGAGGCTGCCATTGGTCCTTCTAAGGACCAACACGTCCAGAAAAGCCAGCTGATTGTCGGTCTCCCTCTCATCGGAAAAGATGAAATTGCCCGCTGCTCGAACCTTTCCATATAAAAGTTCGCCACCACAGGACTGAGTGGACTCCCCATGGCCACACCATCAATCATTTCAAAGAACTCACCGCCGTACTGAAAATATGTAGTTTTTAGTACATGCCAGAAAAGCGCTGTAATGTCTGCCGGGAAAAGGTTAGCTAAGTGGCCTAGGACATCATCCACGGTCACCATGGTGAACAACGAAACGACGTCAAAGCTGACCATTATGTCTCCAGGCCGCAACGACAACCCACCGAGTCTTTCAAGAAAGTGGGTCGAATCCCTCACATATGACTCCGTACCACCTATATGTGGCCGGAGAAGTTCAGTCAAGTATTTAGCCAGATGGTAGGTTGGAGACCCTATGGCGTTGAAGATGGGTCTGAGCGGGACGTCCGGCTTGTGGATTTTGTGGAGCCTATAAAGCCTAGGTGGAAGGGCTTCCGAACACCGGACGGCTGCCTTCACATCAGGCTCCAAGGAAGACCGCCAAGGAAGCTCGCTGGTTAGTAGCGGTATCCGACCTCTCACGCCAATCCGTGATGTACTTCCAATACACCATCAAACTCTAGTAGCTTTAGACTCGGGCCTCTTGCTGTAACCTAACGTTCGACTGGCGTGCATTGAGTCGGTGGAGTCTGAGGTTAGCTGGAGCGCGAGGAGGAAGTACGTGATCCTGGTTTCACCCACCCAGTGGATAGTGTTCCCCTATTGCTACTGAAAGATGGAGGAAAAGGCGTAGACCGCCGACAGATATCCTGTGGGTCAATTACAGGTGTCGGGCGAACGACCATTTAGGGTGTCGGATCTCGTCATGTTGATCTGCGGTGTACCACGGGATGGAAGTGTAAATGCGACACAGCACGGAAGTTTACAATTTTTTTTTCGTAATTGGTAACTTTTTGGACCCTGGATCAAGCACATTAAAATTTTCAATCCTCAATATTATAGATAGTTTTTTGCTAGAAGGCTGTGTAATCTGACATTTGTCTTGGAGTCGTTAAATCTTTACAAAACTTGTTGATCTACGCTTCCTTCCAAGTATATACAAAAGTTTTACTTTCCAAAACTGAAAACCAAGTTGAGATTTAAATTGTTTAAAATATTCTCTTTAGTTGGATACTTCACACTGATTCTGCAAAGTTTGGGTGCTTCAGTCTTGGAAACAATAGCGTTATGTGAGGTTAAACTGTGGACACACATGCTACTTTTACGAGACTCGCTTGATGAATCCGTAAGTAGTGGTGATACATCCTCCAGACAGACAGAGTGTGATACACATACACACAAATGGCCATGTTACAACTAACCACAGTTTTGGCACGTTCAGCCACATTTGTATACTTCTTCGTCTTCCTGTATGTATTAATTGCTGCTTCATTTCCTCTCTTTCTCTTATTATTTCTCTATCTTTAGACGTATATCTTCTTTTCTCCTTGCAGGTTAGCTTACTGTTAATGTGCACTACTAAATTAGAAATCGTATGTTTGCGAGTCTGGGACAGTTTGGCACTAGTGTACAGCGTTGCCAAACGTTACTGTGCGTTGCGTTACAAGCCATTATACAAGCACCTTAAAGTTTGAAGTGCCTGGCACAGTTTGGCACTAGTGTACAGCGTTGCCAAACGTTACTGTGCGTTGCGTTAAAAGCCATTATACAAGCACCTCAAGGTTTGAAGTGCCTGGCACAGTTTGGCACTAGTGTACAGCGTTACCAAGGAACTTGCATTGAACGTTATATTGCATGTTAGAAGGAACACTTCACTTGCATTGAACGTTATATTAGAAACAATCTTGAACGTGAACCAATTTGTCTAGATATGCTACGTGGACTATGATAAAGCGTTTGATAAGTTATGACACGACATCTCATGACAATACTTAAAAATTAAATCTAGACAACAGTAATGTGACAATTATCTCCGACTTCTATAGTATAAAAGAAGCTACATGACATTGAGCAGAATGCGCCCCGTAAACTGAAATAAAATGAGGTGTTAGGGGAGGAAGTGTTTTACTTCTAACCCTCTTTAACCACTATTGAGTGGTGATAACGAACAAGGCAGTAGCGGGCCTAAACGTAGGTAAAAGGCATTACAGACGATCCTTGAATTAATCCAATAATACGGTTTTAGAAGCAGCCACTACAGAAAACTTGCAGAATTTAATCAATAACATAGTTGAATATTTGTCATATCGCTATTGGTCGACATTATGGAATAACATAGACTAACAAACACCTTTCAGGGGGTGAGTTTCTGTCAATGGTGAAAGCATGTGGTAATTTTAGATTTAATCAAGAACATTGGAAATTGACACACAAGTATCTGCCGTTCTGAAAAGACACTTTTTGATCGAGTAAAGACAGATGAAAGATACACAAAATATATTAAACTCGTAAGCTTTTTACTCTGAATGAAACTCATAATTTGATGGCTCATACGGATTTTCACATTTTTGTTTAAATATCTATTGCCAATTTTGATTCCTGTTTTCGCAAATTTGAAAACAATCAAAGTAACGCTGCAAAGTTGCGTTACACGCCATTATATTATGCATGCCACCACTGAAGCGTTTGAAGGTCACTGACTAATTGCACACCAGCGCCGCCATTGTCGCCTATTCAGGTTTTTTGAGCGTAAGTCCGTTATTAATAAATCGTCGGAATCGAAGATGTTCTGCTCAGGTGTGTTTCTCGGCGTTTCGCAGGCATTTGATAAAGTCTGGCATCTTCGACTGTTATACAAAATTAAAGACAATCTGCCAAATAATTGTTCCCGTATTCTACATACCTACATAAGGGGGGCAGAGTGTTTCAAGTCAAATTCTGGAATGCTAGATCTCCTATATTACCAGAGGGGTCAGGTGTTCCGCAGGGTAGTGTCCTGGGTCCGGTACTGTACTTACTGTTCACCTCGGTCTTACCGTCAACCAGTGAAATCACTGTTGCTACCTACGCCAATGACACAGCAATCCTAGCGACACACACCGAAACCTCAATAACATCTCTTATGCTACAAGAAACATTCAACAGCTTTCAGTTATGGCTTGATAAATGGTGCATAAAAATCAATTCGTCCAAGTCCATGTTACTTTCACTCCACGTAAGGTTAACTGCCTCCAGTATCAATTAACGGTCGACCAATACCCCAAGCTGGAAGTGCTAAGTACCTTGGGATGCAACTGAACAAAAGACTAACGTGGAAAAAACACATAATCTCTAAGAAGATAGAACTTAATTTCAAGGTCGTTAAGATCTACTGGTAGATAGGCAGAATATCACGGTTAAGTCTCTTCAACAAACTTTTAATATATAAAGCTGTTCTTAAACCACTATGGACGTATGGTATTCAATTTTGGGGTACTGCTAGTACGAATAATTTAGAGATTATACAGCGCTTTCGGTCTAAAACTTTAAGATCAATAGTCGACGCTCCGTGGTTTGTCTCCAACAATTCTACACCCCGAGACTTCAAAGTTCCAGCTGTGAAAGAAGAAATCATGCGCTTCTGCAGGACTCACGTCTCTAAATTAGAAAATCACTCAAACCTCATAGTAGTTAATTTGTTAGATGATAGTGAAGATATTTATAAACTAAAAAGGCACAAACTGTTATACTTACCAATTAGGTTTAACAAATAATGTATGCTCTGTATTATCTGTATTCTAAAGTCTGTGATATCTGTTCTGTAATATCTGTATGTTTTGTATATGTGTCATCATTACGTGTTAATGTCAACTAGTATGTGTGCCTTATCCTCTCAGTGTTTAACATTTTGAACTTATTGTATCAATGCCAGCAGCAAGTGGAAGTGGTTTTTGTTCATTTGTTTACATGTTTTTGTCATTTAGTCTTGTAATTTGCGAATCTGTTTAATCTGTTAACAAAAACAAGAAAAGGTGTCACTCGTCAGATCTTCATAAACACGTATGTGTTTAGTCAGACAATTTGTTCAATGTCCGCTTAGCCAAACAGATCACAAATCTGCAATAAACTGAAGAAAAAAAATTATACAACATACATTGCAGCAGTGAAGCGTTTGAAGTTCACTGACCAATTTTAAACCAGTGTCGCGCCGCCAAAGTTCGAGCGTAATTCCGTCACGTTGATTTGTGTCAACAAACGTTCTTTACTTTTTTCCTGCAAATTCTAATACAATGGGCATTGAACATTCATATATGTGGAATTTTAGTTTAAAATTTTATTAGAATCTGTTGAAAATTTTCCGAACCGTCTTCATCTGAATTGTTAGACATCCTAACGCCACAAATTGTGCACTGTCCGATTCGTTGTCCATCCGTCGAATGTATGTGTAATTCTCTAAACAATTAAATTTAAAGGGTATTTTATACAGATTTTGGTTTGTACACATTTTATGCAATCGTCGTAGCAACAGATCAGTCGACAGAAGTACGTTGCAGAGGTTTGGCAACACACTACAGACAAAATTAGCCATTCTCACAAAGTTATGATTTCCACTCTAGGTAGATTTACCTCAGAAACCTACTGTCCACTGTGATAATAGTAATTGTATAACATGTTAACTATGACATATACATTTGAGGTATTTATTCAATGACAAATTCTATATGGGTATATGATAGTAGTAACAGTATTAATTTATAATTCAAAGTTTATTCTTGAACTTTTGGAGATTGCAATTGTAGATTTTATTCTGAGTTTATAATGAACTTATATTACTGTAGAAAAATTGTAGGTTTCTAATGAACACTATGTACAAACAATAATCATGATCTTACCTTTGGTCCGTCCATTGCATTAGTAAGAGCTGCATTTAGAATGTAAATATTTGATGTTATTAAATAATACAGAGATACGAAAAACATCATTTTCATAATTGGTAAAGTCGTAAACTTTCCTTGTAACTGTTTTACACACTGATGCTTTATACAGGAGCAATGCTGCTAATCTGCGACGTATGACACAGTTTAATAACCATAAGGGTACAATAAGTAATATTTGATAACACTACAATATTATATCTCTCACAGTAATAAAGATAGACGAGACTATTGCTGTGTATTTAAATAGTCAATAGAATAATTTAATTTTACAGTAGACAATAACTGTATTTATTAAACACGTTTTATCTATTTGTCTTTTCGCATCGAGTAATCAGTAGCTCAATAACAATGTATCGGTATATAGTTTACATATTTGGTAACAATTATTATAACTAGAGGGTACTTTAATTTTTATAATTTTACAAAGAAAAAAAAATAATTTTTGATGTCGTCGTGACATACTTAATACACACAAAACCATTGCGTTCATTTTCCAGTATTCTCTGACGATTTGTCTTGCTTTCGTAGTCGTCATCATATATTACCAATTTATCTGTATTACCAGTTTATGGTTGCAGTATTAACACAACACAAATGCTAAATTTTAGAATGAAAAATACAAATAACAGCAATAGAGACTATACTGTACTTGTAAATTTCATTTTTTTACATAGTTCGTACTCCGAATGAAACTCCGTTAGTATTAATAGTAGTTAAGTGTTTCAGGTGTATGGGGTCATGAGGCAATATGTCTCGTAGACAACTGTGTATTTTTCGCACCTTTCCTTAGTCGTGGTTTGAAAATGGTTGTGACACAGTAGTGTCAGAGTCTTGAATGTTTATCTAAAAGGAGACATTACTTCCAATTAAGTAAAGACGCTACTTCTTCAGAAGGGCTATGAGTATATGGTTAAACGTTCAAATCAGTATGTTACATTCTTTGTGTGTATACGAAGGGAATACATCAGCATGTCAAGTGTACTTCAGAAAAAGGAGCTAATTTTAGGGGCAGCAAGAACCGAAAATAGAACTCAGAATTTTAATAAAATTGCAAAAGTTTAATTGGGGAAAGGATTATTAATAATTTTAGTGAAAAATCATTTTTATTTTAAGAAATTTATATTTACATTTAACATAAATACATGCAAATCACACGTCGTAGTATATAGCCTACATTCGTGTGTATGCAAATGTAAAAAGTATTACTTTTATTTCTTGTTATAGTAATAATATATTTTACACGGATCAACTAATAAATGTACAAAGCAAATAAGGAAAAAATTATACTCTACCGACATTTCAAACATGTATCCAAATTATCTCATTGACGATACTATAAATATTATAAACAATTGGGTGTCACTGGCTATAATTCATTTTTTGCATTATACAGTAGGGAAGTTGTTAAATATATTATGCTAATAATGAACTAAGCATAACAAAATTATTTCAAAGTGTTCAACTCCATCTCACAACATATGAATACATTTTATTGTATCATAAATAAAAACATTTTTAACATTTTCGTCATTATTGTTATAATATTAAACATTTGGAATAAGCTCACAGTGTTTAAAATATTAACTTTTGCTAAATGTATATACATAATTGTGGCTGTGGGGAAATTTTTGGTAATATTGATTGAACTGGCAACACTGCTTTTTCGTTTCAGCTTTTTCGTGACGCACTGAATCAGTTTTCTGCTCTAGAAGGGCAAGGTGTATTTGTCCGATGAAAATTAACACCCAAATCTCGCTCTACAAAATATTCTAGCTCCTCCATCAATATCATCGGATACAACAAGATACCTGTAAAACGAACGCATCTATGGTGTTATGGGAATATTTTCATCACACGAGTTGTTTACAAGACTAGGAGTCGAATATTTTGATCAGACGCCTCGCCTAACCAATTAGTTGATAATGTGTGAAATATTAACTAAAGTAACACAAAGTTAATATTATTATTAATTTTATTAGTTATAATAACACAAATCTCATATTATAGACGCACTTTGAAGTAACGTGTATAAAGGATGGCACACAAGTGACGACTGCTATGGTTCCGTGACAGAAGACATGTGGGAACGCCGCGGCGAACGTGGTAAGTCCTTTGAAGTCGAAACAAACATTCAGTACAGATCGAAAGTAAAAGAAAAAGATAAAGGTATTACAGATTTGGAATAGTCTACAGGAGTAAATCTAGTGTACTTAATTCAAGGAAGATACAAAGTCAGAAATCAAATGCAGTCATAGGTATGACACAGAAGTAAAATATATGACTAGATGTTCACATGTCATAATCATTTACATACATAGTTATTTAGAAAATATATAATTTGATTTTATAACATTAACGTTAAAGTTAATCATATTTTATATCAATGGTGCACATTAAAAGAACTGAGAGTTTCTGCAGCAACATATGCTGATACTTAATTGAAGCGTTGTAAGCCACTCGCACATAGTAAAGCGTGCTTTAAAGTAGAGGATACACCGCAACGTATACACTCAAGCGAAACGATTTGGTAGCCTTGTGTACAGTACCGTTGTTGACAAGGCGGCATAAAACCGTGGGACAAGCGTAGGGCTTACTGTAGTTGTTTGTCTGAGTTGCAGTTTAAGCAAGGTAGAGGCTTTTGAATATGTTATCAGACGACAGAAGTTGAAAAGTCGAACAATGGTATGTGTGAATATAATTCATTCTAGTCTATTTAAGCAGAGAGAAAGAAAACGTAAAATGGGAAGTGAGTTTGCGTGTGTGTATGTGTGTGAAATAATAGATAGAGAGAGAGAGAGAGAGAGAGAGAGAGAGAGAGAGAGAGAGAGAGAGAGAGAGAGAGAGAGAGAGAGAGAGAGAGAGAGAGGGAGAGAGAGAGAGAGAGAGAGAGTGAGAGAGAGCGAGAGGGTGAGAGAGGGTGAGAGAGTTAAAGTGAGAAAGAAAGAGTGACAAAGAATGAGATACAACCATGGCATAGTGCAATAATGAGATAACCGTTTGACCATGTAGAAAATCATTGTCTTGGAAATTAGTGGATGTTATGATTAGATATAAAATACCGCAAACATAACTGGAGAAACAAGACTTTGATTATTATACTTCGATTCATACAGGTGTGTCTCGCCGCATCTTAATATTACACATTTGTCCTGGTACACTAAGTGTTAAGGATCATATTAACTACTACCTGCTTCTTCTTCTGATTACCAACGGCAAGTCTAATTATAACATTATTTTTAGATTACCGTAACATTTATTTGTACCTAGTAATTCGACAAAAAATATGATAATAGTATAAACAATTTGTAATTTTATCTCATTGTTCGGCATTTGTAGGCTTTCAAAAATCAGTTTTGGAAATGTTGAAACATTGAACGTATCAGTTTTTCTTGGATTTCCTTGTCCTTGACGTGTCCGTTACTTAACTAAATACCAATATTATATTAACGACTTCAATTGTCTTCCGAGTCGTTAATATAATAGTGGTATTTAGTATCAGTTTTGTTTTCGCAATGATTTAATACAATTGAACAGTAATACATTTGAAGCTTCACAATACTTGATAATTTAAAACAGTATAGGGGTGTAGTTGTTTATAAACTGTAATTTGCAAAACACTGCTTACATAGATGCTGGTGAATTTGTTTGTTTGGAATATTTAACAAAATTTTATCAGCGGACGTAAATGCACGATGCTGAATTTTAAAATAACCGTTCTGAGTTAAAAACAGTAGGAAACGTTCAGCTTCCGCAAAACCAAAGTCCCTATTGCTTGAGATTATGTCTCTTATAAGCGATATATCACGAAACGATACCTTCTCAAATTTAGGTATTTCGATTGTTTTCCAATGGAGAAGTTGCAAAACTAATTTCCGCACTTGTGTGTGTAAAAATGCGCTACTTAAGTTATGTAAGCAGTCCGGGGCTATCCAATAGTCTTTCAAATCTCTAGTTTGCAGGAAGTTCAAAACCGACCAGGTGCTGTACACATAATAATTTGACATACAGTAACCATTATAATAAGCCTTCACGTCTTGGTACTTATGCAATATCTTGAAGTATTCTAATTTTTCTCTTACCTCTTCCCCTGTCAGTCCGTAATACTTGACATATGGATGATATCCCAGAAAGGGAAAATGACCAATAACATTTTGCTCTTTGAATAATACAATTGATAGACGCATACAATCGTTAATCAAACTACCTTTAACGTACTCATTATTTTCCAGTAAATTATACATAAAGTTCTGGATAAAAAAAATTGTTTTGTATCCGTCCGGTAATTGAAAATCCCTTGACAACAATTTCCAAACGGGAGCTTCAAAACCGTCAATTAAAACTATTACTTTTTGACTATAATGCAAATACAACTTTTCTGATAAATATCCTAAAGCATTCTGTAATTCTAATTCTGATAAGTTTTTGTAATAATTTTTATCAGTGTATAGTGAAAAACGGTATTTCTCAATATCGTCCAGCGGAGTGCTGTTTATTAGGTACCCGTGTTCTAAAAATGAATCACTTATTACGTCTTTGAACATATCTAGAACATCAGTAAAACTATTCCCTTTTGCCTTTTTAAAAGTGATGAAAATTACGGGGTATTTCCCGCAATGAAAGGAAAAAAAAGTATTATTCCACTTAAAAATATTTAGGTTGTGTTTTACAAATAGTCTGCAACCCTGTGTTAGACTGGAAGATATCAGCCCATTTTCTGGCTGCAGGAAAGTCTTCAGCATTTTTAAGTTCACTGTTTTCCCGAAACCGCTTGGTGCAGTTATACGAATAAAACGATATCTCTTATATATATCATGCAATAAATCCTTTATGAGCAGCGATTTGTCAACGAAACACGTAGATAGTAAGACATCTTTAAATTCTGGTTCACGTAACAGGCATGTCCTTTTCATTGCCACCTGTAACAAAGAAAGAAATAAACATTTGAGGGTTTTTCATAGTAGATATACTTTAAGTAGCTGGTATACTTGAAAGGTAAGGAAACATTGTTTTAATTGATATCATTTATTACAACCATCTGTTAATGCCGTTAGCTACAATGCTAATTATACTCGACTGCTGGCCTATAACAAGGAAATAGTGACCTTTATGAATATGAAACGCAGCAGCTTATTTGAATACGATTGTCTGCTAAGTGAAAGCTATTTTTACAAACTTGAAATATAACAGAATTGAGATTGAGTTAAGAATTCTATGTCCTAATATCGTGAAAAAAATTTAAGACAATTTAATTAAACGTCCATTTGGGGTAAGTAGATTTAAATAAGTTCATGCATGTGTACAAAGAGGCATTTTATAAATTCATTAAAAATATATAGGGTGCCACAATTCTCAATTATGAAGAGTTTTGTAACAATGATTGTAATTTTGTAGAATTAATATTTTCAGCTTTCAGAAGATTATTTGAATATTATCTTTTAAGTATTTGAGCTTTTCTCCTAGTTTAAACTATAAAAAACCCTTTACCGTATGAAGTCTTATGTCAAGTAGGTTTGTGTTTACTCTTTTAAATCATTATTTTATGGAGTACTGACAACTGAATTTATGTATTTCCAATTAAAATGTTGTGTACTGCCATAAGTCAAATTAATTGACTGTACATTTACACCCAATTCTTCCATTTTCTGTCTTACGTAGTGTCAAGAGTCATTCCAAGATACTTTGCAGTGTTTCCAAAACAAACTATACTACAATTACCAGTCTCTGGCAATGATGTCCTTAATTTTAGTTTGCAGAGTTTGAATGTGTTGATTTCTGTTCAACTAGCTTTATTTCCAAAACTTTGTCGACTGCTAATATCGTCAACAACTTTTTACACGTTATTCGTAGTATTCTCATATCATTATCTGCTACCCAAAGGACGGTATCATGATTAAGCGTGAAGTTTACTATTTGTTGTGTTTCACGTGTATACAAAACATAGTAACGTAAAATATTGTGCCACATAGATGAAAAACTAGTTGATATTATGGACAAAACATGTCATCGAGTTCTTTAAAAACGAAAATAAACAACAAGGATTTAGAACGCCCTTGTAACGAGAAACATTTCACATGCATTGAACGTTATATTAGAAACATTCCTCAACGTGAACCAATTTGTCTAGATATGCTACGTGGACTATGATAAAGCGTTTGAAAACGTACTACATGATCTTTCATGACAGTACATACAAAAAATTACAAGTTTATTTTAGATTAAATCAAGAACATTGGAAATTGATACAAAAGTACCTGCGGTTCTAGAAACAAACTTTTTGATCAAGTAAGAACACTGATGAAAGTTACACAAAATATATTATCCTTGTAAGGTTTTTACTTTGAATAAACTCATAATTTGGTACCTCATACTGATTTTTACATTTTTATTTAAGTATCTATCGTCAATTTTGATTCCTGCTTTCCGTAAAGTTTAAAATTATCAGACTAAGGCTACACTCAGATTTACGTAATAATTCTCATTATACTGTTACGCAGCGTGGAAGTTTACAACTTTTTATAATTGGTAACTTTTTTGGACCCTGGATCGAGAATATTAATATTTTCAATCTTTAATGTTATAGATAGTTTTTTGTTAGAAATCTGTCTAATTTGAAATTCGTCTTGTAGTCGTAAAATGTCTACAAACCTGTTTGATCTATGCTTCCGTGCAAGTATATAAAAGTTATATGCTTCAATCTTAGAAACAATAGCGGTATGTGAGGTAAAACTGTGGACAGACATACTACTTTTTACGACACTCGCTTGATGAATCCCTAGGTAGTGGCGAGGCATGCTATAACAGATAGAGAGAGAGATATATACACAAACGGCCATGTTACAACTAACATCTGTTTTGGCACGTTCAACCACATTTCTATACTTCTTCGTCTTCCTGTATGTTTTTCTTTCTGCTTCCTTTCCTCTCTTCCTCTTATTATTTTTCTGCCTTTTGACGTATATCTTCTTCTTTCTTTTCAGCTAAAACCTTATTGTTAATGTGTATTGCTAAAGTAGATATCATATGTTTGCGAGCCTCGCACAGCTTGGATCCAGTGTACAGCGTTGCCAAACGTTACTGAGCATTGCCTTACACGCTATTATACAACATGTATGCCAGCACTGAAGCGTTCGAAGGTCACTGACTAATTGCAAACAAGCGCCCCCAATGTTGCCTAGTCAGGATTTTTGAGCGTAAGTCCGCCTCGTTGATTTGTGTCAACAAAAGTTCTTTACTTTTTTCCCTGCAGCTTCTAATAAATTGGACGTTGAAATAACATAAATGTGGAATCTTAGTTTAATAAATTTATTAGAAGCTGTTGTAAATTTTCCAAACCGTCTTTGTGTGAATTGTTAGACGTCCTAACGCTACCATTTGTGCAGTGTTGGATTCGTTGTGTATCCGTTAGTATGGGTAATTTTCTAAAAAATTATATTTAAAAGGTATCTTGTTCTGGTTTATTTTTTATACACATTTTAAGCAATCGTCATAGCAACAGATCAGTCGATAATAGCACGCTGCTGAGGTACACTTCGGAAAAAATTAGCCATTCTCACAAAGTTGTGATTTCTACACTAGGACGATTTTATGTATAAAATTTACTGTCTTCTGTGCGAATAGTAATTGTACAAAATGTTAACTATGACATATGCCATATGAGATATTTCTTCAATGACAAGTTTTATACGGCTATATGACCGTAGTAAAAGTGTTAATTTAGAAATGGAAGTTAATGCATGTACGATTAGAACTTGAGATGGCGTATTTTATTCTGAGGTTATAAGGAATATCATATTACTGCAAGAAATTTGTAGCATTCTAATAAACACTATGTAATGACAATAATCATGAGGTTACCTTTGGTAGGTCCGTTGCATTAGTAAGTGCTGCTTGTAGAATGTAAATGTTTGATGTTATGAAGTAAAAAAGAGATACAAAAAATATCATTTTCATAGTTGGTAAGATCGGAAAGTCTCTTTGAAACTCTGTAACACACTGATGCTTTACACAGGAGCAATGCTGTCAATCTGCGACGTATGACACACTTTAATATACGTACATCAAGTAATATTTGATAACACTTCGGTATTATAAAAATCGCTCATAGTAATAAAGATAGACGACACTATAGCAATGTGTTTAAATTGCCAACAGAATTAATTTAAATTTACAGTAGATAATAAATCTAATTATTAAAAACTTCATATTTTAACATTGTTTGGCATCGAGTAATTAATAGCGCAATACAAATCCATCGTTACATATTTTTCAGATTTATAAACAATTGTATAAAATTGTCAATTTCAGTTCTTAAAATTTTCAAAACAAAAAGTTATTTTCATACTCCTCTTAAAATACCTAATGCACACAAAATTATTGCATTTATTTGCCAATGTTTGCAAACAATTTTTGTTTCCTTTTCGTCGTCGTCGTCGTCGTCGTCGTCGTCGTCGTCGTCGTCGTCGTCGTCATCATCATCATCATTATTATCATCATCATAATCATTATTTGTTACAAATTTAATTATACTATTACTTTATGATTGCAGTATTAACATAAGTCAGAGACACATTACAAATACAAATGTTAATAAAAATAAAAATATAAATAACAGCAATACAGAATATACTGTACTTGTGAACTCCATTCTTTTACGGAGTTCGTAATCTGAATGAAACTCCGTAAGTATTAATAGTAGTTACGTATTTCAGGTCTACTGCTGTTTAAAGAGAATTTTGTATTATTGGATTATACATCTTTCAGAAGCTTGCAACTTTCAGTTTGAAATCATTATTATACATATAATAGAGCTGTTGACCATGAATTCTTAGCGAATGGTCTAACGATACTCTTAATTGTCTCAGGATTTTTCATTTGGTTGGGACGAATAAATTTAAAGAGAGAATAATGCAATGTGATTAAATAACACTTTAATTGAGTATGGGAACTATGTATATGAATTTCTCACTTCAAAACAATCAATATTGTACAAGACTATGTGAATCACTTGAATTACAACACAGGTTTTGGCAGGAAAATAAAATACGGTATAAAGTCTTCAGAGACACACAATGTAAACTGTCAGAAAACATACAAAGGAGTTTAATAAGAGATTACAAAGAAGAGAAATGTAATAACGCAATGGCCATGAAATTATAGACGTAGATTGAAGTAACGTATAGAAAGGATGGCACACAAGTGACAACGGTTAGGGAAATATTATTTTAAATTATTCCATTACTACCTTCTGTTCAGTTGAATGCTAATTGACACTGTCAGGTAGCCTGCAACAACAAAATATTGCAGTTTCTAAACATAAAACAGAACTGTTTATTTTGAACACCTTTTTCTTCTAAGAGTAAGGGATTTAGTATTAATCTTAATCGCGTCCTATTCTCCCTTGGGGTGTCGATGAGTTGAAAAGAAATCGCCACTGTAGCCTCTGATGAGCAAGCGCCCTTGCCTGATTCCAAAGATGCCCCTGTCCACCAAGAAGTCTTGCGCAGTGTCTTGCCATGTCGTCTGATTCTTCCTCTAGATCGTTGCCAGGAGATTCTTGCCTCATATACATTACTGGGAAGTCTCTGATCACACATTCGGAAACGTGTCCGAAATATCTCATTTGAGACGTTTTTGTTGTGTCAGCCACTAGCTTTAATTTTAATGCTAATCTTATTGTAACATTTCTGACTCGGCCCCTGCGAGTTTTACCCTCCACTCGTTTCAATTATCTCATTCCCTGTGTATGAATAGCACTGAATTGGCTTGCACTGAGTGCTCAAGATTCACTCTCATACGTTTTATTAAAAACAATACCTTTTTTCCTTAGGGTTTTCAGTTTTTCAGTTAAACTTTTATTTAAAGCATGATACACATTCCCTGCACCGGTTAGTCTTTGATTTATTTTATGCAGATCCTTTTCCATTGGCACTAATTACAGAGGCAAGATACTTGAATTGTTGCACTAGTTCGAGTGGTTCCCCTTGGCAGCTAATCCGATGGTTTTCAGGGGCTCTTGAAATAATCATGGTCTTTGACTTACTTGTGGGTCCCATCTACTAAGCTCTTCATTCCAAACGTCCAAGTTATACAGAAGTTTTTCCTCTGAGCTGGCTTCAAGGACCAAGTCGTCTGGAAACGCTATGGTGCCCAAAGTGACTGATCTCATTCTAAAATTTTCTACATAATTTCTGTTAAGAGATTGCACTCCTTCAAAAATTTACCTGTTATTATTATGAACAACAATCGGCATGAAGCATCTCCTTGCTTTACCCGACAAAATGTTTTGTATTCTTCTGACTTTGCGTGGAAAGTGCTTACATAATTGCGCAGGTCTTTTAAAATCTTATAAATCTCTGGATTAGACATAAGCCTGCTCATATTCTTTCTAAGATGGGCCACAATGGAGACCACAAAACCCTGTTAAAGTCATTCTCCATGTCTATAAAGCACAGATGTAATTCTTTATTATATTCATTGGCCTTTTTAGATGTTTGCCTAGGTGTGAGTATGTGATCTATTGTGGTCCTGTTTGGCCTAAACCCATTCCTGTTTTTCTAGTTTCCCCTCAGTTCTTTATTTTAGACGTTGTTCAAGTATACTGCTGCATATTTACCCTGGAAAACGTTTGTGTATTGTTACTATCACAGATATTTCCCATACCTTAGGTGTTTCAATTTTTTCCTAATGTTGCCAACTGCAACACAAGAAGTAACAAATCTTCCCCACTTTCTCCCACCTTCTTGATCGTCTCTGTGGTAATCCCATCTTGCCCAGCCCCTCTGCTCAGTTTAAGCTTTCAATGGCCGCCAGCTTTTCATGTCTATCTATTATTATATTTGGTTCTGTTACTTGGACCCCTACTCTGCAATTATGTCATTTTCCGCTTCGTCTGAACTCAGAGTCTTAAAATACCTCATCCATTAACTCATGACTTCTTTTTCATCTATCAACGACACACCATTTTCATCTGTAATAAATGTTATAGGACACTCCTTTTCTTTCAGAACTTTAAGTAACAGCAGAAACATTGTTGCCTTTAAGTACAACAGAATTTGGATAGAATTGAGAAAACAATTTATCAATATTATCCACGTATTTCTTAACAAAAGAATGAAACATTCATTTTCAGTAAATAGATTTATATAAAATCATGTAGATTTAGGTGTAGTAATTTCATAAATCCATTATCAATATATATATGGGCGTATTAATTTTAATTTAATGGGTTTTGTAATTCTGATTGAAGTATTTTGTAATTTATATATATATATATATTACTTTAATATTTATAACTAAATTTACCTCAAGATATACTTTTTTCCTATTAGGAACATGTTTCGAGAGTTCCTATACACTCATCTTCAGCCTTCGCCATCTTGTTTCTGGTAAAGTATTTGTGTGTTGGCTTCTTTGTGTGTCATACAATATGCAATATATAGAAAACCAACTTCCACTAACATCATTATACCTAACCATTCTGACCACCCACCACAACATAAAATGGCAGCATTTTATTCGTTATTTAACAGAATGTACAAAATACCCCTAAACAAACAAGAAACTGACAAAGAAAGAAATATAATATACCAAATTGCTTATGCAAATGGATACAATAAAAATACTATGATCAAAATAGAAAATAAAATCAAATACAAAATATAAACTGAACAATTAAGAATTAATCAAACTGAACAACACATAAATAATAACAACAACAAAAAATGGGCCACATTCACATATATAAATAATAAAATGACAAAACTAACAAAACTATTCAAAAACACAGATATAAAAATAGCATACAAAACTAATAAAAATAAATTACAAAATCTAAATAGCTCACACAACAAAGATAATACAACAACCAACGGCATATACAAAATTGAATGCCAAGATTGCAATAAATGTTATATAGGACAAACAAAAAAACAGCTGAAAAAACGTTATTTTGAACACCTAAATGCATACAAGAAACCAAATATATATAAATCCAATTTAGCCACACATGCAATAAACACAGGACATGAATTCTCAGACATAACCAATGTAACACTAATAAAACATATACCACACAAAGGCACCATAATGAACATTTGGGAAAATTTACAGATTTACAAACATAAAACAAAAAACAAACTAATACCAGAACAAATACAAATCAATACAAAACATGACACAATATTCAAAGCACTCAACGTCGAAAATACACAAAATACAAAAACAGATACCACAACCACACACAATAATGCAACTTTAAAAGACCAAAGACCAACAAACTACCTTAATAAGATCCAGAAGCCAACACACAAATACTTCACCAGAAACAAGATGGCGAAGGCTGAAGATGAGAGTACAGGAACTCTCGAAACATGTTCCTAATAGGAAAAAAGTATATCTTGAGGTAAATTTAGTTATAAATATTAAAGTATTATATACATCAAGAAACGGACTGTAGCAGAAAGTGATTGAAATATATATATATATATATATATATATATATATATATATGTATATATATATGTATATATATATATATACATTTAATATTAGTTAATATAATAAAAAATAATTACTGTAATAATATAATTAATGCTGAAAATGATTATAACCTTACCGTTGCATTAATAAGTGCTGCTTTCAAAATATAAGTGTTTAATGTTATGAAAAATAAGCAAATATGAAAAGTGTCACCTTCATAGTTGGCTAAAACAGAAAATTTTCCTTGCAACTGTTTTGTGTAATGGTGCTTTACAAAGAAGCTATGCTGCTAATTTGCGACCTCACAAATATTAATAACAATATAAAATATGTAATGTTTGATAGCGCGAGAACGTAACATCTCTCATAGTAATAATTATAAATAATTTTGAGTGTACTTTAATTGTGAAATAAAATTAATTCAAATTTAAAATGCAAGATAACCCTGTTATTAAAACGTTTTTATAAATTTCTATTTGCGTAGAATAATAATAGTGAAAACGTAATGTATCAAATTTATACTGTATTTTTTACCAAATTAGTAACATTTATTAATAAAAAATTGGTATTTAAATTTATACAATTTTACAAACAAAGTAAATAATTTAGCAAATTTTTGTAGCTCTCCGTAACGCAATATATATATATATGCGCGCGTGTGTGTGTGTGTGTGTGTGTGTGTGTGTGTGTGTGTGTGTGTGTGTGTGTGTGTGTGTGTGTGTTGAATATTTTTAGTTGATCTCGTGCCTCTGCAGTAATGCAGGTATATCTTTTGGTATATCTTCATTTCACATTTTATATCTTCAAATAAATACAACTGCAAGTAGGTTTATTTACACCTAATGCACGTTTCACATAAATTAATCTGTATTTTTAGAGTTTTTTGTAAACTGTAATTGAATGTTTCGATTTTTTATGTTGGATGTTACTAGTTAAAGGATAATCGTTATTATTTCGATTTATAATAATTACTACGTTTTTAATTAATTTGACATTTTGAATATTTGGAAAGTTATGTTTATTACTTAAACTGTGTATAGTTAAATTAAATTTGTAAATATTTGTTTTGGAAACGGATTGCGATGTCAAATGAATCCCTCGTTAATTTTTTCTTCGTCTGGCCGACGTAAAAGTTATTGCAACCTGGACATTTTTTTTTTGTATATTACCATTGTAAGCTTAACTCCACTTAATTTTATGTTCCACATCGATTTTAAAATTTTTACCTCAATTTTTCGCCTATGGTGCACGTTAGTTTAATGATTTTTATGCTAAACCGCATTCGTACTAAGTTCAAAAATCACTTTATTATTTTATGCGGCATGGAATTTTACAGTGTTTTTAAACTCTCGATCATTTATTTGTGCCCCGGTCCAAATGTCTTTACATTTCCAAAGTGCGTAATACAATTACTATTATTGTTAAAATTTCGTTTAACAATGTTCGACGTTGAAACCTTGAACAAATTCTTTTGGCCTTTGGTGTCGCTACATTTTTAATTTTCCAAAATTCAAAACGTTTTCATATTTTGTTTACAATTCTCTTTATTTCCATACCCCTTTATGAGATCTGCAATGTTTCCCAAAACATTTCCCCTTATAGGGTTACCTGTTGACCGTCTATATTGTGCGTTCAATCTCAATGTGCACACATGCTGCGTTTTACGGTATTCGGTTAATGAATTCAAAACATGTGAGGCGTTTCCAGATAGACTAATATTGTGTCAGGAACGTTCGCATTTGCGAAAGGCGCGCGGGCGTACCGTGTGTGACCGAGTACCGACCCCTGGGTGTGGCCATGGACGGGCTCCGAGAACACGGCTGTTTATCGCCGCCGGTGTTGGGTGGCCTCCCGTTGGTCGAAGCCGCCCAGATACGCACTGCTTTGGAGTGCACCTTACTGTCGCTCACGCGAGCGCGTGGGTGGGCCCTTGCGAACGGTAGACAGGGTGGCCGGTCGCTCGTTAGTAGCTATGTCCGACCTCTCGCGCTAATCCGTGATGTACTTCCAATACACAGTAGAAATCTAGTAGCTTTAGACTCGGGCCTCTTGCTGTAACCTAAAGTTCAACTGGCGTGCATTGAGTCGTTGGAGTCTGAGGTTAGCTGGAGCGCGAGGAGGAAGTACGTGATCCTGCATTCACCAACACAGTGGATAGTGTTCCCCTATTGCTACTGAAAGATGGAAGAAAAGGTTTAGACCGCCGACAGATATCCTGTGGGTCAATTAGAGACGTCAGGTGCACGACCATTGTGGGCGTCGGATCTCGTCATGTTGATAAGCGGTGTACCACGGGATGGAAGTTTAAATGCAACACAGCATGGAAGTTTACAATTTTTTTTTCATAATTGGTAATTTTTTGGACCCTGGATCAAACACATTAAAATTTTCAATCCTCAATATTATGGATAGTTTTTTGCTAGAAAGCTGTCTAATCTGACATTTGTCTTAGAGTCGTAAAATCTTTACAAAACTTGTTGATCTACGCTTCCGTCCAAGTATATACAAAAGTTTTACTTTCCAAAACTGAAAACCAAGTTGAGATTTAAAATTGTTTAAAATATTCTCTTTCAGTGGATACTTAACACTGATTCTGCAATTTTTCGGTGCTTCAATCTTAGAAACAATAGCGTTATGTGAGGTGAAACTATGGTAACACATGCTACTTTTACGAGACACGCTTGATGAATCCGTAGGTAGTGGTGAGACATCCTCAAGACAGACACAGTGAGATACACATACACACAAACGTCTATGTTACAACTAACAACAGTTTTGGCACGTTCAGCCACATTTTTATACTTCTTCGTCTTCCTATATGTTTTCCTTTCTGCTTCCTTCCTCTCTTTCTCTTATTATTTCTCTATCTTTAGACGTATATCTTCTTTTTCCTTGCACGTTAGCATATTGTTAATGTGCACTACTAAATTAGAAATCATTTGTTTTCAAGCCTGGCACAGTTTGAGACTAGTGTACAGCGTTGCCAAACGTTACTGTGCGTTGCGTTACACGCCATTATACAAGCACCTCAAGGTTAGAAGTGCCTGGCACTGTTTGGCACTAGTGTACAGCGTTGCCAAACGTTACTGTGCGTTGCGTTACACGCCATTATACAAGCACCTTAAAGTTTGAAGTGCCTGGCACTGTTTGGCACTAGTGTACAGCGTTGCCAAACGTTACTGTGCGTTGCGTTACACGCCATTATACAAGCACCTCAAGGTTTGAAGTGCCTGGCACTGTTTGGCACTGGTGTACAGCGTTACCAAGGAACTAGTATTGAACGTTGTATTGCATGTTACAAGGAACACTTCACTTGCATTGAACCTTATATTAGAAACAATCATGAACGTGAACCAATTTGTCTAGATATGGTACGTGGACTATGATAAAGCGTTTGATAAGTTACGACACGACCTCTTATGACAGTACTTAAAGAATAAATCTAGACAACAGTAATGTGACAATTATCTCCGACTTCTATAGTATAAAAGAACCTACATGACATTGAGCATAATTCGCCCCGTAAACTGAAATAAAATGAGGTGTTAGTGGAGGAAGTGTTTTAATTCTAACTCTCTTTAACCAGTATTGAGTGGTGGTAACGAACAAGGCTGTAGCGGGCCTAAACTTAGGTAAAAGGCATTACAGATGAGCCTTGAATTATTCCAATAATACGGTTTTAGAAGTAGCAACTACAGAAAACTTGCAGAGTTTAATCAATAACATCGTTGAATATCTGTCATTGTGCCATTGGTCGACATTATGGAATAACATAGACTAACAAACATCTTTCATAGGGTGAGTTTCTGTCAATGGTGAAAGCATGTGCTAATTTTAGATTTAATCAAGAAAATTGGAAATTGACACATAAGTATCTGCCGTTCTGAAAAGACATTTTTTGATCGGGTAAAGACAGATGAAACATACACAAAATATATTAAACTCGTAAGCTTTTTACTCTGAATGAAACTCATAATTTGATGGCTCATACGGATTTTCACATTTTTGTTTAAATATCTATTGCCAATTTTGATTCCTGTTTTCGTAAATTTGAAAACAATCAAAGTAACGGTGCAAAGTTGCGTTACACGCCGTTATATTATGCATGCCAGCACTGAAGCGTTTGAAGGTCACTGACTAATGGCACACCAGTGCCGCCAATGTTGGCTATTCAGGTTTTTTGAGCGTAAGTCCGTTATTAATAAATCGTCGGAATCGAAGATGTTCTGCTCAGGTGTGTTTCTCGGCGTTTCGCAGGCATTTGATAATGTCTGGCATCTTCGACTGTTATACAAAATTAAATAAAAATCTGCCAAATAATTGTTCCCGTATTCTACATCCCTACATAAGTGGGGCAGAGTGTTTCAAGTCAAATTCTGTAATGCTACTTCTCCTATATTACCAGTGGGGTCAGGTGTTCCGCAGGGTAGTGTCCTGGGTCCGGTACTGTACTTCCTGTTCACCTCGGTCTTACCGTCAACCAGTGAAATCACTGTTGCTACCTACGCCAATGACACAGCAATCCTAGCGACACACACCGAAACCTCAATAACATCTCTTGTGCTACAAGAATCATTATACAGCGTTCAGTTATGGCTTGATAAATGGTGCATAAAAATCAATTCGTCCAAGTCCACGTTACCTTCACCCCACGTAATGTTAACTGCCCCCAGCATCATTTAACGGTCGACCAATACCCCAAGCTGGAAGTGCTAAGTTCCTTGGGATGCAACTGGACAGGAGACTAACGTAGAAAAAACACATAACCTCTAAGAAGATAGAACTTAATTTCAAGGTCAGGAAGATCTACTGGTAGATAGGTACGAGTAATATAGAGATTATACAGCGCTTTCAGTCCAAAACTTTAAGATCAGTAGTCGACGCTCCGTGGTTTGTCTCCAACAATTCTACACCCAGAGACTTCAAAGTTCCAGCTGTGAAAGAAGAAATCATGCGCCTCTGCAGGACTCACTTCTCTAAATTAGAAAATCATCCAAACCCCATATTAGTTAATTTGGTAAAAGGTAGTGAAGATATTTATAAACTAAAAAGGCACAAACTGTTATACTTACCAATTAGGTTTAACAAATAATGTATGCTCTGTATTTCTGTATTCTAATGTCTGTGATATCTGTTCTGTAATATCTGTATGTTTTGTATATGTGTCATCATTACGTGTTAATGTCAACTAGTACGTGTGCTTTATGCGCCCATTGTTTACCATTTTGAACTTATTGTATCAACGCCAGCAGCAAGTGGAAGTGGTTTTTGTTCATTTGTTTACACGTTTTTGTCATTTAGTCTTGTAATTTGTGTATCTGTTTAATCTGTTAACAAAAACAAGAAATGGTGTCACTGGTCAGCTCTTCATAATCACGTATGTGTTTAGTCAGACAATTTGTTCAATGTCCGCTTAGCTAAACAGATCACAAATCTGCAATAAACTGAAGAAAAAAAATGATACAACATACATGGCAGCAGTGAATCGTTTGAAGTTCACTGACCAATTTTAAACCAGTGTCGCGCCGCCAACGTTCGAGCGTAAGTCCGTCACGTTGATTTGTGTCAACAAAAGTTCTTTACTTTTTTCCTGCAAATTCTAATACAATGGGAATTGAACGTTTATATATGTGGAACTTTAGTTTAAGATTTTATTAGAAGCTGTTGAAAATTTTCCGAACCGTCTTTATCTGAATTGTTAGACATCCTAACGCCACAATTTGTGCAGTGTCGGATTCGTTGACCATCCGTCGAATGAATGGGTAGTTCTCAATTAAATTTAAAGGGTATTTTATACAGATTTTGGTTTGTACACATTTTATACAATCGTCATAGCAATAGATCAGTCGACAGAAGTACGCTGCAGAGTTTTGGCAACACACTACAGACAAAATTATCCATTCTCACAAAGTTATGGTTTCTACTCTAGGTAGATTGACCTCAGAAACCTACTGTCCACTGTGATAAAAGTAATTGTATAACATGTTAACTATGACATATACATTTGAGGTATTTATTCAATGACAAATTCTATATTGGTATATGATAGTAATAACAGTATTTATTTATAATTCAAAGTTTATTCTTGAACTTTTGGAGATTGCAATTGTAGATTTTATTCTGAGTTTATAATGAACTTATTTTACTGTAGGAAATTGTAGTTTTCTAATGAACACTATGTACAGACAATAACCTTGAACTTACCTTTGGTCCGTCCAGTGCATTAGTAAGAGCTGAATTTAGAATGTAAATATTTAATGTTATTAAATAATACAGAGATATGAAAAACATCATTTTCATAATTGGTAAAATCGTAAACTTTCCTTGTAACTGTTTTACACACTGATGCTTTATACAGGAGCAATGCTGCTAATCTGGGACGTATGCCACAGTTTAATAACCATACGGGTACAATAAGTAATATTTGATAACACTACATTATTATATCTCTCATAGTAATAAAGATAGACGAGACTATTACTGTGTATTTAAATTGTCAATAGAATAATTTCATTTTACAGTAGACAATAACTGTATTTATTAAATACGTTTTATGTATTTGTATTTTCGCTTCGAGTAATCAATAGCACATTAACAATGTATCGGTATCGTAATTTACATATTTGGTAACAATTATTATTACTAGTAGGTACTTTAATTTATATAATTTTACAAAAAATAATAATTTTTGAAGTCGTCGTGACATACTTAATACACAAAAAACCATTGCGTTCATTTTTCAATATTCTCTGACGATTTGTCTTGCTTTTGTAGTCGTTATCATCATTATTATATATTACAAATGTTTCTGTATTACCAGTTTATGGTTGAAGTATTAACACAATACCCATGCTAAAATTAAGAATGAAAAAATACAAATAACAGCAATACAGTCTATACTGTACTTGTAAATTTCATTTTTTTACTTAGTTCGTACTCCGAACGAAACTCCGTTAGTATTAATAGTAGTTAAGTGTTTCAGGTGTTCTGCTGTTTGAAGGCAATTGATTAATTTTGTATTATACATATTTTGCAAGCCTGCAACTTTTAGTTAGTAATTTATAATTATGCATGGCATAAAGCCTGTGCCTATGAATATTTAACGAATAATCCCCGTAACTATCTCAAGATTTTTAACTTGGTTGGACGAATAAATTTGAGGAGAGAATAAAAGGAAGTAATTGAATACAACTGTAATTAAGAAAATGAAAATGTAAACGGATATGAGACGGAGAGTTGAGCTGCATATATGCGTAAACACAGGATGTGCAATGTATGTGGGTAGATAAGAAGGCAAAGCTTACTAGTATGGGGTCATGAGGCAATATGACTCGTAGACAACTGTGTGTTTTTCGCACATTTCCTTAGTCTTGGTTTGAAAATGGTTGTGACACAGTATGTCAGAGTCTTGAATTTTGATCTAAAAGGAGACATTACTTCCAAGTAAGTAAAGACGCTACTTCTTCACAAGGGCTATGAGTATATGGTTAAACGTTCAAATCAGTATGTTACATTCTTTGTGTGTGTACGAAGGGAATACATCAACATGTCAAGTGTACATCAGAAAAAGGAGCTAATTTTAGGGGCAGCAAGAACCGAAAATAGAACTCAGAATTTTAATAAAATTGCAAAAGTTTAATTGGGGAGAGGATTATGAATAATTTTAGTGAAAACTCAGTTTTATTATGAGAAATTTATATTTACATTTAACATAAATACATCCAAATCACACGTCGTAGTATATAGCCTACATACGGGTGTATGCAAATGTAAAAATTATTTCTTTCATTTCTTGTTATAGTAACAATATATTTTACACGGATCAACTAATAAATGTACAAAGCAAATAAGGAAAAAAATTATACTCTACCGACTTTTCAAACATGTATCCAAATTATTTCATTGACGATACTCTAAATATTATAAAAAATTAGGTGTCACTGGCTGTAATTCATTTTTTGCATTAAACAGTAGGGAAGTTGTTGAATATATTATGCTAATAATGAACTAAGCATAACAAAATTATTTCAAAGTGTTCAACTCCATCTCACAACATATGAATACATTTTATTTTATCATAAATAAAAACATTTTAACATTTTCGTCATTATTGTTATAATATTAAACATTTGGAATACGTTCACAGTGTTTAAAATATTAACTTTTGCTAAATGAATATACATAATTGTGGCTGTGTGGAAATTTTGGGTAATATTGATTGAACTGGCAACACTGCTTTTTCGTTTCAGCTATTTCGTGACGCATTGAATCAGTTTCCTGCTCTAGAATGGCAAGGTGTCTTTGTCCGATGAAAATTAACACCCAAATCTCCCTCTACAAAATATTCTATCTCCTCCATCAATATCATCGGATACAACAAGATACCTGTAAAACGAAGGCATCTATGGTGTTAAGGGAATATTTTCATCACACGAGTTATTTACAAGACTAAGAGTCGAATGTTTTGATGAGATGCCTCGCCTAACCAATTAGTTGATAACGTGTGAAATATTAACTAAAGTATACAGTCTTCAGAGGCAAACAAAGACAGAATTGGCAGACAGAATAAAAAAGAGTTTAATAAAAGATGAGCAAAAGACAAATGTTATAACACAAAGCTCATAATTATAGACGCACTTTGAAGTAACGTGTATAAAGGATGGCACACAAGTGACGACTGCTAGGGTTCCGTGGCAGAAGACATGTGGGAACGCCGCGGCAAACTTGGTAAGTCCTTTGAAGTCGAAACAAACATTCAGTACAGATCGAAAGTAATAGAAAAAGATAAAGGTATTACAGATTTGGAATAGTCTACAGGAGTAAATCTAGGAAGAATTCCTTAATTCAATTAAGATACAAAGTCAGCAATCAAAAGCAGTCATAGGTATGACACAGAAGGAAATATATGACTAGATGTTCACCTATCATAATCATTTAAATACATGAAAAGTTATTTTAAAAATATATTTTGCTTTTAAAACATTAACGTTAAAGTTAATCATATTTTGTATCAATGGTGCACATTAAAACAACTGAGAGTTTCTGCAGTAACATATGCTGATTCTTAATTGAAGCGTTGTAACGCACTCGCACATAGTAAAACGTGCTTTAAAGTAGAGGATACACCGCAACGTATACACTCAAGCGACACGATTTGGTAGCCTTTTGTACTTTACCGTTGTTGACAAGGCGGCATAAAACCGTGGGACAAGCTTAGGGCGTACTGTAGTTGTTTGTCTGATTTGCAGTTTAAACAAGGTATAAGCTTTTGAATATGTTATCAGACGACAGAAGTTGAAAAGTTGAACAATGGTATGTGTGAATATAATTCATTCTAGTCTATTTAAGCAGAGAAAAAGAAAACGTAAAATGGGAAGTGATTTTGCGTGTGTGTATGTGTGTGAAATAATAGATAGATAGAGAAAGAGAGAGAGAGAGAGTGAGTGAGAGTGACAAAGAGTGAGATACGACCATGGCACAGTGCAGTAACGAGATAACCGTTTGACCGTGTAGAAAATCATTGTCTTGGACATTAGTGGATGTTATGATTAGATATAAAATACCGGAAACATAACTGGAGAAACAAGACGTTGATTATTATACAGGTGTGTCTCGCCGCATCTTAATATTACACATTTGTCCTGGTACACAAAGTGTTATTGATGATATTAACAACTACCTGCTTCTTCTTCTGTTTAGCAACGGTAAGTCTAATTATAACTTTATTTTTAGACTACCGTAACATTTATTTGTGAATAGTAATACGCCAAAAAATATGATAATATTATAAACAATTTGTAAATTTATCTCATTGTTCGGCATTTGTAGGCTTTCAAAAATCAGTTTTGGATATGTTGAAACATTGAAAGTATCAGTTTTGTTTTTGCAATGATTTAATACATTTGAACAATAACACATTTGAAGCTTCACAATACTTGATAATTTAAAACATTATAGGGGTGTAGTTGTTTATAAACTGCAATTTGCAAAACACTGTTTACATAGATGCTGGTGAATTTGTTTGTTTGGAATATTTATAAGAATTGTATCGCCAAATGTATGTGCACGATGCTGAATTTTAAAATAACCGGTCTGAGTTAAAAACAGTAGGAAACGTTCAGCCTCTGCACAACCAAAGTTCCTATTGCTTGACATTATGTCTCTTATAAGCGTTATATCACGAAACGATACCTTCTCCAATCTATTTATTTCGATTGTTTCGCAATGGAGAAGTTGCAAAACTAATTTCCGCACTTGTGTGTGTAAAAATGTGCTACTTAAGTTATGTAAACAGTCCGGGGCTATCCAATATTCTTTCAAATCTCCAGTTTGCAGGAAGTTCAAAACCGACCAGGTGCTGTGCACATAATAATTTAAATTCTTGTAACCATTATAATAAGCCTTTACGTCTTGGTACTTATGCAATATATAGAAGCATTTTAATTTTTCTCTCACCTCTTCATCTGTCAGTCCATAATACTTGACATATGGATGATATCCCATAAAGGGAAAATTACCAATATTATTTTGCTGTTTTAATAATACAATTGATAGACTCATACAATCGTTAATCAAACTACCTTTAACGTACTTATTACTGTTCAGTAAACTAAACATAAAGTTCTGGATAAAGAAAATTGTTTTGTGTCCGTCCGGTAATGGAAAATCCCTTGACAACAATTTCCAAACCGGAGCTTCAAAACCGTCAATTAAAACTATTACTTTTTTATTATAATGCAAATACAACTGTTCTGATAAATATGCTAAAGCTTTCTGTAATTCTAATTCTGATAAGTTTTTGTAATAATTTTTATCAGTGTATAGTGAAAAACGGTATTTATCATTATCGTCCAGCCGAGTGCTGTTTATTAGGTACCCGTGTTCTAAAAATGAATCACTTATTACGTCTCTGAACATATCTAGAACATCATTAAAACTATTCCCTTTTGCCTTCTTAAAAATGATGAAAATTACGGGGTATTTCCCGCAATGAAAGGAAAAAAAGTATTATTCCACTTAAAAATATTTAGGTTGTGTTTTACAAATAGTCTGCAACCCTGTGTTAGACTGGAAGATATCAGCCCGTTTTCTGGCTGCAGGAATGTCTTCAGCATTTTTAAGTTCACTGTTTTCCCGAAACCGCTTGGTGCAGTTATACGAATAAAACAATATCTCTTATTTATATCATGCAAGAAATCCTTTATGAGCAGTGATTTGTCAACGAAACACGTAGATAGTAAGACATCTTTAAATTCTGGTTCACGTAACACGCATGTCCTTTTCATTGCCACCTGTAACAAAGAAAGAATTCAACATTTTTAGGCTTTTCGTAGTGGATATACTGTAAGTAACTGGTATAATTCAAAGGTAAGGAAACATTGTTTTAATTGATTTCATTTATTACAACCATCTGTTAATGCCGTTAGCTACAATGCTAATTAATATTCGACTGCTGGCCTATAACCAGAAAATAGTGACCTTAATGTATATGAAACGCAGCAGCTTATTTTGAATACGATTTTCTGCTAAGTGAAAGCTATTTTTTACAAAATTGAAATGTAACAGAATTGAGATGGGGACAAGAATCCTATGTTCAAATATCACCACAAAAATTTAAGACAATTTAATTAAACATCCATTTGGAGTAAGTAGATTTAAATAATTTCATGCATGTGTAAGTGTAGGCATTTTATATATTCATTATAAATATATACGGTGCCACAATTCTCAATTATGAAGAGTTTTGTAACAATTATTTTAATTTTATAGAATTAATATTTTGAGCTTGCAGAATATTATTTGAATATTATCTTTTAAGTATTTGAGCTTTTCTCTCAGATCTCTCTCAGTCTCTGAGAGAGACTCTCAGGTCTATTAGCGGACATATTCATAAACAATTATGAAAACGAAGTTCTTTTTACCCAAAACAATAAATATTTAAATAGAATAATCTTATACAAACGCTATGTCGACGATACCTTTATTATATTTAATGGCACTACGCGCCAGATAGAGAAATTAAAAAATTATATGAACAGCGTACACAATAATATTCAATTTACAATAGAACATGAAAAGGACAACAAAATTAATTTTTTGGACCTAACCATAATAAAAAAGGCAGATAAATTTCAGTACAAAATTTACAGAAAACCTACAACCACGGATTTGACTATAAATGCGGAGTCATACCACCCATATTCACAAAAATTAGCAGCTTTCCACAGCTTTATAAATAGGTTAATCAATATACCACTGGAAGCGGATGATTTTGAAGATGAATTAAATACCATAAAATACATAGCCACAAGAAACGGATTCAGTAGCACATTAATAGATACATTATTGAAGAAACATTTAAAAAACAAACACAATAATAAAAATAAACCTAAAATTAATAGAAACACTAATATTGTGAAATATATATCAGTAGAATATACAAATATAGTGCCACTTATTTTAAAAAACAATTTAAACAAATTTGACTTCCAAGTGATTTTCCGTACAAATAATAACTTACAAAAAATGCTTAAATCAACAGACAAAATACCTGTAGAGAAACAAACAGGTGTATACAAGTTATCATGTAATGACTGCAACAAGATATATATAGGCCAAACTGGCAGACGATTTCGAGAGCGGTTTAGGGAACATTTGCCTAAGAGCAAAATTACAAAGTCAGAACATATTAAATCCAACTATGCTCGTCACCTCATAGATTCCAACCATGGGTATACAGATTTTGACACTAATTTCAAACCATTACATTATTGTGCCAAGGGACGTCGTATGAACACACTTGAAGAATACGAGATTTATAAGGCATTTAAAGCCAATCCTGGAAATGTTTTAAATGATCAGTTATCTTTCAAATCACATTATTTATTTGATACAGCTCTTAAGTTCGAGACAGAAGACAATACTAGATAACATTAATAAATGTGCACCTTGGACCTGAGTTCTGATAAGTTTGACAGTATGAACTGGACCTCCATACAGTGCGCACTGTGCAATGTGAAAAGGCCTAAGTTTGTGTTTAAATTATGTGTATATGTGTCATTGTGTCTTTAATTTTTAATGTTTGACGACGGAAGAGTGATTCCTCTGAAGATAAAACCCTAGGTTTTGAAACACGTCAGGACAGAAATAAGAAGAAGTCGCAAGACGTTTATTAAGGTAAATTTTTAATTATTATTGTGGTCCTGTTTGGCCTAAACCCATTCCTGTTCTTCCAGTTTCCCCTCAAGTCGTTCTCGTAAACGTTGTTCAACTATACTGCTACATATGTTCACAGGAAAACGTTTGTGTATTGTTACTATCACAGATATTTCCCAATGCTTATGTGTTTCAATTTTTCACTAATGTGCGTATTCTGTATATACGGTTATTTTGCCGCACGTAGGATGCGTATTTCTATAACGAGTGTTTTCTGTATAATGTTGTTCTGAGAGAAAGTGTTTGTATTCGTGTGCTAGCGCCTTCGAATTTTCCCGCACTTCTGGTTGACTCAGCGATAGCCGCTAACCGTATGTTGCCAGTTGTAGGTTAGTTTATTTTTCTGTTGTTGGCGAGGTTATATTCGCCCTGCGTACCTGCTCTCTCCCACTAATGCCTGTGAACAAATTCTTATTCTATTTTCACGCATAAAATAACAACTCTGGAATCGGTAATCATTGGTTTCTTTTATTATTTTTTCAGCTTATTTATCAAAACAACAATTGGTCAGGTCTTGAATCGACCTTAACAGTTTAATAATCGATTCGTCTTCGAATCTGCTCTTCAATGGTTTACAAGTAAATTTAATATAAAATATTTATCCCGGGGTTTGGGTTCTTTGGGCTAGTTATGAAGTCGGAAAATGCTTTAAAAAAGAGTACAACACATTACAATTGCATATAAAATAATAAAACTGAATTACTAATGTTTACCAATATAAAATATTAAGTTTTTTCTCCGACAGCGGTGACGAACTCTGTTAGCACTGGAAATAGAATAATAAACAAGATGGCCGGTTAGTCGGCTAACCAAACGTCATGTAGTTGAATGTTTTTCTGTTTTAAATAAAATTGTTATTATCATTAATCACTGTATTAATGATCAATGGGTATTCCAATTATCACTGAAAATTGTTTATTTGGTGTAGTGAAGTTGATCTGTGTGTGTGGTGGTAATGAAAATACTTCGGAGTAATATTTACGTTCCTGGTGTACTGCAAGCAATCCCTCGCTAGCGTCTTTTTGTGGGTTTGGTGTAGAATTATGCTTCCATCGGTCAGTAATTAATTCTTTATAATTTTCTTGGAGTGTTTTTCTTACTTCTCTGGTTTATTTTAGAACATTAGTCGAGTAATACTTGATTGTTTTAATTTTTACACAAGCGTCAGCTATTAGACTCATCTCTTCAGCGTGGCGTATAACAATACAATAATTCCTTCGTCTCGTCTTTGTAACGGCTTTTTGACCAGTAAACTCGGGTTTTGATTGGTCAGTTTCATGAACTTGAGGTCAAGCGGCATATATTACTAAAATTATATCCTTGCCTTTACAGTCAAAAATTACTCCCTTGTTAATTTTTGTTTAAAATAAAATTGGTTCACATATTTCTGTTACTTTTTTAAAGGTCTACATTTTGGTATATAATTTTGTATAAGTTAACTTCATATTAGGTGTCCTTTCACCTTTACAAAATCTATAAATCTGGACTATAACACTGCCCTTACATTCACTATGATACAACACTTAAATTTTTATAAGATTAATCTCATATGATACACAATTACTCTAAGACTTGTCCATTATTAAATTTTGATCCTATTTTGTTATTATTATATTGCATTGATTTGATAACTTAATCATTTCTGACATTATGTTATTTTATATTTCATTATCGGCCTAGGCCTAAGAGTGGACTTCATTCCCATTTTCTAATTTACATTAATTGTCAAATTGTTTTCTGTTTTGAACCCTTTTTGCCTGATTACATTTGGTTTAAAGATTACTACATTATTTTTTCTTTAACTTATCCTAACAATGTTTATTAACTAATACAAAACCCTTAACATACTAATTAAAAATGTTGCCTTCATGGCCAAGATTAGATTCATTCATTTACAAACAATAACATAAATTATTTAATTGGTCATAATACCATTTTCATTCTCATACTATTAGGTTCTATTCATGGACCGTTATTATATTGTTTATGGGCCTCTATCTAAGTATGTTTTGGTATTATGCCGTAACACATACTTTCTATTCTTGCCTACAGGCTTGATATTTGTCTTATATTCTTTTACACATAGTTTATCATTGCTAACAATTACTGGCATTGGCCTAATTAAAGAAAAACAAACATGGGATTAATAATTATACAACCTTTCAATAAACAATGTTACAATACTGCAATTGTCTGTTCATACTTTAAAATTTAGTATGTTTGTCATTGCGTATTACCTATAAGAGTTAGGCCTCTTATATTGAACTATTTTGGTTTTTTCACACCTAATAGAATTATAGGGATCATTAATATTAACAGTCTTATCTGTGTGATTAATGATCACCCTTGTTTTTTCACCTTTCACTTTTCACTTTTCATAAGTTTTATCTTATTTTTTACAATACATAGTTTATTATTTGTCACACTATTGTGCTGTACTTTTTATTTTAAATGGTTACATACTTGATTTCATTTATTCTGACTTTTTTGTTGTTATTTGGACTATTTTTGTTAATTGTTTTGGGACTCTCATTATGTCACATTACAATATATATATTTATATTTAATATTAGTTAATATAATGAAATAATAATAATTAATATAATAATATAATTAACGCAGAAAATAATTATAAGCTTACCGTTGCATTAATAAGTGCTGCTTTCAAAATGTAAGTGTTTAGTGTTATGAAAAAATAAGCAAATATGAAAAATGTCACCTTCATAGTTGGCTAAAACAGAAAATTTTCCTTGTAACTGTTTTGTGTAATGGTGCTTAACAAAGAAGCTATGCTGCTAATCTGCGACAGCACAAATGCTAATAATAATCTAAAATAAGTATTGTTTGATAGCGCGAGAACATAACATCTCTCATAGTAATAAATATAAATAATTTTCAGTGTACTTTAACTGTGACATAAAATTAATTCCAATTTAAAATGGAAGATAACCCTGTTATTAAAACGTTTTTATAAATTTCTATTTGCGTAATAATAGCGAAAAAGTAATGTATCATATTTATACTGTACTTTACCAAATTAGTAACATTTATTAATAAAAAATTGGTATTTAAATTTCTACAAGTTTACAAACAAAGTAAATAATTCAGAAACTTTTTGTAGCTCATCGTAACGAATTAATATATATATATATGCGCGCGCGCGCGTATGTAAATATTGTAATTTGATCTCGTGTATCTGCAGTAATGCAGGTATGTCTTTTGGTATATCTTCATTACACTTGGTATATCTTCAAATAAATATAACTGCAAGTAGGTTTATTTAAACCTAATGCACGTTTCACATAAATTAATCTGTATTGTTAGAGTTTTTTTGTAAATTGTAATTGAATGTTTCGATTACAATATAGTTAAAGGATAATCGATATTGAATCATGACATCCGGGCTGTTTGGCCGTACCTATATGTGGCCGGAGAAGCTCAGTCAAGTGTTTAGCCAGATGGTAGGTTGGAGACCCTATGGCGCTGACGATGGGTCTGAACGGAACGTCCGGCTTGTGGATTTTGGGGAGCCCATAAAGCCTAGGTGGAAGGGCTCCCGAACACCGGACGGCTGCCTTCACATCAGGCTCCAAGAAAGACCGCTTAACCAGAAAATCGGCCCTTTTAAGGACCACTGCGGTAGGATCTCTTCGCAGTTTCTTGTAGATTTCTGGGTCCAGCAGTTCTCCGATCTTCCTTTGGTAGTCATCAGTGTTCATTACAACCGTAGCGCTCCCCTTATCCGCCGGTAATATGATGATAGATTCATCCCGCCTTAATGTTCTTAGTGCCCGCAGCTCACCCACTGGTATGTTGCATCGCGGCGGTTTCGCTCTAGCCAGAATCCTCGAAGCTTCGATCCTAACTTCATCTGCCTGTTCACGCGGCAGCCGCCGCACTCCAGCTTCAACGTTGGCAATGATGTCCTCCACTGGAATATTCTTAGGGGCCACTGCAAACTTCTCCCCCCTCGCCAGGACAGCAGTTTCGGTGGTGGTAAGCTGGCGGTCCGACAAGTTCACTTCTGTCCAGTCCGTCTCTAAGCTGCTTCGCTGATGTCCCTGGTTGTTCTCCTCGGGGCTATCTCTCCAGTACTTATTCTCATGGCGCGATCGAACACTCTCGCGAACGGCCTCGGAAGCGCTGGAACTTAGGCTAACCACCAGATCCCAGTGGCCAGGTGACAACACAGTGCTTAATTCCTGGTGTAGGCGGAACAACTTCATATTGTTGTCGGCAAGATCTTTCCTGGTCTGGTGGATACGTTCGCGTAGCATTGGCTGCTCTGCACGTCGATAAATGCGATTGGCTTGCGGTGTAAATATGTAATTTCTCTATATCAGAAACCGGGGAAATAACACCAGTATCCCGGCATCTTGAGAGAAAAGCCAGTGAACAGAGCAGGTGTACCTTCTTTTTTCTCAGCCCCTCGAAACGTCTGATATTTTTTAAAACTTCCTCCCCGTAGAGGCGTCGTAAATTATTCCTTTGGCTTTCACGGTCGGTGTCAGATGAATTGTTCATGATATCCGGGCTGTTTGGCCGTGGTCCATGGTTTATAACAAAACCAAACGTTTCGGCAGCTACACTGGCTGCCATCATCAGTGGTATAAAAATCCTGCATGCCGGGTGTTTACGTACAAGCCCACAGTACTGTGGTATAGGCTAAAGCTGTCCTGCCATGCTACCTGTACTTATAAATTCAGCAAAGTCCCACGTACAGGTAAAAATGACACCATCAGCCAATCACAATAAAGATGGTGTATGATTGGCTCGCACCAAGGTATGCCATTAGGTACTCACTTGTTTTCCGAGAAGTAATGTGGGGAATGCTGCTGATTTCCCGCGATGCCACCTGTGCTAATTGTTATTGCTAATTTCAACCACCGCACAGGTAAAAACTGCATCATCGGCCAATCAGAAACAAGAAGGTGTGCGAGAGGCTCGCATCGCGCCATGCCAAAAAGATCTTAATGCGATGTTTTCGCCCCGCCGTTTCACCTAACTTTATCGCCGCCATGAAACCTGTGCGCCCTGGCGCGCAGGTTGGCGGCCGTGTAGCTGGTCCTGGCCCTAACCGGCGAGAGGCATTCCCACCTCTCACTGGTTCATCTGCCAAGGTCCCGGCAGCAACTCCGGTTGCTTCCGGTGCCGCTGTCTCGCCTGCAGTCGTCGCTTCGGTGCCGCCTGCAGCGGCCTCAACCCGGCGCCTGCCGGAGCGCCCGCACCTTCCTACGCGGCCATGGCCGCTAAATCTGTCCCACTAAATCCAGTCCGATCGGGCAAATCCAAGCGCTCTCGTCGTCGCCCGAACTCCGCCGGCCGACCTACATCATCACAGGTTCCACCTGTTCCAACACCGCGGGCTCGACCCGCCCCCAGTCATCGACCTCAACCTCCCAGCGAGCAGCCAACTCAGTTCGACAGCCCAGCGGCATCTGCTACCCCCTGTCGAGGCCATTCAGGCTTGTCCCCCGGAGTCCATGTAATCTTCTCGGGCCTCGGCGGATCCCCTGACTGCCTGGGCAGACAATCTTGTTCCATCGATAACGACTGCTCGCGACACTACCACAGTGCTAACCCTGGTCTTCCAATCATTAGCTACCCTCTTTCCTCTACTTCCCCTGCATGGCTAATAGCCTGAGGATCGTTGCGTGGAACGCTTTCGGGCTACTCCCCAGACGATCTGAACTGATGACTTTCGTGACGGAGTATGATGTTGATATCATACTTCTTTCCGAGACTCATCTGGCTCATTACCATTCATTTTCCCTTCCTGCCTATGTCTGTTATCGTCAGGATCGTCCCCTACGGCCTCGCTGTCCCCCCTCGGGGGCACAGCTGTCTTAGTCCACAGGCGGATATCCCACAGGATTTTGCCTCCTCTAGATACATCTATTATTGAAGGCTGCGCGGTGGAGGTGGACGCCGCCGGATCGGAGTTGCGCGTTGTTTCTGCGTACCTCCGGCCTGGCCGGCGAACTCCGCCACCGCCTGAGGAGTTGGACGCCCTCCTCGACCACCCACTCTCAACAATTGTAGCCGGCGACTTAAACGCCAAACACCCTTCATGGAAAAGCCGCATTGTCAACGCCTATGGAAATTCTCTGTTCCGGTTCTTCTCTGGTGACCCGGCACTTAATGTCATCGGCCCTGAAGACCCTACCTACTTCCCCTTTCACGGCCATCGGCCGGACGTTCTTGACATACTAGTTGTCAAAAACATTGCCCGGAACATCGAGGTCTCGTCTGTGTTGGATCTTTCCCCTTGTTATAACTGTTCGAGAGCTGTCGGCGTCACCCCGACTTCCCGCTCAGATTGTTCGGAGAGTCAACTGGCGCTCCTACCATGACGAGCTCTCTCGAAGGTTACCATCTCTTCCGGCGGACCCAATCGTCACTCGTGACGATTTGGATCTCCGCGCCACAAATCTTCAGGAATTGGTCCAAAGTGTCATGGATCGACACACCTACGCACTCGAGGTGAATCATCGTAAATCGGTCTTACCTCATCGGCGGCGCCAGCTCCGCCGCAGATGGCAAAGGATCCGTGACCCAGTCGTTAAGCGACGATTTCAACAACAATCCCTTTTCGTTCAGCAGCTACTGCGGGACGTAAACTCTGATCGATGTAACTCATATCTTGAGTCTCTTGAAGTCGACCACGCCTCCGTCTGGAGAGCGGTGAGTAGACTGTCCCGCGAGAAGAGAACTCGCAACCCGCTGGAAACCCCGAACGGGAATGTGTCTTCATCAGAAGGCAAGGCTGAGGTCTTCGCCGTCTGCACGAAGTCGCAATTTACCGTTCATCGAGGCGTTTCGGACCCTGCCCACTCGGCAGAAGTCCGGGACTTCCTATCTGGTTATTTTTCTCGCCCTCCCGCTGGCCCAGACCTCCCGTTCGACAGAGACGAACTCGTTTCGTCTGTCTGCCGACTAAACCGCCGTCGCGCCCCCGGTCCTGACCGGATCGGGGCCGCTGCATTAAAATATCTCCCGGCCTCAGGCGTTGACCTCGTTCTCGAGCTGTTCAACTCTTGTCTCCGGCTACAGTACTTTCCCCGCCTGTGGGAAACAGCCAACATCGTTAATATTCCTAAACCCCGCAAGCCGCGCATGCTTCCTGAAAGCTATCGGCCAATTTCTCTCTTGCCAGTTATCTCTAAGGTGTGCGAGCTGCTCCTGCTGGCCCGCATCTCGCCGTTGTTGGATAATTTTATCCGCAACGAACAGTTCGGGTTTCGCAGAGAGCACTCGACCACGCTTCAACTAGTCCGCGTGGTAACGCAACTCTCTGACGCCACCAACAGGCGAGCGGCTACAGCTGCCGCACTGCTGGACGTGAGCAAGGCCTTCGATAAAGTCTGGCACGAAGGTCTTCTCTTCAAACTTGCCAACTCCCCCTTACCATCGTCCATAGGGTTTTTCCTCCGGTCGTATATCAGCGACCGAACCTTCAGGGTGAGCGTCGACGGAACCTGCTCTGCAGTTCGTCCGTCGCCGCCGGCGTACCCCACGGATCTGTCCTCGGCCCCGTTCTGTACCTTGTGTACACGAACGACCTGCCTGTCTTGCCCGGTGTCACGTTGTCTTTGTTCCCTGCCGATGCAATGTATCATTACAGCCCTGTGTCCCCGCGTTTTGCGAGCACACAGTTGCAGCGTCTGTTGGACCAGCTTCCGGACTGGCTTCGGAAATGGCGGGTGACGATCAATACGGAGAAATCCGAGGCGATCTGTTTCACTCGAAGGTCCATCTCCCGATGCCAGCCCCTCCCTGGAAGGGAGGCCTATCGCCTACAAAGGGTCGGTGGAGTATCTAGGCGTTCGGCTCGACCGGCGTCTTTGCTTCAACAACCACGTGACTGAAACCCTCTCCAAGGCTCACGGCTTCCGAGCCAAACTTTACCCATACCTCGCGTGCCGCAGCCCACTGGCGCTGCGCACGAAAGTTACCCTCTATCTGTTGTTTCTCCGGTCTGTATTGACCTATGCGGCACCTGTTTGGTGGTCACTTGTCTCCACCACCAACAGGCGTAGGCTGGGAAGTTTCCAATCCAGAACCATCCGTTCCTTGTCGGGTTTTCCTTGGTTTGTTAGAAACAGTGTTATTCGAGGAGGTCTACGAGTTCCTACTCTCTCTGCCTTTGTCTGGTCATTAGCTGAGACCTCTTCCTTCACTTACCTCAGGACCATTAGCACCACGCAACCACCTCTCCCTGTCAGGGTCAAACGCTCTCGGGCAATTCTCGATGACCCGCCATAAGTTTAAGTAAACTGCTTAAACCTAAATTTGCATATTCATTATCTGCCCATGCCCCAGAAATTACCTGCAAAGCTGTTTCCTTCCTCCCTTTCTAGTATGCCGAACGTGCTGAATGCCGCTGCTACGCGCTATCACTGGCACGGAGGCTCTCTGCCTCGCGGGGAGCGACCGACGCCTCACGGCGTCTGCACGCGTGACTGGGAACGGGTGACATCTGTCATTCGACCCGTTCACGCGGCAGTGCACACTGATTGCAGAAATTTTAAAAATAAATAAAAATTAAAAACCTTTCTGCCCCGCCTTCTCAGTTAACTGGTTGACGGTTGTCCATTCCTGTTTTTAGGCACCAGTCGAAGAACCAGAACTATATATATATATCTACAGGCAGCCATTGGGCTCGACCCAGATGCTGCAGTAATGCACCGTGTGCAAAGACGCCCCGCTTCTGTGATGCTACATGCTACATGCGACATGCTACCGCTGATTCATAGCGATCGCAGCATGCTTATGAATCAAGACGGACTCCATATGAAGACGAGGGAAGTAATCACTCACAGCCGACAAGAGTTTCGTCTCCGGATCCGATGGTCGGCATTGGCGAGCGCGTGCTCGGCCACGGCAGGCTTCTCCGGCTGTCCCAATCTACAGTAACGGCTACGTTCACCCACGCGCGTGCGGACGCTGCGCTTCGAGTTACCAATGTACACCTGGCCGCATGAGCAGGGAACTCCGTACACACCGCACGATGACAGCGGGTCTCGGACGTCCTTCGTCGGCCTCAAGAACTGGTGGATCTTCTTTGTCGGCTTGAATATTGGCCTCAAACCGTGCTGACTGAGCAGCCTACCAATGCGGTCCGTCACCCCATGGATGTAGGGCAACGCCGCGAAACCGACGGTCTCCCGTGACTTCATTTCCGGCCTGGCTGTTCTTCTCGGCCGGACGCTCGTATCACCTCCCCGACGGAATATCCATTGGCCTGCAGCGCTAGTTCGAGGTGGCGCAGCTCCTCATCGAGTTACCGGGGCTCGCATATCCTCCTAGCCCGGTCCACCAAGGTCTTCAACACCGCCCTCTTCTGGCTGGGATGGTGGTTTGACTGTTTATGGAGATAGCGGTTAGTGTGCGTCGGTTTTCTATAAACTTTATGTCCGAGGCTGCCATTGGTCCTTCTAAGGACCAACACGTCCAGAAAAGCCAGCTGATTGTCGGTCTCCCTCTCATCGGAAAAGATGAAATTGCCCACTGCTCGAACCTTTCCATATAAAAGTTCGCCACCACAGGACTGAGTGGACTCCCCATGGCCACACCATCAATCATTTCAAAGAACTCACCGCCGTACTGAAAATATGTAGTTTTTAGAACATGCCGGAAAAGCGCTGTAATGTCTGCCGGGAAAAGGTTAGCTAAGTGGCCAAGGAGATCATCCACGGTCACCATGGTGAACAACGAAACCACGTCAAAGCTGACCATTATGTCTCCAGGCCGCAACGACAACCCACCGAGCCTTTCAAGAAAGTGGGTCGAATCCCTCACATATGACTCCGTACCACCTATATGTGGCCGGAGAAGTTCAGTCAAGTGTTTAGCCAGATGGTAGGTTGGAGACCCTATGGCGTTAACGATGGGTCTGAGCGGGACGTCCGGCTTGAGGATTTTGGGGAGCCCATAAAGCCTAGGTGGAAGGGCTTCCGAACACCGGACGGCTGCCTTCACATCAGGTTCCAAGGAAGACCGCCAAGGAAGCTCGCTGGTTAGTAGCGGTATCCGACCTCTCACGCCAATCCGTGATGTACTTCCAATACACCGTCAAACTCTAGTAGCTTTAGACTCGGGCCTCTTGCTGTAAACTAACTTTCGACTGGCGTGCATTGAGTCGGTGGAGTCTGAGGTTAGCTGGAGCGCGAGGAGGAAGTACGTGATCCTGGTTTCACCCACCCAGTGGATAGTGTTCCCCTATTGCTACTGAAAGATGGAGGAAAAGGCGTAGACCGCCGAGAGATATCCTGTGGGTCAATTACAGGTGTCGGGCGAACGACCATTTTGGGTGTCGGATCTCGTCATATTGATCAGCGGTGTACCACGGGATGGAAGTGTAAATGCGACACAGCATGGAAGTTTACAATTTTTTTTTTCGTAATTGGTAACTTGTTGGACCCTGGATCAAGCACATTAAAATTTTCAGTCCTCAATATTATAGATAGTTTTTTGCTAGAAGGCTGTCTAATCTGACATTTGTCTTGGAGTCGTAGAATCTTTACAAAACTTGTTGATCTACGCTTCCTTCCAAGTATATACAAAAGTTTTACTTTCCAAAACTGAAAACCAAGTTGAGATTTAAAATTGTTTAAAATATTCTCTTTAATTGGATACTTCACACTGATTCAGCAAAGTTTGGGTGCTTCAGTCTTGGAAACAATAGCGTTATGTGAGGTTAAACTGTTACACATGCTACTTATACGAGACTCGCTTGATGAATCCGTAAGTAGTGGTGACACATCCCCCAGACAGACAGAGTGTGATACACATACACACAAACGGCCATGTTACAACTAACCACAGTTTTGGCACGTTCAGCCACATTTTTATACTTCTTCGTCTTCCTATATTTATTCCTTTCTGCTTCATTTCCTCTCTTTCTCTTATTATTTCTCTATCTTTAGACGTATATCTTCTTTTTTCCTTGCAGGTTAGCTTATTGTTAATGTGCATTACTAAATTAGAAATTGTATGTTTGCGAGTCTGGCACAGTTTGGCACTAGTGTACAGCGTTGCCAAACGTTACTGTGCGTTGCATTACAAGCTATTATACAAGCACCTTAAGGTTAGAAGTGCCTGGCACAGTTTGGCACTAGTGTACAGCGTTGCCAAACGTTACTGTGCGTTGCGCTACACGCCATTATACAAGCACCTCAAGGTTTGAAGTGCCTGGCAATGTTTGGCACTAGTGTACAGCGTTGCCAAACGTTACTGTGCGTTGCGTTACAAGCCATTATACAAGCACCTCAAGGTTTGAAGTGCCTGGCACTGTTTGGCACTAGTGTACAGCGTTGCCAAACGTTACTGTGCGTTGCGTTACAAGCCATTATACAAGCACCTCAAGGTTTGAAGTGCCTGGCACAGTTTGGCACTAGTGTACAGCGTTCCCAAGGAACTTGCATTGAACGTTATATTGCATGTTACAAGGAACACTTCACTTGCATTGAACGTTATATTAGAAACAATCTTGAACGTGAACCAATTTGTCTAGATATGCTACGTGGACTATGATAAAGCGTTTGATAAGTTACGACACGACCTCTCATGACAGTACTTGAAGAATAAATCTAGACAACAGTAATGTGACAATTATCTCCGACTTCTATAGTATAAAAGAAGCTACATGATATTGAGCAGAATGCGCCCCATAAACTGAAATAAAATGAGGTGTTAGGGGAGGAAGTGTTTTACTTCTAACCCTCTTTAACCACTATTGAGTGGTGATAACGAGCAAGGCAGTAGCGGGCCTAAACGTAGGTAAAAGGCATTACAGACGATCCTTGAATTAATCCAATAATACGGGTTTAGATCCAGCAACTACAGAAAACTGGCAAAATTTAATCAATAACATCGTTGAATATTTGTCATATCGCTATTGGTCGACATTATGGAATAACATAGACTAACAAACACTTTCAGGGGGTGGGTTTCTGTCAGTGGTGAAAGCATGTGCTAATTTTAGATTTAATCAAGAACATTGGAAATTGACACATAAGTATCTGCGTTCTGAGAAGACACTTTTTGATCGAGTAAAGACAGATGAAAGATACACAAAATATATTAAACTCGTAAGCTTTTTACTCTGAATGAAACTCATAATTTGATGGCTCATAAGGATTTTCACATTTTTGTTTAAATATCTATTGCCAATTTTGATTCCTGTTTTCGCAAATTTGAAAACAATCAAAGTAACGCTGCAAAGTTGCGTTACACGCCATTATATTATGCATGCCACCACTGAAGCGTTTGAAGGTTACTGACTAATTGCACACCAGCGCCGCCATTGTCGCCTATTCAGGTTTTTTGAGCGTAAGTCCGTTATTAATAAATCGTCGGAATCGAAGATGTTCTGCTCAGGTGTGTTTCTCGGCGTTTCGCAGGCATTTGGTAAAGTCTGGCATCTTCGACTGTTATACAAAATTAAAGAAAAATCTGCCAAATAATTGTTCCCGTATTCTACATTCCTACATAAGGGGGGCAGAGTGTTTCAAGTCAAATTCTGGAATGCTACTTCTCCTACATTACCAGAGGGGTCAGGTGTTCCGCAGGGTAGTGTCATGGGTCCGGTACTGTACTTCCTGTTCACCTCGGTCTTACCGTCAACCAGTGAAATCACTGTTGCTACCTACGCCAATGACACAGCAATCCTAGCGACACACTCCGACCCCTCAATAACATCTCTTATGCTACAAGAATCATTAAACAGCGTTCAGTTATGGCTTGATAAATGGTGCATAAAAATCAATTCGTCCAAGTCCACGTTACCTTCAGCCCACGTAAGGTTAACTGCCTCCAGTATCAATTAACGGTCGACCAATACCCCAAGCTGGAAGTGCTAAGTTCCTTGGGACGCAACTGGACAGGAGACTAACGTGGAAAAAACACATAACCTCTAAGAAGGTAGAACTTAATTTCAGGGTCGTTAAGATCTACTGGTAGATAGTGTTATAACTCTCGCGTCACCTAATTAGGTCCCACGTTATGAGCGTCAATTTGTTATACAACGGGTATTACTGGGTTAAGCCCCACTGTTGGGTTCGTCAATTTGTTATAAGACCACTTGCGTCTTCAAATGTGTCACGCAATGTAAGCCTATTCGTTGCTATTAACGGGTATGTTCCCCCTGTCTTTACTCTCTTAGGTCGTTTTAATTTACTTAATTATTTAAATATCTGAGATATTTGGAGTTGTGGGATATAGTGATTGAATTAACTAATATTAACTTATCTCTCTAAAAAATATCAGTGTTAGTGTACTTGAAACTTAAATAATTAATGTGTTATTCTGTAATTTCGTTCAACCCTATTATACCTTGAAGAGAATTATGTATAATTTTGTATTTTTACGCTCTCTCTTTGGTGTCGGAGAATTCCGCTATAAGCGCTGTAGTACCGGAGCAACGAAACTTAGAGGTTATTTCACTGTTTATGTTAACCAATTATTCTATACTTAGTCAGTTACTTTTTTATTCCCAACTCATTAAATCATACTCCAAATGACAAGATTTTGCTACTATACAAAGGTTCTTTATTGGTTTACTTCTTCAACATTGAATAAGATATTTTGTAACTGGCATACACATAGGCTATAGATTGCGTGAATCGATTATTAATCAGTCCGATACTTTATTTAGATTCGGTTATATAATGTGTTTTAATTTGTAATTATCCTAATTCAGGGTGTGTGAAGGTTCTTGTAACTGTGGGGAAGATTAAGAATACATAGATAAGAATGCAAGATTTACAAATTTGAAGTGTTGTGTAGTTAATATGATTTATACAATAATAGTTTACCAGACTAGAACGAAGCAAATCGTGTAGGCGTTGATTGATAACTTTACTGTTCTGGATGATTATGCCGTACAATATTCTTTCTTCGGTTTAGTAAAATGGAATTCTTGTCCTGTCCACCTCGGAAATACAGCTCTGTGGATTGATTTACAGCCCGATTGATGCTCCTTCTGCAATTCCTGGATCCAAATACGTTCTTCTCTCGGTTGAAGCAATTATTGATGTTCCGTGTATTTGAAAGGTTATAATTTCCAGTGTAGTGTATATTATTGGTTGTGATACAGTTAATTCTTTATATTGGGTTTAATATATTATCAACTCCTTTCGGATATGGGACAATTCAAGTCCTTCCTTGTAGAACCCAGTTATTTATTTTTTATTGTGCTATCATACTATAGCCTCGTTTGGTTAAACTGTACTGGCGTAAGTCAATGAGATTATCTTTAGTATTTTGGTGTTTTATAATAGTATCAAATGCTTTAGTATATATTCCAATTATATTAGATATTTCTTAGGTTCTTTTATCTCATCCCATTCAGATCATAAAAAGCAATAATTGAAAATCAACAACTTCTTCATTTCCTGTAGTCCATAGCAACCCACTATTTTTCTTCCTTCTACATGTTTTGTATATAGTGTTTATATCATATATTTTTTGTCTATTCCTTATTAATTTGCTATCATATCGGGATATAACTTTACCGATAATTGGTTTATTATTTTCTACACATATTCTGCTGGTTTTTTGATATGAGCCTGTTTCTTTTATATTTACTACCTTTTCGATATCAATCGTTATCAATCGATATCATGGCATTGTGGCATTATCATAATTTGTATAAATTGACATGGTATATTATATATCATTACTAATTTAATGTTTTTTCCTAGCTCTTCGAAACTGTATTCATTAATTATTATTAATTTATGTACCCAACCTTTATGTTATGAGTGGTTATATAGTGTTTTTGGCTGTTAGGCCTTTTATTGTATACGGACCTACCTGTGTTTATAACTGGTAAACAACTATAGCCCTTTTACATAAATTCATACATATAATCAAATCTTAACTATTAACATTTACATAAACAATTATTCTTTTCCAATCTAATGACAATTTTATCTTGACCTATGGATCACATATAAGACACTTGAAATCTATTAACGCTAACTAGCTGCTTCACACATCATTCTACAACAGTAATTGAATAATACATCTTATTTCATTACCTTTCATTAACTCAACAAGTAATTGGTATAACATAACATAAACTTTATCATAACATTAGTTGTCACAAAATAATATCACTTAATTCAAAATCCTTACTTGCTATTGCTATAAGGTAAATTATTGTTTCATTTTTGTTTACTTTCATGGTCGTTTACTTTGACAATTTCTGTACTATTCTACTTCTTACATTTCTCATCAGTATCACATTGATTTACTTTTCACTGAACATAGATCATTAACTATTATCTGACTTACAGGTTTGTTTATTCTCGTTATTTCTACCTTGCATCCTTATTTATCTTTATCTATAATTATAAATGTAATTATTAGACTTTTGTTTTATCATTGGGGTTAGATATTGACTTGCTTATTATTTTGTTAATATAATATTTATGTAACATGGATGCCAGCATTTCTGTTACGTTACAATAGGCAGAATATCACGATTAAGTCTCGTCAACAAACTTTTAATATATAAAGCAGTTCTTAAACTTTTATGGACTTATGGCATTCAATTTTGGGGTACTGCTGGTACGAGTAATATAGAGATTATACAGCGCTTTCAGTCCAAAACTTTAAGATCAATAGTCGACGCTCCGTGGTTTGTCTCCAACAATTCTACACCCCGAGACTTCAAAGTTCCAGCCGTGAAAGAAGAAATCATGCGCCTCTGCAGGACTCACGTCTCTAAATTAGAAAATCATCCAAACCCCATAGTAGTTATTTTGGTAGATGATAGTGAAGATATTTATAAACTAAAAAGGCACAGAATGTTATACTTACCAATTAGGTTTAACAAATAATGTATGCTCTGTATTATCTGTATTCTAATGTCTGTGATATCTGTTCTGTAATATCTGTATGTTTTGTATATGTGTCATCATTACGTGTTAATGTCAACTAGTATGTGTGCCTAAAGCGCCCAGTTTTTAACATTTTGAACTTATTGTATCAATGCCAGCAGCAAGTGGAAGTGGTTTTTCTTCATTTGTTTACATGCTTTTGTCATTTAGTCTTGTAATTTGTGTATCTGTTTAATCTGTTAACAAAAACAAGAAAAGGTGTCACTGGTCAGCTCTTCATAATCACGTATGTATTTAGTCAGACAATTTGTTCAATGTCCGCTTAGCCAAACAGATCACAAATCTGCAATAAACAGAAGAAAAAAAATTATACAACATACATGGCAGCAGTGAAGCGTTTGAAGTTCACTGACCAATTTTAAACCAGTGTCGCGCCGCCAACGTTCGAGCGTAAGTCCGTCACGTTGATTTGTGTCAACAAAAGTTCTTTACTTTTTTCCTGCAAATTCTAATACAATGGGCATTGAACATTCATATATGTGGAACCTCAGTTTAAGATTTTATTAGAAGCTGTTGAAAATTTTCCGAACCGTCTTTATCTGAATTGTTAGACATCCTAACGCCACAATTTGTGCAGTGTCGGATTCGTTGACCATCCGTCGAATGTATGGGTAGTTCTCAATTAAATTTAAAGGGTATTTTATACAGATTTTGGTTTGTAAAAATTTTATGCAATCGTCATAGCAACAGATCAGTCGACAGAAGTACGCTGCAGAGGTTTGGCAACACACTACAGACAAAATTATACATTCTCAGAAAGTTATGGTTTCCACTCTAGGTAGATTTACCTCAGAAACCTACTGTCCACTGTGATAATAGTAATTGTATAACATGTTAACTATGACATATACATTTGAGGAATTTATTCAATGACAAATTCTATATGGGTATATGATAGTAGTAACAGTATTAATTTATATTTCAAAGCTTATTATTGAACTTTTGGAGATTGCAATTGTGGATTTTATTCTGAGTTTATAAAGAACTTATATTACTGATGGAAAATTGAAGGTTTCTAATGAACACTATGTACAGACAATAATCATGAACTTACCTTTGGTCCGTCCATTGCATTAGTAAGAGCTGCATTTAGAATATAAATATTTGATGTTATTAAATAATACAGAGATATGAAAAACGTCATTTTCATAATTGGTAAAATCGAAAACTTTCCTTGTAACTGTTTTACACACTGATGCTGTATACAGGAGCAATGCTGCTAATCTGCGACGTATGACAGTTTAATAACCATACGCGTACAATAAGTAATATTTGATAACACTACATTATTATATCTCTCACAGTAATAAAGATAGACGAGACTATTGGTGTGTATTTAACGTTTATTTATGCAGTATTAACACAATACCCGTGCTATGTTTAAGAATAAAGTAATACAAATAACAGCAATACAGACTATACTGTACTTGTAAATTTAATTTTTTTACTTAATTCGTTCTCCGAATGAAACTCCGTTAGTATTAATAGTAGTTAAGTGTTTCAGGTGTTCTGCTGTTTGAAGGCAATTGATTAATATTGTATTATACATATTTCGCAAGCCTGCAACTTTCAGTTAGTAATTTATATTTATGCATGGCATATAGCCTTTGTCTATGAATGTTTAACGAATAATCCCCGTAATTATCTTAAGATTTTTATCTTGGTTGGACGAATAAATTTGAGGACAGGATAAAAGTATGTGATTAAATACAACTGTAATAAGAAAATGAAAATGTAAACGGATATGAGACGGAGAGTTGAGCTGCATATATGCGTAAACACAGGATGTGCAATGTATGCAGGTAGATAAGAAGGCAAAGCTTACTAGTATGGGGTCATGAGGCCATATGACTCGTAGACAACTGTGTGTTTTTCGCACCTTTCGTTAGTCGAGGTTGGAAATGGTTGTGACACAGTAGTGTCAGAGTCTAGAATTTTGATCTAAAAGAAGACATTACTTCCAAGTAAGTAAAGACGCTACATCTTCACAAGGGCTATGAGTATATGGTTAAACGTTCAAATAAGTATGTTACATTCTGTGTGTGTGTGTGTACGAAGGGATAAATATATTATGCTAATAATTAACTAAGCATAACAAAATTATTTCAAAGTGTTCAACTCCATCTCACAACATATGGATACATTTTATTGTATCATAAATAAAAAAATTTTTAACATTTTCGTCATTATTTTTATAATATTAAACATTTGGAATAAGCTCACAGTGTTTAAAATATTAACTTTTGCTAAATGTATATACATAATTGTGGCTGTGGGGAAATTTTTGGTAATATTGATTGAACTGGCAACACTGCTTTTTCGTTTCAGCTATTTCGTGACGCACTGAATCAGTTTTCTGCTCTAGAAGGGCAAGGTGTATTTGTCCGATGAAAATTAACAACCAAATCTCGCTCTACAAAATATTCTAGCTCCTCCATCAATATCATCGGATACAACAAGATACCTGTAAAACGAAGCCATCTATGGTGTTTTGGGAATATTTTCATCACACGAGTTGTTTACAAGACTAAGAGTCGAATATTTTGATCAGATGCCTCGCCTAACCAATTAGTCGATAACGTGTGAAATATTAACTAAAGTAACACAAAGTTAATATTATTATTAATATTATAGTTATAATAACACAAATCTCATATTATAGACGCACTTTGAAGTAACGTGTATAAAGGATGGCACACAAGGGACGACTGCTAGGGTTCCGTGGCAGAAGACATGTGGGAACGCCGCGGCGAACGTGGTAAGTCCTTTGAAGTCGAAACAAACATTCAGTACAGATCGAAAGTAAAAGAAAAAGATAAAGGTATTACAGATTTGGAATAGTCTACAGGAGTAAATCTAGGGTACTTAATTCAAAGAAGATACAAAGTCAGCAATCAAATGCAGTCATAGGTATGACACAGAAGGAAATATATGACTAGATGTTCACATGTCATAATCATTTACATACATAGTTATTTTAAAAATATAATTTGATTTTATAACATTAACGTTAAAGTTAATCATATTTTATACAATGGTACACATTAAAACAACTGAGAGTTTCTGCAGCAACATATGCTGATACTTAATTGAAGCGTTGTAACGAACTCGCACATAGCAAAGCGTGCTTTAAAGTAGAGGATACACCGCAACGTATAAACTCAAGCGACACGATTTGGTAGATTTGTGTACAGCACCGTTGTTTACAAGGCGGCATAAAACCGTGGGACAAGCGTAGGGCGTACTGAAGTTGTTTGTCTGAGTTGCAGTTTAAACAAGGTGCAGGCTTTTGAATATGTTATCAGACGACAGAAGTTGAAAAGTCGAACAACGATATGTGTGAATATAATTCATTCTAGTCTATTTATGCAGAGAGAAAGAAAACGTAAAATGGGAAGTGAGTTTGCGTGTGTGTGTATGTGTGTGATTGTGAGATAGATAAGAGAAAGAGAGAGACAGAGAAAGAGAGAGAGAAAGAGAGAGAGAGAGTGGGAGAGATAGAGTGAGAAAGAAAGAGTGACAAAGGGTGAGATACAACCATGGCATAGTGCAGTAATGAGATAACTGTTTGACATTATGTTTATATATGACAAGTCTAATTATAACATTATGTTTATACTACCGTAACATTTATTTGTAAATTGTAATTCGACAAAAAATATGATAATATTGTATCTCATTGTTCTGCATTTGTAGGCTTTCAAAAATCAGTTTTGAAAATGATCAAACATTGAACGTATCAGTTTTTCTTGGATTTCGTTGTCCATGACGTGTCCGTTACTTCACTAAATACCACTATTATATTAACGACTTCAATTGTGTTCCGAGTTGTTAATATAATAGTGGCATTTATATCAGTTTTGTTTTTGCAATGATTTAATACATTTGAACAGTAATACATTTGAAGCTTCACAATACTTGATAATTTAACACAGTATAGGAGTGTAGTTGTTTATAAACTGCAATTTGCGAAACACTGTTTATATAGATGCTGGTGAATTTGTTTGTTTGGAATATTTAACAAAATTTTATCACTAAGTGTAAATGCACGACGCTGAATTTTAAAATATCCGTTCTGAGTTAAAAACAGTAGGAAACGTTCAGCTTCTGCACAACCAAAGTCCCTATTGCTTGAGATTATGTCTCTTATAAGCGATATATCACGAAACGATACCTTCTCAGATCTAGGTATTTCGATTGTTTCCCAATGGAGAAGTTGCAAAACTAATTTCCGCACTTGTGTGTGTAAAAATGCGCTACTTAAGTTATGTAAGCAGTCCGGGGCTATCCAATAGTCTTTCAAATCTCCAGTTTGCAGGAAGTTCAAAACCGACCAGGTGCTGTACACATAATAATTTAAGCTAAAATAACCATTATAATAAGCCTTTACGTCATGGTACTTATGCAATATCTTGAAGTATTCTAATTTTTCTCTGACCTCTTCCCCTGTCAGTCCGTAATACTTGACATATTTATGATATCCCAGGAAGGGAAAATGACCAATATAATTTTGCTGTTTTAATAATACAGATGATAGACGCATACAATCGTTAATCAAACTACCTTTAACGTACTCATTATTTTCCAGTAAACTAAACATAAAGTTCTGGATAAAGAAAATTATTTTGTGTCCGTCCGGTAATGCAAAATCCCTTGACAAAAGTTTCCAAACCGGAGCTTCAAAACCGTCAATTAAAACTATTACTTTTTGACTATAATGCAAATACAACTGTTCTGATAAATATCCTAAAGCTTTCTGTAATTCTAATTCTGATAAGTTTTTGTAATAATTTTTATCAGTGTATAGTGAAAAACGGTATTTCTCATTACCGTCCAGCCGAGTGCTGTTTATTAAGTACCCGTGTTCTAAAAATGAATCACTTATTACGTCTCTGAACATATCTAGAACATCATTAAAACTATTCCCTTTTGCCTTCTTAAAAGTAATTAAAATTACGGGGTATTTCCCGCAATGAAAGGAAAAAAAAGTATTATTCCACTTAAAAATATTTAGGTTGTGTTTTACAAATAGTCTGCAACCCTGTGTTAGCCTGGAAGATATCAGCCCATTTTCTGGCTCCAGGAAAGTCTTCAGCATTTTTAAGTTCACTGTTTTCCCGAAACCGCTTGGTGCAGTTATACGAATAAAACGATATCTCTTATTTATATCATGCAATAAATCCTTTATGAGCAGTGATTTGTCAACGAAACAAGTAGATAGTAAGACATCTTTAAATTCTGGTTCACTTAACAGGCATGTCTTTTTCATTGCCACCTGTAACACAGAAAGAAATCAACATTTGAGGGCTTTTCATAGTAGATATACTGCAAGTAACTGGTATACTTGAAAGGTAAGGAAACATTGTTTTAATTGATTTCATTTATTACAACCATCTGTTAATGCCGTTAGCTACAATGCTAATTATAAACCACTGATGGCCTATAACCAGAAAATAGTGACCTTTATGAATATGAAACGCAGCAGCTTATTTTGAATACGATTTTCTGCTAAGTAAAAGCTATTTTTTTCAAACTTGATATATAAGAGAATTGAGATGGGGACAAGAATACTATGTCCTAATATCATCAAAAAATTTAAGACACTTTAATTAAACATCCATTTGGATTAAGTAGATTTAAATAAGTTCATGCAGGTGTAAGAGTAGGCATTTTATAAATTCATTATAAATATATACGGTGCCACAATTCTCAATTATGAAGAGTTTTGTAACAATGATTGTAATTTTAAAGAATTAATATTTTTAGCTTGCAGAATATTATTTGAATATTATCTCTTATGTATTTGAGCTTTTCTCCTAGTTTAAACTATAAAAGAAACCCTTTACCGTATGAAGTCTTATGTCAAGGTAGGTTTGTGTTTTCTCTTTTAAATAATTATTTTATGGAGTACTGACAACTGAATTTATGTATTTCCAATTAAAATGTTGTATACTGCCATAAGTCAAATTAATTGACTGTACATTTACACCCAATTCTTCCATTTTCTGTCTTATGTAGTGTCAAGAGTCATTCCAAGATACTTTGCAGTGTTTCCAAAACAAACTATACTACAATTAGCAGTCTCTGGCAATGATGTCCTTAATTTTAGTTTGCAGAGTTTGATTGTGTTGATTTCTGTTCAACTAGCTTTATTTCGAAAACTTTGTCGACTGGTAATATCGTCAAAAACTTTTTATACATTATTCGTAGTATTCTCATATCATTATCTGCTACCAAAAGGACGGTATCATCAGTAAACGTGAAGTTTTCTATTTGTTGTGTTTCACGTGTATACAAAACGTAGTAACGTAAAATATTGTGCGACATAGATGAAAAACTAGCTGATATTATGGACAAAACATGCCATCGCGTTCTTTAAAAACGAAAATAAACAACAAGGATTTAGAAGAACGCCCTTGTAACGAGAAACACTTCACATGCATTGAACGTTATATTAGAAACATTCCTCAACGTGAACCAATTTGTCTAGATATGCTACGTGGACTATGATAAAGCGTTTGAAAACGTACTACATGACCTTTCATAACAGTACTTAAAAAAAATTACAAGTTTATTTTAGATTAAATCAAGAACATTGGAAATTGATACAAAAGTACCTGCGGTTTTAGAAACAAACTTTTTGATCAAGTAAGAAGATTGATAAAAGTTACACAAAATATATTATCCTTGTAAGGTTTTTACTCTGAACGAAACTCATAATTTGGTACCTCATACGGATTTTTACATTTTTATTTAAGTATCTATCGTCAATTTTGATTCCTGCTTTCCGTAAAGTTTAAAATTATCAGGCTAAGGCTACACTCAGATTTACGTAATAATTCTCATTATACTGTTACGCAGCACGGAAGTTTACAACTTTTTTATAATTGGTAAGTTTTTTGGACCCTGGATCTAGAATATTAAAATTTTCAATCCTTAATATTATGGATAGTTTTTTGTTAGAAATCTGTCTAATTTGAAATTCGTCTTGTAGTCGTAAAATCTTTACAAACCTTTTTGATCTACGCTTCCGTGCAAGTATATAAAAAGTTATAATTTCCAAAACTGAAAACCAAGTTCAGATTTAAATTGGTTAAAATATTCTCTTTAATTGGATACTTCACACTGATTCTGCAATTTTTATGTTCTTCAATCTTAGAAACAATAGCGGTATGTGAGGTAAAACTGTGGACAGACATACTACTTTTTACGACACTCGCTTTGTGCCGGTGTTTGCATAACCCGGCGGTCGTATGAAATAAAATACGATATTTCTAATAATAAATTCGATATTAGTTATCAATGTTGGTGAACACGATATCTGTATGACCGTGTTCCGGCTGTGGACGCTATCTAGCGGGCCGATTTTATGTTGCGGTCCCATGCACGTTGGGGAGTTTAGTTGGTGGCTCGCTACGCTGACGAAAACAAACCTGCCTACCCCTCGCGTTAGCACAGCATTTTTCTTTTGGTGGTCTCTTCATCTTTAATGGCAAGCTAATCGCTTAAGACCTCCCGGTAGGTGCCTTGTATATATATATATATATATAGTATATATTACTATAATACCTATAACTAATTTACCTCAAGATATATTTTTTCCTTCAGGAACATGTTTCGGGAGATCCTGTTCTCCCATCTTCAGCCTTCGCCATCTTGCTTCCGGTGCAGTATTTGTGTGTTGGCTTCTGGATGTTATTAAGGTGGTTTGTTGGTCTTTGGTTCTTCAATGTTGCATTATTGTGTGTGGTTGTGGTATCTGTTTTTGTATTTTGTGTATTTTCGATGTTGAGTGCTTTGAATATTGTGTCATGTTTTGTATTGATTTGTATTTGTTCTGGTATTAATTTGTTTTGTGTTTTGTGTTTGTAAATCTGTAAATTTTCCCAAATGTTCATTATGATGCCTTTGTGTGGTATATGTTTTATTAGTGTTACATTGGTTATGTCTGGGAATTCATGTCCTGTGTTTATTGCATGTGTGGCTAAATTGGATTTATATATATTTGGTTTTTTGCATGCATTTAGGTGTTCAAAATAACGTTTTTTCAGCTGTTTTTTTGTTTGTCCTATATAACATTTATTGCAATCTTGGCATTCAATTTTGTATATACCGTTGGTTGTTGTATTATCTTTGTTGTGTGAGCTATTTAGATTTTGTAATTTATTTTTATTAGTTTTGTATGCTATTTTTATATCTGTGTTTTTAAATAGTTTTGTTAGTTTTGTCATTTTATTATTTATATATGTGAATGTGGCCCATTTTTTGTTGTTGTTATTATTTATGTGTTGTTCAGTTTGATTAATTCTTAATTGTTCAGTTTATATTTTGTATTTGATTTTATTTTCTATTTTGATCATAGTATTTTTATTGTATCCATTTGCATAAGCAATTTGGTATATTATATTTCTTTCTTTGTCAGTTTCTTGTTTGTTTAGGGGTATTTTGTACATTCTGTTAAATAACGAATAAAATGCTGCCATTTTATGTTGTGGTGGGTGGTCAGAATGGTTAGGTATAATGATGTTAGTGGAAGTTGGTTTTCTATATATTGCATATTGTATGTGTTTGTTGTATCTTGTGATGGTTATGTCTAAATAGTTGATTTTGTTATGCTTTTCTTTTTCTTCTGTGAATTGTATTTTGGGATGTATGTTATTGACTTGTTTCAGTTATATATATATTACAACGCTACTTTTTATCTAACACTCTTATCTAATATTTTGAATGATAGATAAAACGTTACTTACCCGTGAGATTACTTTACCTGGGCGCCAGAACAAATCCCAGATAATAATGACACGGTTCCAGCTTAGCTCAGAGCATAGAGACACAAATTTTCAGGATTCGTTCAGTGATTGTGGATTCAAGGGGAATCGTTACAAATAACATTTTAAAATTGGCTTGATTATGTTTAATTAAAGTTTTAATTATTTTTAAACTACTTGAAAATGTTAATTGTAGGACTTATTGCTACCCTAACACTTATAATTGACGAGTGTGTGTGAAAAGTAAAGATAAGACGTTCAAACGACCTTTTGCTCTTATCTGGCTTAATTAAGAGATTGATATCTCCCAAACCAGTGATAAAGAACAGGTCTACAATAATTTGTACGTCCAATACTACACCTCACTTTCCATTCTACACTCTTATACTTAGTTATGACTAATCTTACACAATAAATACAAAGTGTGTGATTCTTAGTGTCTTTTAAAAATTGTTTATTGCTTTTTATTATTTGTTTAGTGCTTATTTCATTGATAAATGAATCTATTTCTTACTGTTTGATGCGTCGACCGAAGATAGGAATCCGTAGAGGTTCTCCTTTCAATGGTTTAGCTCAGAAGAAAAGATGTTGATAAATCCGGTAGAAAGATGCTCTGGCAATTACAGCTGCTGTAGCTCAGGTCACTTCACGGCTGATTATAAATTCATTAATTAATGTTGTTTTACACAGCGAGAGTTGTTGAACGGCACTAGTTCATCTTCACTGCGGACTACTTCTCGAATTTCGCACTTAAATACCACTTTGCGTGATTGAAAAATTTCTGCACGTAATTTATACACGACTAGCGCATTGAAGATTCGATCGAAGAGTAACGCTACCCCTCGGTTTGTGTTGGCGTCTGTTTTAAATACGGGCTTCTGATTGGTTGTTCAAATAAATCATACGTTTTTCCAGTCTCGACAATCTCTAACAGGTCGAGCAAACACCCCATGACAGGTTTGAAACGGCAGAGAATTTCTAGTCAAACTCGTACTTCCTGTATTTGCAAATTGATTGATTTCAGGTATTTGCAAATGTGTTTTCAAAGATCTTACCACAGAATGTTGTTGCTTAGGTCTTTATCTGTGTGTGTGTGAAAACACCTAATTCCTACGTAGTATAATTCTCTTGTTATTCCTTTTGGCGTTCGTCTTCCGTATAACGTCTTCAATTGTTAATTATATTAACTGAGATTGCGGCTACTTATAAAGCTTTACATGCTGAACACGATGCTGTTTACAGAATTGCCCTATATTTATTAGTTTGGAAGTTATTGCAGGTTGAACTGATAATTTGATTTGAGTAAAATTTCATGTTCGTACCGGTAGCTTACATCGCTGTGACGAGGTTAGAATGAGATGGCTGCGATTGTACGCTCTCTCTCTTGCTTACGCTGCTATACTCGTACAATCTAACACTTTCATATAACGCTCAGATAGGACGCTATTATGAATCGTTATAATATATATATATATATATATATATATATAATAATTTGTTAGTGAAAATTTTAAATTCAAACCTTAATTAAGCTAGAGGCGAACAGATAGAATGCACGTAGCGTTGATCAGATGTATGTTGGTTATTGTGAGATATTTAAGTAATTTTGTTCTACTTAATACCGCCTATTAATTGTATTAACTGACTGATTATTCAATATGGTAAAGAGATGTAAGAAAATTATGTATTTTAGTGAAAACTGGGGACTTGGTTAACTATGTATGAACGCGTATGTGTGACCGGAAGTATAAACGTTTTTTAAGTAATTTATTCTTTGGTAAACTTTAAGACCGCCTACAAGTAGTACTGTGTAATTGTTAATTGTCCATAGCTGATGGGCGTTAAAAGAATCAGTTATTTTGCAAGATTTGGTTATTGAATGTAACACCACGTGGCGAACGGACTGTGTTTCTGTTGAGATATGTTACAGCTGGTCATGCCTGTGAGTGTACCTCATGATTGTGCCCGGTCATGAGGGAATTACAATGGATTATTTAAAATATAAAAAGGGAATGTATCACCTAAATTTTATGCACTATATTGAATTGGTTGGGCGTGTATGGTTCTGGTGTTGGTTATACATGCTTTATATATGACAAGTATTTGTTAAGCGTTTGTGGTCAGTGCATTAATCATGCCGAATCTGCAGGGGTCTCGCCTTAGACGGAGATCTGACCAGAGCATGGTGTGCTGTGACCTTCATCATGCCATGAACCGATAAAACTTCGTTCTGCGACCGAGGAGAGGGACGTAACTGCTGCAAACAACCATGTAACCGCCCGCATATTATGAGGTGATATTCACTCATTTATTTATACAAATCTGGCCTGCAGACAACACTATGTAAGGTGTATGTAACATTAACATCAGATTAGCTGTATACAGTGACACAGTTAATTGAGTGTATGTGCCGGCAAGACAATTTCAAAGTATTTTTAATCTAATAATACCGTTCAAATATGTACAGTTGTAAACTGGCCTGTGGGAGGGTACCAGGGTTTTTAATTCTGTTTAATGGGTGCAAAAGTTGGGGAGAGACCGTTTTATTAAATTAAGTACAGGGGTATGGTTTCCTTAATATACCGAACCGGCTGGTTTGGATTCAGTTGCATTTTATTACAGGGTTTTGCATGTACGTTTTTTGGGAATACAATGACTGGGGTTTTTTTAAATTCTGTTTCCGGATTGTTATTTTTTTACATTTTTCACTAACCAAAAGGTGGGCACCTGTTGGTGCCATATCATGCAGGTTTTCAACAGGTCAGTCTTTGTCAAATCAAGCATGCCCTGGTGCACTCCTGCGGCCAGGTGAATTCAGTATCTCTTAAAATATATGTTTATGTTTATAAAATTAATATTTTGCTTTTTTAAATAAAATTGTACAGGCAGTACTTAAATTTTAATTCACGGTTGCATATGTTGCTGTTATGGTTAAATTGAATTGTTTTAAAAAAATTTTATTTCTTAATAAAATTGAAGCTTCTCTTTTTTCTAATGAACAGATACAGGCTGTTCACTGATATTTGTATTTTGTAGATTGTATTTTCGGGACATTACGTGTCAAACCTGGCTTGCTCAGATCCATCAATGGTTTAATTTGTAAAATTCATGCAGGCTGTGTGTAGGCTTAATTTGCCATTATGTTTTGACTACGAGCCTATCATTATTTTTAAATCTCTTAAATTTTATTAAACTCGTATGGCCAACCTTTTCAATGATCTATGTTTTATAAGAAACCAAACAGTTTTACTTTGCAGAAATAGACAAATGGTATCAATAATTTAACTTGTAATCATAATTGCTATTATGGACCATTAGAAGTGCCCCTCAAGTTTATAATGTATAATTGAAATTGACATAGTATTGTTACCGTTCTTGGGTAATTATGTTGGAGATTCTGAGTACGCTATAAGCTAGCTGTAGACATTATAAAAATGTATAAGGGGCTGTCTTATTAGATCACTTCTGTGCTTAATTAATATTTATACCAGCGGGTTACAGGCTGCTTATATTTCTTTATGATGGGGCGATAAAAGGGTAATATACAAGTGGGCCGCGGGGCTTTTGTGGCTATTATATAATATTGAGTTGTAATTGTGATTTTGTTGAATTATTTGTGATTTTACAGGCTGTTTTGTGTTAGGTGGTTGAGTGATATATATATATACATATTGTAACGTAACAGTGTTGAGGTCTCCAACGTTACATAAAAAATTGAATTAACTATGGTCAAGGACCATAACCTGAATTAAGGTTGCTCAGTAATTAATGCATCTGAGAAGTACCTCAAGTCAAAAGATGCAATAATTAATGTTGAATATAAAATATCATATCAATTAATAGTTAATATAATAAATTGTGCTTGTTTTTATACTGTAGCATGTTAATGTTCACAGAATATTTATGTTATGTTTTGAGTATGGTAAGAGTGAACTAATGTTGTTTAATAGGAATACTTCATCAATAATAACGTTTGTATTTATGTTAAATTTGTCTTTAGACAATCAAGTATAGTTACCTGTGTTAGGCATTATACTAAGTTTTAAGTATTGTCTAAAATTGAATAATGAAGTTGTTTTAATTAATGTTTGTAAACTTGGCCAGGAGGGCAATCAGTGTTTAAGGTTTGACAAGTAGTTCTGATAATTATATTGTAAACTAATGAAGGGTTCCAGGACCAGTTAATTAATGTAATAAAGTAAAAACCAGGAAATTAAAATTAATGTAATTTACCATTAACCAATAATTAATTGTACAGTAGGTCAGGTAAAGAAAATTAAGTTAAAAAACCAAACAATATTATAACGGTTGTAAGAAAACCTATAGGCCTAAATTTCATATTTGTGAAAGGAACTTAATACCTTTTTAAGAAGCCCAGTCCAATGAAACTACAGTAAAACATATACTGTTTAAGAAGGAAGGTTAGGTGAGAATTTTAGGTAATTTAGTATTATTCCAAGCATGGAGTATTTTATTGAAAAAGAGTAGTAATATTCTATAATTCTGGCTCTAGGATATCTGATTTCACCCAATGACAGGAAAAAGTGGTTGTTAAGGCAACTGAAATGTACATGAGTTGTTTATATTGAATCATTCGTTCCGATTGTTACAAGCTATTGAGTTGAGATGGGCAGATACATTAAAAAAAAAAAAAATGAATAATAAATTCTGAAGAAAATATTAATCAAAATTAAAAAACCTCTTTGAAACCTAATTCTATCATAATACTGATGAGTAATAAAACTAAATAGACTTCCAAATTATAACTGAATACATTTAAAAGAGTTGAAAACCTCTCACCTCATTCACCAGAATAATTCCGCTGGATTCGGTATTAAACCGATTTCTCCTATAACAGAAGATTAGTTAAGAGAATTAAAGGCCAAAACTAACGGAATTATTGAGAAGACAAGAAGACCTCGTTTTGCAGAGTTAACCTTCACTTGCAGAAGAAGCTGGGATACTATTTTCATTCCACCGTGACCGACAACTATCAAGATCATAGGAGAAGAACAGCAGTCAGAAGAATTCCTGAGAGCTTCCCAGTATACTCCACCATCAATTTTATTAAGGGCCAGAACACTTTTTACTGGATGAATGCGATTTAAGCCGAGCCTCGTCAACTGTTTACAGACGTCCACTGCCAGTCGAAGTTTCGTCGACTCGGTAAAAAACAACCTATTTTCAATTCAATATATTTAGAGTTAATAATTTTGTTTTGTAATACTTGAGTAACCTTAATTTTACATTTTACCTGGCCTTACTAATGGTTCCAAGAATCTTACGAACCCTGGGTTAAGAACTATTTATTGTTATATTTAATTTGTATAAGTCAAAGGATTTTGATCAATTGACAATCGATATATTTTTGTATGATCGATTTGATAATATTATTATTTTGGAGATAACGGTGACTGTGAAATAACAGATAAAATTAATAAAGGATCTTTATTGTGTGAGATAATGTTTTAAGTTATTGCAGAATAGATACTATATGTAGTGGGTGGAATAATTTACAATAAAAGGTTGATTCAAACCCGATGAACGGCTAACCTAGAAGCACGCTTATTACAAGTAACAGCGCTAATTGCTTACAGCTGGTGGAACGGGAGATTGCCGAACTAGCGTGTTTTCAGTACAAAATTTGAATAGAATTCTCTAACATCGAGGGACTAGGGTTGACAAGAATACTCAATACATTCAGTCAATACACTGTATATATCGTTGATATTGCCCAACTACTGAATACTAAGTTAAACCTATATCGTAGTACGATTATAAGTTAAAAGAACATAATTATAATTATATTTGCCTACTAATATATTTTCAGGAGGTTTCATCGGTAACAACCTAATAGATACATTCATTAATGATACATTGATTAAAAACAGGTAACAACATTTTAAGTGTTACAAATTGCCACCTTCAACGTGTTGATTGACGTTGATACAAGGGAGTCTCATATAATTAGCTACACCCATAAACCAAGTTCTTTACAAATTGGCGAACCCAACAGTGGGGCTTTCACACATCCTCAAATATAATTAAAAACACAAGAGAAGTGTTTCTTAACAAATTGGCGCTCAACGAGTGGGCTTCAGTGAAGTAAAAAATCATATTAATTATTACTTAACTTGAGCAGGCAACCATTAGAGGCACAGGAATGCATACGAGAGGTGTTACTAAAAGGATGGAGAAGGAACAAGAAACAGAAGAAGACAGACGGGAAGAAGAAACAGAGGTAGTTACAGACACCGAAAGGGAACAACAGGCGAGCAATACTGAGGATGCCCAAGGGGACCAACCAGATAAAGTGGAAGCCAGAAGCGAACCAGCTTGGCAAGAAATGATGAGGCTAATGATGGAGAAAATTGATAGCATGAAGGAAAGCAATAATGAAAATTTCAGAAAACAGGAGGAAAACTCAAAGCAAACCAAGGAGGAAAATAATGAGAGTTTAAGACCAATCAAAGAAGTTTCCAGGAAACAGAAAGAAGAATTAGATAAAAAATTTGATAAGAATTCAGAAAGGCTAGAAAACAGAATAGACAAAATTAACGAAAACTCAAAGAAACAAAACGAAATTTCGAGTGAGAATTTAATCAAACTGATGAATGAAAAGTTTGACATAAATAAAGAGGAAAATGATGAGAATAACCGGCTGATAAATGAAAGTTTAAACCAAATCAATGAAAGGTTTGACAGAAGCGATGACAGCTTAAGGCAGATTCAAGAAAATCACAAACAAATTGACGAGAAAATTGAAAATAGTAATAAGGAATTACGGCAAATTATAAATGAACAAAACCCAGCGCTCAGGGAAGTCATCAATGAAAGGTTTACAAATGTCAATGAAACACTTAACAAAAGGGTAGATAATAATGAAGAGGAAGTAAGACAGCAAATAAATGAAATTAAGGTGGGTCTGGAAAAGACAGATGAAACCATAGTACAACTTGCAATGGAAGTAGAGGCCAAAATTAACCATGGGGAAAATACCAACAAAACTATGATAAATCAAGTACAATTAGAAGCACAAGAGAAATTGGACGGGGTGCAAATTAATATAGCTGGGAGAATTGAATTGGTAAATAATGAAATGACACAAATAAAAACCCAAGTAGTTCAAAATAAAGAGACTATAGAAAATATAAAAAATCAGGAAATAAGTAATATAAAGGAATCAATAGAGATTTTACAAAATCGACCAATGTATCTAGCGCATCACATAGCCCCTGAGCATAAAGATAATATCAATTTTAAAATTTATAGGGGAAATCCCATAGAATTCCTGGAGAGAATAGACGAATGGTTTAACCGAATTAAAGTAACCCGATGGAACTTAATAAAAAGTTATTTAGATGAATGTTTCAAAAGTATAAATGATAATTGGTGGTCAGCTGTCCGGAATGAACTTAGTGATTATGAGGAATTTAAAAGGACTTTTAAGTCAAAATACTGGTCAGATTCTGTACAGAACATGATTAGAGATAACATTACTAACGGGAGATTTAATTTTAACCAAGAGCAGTCACCAACTACTTACTTTTTGGGAAAGGTATGTTTAGCGCGTCATTTGGAACCGCGGATACCAGAGGAGTGTTTGGTAAATTAATTGTCATATCATTTTGAAGAAGAGATAGTTCGTGCCAGACGCAGTAGACAAGTAAAGACCGTAGAAACAATGGAAACCTTGTTAGCAAGTTACGAAATGGAAGACTATTATCAAAGGTCCCGACGGCAAGGTGAATATTACAATAATAGAAGGGAAGAGACAAATCAAGAGTCGCGTCCAGGAACAAATCGATTTAATAATAATAATTATCACCGAAGGGTGAATGACCAATTTATGAACAATCGTTATCGTAACAATTATTACCCAAGTAATCACTACACTAATCATGAGAGTAACAGATACAGAACAGGCCGCAGGAATTGGGACAATGGGAGAGAGTATTGGAACAATAATCGTGCTAACAACGACCAACGAAATCAACCCAATAATCGAAGTCGAGAGGAGGATCTGCCTAGACACCAAGAAACCCATAGAGATTTTAGACCCGATGATGGCAACCCAGGAACCACTGCAAGGGACGATCGTCCGCAGGATAGGATGGAAAACTAAGTACAGCAGTGGAAGTATCTAGAAACCCCTCGCTGCTGGGATTGGAAGGGTATGTACAAAAGCATAAGGAAAATAACCAAATTATAAAAATTACAAGGAACAATTATTTAAAGGACATACGAAATGATTTAACGGAAGAAGTGTTACCGTCAGAGAATAAAACTGACAATCAAATTATGTACATTATGGCAGAATTGCAGGGAGTTATGACAGAGATAGTGATTGATACTGGCGCGAACGTGTCGCTACTGGACAAGGTAGAATATAACCGAATAAGGGAGAAGTATAAGAAAAATATACCAACATTACCAGTTAACAACATGGTTATTATAGGTGCTACTGGCAGACCAAATAAAACAATACGGCAGCAAGTAATGATGGAAGTATCTAGTGAAGGTAAAACTATTTCTATGTTGTTTATGGTAGCTCAAGGACTACCATTTAAAGCAATGCTAGGGTGTGATACGCTGCGGCGCCACTCAGCTACTATTAATATGGGCAGAGGAAAAATAACCCTGTACCATGAAAATGGAGAATGGTCAAGTGAAATAGTGGATCATAAAAATGCCACTCACCAAAGACATTCTTTTACTTTAATGCGTGATGATGAAATGGAATATAAAGCACCTTTTGAGGAATTAACCTGTACTAAAGAGAATGAATGGAAGGAAAAATTGCAAGAGATTTATTTGTTTAAAACTGTCAATAATAATAATAGAGTAACACCTGAACAAAGCAATCAATTAATAAAGATTTATAACAGATATAAAAAGGTATTTTCGGATTTGCCAGGGAAAGCCAGGAATTTTATTTGTGAATTGTCATTTAAACAACCGATTAATTTTAACCGTAAATCATATCCTATACCCCAATCCCTAAAACCAGCAGTGAGAAAGGACATACAGAGTATGATGGAACAGGACATAATTGAATATAGTTCATCACCATACACCAGCCCTATAGTAGCTATAAAGAAAAAGGATGGTACAGTACGTTTATGTTTGGACGCCAGGGAAATAAATAAAAATATAATCAATGATAGAACCTCACCAGGGGAAATTGAAGAGTTAATGAAGAAATTTAAGAATTGCAGATATATGAGCATTTGGGATGCTGTTTGTGGATACTGGCAGGTGGAGTTACATCCCAACAGTAGGAATTATGTTACCTTTATATTTGAAGGTAGAAATTATCATTTTAAACGTCTTCCTTTTGGGTTAGTAAACTCTGTGGCGGTTTTTATTAAGTGCATGGACCAGGTTCTGGGTGAAGAAGTGTTAGCCTTCACAACAGTATATGTAGACGATATATTAGTAACTTCAACCACATGGGAGGAACATTGCCGACGTGTGGAAATGGTGTTAAGCAAGTTAGAAAAGAGCAACATTACATTGAAATTGAATAAGTCAAAATTAATAACCAATCAATTACAATTCTTAGGGTTCATACTCTCTGAAAATGGAATATTGTAACATAACAAAATTATCACACTAAACATTTGAATTAATGTTACATAAATAAAAGAAAAGGTTCCATAGTGAGTGAGAAGAATAAATTTTTTAAGGATTACACTAGAAACTGTATAATTAAGTCTAGAAAATGTTAATAAAAATGGAAAATAATACAGAAAACCATTAATTAAAATAACCTACTATGTAAAAACCAGTTAAACCAGCAGTATACCCAGTAGATTGGGGAAGCAGTACAAAAAGGGAAGGACCATAAAAAAGGAAATAATCTGTCATGAAACCATTTTAATAAGGAAACTACTAATGTGATATTTGAAGAAGGGACAAAACATATCAAGATTCCCACAAAGAGACCAGAAACAGGAAGAGATATGCCAAAACAAAATGTTAGTCATATAATAAATACCATGAGACAAAATTGAAACCGATATATGTAAACCCAAACAAGTTACAAGATACAATACTATAAAACACAAATTGTATATTAGTTGAAAGTGTAATATGTTAAAAAATATGTCAAAAGAGACTACCATAGTGTAGAACTCACTAAAAAGACTACCAGAGTGTAGAATCCAATAAAGTGAAGTGAGATAACAAAATTAAGAAACTACAGAGTGTATAGTGAGAAACATAGTTAAAAAATCTATGAAAAAATCTTCAATGAAGTTAAAGTATTATAAAAAGACTACCATGAGTGTAGAATAATAATAATAAAACCATTGGAATGAAAGACAGTCTAAGGACTGACAACATTACCAGTAATAAGAGTTTTTAAATTAGATATAAGAAAAACTATTACATATAAAATGTTTTCTTTAATTATAGCTAAGTAAATGGTGAGAAGGACAAAAATACCAAAGGACAGTTCATAACTGAAGGTATGACTAATATTAAGATGTTTGTTATTTATTATTAATTAGATAATATTTTAGATGTAAGGTGTAAATAGATACAAGATGTTTTTTGATCACAGTTAAAGTGTTTTCAAAAGAATCATAAATACACAAGACAGTTAGTGACTGACAGTGTTACTAGTAATAGGAGTTTTTTATTTTTTTTTTTTAATTAAATTATGTCTAGGATAAGCTATTTTATTATCATTTGATGATACAGTAAAAAATAATAGGAATAAGATGTTTTTGTTAAAATTAGGTGATATATGGAAAATAGTTGATAATAAGATGTTTTTGTTAAAATTAGGCATAAGATGTTCATGTTATGATTCAATGATGTTATTAGTATAAAGAAAGTTTAGTAGATACAAGATATTCTATTGTATTTAAAATCATGTCATTTAATTTTCCATTGTGTAAGTCAGAGAGGCAAGTAGGGCATAAAAATGTAATAAATTTATTCAAATCAGTAAACCATGTATAATTGTACAAACAGACCAGCCAAGACACCATTTTTGTAAACACAGAATGGCCTATAAACCAAAAAAATTATCTATCAAAGAATTAATCTATGTAATAGGAATAGAATTCAATACATACAATACAGAAATTGAAAATATAATTAATACAGATACAGTTAATAGCAAATAGAATGACAAAAGAAAGAAAATTAACTTCTTTTGGAAACAGTCAAAAATAGGCTTATGATAGTAATCAAATCAGACTAAACAGCAAATTAATCAATATTGAAATGTTTTAATAACCAAATTATTAACAACAAAGTAATTACGGAGTTATTAGGTGTATTCCAGGGAAATATTATACCGAAAAAAACAAATAAAAACCTTTAAAACACTGAATTTGTACAAAATATGGGGCATACAATTATTATGTAAAATTGTAATTTTTGGGCTTAAATGAGTTTGAAACAAACCCAGCTATATATCAAAAGATGTAAAATTAAATAATCAATATTACTGAATAGTTAGATTCATGCAAAATTAAGAAATATTTGAAATACAGTAAAAAATAAGAAAACTTGTTATGTATAGTTAGATAGTGAAACAAGTCTTAGACAGATATTTTATAATTAAACAATATGAAGAGGAAAAAGACATACCACAAATTGTCTTAAAACGACGACGTTGCGTCTATTAGTCTATTGTTAATCGCAAAGCTGAACAGTTGAAAAAATGTGTTAGTGGAGTATTGAAAACCAAATAATTTGTATTAAAACCAAGTGTGGTTATGTGGCGTGTAACGGAGATGAACTAACAAGTGAAATAACCTTATCTATCAATGTCTAACACTTCACAAGTTTCCAAAAACACAGTATAACACCATAAAAATCAACACCAGAAATCGACAGCCATTTTGAACCATTTTTGGAACGAATTCACATAAAACCAACACACATATTTGAACACCACACTGCACAAGAGATCCATCCAGAATTCGACATCGCAGACGACGAGGGGACATTCAACACTATATTTTGGAACAACACCACTTCGCAGAAAAGGGAACATCGTTTTATTTCTGTGGGAGAAGATCTTCAATTCCAACAGCATTGTAGCAGTTAAAATCGAGCAGACGGCGGCCATTGCTGAATTTCTATAAAGACGATCAGCCAGTGCTTCCTGGAGAGGAGTGACGTCATTTCTTCGACTTGGTTCGAAATTTAAATAATTTCTTTCTAATTGACAATTGTAATAATAATTCTGTTCTATTTCAGATATTAACATTTAGTTTAAGAATACCTGTTAAATGTATCTTGTTCCTTGCCCTCTGACCATTTCGACTCGTTAAAAGAACCATAAATTTAAACTTGTAAAAAATATATTTGTTAATCTTTCTCACTGCCGACTGTGGCGAATATTCGCCAGTGCCTGGGACATGCGCAGTTTGACTGGCGCACAATTTTGAATGAATAAACGCAAATCATTATTCAGTTAGCAACATTGTTTTTATTTCTACAATTAATGTTATTATTATTTTTTATTAAACAAAACATAATTCATATTGAGAGAATAGATATAGAAGGAAATTACAAACTCAACTAATTAATTAATTATTAATTAATTAAATTAAATCATTCCATCAAACTCGATACAAGAACTAGAAAAAATATTTGCAAAATTTTTTAAGTTTGATGTATTTGTTATTTATCAATCAAACACACCTAGTTATAACATATTCTTATCATCAATATCTTTATATTTTATTTAATATTACATTTGAAATTATATTACAATTGGACTAGCCTAACAGTGGGCTAAAAGAAGAGCACAATACCCTTGTTATCACAAAAGCTACACACACAATCTCTCTATATATTTCAATTATATTTATATTTTTATTTTTATTTGTAACTATATTACAAATTGGCTTGCCCAACTAGTGGGGCTTTAAGGAGTCAGACTGATCCAGTGATATAAACAACACACATATCTACATATCAACAATTTAATTTTTATTTTTATTTAATATTTGTAATATTAAAATTATATTACAATATCAACATCCCCTGAAAAAGTGGAAGCTATTCAAAACTTCCCCAAACCTAAAAATATTAGACAGCTGCAATCATTCTTAGGAGTGTGCAACTATTACAGGAAATTCCAAAGGAATTATTCCCAATTAACAGCAAGATTTAAACACTTGCTGTCATCTAAACATAAATGGAAGTGGAAGGAGGAAGATGATGAGACATTCATTTTAATTAAAGAGAAATTTTTACAAAATATCATCCTGCGCCATCCTGATTTTGATAAACCATTTTTTATAAATTGTGACGCCAGTGATGTGAGCCTGGGTGCTGAGCTATATCAGGAAGATGCAGAAGGAGACCACCAAGTAATAAGTTTTTCCAGTCGAGTCCTAAATCAATGTGAAAGAAATTACAGTGTCACGGAAAAGGAATTATTGAGTGTTGTATTTGCATGCAATAAATTCCGCACATATGTATTAGGTTATCCTTTAACAGTACGGTCCGACCACAAATCCATATCATTTATACAGAGATGCAAACTAAACCACGGTAGATTAACTCGTTGGATATTGGCTCTCCAGGAATACAACATAACATGGGAGTATGTGCCAGGAAAACAGAACACTGTAGCTGACGCTCTATCTAGGGTAAATCTGGAAGATGGGACTTTTGAAATTGAAAGAGAGGATGTTGGAAAAATATACCTTATAATATCAGCTAGAGAAGAATTAGTAGAAGTGCTAACCAAAATTCAGGAAGAACAAGCAAAGGATCAGAGATTGTCCACTATACAAGAACGTCTCCGGAATAATGATACTATAATTATGCAATATTATCAAAATTATAAAGGATTAATCTTCATAAAGTCTCCTGTTGAAAAGAATAAATGGAAATTATACATTCCCAAATCTACAGAACCATTAATAATAAAAATTTACCATCAAATGTATGGACACATGGGTTCCATCAAGGTAGTGAAGGCACTAGAGGAGCATGTATATATTAAAGGTTTGAACAAGAAGGTAAGGGAATTAATAAAACGATGTGGAATATGTCAAAGGGTTAAAGTAAACAATGAACGAAAGGAGGGAGCTTTAATAACTATTACTTCAGAAAGAAAATTGGAAAAAACGTTTCTTGACATTTGCGGACCTTCCCCACGTAGTGGAGGCAGGCGCCGATATAAACACATTGTAATTATAAAGTACAAAAATAAAGAGGGGTTACAGCTTGATGAATCCCTAGGTAGTGGCGAGGCATGCTCCAAACAGATAGAGAGAGACATATACACAAACGGCCATGTTACAACTAACATCTGTTTTGGCACGTTCAACCACATTTCTATACTTCTTCGTCTTCCTGTATGTTTTTCTTTCTGCTTCCTTTCCTCTTTCCTCTTATTATTTCTCTGCCTTTTGACGTATATATTCTTCTTTCTTTTCAGCTAAAACCGTATTGTTAATGTGTATTGCTAAAGTAGATATCATATGTTTGCGAGCCTGGCACAGTTTGGATCAAGTGTACAGCGTTGCCAAACGTTACTGAGCATTGCCTTATACGCTATTATACAACATGTACGACAGCACTGAAGCGTTTGAAGGTCACTGACTAATTGCAAACAAGCGCCCCTAATGTTGCCTAGTCAGGATTTTTGAGCGTAAGCCCGTCACGTTGATTTGTGTCAACAAAAGTTCTTTACTTTTTTTCCTTTTCATTCTAATAGATTGGACGTTGAAAATACATAAATGTGGAATCTTAGTTTAACAAATTTATTAGAAGCTGTTGTAAATTTTCCAAACCGTCTTTGTGTGAATTGTTAGACGTCCTAATGCTACCATTTGTGCAGTGTTGTATTCGTTGTGTATCCGTTGTATGTATGCGTAATTTTCTAAAAAATTAAATTTAAAAGGTATCTTATTCTGGTTTATTTTTTATACCCATTTTAAGCAATCGTCATAGCAACAGATAAGTCGATAATAGCACGCTGCTAAGGTACACTTCGGAAAAAATTAGCCATTCTCACACAAAGTTGTGATTTCTACACTAGGACGATTTTACGTATAAAATTTACTGTCTACTGTGAGAATAGTAATTGTGCAAAATGTTAACTATGGCATACAGCATTTGAGATATTTCTTCAACGACAACTTTTATACGGCTATGTATTAGAACTTGTATGTATACGGCTTGTATTCATGTACGATTAGAACTTGAAATGGTGGATTTTATTCTGAGATTATAAAAAATATATTACTGCAAGAAATTTGTAGCATTCTAATAAACACTATGTAATGACAATAATCATGAGGTTACCTTTGGTAGGTCCGTTGCATTAGTAAGTGCTGCATTTAGAATGTAAAGGTTTGATGTTATGAAGTAATAAAATACAAAAAATATCATTTTCATAGTTGGTAAGATCAGAAAGTCTCTTTGAAACTCTGTAACACACTGATGCTTTACACAGGAGCAATGCTGCCAATCTGCGACTTATGACACAGTTTAATATACGTACATCAAGTAATATTTGATAACACTTCGGTATTATAAAAATCGCTCATAGTAATAAAGATAGACGACACTATAGCGATGTATTTAAATTGCCAACAGAATTAATTTAAATTTACAGTAGATAATAAATCTAATTATTAAAGACATAAAATTTGATGTTGTTTGGCATCGAGTAAATAACAGCGCAATAAAAATCCATCGTTACATATTTTTCAAATTTATTAGCAATCGTATAATATTTTCAGTTTCAATTCTTAAAATTTTTGAAGCAAAAAGTTATTTTCGTACTCCTCTTAAAATACCTAATGCACACAAAATTATTGCATTTATTTGCCAATGTTTGCAAACGATTTTTGTTTCCTTTTCGTCGTCGTCGTCGTCGTCGTCGTCGTCGTCATCATCATCATCATCATCATCATCATCAACATCATCATCATCATCATCATCATTATTTGTTACAAATATAATTATACTATCAGTTTAGGATTGCAGTATTAACATAAGTCAGAGACACAATTCAAATACAATTGTTAATAAAAATAAAAATACAAATAACAGCAATACAGAATATACTGTACTTGTGAACTCCATTCTTTTACGGAGTTCGTACTCTGAATGAAACTCCGTAAGTATTAATAGTAGTTACGTATTTCAGGTCTACTGCTGTTTAAAGGGAATTTTGTATTATTGGATTATACAGCTTTCAGAAGCCTGCAACTTTCAGTTTGAAATCATTATTATCCATATAATAGAGCTGTTGGCCATGAATTCTTAGCGAATAATCCTCTTAATTGTCTCACGATTTTTCATTTGGTTGGGAGGAATAAATTTAAAGAGAGAATAATGCAAAGTGATTAAATGAAACTGTAATTAAATATGGGAACTATGTATATGAATTTCTCACTTCAAAACAATCAATATTGTACAAGCCTATGAAAATAGACTTATGTGAATCACATGAATTACAACACAGATTTTGTCAGGAAAATAAAATACGGTACAAAAAATCTTCAGAGGCACACAATGTAAACTGTCAGACAACATACAAAGGAGTTTAATAAGAGATTACAAAGAAGAGAAATGTAATAACGCAATGGCCATGAAATTATAGATGTAGATTGAAGTAACGTGTAGAAAGGATGGCACACAAGTGACAACGGTTAGGGAAATATTATTTTAATTTATTCCATTACTACCTTCTGTTCAGTTGAATGCTAATTGACACTGTCAGGTAGCCTGCAACAACAAAATATTGCAGTTTCTAAATATAAAACAGAACGGTTTATTTTGAACACGTTTTTCTTCTAAGAGCAAGGGATTTAGTATTAACCTTAATCGCGTCCTATTCTTCCTTGGGGTGTCGAGGAGTTGAAAAAAAATCGCCACTGTAGCCTCTGATGAGCGAGCGCCCTTGCCTGATTCCAAAGATGCCCCTGTCCACCAAGAAGTCTTGCGCAGTGTCTTGCCATGTCGTCTGACTCTTCCTCTAGATCTTTGTCAGGAGATTCTTGACTCATATACTTTACTGGAAAGTTTCTCATCACACATTCGCCAAACGTGTCCGAAATATCTAATTTGAGACGTTTTTATTGAGTCAGCCACTAGCTTTACTTTTAATGCTAATCTTATTGTAACATTTCTGACTCGGTCCCTGCGAGTTTTACCCTCCACTCGTTTCAATTATCTCATTTCCTGTGTATGAAAAGCACTGAATTGGCTTGCACTGAGTGCTCAAGATTCACCCTCATACGTTTTATTAAAAACAATACTTTTTTCCTTAGGGTTTTCAGTTAAACTTTTATTTAAAGCATGATACACATTTCATCATACTCCTTCACATATTTACCTGTTAGTATTATGAACAACAATCGGCATGAAGCATCTCGTTGCTTTACCCGACAAAATGTTTTGTATTCTTCTGACTTTGCGTGGAAAGTTCTTACATAATTGCGCAGGTCTTTTAAAATCTTATACATCTCTGGATTAGACATAAGCCTGCTCATATTCTTTCTAAGACGGGCCTCAATGGAGACCCTGTTAAAGTCATTCTCCATGTCTATAAGGCACAGATGTAATTCTTTATTATATTCATTGGCCTTTTCAGATGTTTGCCTAGGTGTGCGTATGTGATCTATTGTGGTCCTGTTTGGCCTAAACACATTCCTGTTTTTCTAGTTTCCCCTCAGTTCTTTATTTTAGACGTTGTTCAAGTATACTGCTCCTATTTTCCCTGGAAAACGTTTGTCTATTGTTACTATCACAGATATTTCCCAATCCTTAGGTGTTTCAAATTTTTCCTTGCCAACTGCAACACAAGAAGTAACAAATCTTCCCCACTTTCTCCCACCTACTTGATCGTCTCTGTGGTAATCCCATCTTTCCCAGCCCCTCTGCTCAGTTTAAGCTTTCGATGGCCGCCAGCATTTCATGTCTATCTATTATTATATTTGGTTCTGTTACTTGGGCCCCTACTCTGCAATTATGTCATTTTCCGCTTCGTCTGAACTCAGAGTCTTAAACCTCATCCATTTACATCCATGATTTCTTTTTCAACTATCAACAACACACCATTTTCATGTGTAATAAATGTTATACGACACTCCTTTTCTTTCAAAACTCTAAGTAACAGCAGAAACTTTGTTGCCTTTAAGTACAACAGAATTTGGATAGAATTGAGAAAACAATTTATCAATATTATCCACGTATTTCTTAACAAAAGAATGAAACATTCATTTCCAGTAAATAGATTTAAATAAAATCATGTAGATTTAGGTGTAGTAATTTCATAAATCCATTATCAATATATATGGGCGTATTAATTTTAATTTAATGGGTTTTGTAATTCTGATTGAAGTATTTTGTAATTTATATATATATATATATTTAATATTAGTTAATATAATAAAATAATAATAATTAATGTAATAATATAATTAACGCAGAAAATAATTATAAGCTTACCGTTGCATTAATAAGTGCTGCTTTCAAAATATAAGTGTTTAATGTTATGAAAAAATAAGCAAATATGAAAAGTGTTACCTTCATAGTTGGCTAAAACATAAAATTTTCCTTGCAACTGTTTTGTGTAATGCTGCTTTACAAAGAAGCTATGCTGCTAATCTGCGACCGCACAAATGTTAATAACAATCTAAAATAAGTAATGTTTGATAGCGCGAGAACATAACATCTCTCATAGTAATAATTATAAATAATTTTGAGTGTACTTTAATTGTGAAATAAAATAATTCAAATTTAAAATGCAAGATAACCGTGTTATTAAAACGTTTTTATAAATTTCTATTTGCGTAGAATATTAATAGCGAAAACGTAATGTATCAAATTTATAGTGTATTTTACCAAATTTGTAACATTTATTAATTAAAAATTGGTATTTAAATTTCTACAATTTTACAAACAAAGTAAATAATTTAGCAAATTTTTGTAGCTCACCGTAACGCACTAAATATATATATATACATATGTGTGTGTGTGTGTGTGTGTGTAAATATTTTTATTTGATCTCGTGCCTCTGCAGTAATGCAGGTATATCTTTTGGTATATCTTCATTACACTTGGTATATCTTCAAATAAATTCAAATGCAAGTAGGTTTATTTACACCTAATGCACGTTTCACATATATTAATCTGTATTTTTAGAGTTTTTTGTAAATTGTAATTGAATGTTTCGATACAATATAGTTAAAGTATAATCGATATTATTTCGATTTATAATAATTACTACGTTTTTAATTAATTTGACATTTTGAATGTATGGAAAGTTATGTTTATTATTTAAACAGTGTATGGTTAAATTAGATTTGTAAATATTTGTTTTTGAAACGGATTGCGATGTCAAATGAGTCCCTCGTTAATTTTTTCTTCGTCTGTCCGACGTAAAAGTTATTGCAACCTGGACATTTTATTTTGTATATTACCCTTGTAAGCTTAACTCCACTTAATTTTATGTTCCACATCGATTTTAAAATTTTTACCTCAATTTTTCACCTATGGTGCACGTTAGTTTAATGATTTTTATGCTAAACCGCATTCGTACTAAGTTTAAAAATCACTTTATTATTTTATGCGGCATGGAATTTTACAGTGTTTTTAAACTCTCGATCATTTATTTGTGCCCCGGTCCAAATGTCTTTACATTTCCAAAGTGCGTAATACAAATACTATTATTGTTAAAATTTTGTTTAACAATGTTCGACGTTGAAACCTTGAACAAATTCTTTTGGCCTTGGTGTCGCTACATTGTTAATTTTCCAAAATTCAACTCGTTTTCATATTTTGTTTACAATTCTCTTTATTTCCATACCCCTTTATGAGATCTGCAATGTTTCCCAAAACATTTCCCCTGATAGTGTTACCTGTTGACCGTCTATATTGTGCCTTCAATCTCAATGTGGACACATGCTGCGTTTTACGGTATTCGGTTAATGAATTCAAAAGTTGTCGTGAGGCGTTTCCAGATAGACTAATATAGTGTCAGGAACGTTCGCATTTGCGAAAGGCGCGCGGGCGTAGCGTGTGTGACCGAGTACTGACCCCTGGGTGTGGCCATGGAGGGGCTCCGAGAACACACGGCTGTTTATCGCCGCCGGTGTTGGGTGGCCTCCCGTTGGTCGATGCCGCCCAGATACGCACTGCTTTGGAGTGAACCTTACTGTCGCTCACGCGAGCGCGTGGGTGGGCCCTTGCGAACGGTAGACAGGGTGGCCGGTCGCTGGTTAGTAGCTATGTCCGACCTCTCGCGCTAATCCGTGATGTACTTCCAATACACAGTAGAACTCTAGTAGCTTCAGACTCGGGCCTCTTGCTGTAACCTAACCTTCGACTGGCGTGAATTGAGTCGGTGGAGTCTGAGGTTAGCTAGAGCGCGAGGAGGAAGTACGTGTTCCTGCATTCACCCGCACAGTGGATAGTGTTCCCCTATTGCTACTGAAAGATGGAGGAAAAGGCGTAGACCGCCGACAGATATCCTGTGGGTCAATTACAGACGTCGGGTGCACGACCATTTTGGGCGTCGGATCTCGTCATGTTGATCAGCGGTGTACCACGGGATCGAAGTTTAAATGCAACACAGCATGGAAGTTTACAATTTTTTTTTCATAATTGGTAATTTTTTGGACCCTGGATCAAGGACATTAAAATTTACAATCCTCAATATTATGGATAGTTTTTTGGTAGAAGCCTGTCTAATCGGATATTTGTCTTGGAGTCGTAAAATCTTTACAAAACTTGTTGATCTACGCTTCCGTCCAAGTATATACAAATTTTTACTTTCCAAAACTGAAAACCAATTTGAGATTTAAAATTGTTTAAAATATTCTCTTTAATTGGATACTTCACACTGATACTGCAATTTTTGGGTGCTTCAATTTTGGAAACAATAGCGTTATGTGAGGTGAAATTGTAGACACACATGCTACTTTTACGAGACTCGCTTGATCAATCCGTAAGTAGTGGTGAGACATCCTCCAGACAGACACAGTGAGATACACATACACACAAACGTCTATGTTACAACTAACAACAGTTTTGGCAAGTTCAGCCATTTTTTATACTTGTTCGTCTTCCTGTATGTTTTCCTTTCTGCTTCCTTTCCTCTCTTTCTCTTATTATTTCTCTATCTTTAGACGTATATCTTCTTTTTTGCTTGCAGGTTAGCTTATTGTTAATGTGCACTACTAAATTAGAAATCATATGTTTGCGAGCCTGGCACAGTTTGGCACTAGTGTACAGAGTTGCCAAACGTTACTGTGCGTTGCGTTACAAGCCATTATACGAGCACCTTAAGGTTTGAAGTGCCTGGCAAAGTTTGGCACTAGTGTACAACGTTGCCAAACGTTACTGTGCGTTGCGTTACACGACATTATACAAGCACCTTAAGGTTTGAAGTACCTGGCACAGTTTGGCTCTAGTGTACAGTGTTGCCAAACGTTACTGTGCGTTGTGTTACACGCCATTATACAAGCACCTTAAGGTTTGAAGTGCCTGGCACAGTTTGTCACTAGTGTACAGCGTTGCCAAACGTTACTGTGTGTTGCGTTACACGCCATTATACAAGCACCTTAAAGTTTGAAGTGCCTTGCACAGTTTGTCACTAGTGTACAGCGTTGCCAAACGTTACTGTGTGTTGCGTTACACGCCATTATACAAGCACCTTAAGGTTTGAAGTGCCTTGCACAGTTTGTCGCTAGTGTACAGCGTTGCCAAACGTTACTGTGCGTTGCGTTACACGCCATTATACAAGCACCTTAAGGCTTGAAGTGCCTGGAACAGTTTGGCACTAGTGTACAGCGTTACCAAGGAACTTGCATTGAACGTTATATTGCATGTTACAAGGAACACTTCAATTGCATTGAACGTTATATTATAAACAATCTTGAACGTGAACCAATTTGTCTTGATATGCTACGTGGACTATGATAAAGCGTTTGATAAGTTACGACACGACCTCTCATGACAGTACTTAAAGAATAAATCTAGACAACAGTAATGTGACAATTATCTCCGACTTCTATAGTATAAAAGAACCTACATGACATTGAGCAGAACGCGCCCCATAAACTGAAATAAATGAGGTGTTAGGGGAGGAAGTGTTTTACTTCTAACCCTCTTTAACCACTATTGAGTGGTGATAACGAACAAGGCAGTAGCGGGCCTAAACGTAGGTAAAAGGCATTACAGCCGATCCTTGAATTATTCCAATAATACGGTTTTAGAAGCAGCAACTACAGAAAACTTACAGAATTTAATCAATAACATCGTTGAATATTTGTCATCACGCCATTGGTCGACATTACGGAACAACATAGACTTACAAACATCTTTCAGAGGGTGAGTTTCTGTCAGTGTGAAAGCATGTGCTAATTTTAGATTTAATCAAGAACATTGGAAATAACATAAGTATGTTATGGAAAACATAAGTATCTGCCGTTCGGAAAATACACTTTTTGATCGAGTAAAGACAGATGAAAGGTACACAAAATATATTAAACTCGTAAGCTTTTTACTCTGAATGAAACTCATAATTTGATAGCTCATAAGGATTTTCACATTTTTGTTTAAATATCTATTGACAATTTTGAATCCTATTTTCGTAAATTTGAAAACAATCAAAGTAAAGCTGCAAAGTTGCGTTATATTATGCATGCCAGCACTGAAGCGTTTGAAGGTCACTGACTAATTGCACACCAACACCGCCAATGTTGGCTAGTCAGGTTTTTTGAGCGTAAGTCCGCGGAATCGAAGATGTTCTGCTCAGGTGTGTTTCTCGGCGTTTCGCAGGCATTTGATAAAGTCTGGCATCTTCGACTGTTATACAAAATTAAAGAAAATCTGCCAAATAATTGTTCCCGTATTCTACATACCTACATAAGGGGGGCAGAGTGTTTCAAGTCAAATTCTGGAATGCTAGATCTCCTATATTACCAGAGGCGTCAGGTGTTCCGCAGGGTAGTGTCATGGGTCCGGTACTGTACTTCCTGTTCACCTCGGTCTTACCGTCAACCAGTGAAATCACTGTTGCTACCTACGCCAATGACACAGCAATCCTAGCGACACACCCCGACCCCCCAAATAACATCTCTTATGCTACAAGAATCATTATGCAGCGTTCAGTTATGGCTTGATAAATGGTGCATAAAAATCAATTCGTCCAAGTCCACGTTACCTTCACCCCCGTAAGGTTAACTGCCTCCAGTATCAATTAACGGTCGACCAATACCCCAAGCTGGAAGTGCTAAGTACCTTGAGATGCAACTGGACAGGAGACTAACGTAGAAAAAACACATAACCTCTAAGAAGATAGAACTTAATTTCAAGGTCATTAAGATCTACTGTTAGTTAGGCAGAATATCACGGTTAAGTCTCGTCAACAAACTTTTAATGTATAAAGTAGTTCTTAAACCAGTATGGACTTATGGCATTCAATTTTGGGGTACTGCTAGTACGAGTAATATAGAGATTATACAGCGCTTTCAGTCCAAATCTTTAAGATCAATAGTCGACGCTCCGTGGTTTGTCTCCAACAATTCTACACCCCGAGACTTCAAAGTTCCAGCTGTGAAAGAAGAAATCATTCGCCTCTGCAGGACTCAAGTCTCTAAATTATAAAATCATCCAAACCCCATAGTAGTTAATTTGGTATATGATAGTGAAGATATTTATAAACTAAAAAGGCACAAACTGTTCTACTTACCGATTAGGTTTAACAAATAATGTATGCTCTGTATTATCTGTATTCTAATGTCTGTGATATCTGTTCTGTAATATCTGTATGTTTTGTATATGTGTCATCATTGTTAATGTCAACTAGTATGTGTGCCTTATACACCCAGTGTTTAACATTTTGAACTTATTGTATCAATGCCAGCAGCAAGTGGAAGTTGTTTTTGTTCATTTGTTTACATGCTTTTGTCATTTAGTCTTGTAATTTGTGTATCTCTTTAATCTGTTAACAAAAACGAGAAAAGGTGTCACTGGTCAGATCTTCATAATCACGTATGTGTTTAGTCAGACAATTTGTTCAATGTCCGCTTAGCCAAACAGATCACAAATCTGCAATAATCTGAAGAAAAAAAATTATACAACATACATGGCAGCAGTGAATCGTTTGAAGTTCCCTGACCAATTTTAAACCAGTGTCGCGCCGCCAACGTTCGAGCGTAAGTCCGTCACGTTGATTTGTGTCAACAAATGTTCTTTACTTTTTTCCTGCAAATTCTATTCCAATGGCCATTGAACATTCATATATGTGGAACTTTAGTTTAAGATTTTATTAGAAGCTGTTAAATATCAGTATGACAGAAGTATTACATATCAGTCGACAGAAGTACGCTGCAGAGGTTTGGCAACACACTACAGACACAATTATCCATTCTCACAAAGTTATGGTTTCCACTCTAGGTAGATTTACCTCAGAAACCTACTGTCCACTGTGATAATAGTAATTGTATAACATGTTAACTATGACATATACATTTGAGGTATTTATTCAATGACACATTCTATATGGGTATATGATAGTAGTAACAGTATTAATTTATAATTCAAAGCTTATTCTTGAACATTTGGAGATTGCAATTGTAGATTTTATTCTGAGTTTATAATGAACTTATATTACTGTAGAAAAATTGTAGGTTTCTAATGAACACTATGTACAGACAATAATCATGAACTTACCTTTGGTCCGTCCAGTGCATTCGTAAGAGCTGCATTTAGAATGTAAATATGTGATGTTATTAAATAATACAGACATATGAAAAACATCATTTTTATAAATGGTAAAATCGAAAACTTTCCTTGTAACTGTTTTACACACTGATGCTTTATACAGGAGCAATGCTGCTAATCTGGGACGTATGCCACAGTTTAATAACCATACGGGTACAATAAGTAATATTTGATAACACTACATTATTATATCTCTCATAGTAATAAAGATAGACGAGACTATTGCTGTGTATTGAAATTGTCAATAGAATAATTTCACTTTACAGTAGATAATAACTGTATTTATTAAAGACGCTTTATGTATTTGTATTTTCGCATCGACTAACCAATAGTACATTAACAATGTATCGGTATCGTAGTTTACATATTTGGTAACAATTATTATTACTAGTAGTTACTTTAAATTTTATAATTTTACAAAAAATAATAATTTTTGAAGTCGTCGTGACATACTTAATACACACAAAACCATTGCGTTCATTTTCCAATATTCTCTGATGATTTGTCTTGCTTTTGTAGTCGTCATCATCATTATCATATATTACAAATGTATCTGTATTACCAGTTTATGGTTGCAGTATTAACACAATACCCATGCTAAATTTAAGAATAAAGTAATACAAATAACAGCAATACAGACTATACTGTACTTGTAAATTTCATTTTTTACCTTAGTTCGTACTCCGAATGAAAGTATTAATAGTAGTTAAGTGTTTCAGGTGTTCTGCTGTTTGAAGGCAATTGATTAATATTGTATTACACATATTTCGCAAGCCTGCAACTTTTAGTTAGTAAGTTATAATTATGCATGGCATAAAGGCTTTGTCTATGAATATTTAACGAATAATCCCCGTAACTATCTCAAGATTTTTAACTTGGTTGGACGAATAAATCTGAGGAGAGAATAAAAAGAAGTAATTGAATTCAACTGTAATTAAGAAAATGAAAATGTAAACGGATATGAGACGGAGAGTTGAGCTGCATATATGCGTAAACACAGGATGTGCAATGTATGCGGGTAGATAAGAAGGCAAGGCTTACTAGTATGGGGTCAAGAGGCAATATGACTCGTAGACAACTGTGTGTTTTTCGCACATTTCCTTAGTCGTGGTTTGAAAATGGTTGTGACACAGTAGTGTCAGAGTCTTGAATTTTGATCTAAAAGAAGACATTACTTCCAAGTAAGTAAAGACGGTACTTCTTCACAAGGGCTATGAGTATATGGTTAAACGTTCAAATAAGTATGTTACTTTCTGTGTGTGTGTGTACGAAGGGAATACATCAGCATGTCAAGTGTACATCAGAAAAAGGAGCTAATTTTAGGGGCAGCAAGATCCGAAAATAGAACTCAGAATTTTAATAAAATTGCAAAAGTTTAATTGGGGATAGGATTATGAATAATTTTAGTGAAAACTCAGTTTTATTTTAAGAAATTTATATTTACATTTAACATAAATACATCCAAATCACACGTCGTAGTATATAGCCTACATACTTGTGTATGCAAATGTAAAAAGTATTATTTCATTTCTTGTTATAGTAACAATATAATTTACACGGATCAACTAAAAAATGTACAAAGCAAATAAGGAAAAAAAAATTATACTCTACCGACATTTCAAACATGTATCCAAATAATCTCATTGACGATACTATAAATATTATAAAAAATTAGGTGTCACTGGCTGTAATTCATTTTTTGCATTAAACAGTAGGGAAGTTGTTAAATATATTATGCTAATAATGAACTAAGCATAACAAAATTATTTCAAAGTGTTCAACTCCATCTCACAACATATGAATACATTTTATTTTATCATAAATAAAAACATTTTTAACATTTTCGTCATTATTGTTATAATATTAAACATTTGGAATACGCTCACAGTGTTTAAAATATTAACTTTTGCTAAATGTATATACATAATTGTGGCTGTGGGGAAATTTTGGGTAATATTGATTGAACTGGCAACACTGCTTTTTCGTTTCAGCTATTTCGTGACGCACTGAATCAGTTTCCTGCTCTAGATGGGCAAGGTATATTTGTCCGATGAAAATTAACACCCAAATCTACAAAATATTCTAGCTCCTCCATCAATATCATCGGATACAACAAGATACCTGTAAAACGAAGCCATCTTTGGTGTTATGGTTATATTTTCATCACACGAGTTGTTTACAAGACTAGGAGTCGAATATTTTGATCAGACGCCTCGCCTAACCAATTAGTTGATAATGTGTGAAATATTAACTAAAGTAACACAAAGTTAATATTATTATTAATATTATTAGTTATAATAACACAAAGCTCATAATTATAGACGCACTTTGAAGTAACGTGTATAAAGGATGGCACACTAGTGACGACTGCTAGGGTTCCGTGGCAGAAGACATGTGGGAACGCCGCGGCGAACGTGGTAAGTCCTTCGAAGTCGAAACAAACATTCAGTACAGATCGAAAGTAAAAGAAAAAGATAAAGGTATTACAGATTTGGAATAGTCTACAGGAGTAAATCTAGGAAGAATTCCTTAATTCATGGAAGATACAAAGTCAGCAACAAATGCAGTCATAGGTATGACACAGAAGGAAATATATGACAAGATATTCACATGTCATAATCATTTACATACATAGTTATTTTAAAAATATTACTTGATTTTATAACACTAACGTTAAAGTTAATCATATTTTATATCAATGGTGCACATTAAAACATCTGAGAGTTTCTGCAGCAACATATGCTGATACTTAATTGAAGCGTTGTAAGCCACTCGCACATAGTAAAGCGTGCTTTACAGTAGAGGATACACCACAACGTATACACTCAAGCGACACGATTTGGTAGCCTTGTGTAGAGTACCGTTGTTGACAAGGCGGCATAAAACCGTGGGACAAGCGTAGGGCGTACTGTAGTTGTTTGTCTGAGTTGCAGTTTAAACAAGGTACAAGCTTTTGAATATGTTATCAGACGACAGAAGTTGAAAAGTCGAACAACGATATGTGTGAATATAATTCATTCTAGTCTATTTAAGCGGAGAGAAAGAAAACGTAAAATGGGATGTGAGTTTGCGTGTGTGTATGTGTGTGAAATAATAGATAGATGGAGAAAGAGAGAGAGAGAATGACAAAGAGTGAGATACAACCATGCCACAGTGCAGTAACGAGATAACCGTTTGACCGTGTAGAAAATCATTGTCTTGGAAATTAGTGGATGTTATGATTAGATATAAAATACCGCAAGCGTAACGGGAGAAACAAGACTTTGATTATTATACTTCGTTTCAAACAGGTGTGTCTCGCCGCATCTTAATATTACACATTTGTCCTGGTTCACTAAGTGTTAAGGATCATATTAACAACTACCTGCTTCTTCTTCTGATTACCAACGGCAAGTCTAATTATAACATTATGTTTATACTACCGTAACATTTATTTGTAAATTGTAATTCGACAAAAAATATCATAATATTATAAACAATTTGTAAATTTATCTGATTGTTCGGATTTGTAGGCTTTCAAAAATCAGTTTTGAAAAGGTTGAAACATTGAACGTACCAGTTTTTCTTGGATTTCGTTGTCCATGACGTGTCGTTACTTAACTAAATACCACTATTATATTAACGACTTCAATTGTGTTCCGAGTCGTTAATATAATAGTGGTATTTAGGATCAGTTTTGTTTTTGCAATGATTTAATACATTTGAACAGTAATACATTTGAAGCTTCACAATACTTGATAATTTAAAACAGTATAGGAGTGTAGTTGTTTATAAACTGCAATTTGCAAAACACTGTTTATATAGATGCTGGTGAATTTGTTTGTTTGGAATATTTAACACAATTTTATCACTAAGTGTAATACGCTGAATTTTAAAATATCCGTTCTGAGTTAAAAACAGTAGGAAACGTTGAGCTTCTGCACAACCAAAGTCCCTATTGCTTGACATTATGTCTCTTATAAGCCTTATATCACGAACCGATACCTTCTCAGATCTAGGTATTTCGATTGTTTTCCAATGGAGAAGTTGCAAAACTAATTTCCGCACTTGTGTGTGTAAAAATGCTCTACTTAAGTTATGTAAGCAGTCCGGGGCTATCCAATATTCTTTCAAATCTCCAGTTTGCAGGAAGTTCAAAACCGACCAGGTGCTGTACACATAATAATTTAACATACAGTAACCATTGTAATAAGCCTTTACGTCTTGGTACTTATGCAATATCTTGAAGTATTTTAATTTTTTTCTCACCTCTTCCTCTGTCAGTCCGTAATACTTGACATATGGATGATATCCCAGAAAGGGAAAAGTACCAATATCATTTTGCTGTTTAAATAATACAATTGATAGACCCATACAATCGTTAATCAAACTACCTTTAACGTATTCATTATTTTCCAGTAAACTAGACACAAAGTTCTGGATAAAGAAAATTGTTTTGTATCCGTCCGGTAATGGAAAATCCCTTGACAACAATTTCCAAACCGGAGCTTCAAACCCGTCAATTAAAACTATTACTTTTTGACTATAATGCAAATACAACTGTTCTGATAAATATCCTAAAGCTTTCTGTAATTCTAATTCTGATAAGTTTTTGTAATAATTTTTATCAGTGTATAGTGAAAAACGGTATTTCTCATTATCGTCCAGCCGAGTGCTGTTTATTAGGTACCCGTGTTCTAAAAATGAATCACTTATTAAGTCTTTGAACATATCTAGAACATCATTAAAACTATTCCCTTTTGCCTTCTTAAAAGTAATTAAAATTACGGGGTATTTCCCGCAATGAAAGGAAAAAAAGTATTATTCCACTTAAAAATATTTAGGTTGTGTTTTACAAATAGTCTGCAACCCTGTGTTAAACTGGAAGATATCAGCCCATTTTCTGGCTGCAGGAAAGTCTTCAGCATTTTTAAGTTCACAGTTTTCCCGAAACCGCTTGGTGCAGTTATACGAAATAAAACGATATCTCTTATTTATATCATGCAATAAATCCTTTATGAGCAGTGATTTGTCAACGAAACACGTAGATAGTAAGACATCTTTAAATTCTGGTTCACTTAACAGGCATGTCCTTTTCATTGCCACCTGTAACAAAGAAAGAAATCAACATTTGAGGGCTTTTCATAGTAGATATACTGTAAGTAACTGGTATACTTGAAAGGTAAGGAAACATTGTTTTAATTGATATCATTTATTACAACCATCTGTTAATGGCGTTAGCTACAATGCTAATTATAATCGACTGCTCTCGTATAACCAGAAAATAGTGACCTTTATGAATATGAAACGCAGCAGCTTATTTTGAATACGATTTTCTGCTAAGTGAAAGCTATTTTTACAAACTTGAAATATAACAGAATTGAGATTGAGTCAAGAATACTATGTCCTAATATCATGAAAAAAATTTAAGACAATTTAGTTAAACGTCCATTTGGCGTAAGTAGATTTAAATAAGTTCATGCAAGTGTAAGAATAGGCATTTTATAAATTTATTAAAAATATATACGGTGCCACATTTCTCAATTATGAAGAGTTTTGTAACAATGATTGTAATTTTATAGAATTAATATTTTCAGCTTTCAGAACATTATTTGTATATTATCTATTTTATGTATTTGATGTTTTCTCCTAGTTTAAACTATAAAAAACCCTTTACTGTATGAAGTCTTGTGTCAAGTAGGTTTGAGTTTTCTCTTTTAAATCATTATTTTATGGAGTACTGACAACTGAATTTATGTATTTCCAATTAAAATGTTGTGTACTGCCATAAGTCATATTAATTGACTGTACATTTACACCCAATTCTTCCATTTTCTGTCTTACGTAGTGTCAAGAGTAATTCCAAGATACTTTGCAGTGTTTCCAAAACAAACTATAATACAATTACCAGTCTCCGGCAATGATGTCTTTAATTTTAGTTTGCAGAGTTTGAATGTGTTGATTTCTGTTCAACTAGCTTTATTTCCAAAACTTTGTTGACTGGTAATATCGTCAAAAACTTTTTATACATTATTCGTAGTATTCTAATATCATTATCTGCTACCCAAAAGACGGTAACATCAGTAAACGTGAAGTTTTCTATTTGTTGTGTTTCACGTGTATACAAAACGTAGTAACGTAAAATATTGTGTGACATAGATGAAAAACTAGTTGATATTATGGACAAAACATGTCATCGAGTTCTTTAAAAACGAAAATAAACTACAAGGATTTAGAACGCCCTTGTAAAGAGAAACAATTCACATGCATTGAACGTTATTTTAGAAACATTCCTCAACGTGAACCAATTTGTCTAGATATGCTACGTGGACTATGATAAAGCGTTTGGAAACGTACTACATGACCTTTCATGACAGTACATGAAAAAAATTACAAGTTTATTTTAGATTAAATCAAGAACATTGGAAATTGATACAAAAGTACCTGCGGTTCTAGAAACAAACTTTTTGATCAAGTAAGAACACTGATAAAAGTTACACAAAATATATTATCTTTGTCAGGTTTTTACTCTGAACGAAACTCATAATTTGTTACGTCATACGGATTTTTACATTTTATATAAGTATCTATCGTCAAATTTGATTCATGCTTTCCGTAAAGTTTAAAATTATCAGACTAAGTCTACACTCAGATTTACGTAATAATTCTCATTATAGTGTTACGCAGCATGGAAGTTTACAAATTTTTTATAATTGGTAACTTTTTTGGACCCTGGATCGAGAATATTAAAATTTTCAATCCTTAATATTATAGATAGTTTTTTGTTAGAAATCTGTCTAATTTGAAATTCGGATGTAGTCGTAAAATCTTTACAAACCTTTTTGATCTACGCTTCCGTGCAAGTATATAAAAAGTTATAATTTCCAAAACTGAAAACCAAGTTCAGATTTAAAATTGGTTAAAATATTCTCTTTAATTGGATACTTCACAGTGATTCTGCAATTTTTATGTGATTCAATCTTAGAAACAATAGCGGTAGGTGTGGTAAAACTGTGGACAGACATACTACTTTTTACGACACTCGCTTGATGAATCCCTAGGTAGTGGCAATGCATGCTCCAAACAGATAAAGAGAGACACATATACACAAACGGCCATGTTAAAACTAACATCTGTTTTGGCACGTTCAACCACATTTCTATATTTCTTCGTCTTCCTGTATGTTTTTCTTTCTGCTTCCTTTCCTCTCCTCCTCTTATTATTTCTCTGCCTTTTGACGTATATCTTCTTCTTTCTTTTCAGCTAAAACCTTATTGTTAATTAAATCCTTAAATTTTTAGTGACCGTCAATCAGTGAATGTTTTAGTGGATGGTTAGTGAGGATCGGTCAATAATACAACTTTAGTTATTTTGCGTCGACGTTTCGACAATATTTATTGTCATCTTCAGGACCTGTGTATGAAATACAATAGAAATATCAAACATAACGAAACAATTAAATATTTGGGTGAACGTGTTGGTGATGTGAGTGTGTGCGTGCGTATGTATGTATCATTTTTTATGTGAAGACTTATGATAGTTTGTTTACATCATCAAATTATAGTTTGTTATAGTTTGTTTACATTCTACAAATTCAAATCTTTCTTAAAGATAATATACATATATATATTTCAATCACTTTATGTTAATTATTTTATGTTGTGGTGGGTGGTCAGAATGGTTAGGTATAATGATGTTAGTGGAAGTTGGTTTTCTATATATTGCATATTGTATGTGTTTGTTGTATCTTGTGATGGTTATGTCTAAATAGTTGATTTTGTTATGTTTTTCTTTTTCTTCTGTGAATTGTATTTTGGGATGTATGTTATTCGTTTATTCGTTATTTAACAGAATTTACAAAATACCCCTAAACAAACAAGAAACTGACAAAGAAAGAAATATAATATACCAAATTGGTTATGCAAAGGGATACAATAAAAATACTATGATCAAAATAGAAAATAAAATCAAATACAAAATAAAAACTGAACAATTAAGAATTAATCAAACTGAACAACACATAAATAAAAAAAAACATAAAATGGGCCACATTCACATATATAAATAATAAAATGACAAAACTAACAAAACTATTTAAAAACACAGATATAAAAATAGCATACAAAACTAATAAAAATAAATTACAAAATCTAAATAGCTCACACAACAAAGATAATACAACAACCAACGGTATATACAAAATTGAATGCCAATATTGCAATAAATGTTATATAGGACAAACAAAAAATAGCTGAAAAAACGTTATTTTGAACACCTAAATGCATACAAAAAACCAAATATATATAAATCCAATTTAGCGACACATGCAATAAACACAGGACATGAATTCCCAGACATAACCAATGTAACACTAATAAAACATATACCACACAAAGCCACCATAATGAACATTTGGGAAAATTTACAGATTTACAAACATAAAACACAAAACAAATTAATACCAGAACAAATACAAATCAATACAAAACATGACACAATATTCAAAGCACTCAACATCGAAAATACACAAAATACAAAAACAGATACCACAACCACACACAATAATACAACTTTGAAGGACCAAAGACCAACAAACTACCTTAATAACATCCAGAAGCCAACACACAAATACTTCACCAGAAACAAGATGGCGAAGGCTGAAGATGGGAGAACAAGAACTCCCGAAACATGTTCCTAAAGGAAAAAATATATCTTGAGGTAAATTTAGAATAAATAAATTAAAGTAACATATATATATATATATATATGTGTGTGTGTTTGTGTGTGTGTAAATATTTTTATTTGATCTCGTGCCTCTGCAGTAATGCAGGTATATCTTTTCGTATATCTTCATTACACTTGGTATATCTTCAAATAAATACAACTGCAAGTATGTTTATTTACACCTAATGCACGTTTCACATACATTAATCTGTATTTTAGAGTTTTTTGTAAATTGTAATTGAATGTTTCGTTTACAATATAGTTAAAAGATAATTCGATATTATTTCGATTTATAATAATTACTACGTTTTTAATTAATTTGATATTTTGAATGTATGGAAAGTTATGTTTATTATTTAAAAAGTTTATGGTTAAATTAGATTTGTAAATATTTGTTTTTGAAACGGATTGCGATGTCAAATGAATCCCTCGTTAATTTTTTCTTCGTCTGGCCGACGTAAAAGTTATTGCAACCTGGACATTTTATTTTGTATATTACCCTTGTCAGCTTAACTCCACTTAATTTTATGTTCCACATCGATTTTAAAATTTTCACCTCAATTTTTCACCTACGGTGCACGTTAGTTTAATGATTTTTATGCTACACCGCATTCGTACTGAGTTTAAAAATCACTTTATTATGTTATGCGGCATGGAATTTTACAGTGTTTTTAAACTCTCGATCATTTATTTGTGCCCCGGTCCAAATGTCTTTGCATTTCCAAACTGCGTAATACAATTACTATTATTGTTAAAATTTTGTTTAACAATGTTCGACGTTGAAACCTTGAACAAATTCTATTGGCCTTGGTGTCGCCACATTTTTAATTTTCCAAAATTCAACCCGTTTTCATATTTTGTTTACAATTCTCTTTATTTCCATACCCCTTTATGAGATCTGCAATGTTTCCCAAAACATTTCCCCTTATAGTTTTACCTGTTGACCCTCTATATTGGTGCGTTCAATCTCAATGTGGACACATGCTGCGTTTTACGGTATTCGGTTAATGAATTCAAAATTTGTCGTGAGGCGTTTCCAGATTGACTAATATTGTGTCAGGAACTTTCGCATTTGCGAAAGGCGCGCGGGCGTAGCGTGTGTGACCGAGTATGTCCCTGGGTGTGGACATGGAGGGGCTCCGAGAACACACGGCTGTTTATCGCCGCCGGTGTTGGGTGGCCTCCCGTTGGTCGAAGCCACCCAGATACGCACTGCTTTGGAGAGTGCACCTTACTGTCGCTCCCGCGAGCGCGTGGGTGAGCCCTTGCGAACGGTAGACAAGGTGGCCGGTCGCTGGTTAATAGCTATGTCCGACCTCTCGCGCTAATCCGTGATGTACTTCCAATACACAGTAGAACTCTAGTAGCTTTAGTCTCGGGCCTCTTGTTGTAACATAAATTTCTACTGGCGTGCATTGAGTCGTTGGAGTCTGAGGTTAGCTAGAGAGCGACAAGGAAGTACGTGATCCTGCATTCACCCACCCAGTGGATAGTGTTCCCCTATTGCTACTGAAAGATGGAGGAAAAGGCGTAGACCGCCGACAGATATCCTGTGGGTCAATTACAGACGTCGGTGGCACGACCATTTCGGGCGTCGGATCTCGTCAGGTTGATCAGCGGTGTACCACGGGATGGAAGTTTAAATGCAACACAGCATGGAAGTTTACAATTTTTTTTTCATAATTGGTAATTTTTTGGACCCTGGATCAAGCACATTAACATTTTCAATCCTCAATATTATAGATAGTTTTTTGCTGTCTAATCTGACATTTGTCTTTGAGTCGTAAAATCTTTACAAAACTAGTTGATCTACGCTTCCGTCCAAGTATATACAAAAGTTTTAATTTCCAAAACTGAAAAGCAAGTTGAGATTTAAAATTGTTTAAAATATTCTCTTTAATTGGATACTTCACACTGATTCTGCAATTTTTGGGTGCTTCAATCTTAGAAAAAATAGCGTTATGTGAGGTTAAACTGTGGACACACATGCTACTTTTACGAGACACGCTTGATGAATCCGTAAGTAGTGGTGATACATCCCCCAAACAGACAGAGTGTGATACACATACACACAGACGGCCATGTTACAACTAACAACAGTTTTGGCACGTTCAGCCACATTTTTATACTTCTTCGTCTTCCTGTACGTTTTCCTTGCTGCTTCCTTTCCTCTCTTTCTCTTATTATTTCTCTATATTTAGACGTATTTCTTCTTTTTTGCTTGCAGGTTAGCTTATTGTTAATGTGTACTACTAAATTAGAAATCATATGTTTGCGAGCCTGGCACAGTTTTGCACTAGTGTACAGCGTTGCCAAACGTTACTGTGCGTTGCGTTACAAGCCATTATACAAGCAGCTTAAGGTTAGAAGTGCCTGGCACAGTTTGACACTAGTGTACAGCGTTGCCAAACATTACTGTCCGTTGCTTTACCAGCCATTATACAAACACCTTAAGGTTTGAAGTGCCTGGCACAGTTTGGCACTAGTGTACAGCGTTGCCAAACGTTACTGTGCGTTGCGCTACAAGCCAATATACAAGCACCTTAAAGTTTGAAGTGCCTGGCACAGTTTGGCACTAGTGTAAAGCGTTGCCAAACGTTACTGTGCGTTGCGTTGCACGCCACTATACAAGCACCTTAAGGTTTGAAGTGCCTGGCCTGTTTGGCACTAGTGTACAGCGTTGCCAAGGTTGAACATTATATTGCATGTTACAAGGAACACTTCACTTGCATTGAACGTTATATTAGAAACAATCTTGAAAGTGAACCAATTTGTCTAGATATGCTACGTGGACTATGATAAAGCGTTTGATAAGTTACGACACGACCTCTCATGACAGTACTTAAAGAATAAATCTAGACAACAGTAATGTGACAATTATCTCCGACTTCTATAGTATAAAAGAAGCTACATGACATTGAGCAGAATGCGCCCCATAAACTGAAATAAAATGAGGTGTTAGGGGAGGAAGTGTTTTACTTCTAACTCTCTTTAACCACTACTGAGTGGTGATAAGGAACAAGGCAGTAGCGAGCCTAAACGTAGGTAAAACGCATTACAGACGATCCTTGAATTGTTCCAATAATACGGTTTTAGGAGCAGCAACTACAGAAAACTTGCAGAATTTAATCAATAACATCGTTGAATATTTGTCATCACGCTATTGGTCGACATTATGGAATAACATAGACTAACAAACGCCTTTCAGGGGGTGAGTTTCTGTCAATAGTGAAAGCATGAGCTAATTTTAGATTTAATCAAGAACATTGGAAATTGACACATAAGTATCTGCCGTTCTGAAAAGACACTTTTTGATCGAGTAAAGACAGATGAAATATACACAAAATATATTAAACTCGTAGGCTTTTTACTCTGAATGAAACTCATAATTTGATGGCTCATTCGGATTTTTACATTATTGTTTAAATATCTATTGCCAATTTTGATTCCTGTTTTCGTAAATTTGAAAACAATCAAAGTAACGCTGCAAAGTTGCGTTATATTATGCATTTCAGCACTGAAGCGTTTGAAGGTCACTAACTAATTGCACACCAGCGCCGCCAATGTTGCCTATTCAGGTTTTTTGAGCGTAAGTCCGTTATTAATAAATCGTCGGAATCGAAGATGTTCTGCTCAGGTGTGGTATTCTCGGCGTTTCGCAGGCATTTGGTAAAGTCTGGCATCTTCGACTGTTATACAGAATTAAAGAAAATCTGACAAATAATTGTTCCCGTATTTTACATTCCTGCATAAGGGGGGCAGAGTGTTTCAAGTCAAATTCTGGAATGTTACTTCTCCTATATTACCAGTGGGGTCAGGTGTTCCGCAGGGTTGTGTCCTGGGTCCGGTACTGTACTTCCTGTTCACCTCGGTCTTACCGTCAACCAGTGAAATCACTGTTGCTACCTACGCCAATGACACAGCAATCCTAGCGACACACTCCGACCCCTCAATAACATCTCTTATGCTACAAGAATCATTCAACAGCGTTCAGTTATGGCTTGATAAATGGTGCATGAAAATCAATTCGTCCAAGTCCACGTTACCTTCACCCCACGTAAGGTTAACTGCCTCCAGTATCAATTAACGGTCGACCAATACCCCAAGCTGGAAGTGCTAAGTACCTTGGGATGCAACTGGACAGGAGACTAACGTTGAAAAAACACATAACCTCTAAGAAGGTAGAACTTAATTTCAAGGTCAGAAAGATCTGCTGGTAGATAGGCAGAATATCACGGTTAAGTCTCGTCAACAAACTTTTAATATATAAAGCAGTTCTTAAACCACTATGGACTTATGGCAGTCAATTTTGGGGTACTGCTAGTACGAGTGATATAGAGATTATACAGCGCTTTCAGTCCAAAACTTTAAGATCAATAGTCGAAGCTCCGTGGTTTGTCTCCAACAATTCTACACCCCGAGACTTCAAAGTTCCAGCTGTGAAAGAAGAAATCATTCGCCTCTGCAGGACTTAAGTCTCTAAATTAGAAAATCATCCAAACCCCATAGTAGTTAATTTGTTAGATGATAGTGCAGAAATTTATAAACTAAAAAGGCACAAATTGTTATACTTACTAATTAGGTTTAACAAATTATGTATGCTCTGTATTACCTGTATTCTAATGTCTGTGATATCTGTTCTGTAATATCTGTATGTTTTGTATATGTGCCATCATTACGTGTTAATGTCAACTAGTATATGTGCCTTATGCGCCCTGCGCCCAGTGTTTAACATTTTGAACTTATTGTATCAATGCCAGCAGCAAGTGGAAGTGGTTTCTGTTCATTTGTTTACATGTTTTTGTCATTTAGTCTTGTAATTTGTGTATCTGTTTAATCTGTTAACAAAAACAAGAAAAGGTGTCACTGGTCAGCTCTTCATAAACACGTATGTGTTTAGTCAGACAATTTGTTCAATGTCCGCTTAGCCAAACAGATCACAAATCTGCAATAAACTGAAGAAAAAAATTATACAACATACACGGCAGCAGTGAAGCGTTTGAAGTTCACTGACCAATTTTAAACCAGTGTCGCGCCGCCTATGTCGAGCGTAAGTCCGTCACGTTGATTTGTGTCAACAAACGTTCTTTACTTTTTTCCTGCAAATTCTAATACAATGGGCATTGAACATTCATATATGTGGAACCTTAGTTTAAGATTTTATTAGAAGCTGTTGAAAATTTTCCGAACCGTCTTTATCTGAATTGTTAGACATCCTAACGCCACAATTTGTGCAGTGTCGGATTCGTTGTCCATCCATCCGTCGAATGTATGGGTAATTCTCTAAACAATTAAATTTAAAGGGTATTTTATACAGATTTTGTTTTGTACACATTATATGCAACCGTCATAGCAACAGATCAGTCGACAGAAGTACGCTGCAGAGGTTTGGCAACACACTACAGACAAAATTAGCCATTCTCACAAAGTTATGGTTTCCACTCGAGGTAGATTTACCTCAGAAACCTACTGTCCACTGTGATAATAGTAATTGTATAACATGTTAACTATGACATATACATTTGAGCTATTTATTCAATGACAAATTCTCTATTGGTATATGATAGTAGTAACAGTATTAATTTATAATTCAAAGATTATTCTTGAACTTTTGGAGATTGCAATTGTGGATTTTATTCTGAGTTTATAAAGAACTTATATTACTGTAGGAAAATTTTAGGTTTCTAATGAACACTATGTACAGACAATACTCATGAACTTACCTTTGGTCCGTCCACTGCATTAGTAAGAGCTGCATTTAGAATGTAAATATCTGATGTTATTAAATAATACAGAGATATGAAAAACATCATTTTCATAATTGGCAAAATCGAAAACTTTCCTTGTAACTGTTTTACACACTGATGCTGTATACAGGAGCAAAGCTGCTAATCTGCGACGTATGACACAGTTTAATAACCATACGGGTACGATAACTAATATTTGATAACACTACATTATTATATCTCTCATAGTAATAAAGATAGACGAGACTATTGCTGTGTATTTAAATTGTCAATAGAATAATTTCATTTTACAGTAGACAATAACTGTATTTATTAAAGAAGTTTTATCTACTTGTCTTTTCGCATCGAGTAATCAATAGCTCAATAACAATGTATCGGTATATAGTTTACATATTTGGTAACAATTATTATATCTAGTGGGTACTTTAATTTTTATAATTTTACATACAACAAAAATAATTTTTGATTTCGTCGTGACATACTTAATAGACACAAAATCATTGCGTTCATTTTCCAGTATTCTCTGACAATTTGTCTTGCTTTCGTAGTCGTCATCATTATTATCATATATTACCAATTTATCTGTATTACCAGTTTATGGTTGCAGTATTAACACAACACAGATGCTAAATTTTAGAATGAAAAATACAAATAACAGCAATAGAGACTATAATGTACTTGCAAATTTCATTTTTTTCTTAGTTCGTACTCCGAATGAAACTCCGTTAGTATTAATAGTAGTTAAGTGTTTCAGGTGTTCTGCTGTTTGAAGGCAATTGATTAATATTCTATTATACGTATTTCGCAAGCCTGCAACTTTCAGTTAGTAATTTATAATTATGCATGGCATATAGCCTTTGTCTATGAATGTTTAACGAATAATCCCCGTAATTACTTAAGATATTTAACTATGTTGGACGAATAAATTTGAGGAGAGAATAAAAGAATGTGATTAAATACAACTGTAAATAAGAAAATGAAAATGTAAACGGATATGAGACGGACAGTTGAGCTGCATATACGCGTAAACACAGGATGTGCAATGTATGCGGGTTGATAAGAAGGCAAAGCTTACTAGTATGGGGTCAAGAGGCCGCATACATTACATCCACCTGACCATATGAGTCGTAGACAACTGTGGGTTTTTCCCACCTTTCCTTAGTCGTGGTTTGAAAATGGTTGTGACACAGTAGTGTCAGAGTCTTTAATTTTGATCTAAAAGGAGACATTACTTCCAAGTAAGTAAAGACGCTACTTCTTCACAAGGGCTATGAGTATATGGTTAAACGTTCAAATCAGTATGTTACATTCTGTGTGTGTACGAAGGGAATCCATCAGCATGTCGAGGGTACTTCAGAACAAGGAGCTAATTTTAGGGGCAGCAAGAACCGAAAATAGAACTCAGAATTTTAATAAAATTGCAGAAGTATAATTGGGGATAGGATTATTAATAATTTTAGTGAAAAATCATTTTTATTTTAAGAAATTTATATTTACATTTAACATAAATACATCCAAGTCACACGTCGTAATATATAGCCTACATACGTGTGTATGCAAATGTAAAAAGTATTACTTTCATTTCTTGTTATAGTAACAATATATTTTAGACGGATCAACTAATAAATGTAGAAAGCAAATAAGGAAAAAAATTATACTCTACCGACAATTCAAACATGTATCCAAATAATCTCATTGACGATACTATAAATATTATAAAAAATTAGGTGTCACTGGCTGTAATTCATTTTTTGCATTACAGTAGGGAAGTTGTTAAATATATTATGCTAATAATGAACTAAGCATAACAAAATTATTTCAAAGTGTTCAACTCCATCTCATAACATAATAATACATTTTATTTTATTATAAAAAAAAAAAAGATTATTAACATTTTCGTCATTATTGTTATAATGTTAAACATTTGGAATACGCTCACAGTGTTTAAAATATTAACTTTTGCTAAATGTATATAGATAATTGTGGCTGTGGGGAAATTTTGGGTATTTTGATAGAACTGGCAACACTGCTTTTTCGATTCAGCCGTTTCGTGACGCACTGAATCAGTTTCCTGTTCTAGAAGGGCAAGGTGTATTTGTCCGATGAAAATTAACACCCAAATCTCCCTCTACAAAATATTCTAGCTCCTCCATCAATATCATCGGATACAACAAGATACCTGTAAAACGAAGGCATCTATGGTGTTATGGGAATATTTTCATCACACGAGTTGTTTACAAGACTAAGAGTCGAATATTTTGATCAGACACTCGCGTAACCAATTAGTTGATAATGTGTGAAATATTAACTAAAGTATACAGTCTTCAGAGGCAAACAAAGACAGAATTGTCAGAGAGAATATAAAAGAATTTATAAGAGATGAGGAAAAGACAAATATAATAACACAAAGCTTGTATTTATTGACTCATTTTGAACTAACGTGTATAAAGGATGGCACACAAGTGAGGACTGCTAGGGTTCCGTGACAGAAGACATGAGGGAACGCAGCGGCAAACGTGGTAAGTCCTTTGAAGTCGAAACAAACATTCAGTACAGATCGAAAGTAACAGAAAAAGATGAAGGTCTTACAAAATTGGACTAATCCACAGGAGTATATCAAGGAAAATTAATTACCGAAAGATAAGGTGTATGAAGTGAGCAATCAAATGCAGTCGTAGGTACGACGCAGAAGGAGAGATATGACAACGTGGTCCGTATTATTATGATTTAAATACATATTTATTGTAAAGATATAATTCGATTTAATAACATAACATTAAGTTATTCATTGTTTAATGTAAATGGTGGACATTATAACAACTGAGACATTCTGCAGTAATATATGCTAATTCTAATTGAAACGTTGTAAAGCACTCGCACAAACACTTATAGTAAAGGATGCTTTCAAATAGAGGACACAAACCACACCGTTGTATTTATGCACCGCAGACAATCAGGCGACTCGATTTGGTAGCGTTGTACCGTTGTTTACAAGGCGGTATAAAACCTTGGGACATTGCGTGGGGAAAGGGTAAGGCGTACGGTAGTTGTTTGCCTGAGTTGGGGTTTAAAAAAGTACAGGCTTTTGAATATGTTAAAGCCTTTGAAGTTTAATTCAAATACAATCAGGCGACCGAAGTTGGAAAGTCACAAAATGATATATGTTAATATACTGTATTCTAGTATATTTAAGCACAGAGAAAGAAAAGGTAAAATGAGAAGTGGGTTTATGTGTATGTGAGAGAGAGAGAGAAAGAGAGAGAGAGAGAGAGAGAGAGAGAGAGAGAGAGAGAGAGAGAGAGAGAGAGAGAGAGAGAGAGAGAGAGAGAGAGAGAGAGAGACAAACCATGGCACAGCGCAGTAATGAGATAACCGTTTAACCGTGTGGAAAATCATTGCCTTGGAAATTAGTCGATGTTATGATTGGATATAAAATACCGCAAACATAACTGGAGAAACAAGACTTTGATTATTATACTTCGATTCATACAGGTGTGTCTCGAACTTGTCACACGTTTGTTCGAGGCATCTTTATTCTCGTTTGTCCTAGTACACTAAGTGTTAAGGATCATATTAACATCTACCTGCTTATTCTTCTGATTACCAACGGCAAGTCTAATTATACCTTTACCTTTAGACTACCGTACCACTTATTTTTTAAATAATAATCCTATAAAAATAATAATAATGTCAATAATTTGTCAATGTGTCACATTGTTTGAGATTTGTAAGCCTTCAACAATCAGTTTTAGAAATGTAAGAACATTGAACGTATCTGTTTTGTTTTTACAATGATTTAATACATTTGAACAATAATACATTTGAAGCTTCACAATACTTGATAATTTAAAACAGAATAGGAGTGTAGTTGTTTATAAACTGCAAGTTGCAAAACACTGTTTATAAAGATGCTGATGAATTTGTTTGTTTGGAATATTTAACAAAATTTTATAACTAAATGTTGGACGCTTAATGTTAAAATAAGCGTTCTGAGTTAAAAACAGTAGGAAACGTTCAGCTTCTGCACAACCAAAGTCCTTATTGCTGACATTATATCTCTTAAAAGCTTTATATCACGGAACGATACCTCCTCCAAACTTTGAATTTTGATTATTTTCCAATGTAGAAGTTGTGAAACTAATTCCCGCACTTGTGTGTGCAGAAATAGACTACTTAAGTTATGTAAGCAGTCCGGGGCTATCCAATAGTCTTTCAAATCTCCATTCTGCAGGTAGTTCAAAACCGACCAAGTGCTGTATGTATAGTACCCTTCACCCCGGTAAACATTATAATAAGCCTTTACCCCTTGGTACTTGTGTGATATATTGAAGTATATTAATTTTTCTCTTACCTCTTCCACTGTCAGTCCATAATACTTAACATATGGATGGTGTCCCAAAAAGTCAAAATTAGTAATATTATTACCCTGTCGTAATACTACTCTTGACAGACGCATACAATCGTTAATCACACTACCTTTAACGTATTCATTATTGTCCAATGAAGTTAACATGTTTTGTATATGCAACCGTATAAAGCTGAAATTTAATAATAAAATAATTATTTTTACATGTATGGTGATTTAATTAGTTCTTTTATATAGTAATGAGCATTTTATTTTAAAATAGGTCACCGATTATTGAATGAGCTCGTCGTGGTTGCTGGTGTATGCATATGTATGTAACGGGACTGGTCCATTTCGTTTTATATATTAAACAGTATTCTGAATGACGGTTGCAATATTACAGGAAATACAATATCAGCTCACGTACGGAATTATTGAAAGCTTTTCAGAAATAATGGGATCACCTGTATAGGCTGTCTGGTCTGCGGATTGTATTTATATTACTATTTATATGTACGTATATAAAATACTGTTGGTTTTCTTCTTCTTCTTTTGGAGCACTAGAGGCCAGGATGACCCTTGGGTTCCGCCACCACTTTCCTTCAGTTCTCTCTCTGTTCCTCCAGTTTTGTACGCACAGAACAGATAGCTCCTTGACTATGCTGTTTTGTGAATATGATGATGATTTGCTTGAGCGTTGCTACGATGGGTACAAGAGGCTGGAATGGATTGGGGAATAGTAGAGGGGAGTGGATTAGAATGGTTTCGGATGACAAAGCTTACCAGTGGCTGTTAGAGTCAGTACAAGCAGAATCTCATAATTGTCTTCTAGTTTTGAGAGGAAAGGCTTGACAAAAACTGTAAAGTACAGCGGTACGAAAGTAGTTTAAGAGCCGCCACCAGCCAATCAGAAGAAAGGTAAATTCTTATGGGTTCGCCACAACTCGCGTCCAAAGAGCACTCAATGAGAGGGACTCACCCCGTCGATTCATTTCAATAGATGCATGGACCTGGACCTGGACAGACTCCGCATGCAGGCGAGATAAATACGAACTCACCGACGACAGACTCTCTTCAAAGAGTATGGATTGTCGGCGTCGGCGAGTGCGCACTCCACTATAGCAGACTTTACCGGCCTCCTCAAACGACAGTAGCGGCAGTGTTCAATAATGTGGGCATGGATACTGCGTTTTTTTGTTCCGATGTATAACTGGCCGCATAAGCACAAGGAACTCCATACACTCCGCACAACTACAGCTGTTATTCACGGTCTCTGACGACCTTCACTGGTCCCAGAAACTGCTGGATTGTCTTGGTCGGCTTGAAGAGTAGTCTAACGCCGCGCCGCCTCAACAACCTACCAATACGATCAGTCACCCCATGGACTTAGGGCAACACAGCGAAGCCAACACCGACTCCACCGGCCTGTTAAGGCCGTGGTCCATTGTTGTTTGTTGTTTGTTGTTTTGAGCACACAAACAACCGCGGACCACGGCCCGGCAAGCCAAAGTTCCGAACCCAGCAGTGAAAGCCTCAGACAGTAGCTTCAGTGTTTGCGTTGCCGCTGAGCAATTTGAAATTCGTCAAGCGTTCAATGAAGTTTGCTGAAGTGGTCAACTCCTTTTGAACGAAGAAACACCAAGCGTTCGGGCATTCCTAATACGTATATACAGAGACGTACGACTGCTTTTGCACGCCCAAACAGAGTAATGCGCGCTCACACAGACACAAAGTTGTTTAATTACAAGTACCAGTCAGCCAGTCAGTACGACAAAAGGAGACGAGAAGGAATTTGAGATGAACCGTGGAGGAAGTCGAAATTATTGTGTATGTGTGTGTGCGTGCGCGCGCGCGCGGTACAGAGAGACTTAAAGTAGCTTGACTGTGTGACTGCAAGAAACAACTAGTTAAACTTGAGTTAGCTTTCATATACTTGTCCTTTGTCTTTCGACTGAAATAAATTGAAATTAATTTGGCAGTGGAAACTTTGAACGCGCTCTTCTCTTAAAGTCAGAAAAGCGAGAGAGATAGAGAGAGGGTGAGAGAGAGAGAGAGAGAGAGAGAGAGAGAGAGAGAGAGAGAGAGAGAGAGAGAGAGAGAGAGAGAGAGAGAGAGAGAGAGAGAGACAGAGAGAGAGAGAGAGACAGAGAGATAGAGAGATAGAGAGAGAGTTTAATAGACGAGGGTTATCAAGCCTCTTGGGTTAGGTAGTCATAGAGAATACAATTTAAGTGACAGAGCAGTTTGAATTTGAGATATAGAGAGAAGTCGAATTGTCAACTTTACTTCTGTTTTATTAACTGTTTGTAAGCTTAATACATATTGTACGGTTTTAGAGTCCGAAAGGTTTTTTTCCCTTTTATTTGACTATGTATATAAGCAATTCTGATATTAAGGCCTGTTTGGATTTCTTGAAATGTTTCAGAAATTTACTTTGTTTATATTGCAATTGTCTGACAATTTACTGACCAAAATTTGGACGGCATTCAGGAAATCTCAAAGATTTGAAAGAAAGATCGTAAGACGTGTTTATGGCCCAGTTAAATAAGATGACGAATGGAGAATAGGAAATAACCAGGAGATAGATAGATTAGGTATTGAATCATGAGGACATTGTAAGATTCGTAAATGCTCAGCGAATACTATGGCTAGGTCACCTAAAGCGGATGGATGATATATGTTTCTATGTATCCCAAAGAAAATTCTGAAGGGGCAAGTCTATAAGACCGAGAATAGGGGCCGACGTAAGAGGGGCCGGAAAGATGGATGGATGATGCGCTAGAAGACAGTAGTGGAATGGATGTGAGAGGTTACAGTGACATGGCAATGGACAGGAGACTTTGATGAAGATTGGTGTTGGAAGCTAGGGCTCACGTTGGTCTGTAGTGCTGAAGAAGACTTCAGAAAATTTAACGTTAATTCCTGGACAAATACGAGACCCGAATCGTGCCATATGATTGGACATGTGTATAATGTAAACTTCCAATATTACTCAAGTCAGCGATCTTGAATATTTGTATTAGAGTTTATAATTTTGAAAGTTTGTCAAAACATCCATGCAATATATTTTATAACTTGTTTGGTAAATTGGGTGAGCTTCGTCAAAGCCTTCTGTGATTAATGTTTATGCAGAAAATATAAAGTAATGTTATCTTCTGAAATACACAAAATATTCAATTTGCTTGTGTGGCAGAAATCTTGCTTTAAAACGGTTTACTAAACGTAAAAGCACACACGCGCGCGCGCGCGCGCACGCATATATTGAAAACATGACCGATTCGGATCACAAATTAATTGTGATTATAGGTAAAAATGATTGAATTTGTACCTTGCTGCTTAAACTAGCTTTCGCTCCGTTAGTGCTTTGTCAGAGGCTGGCGCTAGGAGCGCTATACGTCCTGCTTTTGGTGACGGCACCGTTTTTCAAAAGATTGTTGTTGTGTGTGTGTGTGTGTGTGTGTGTGTGTGTGTGTGTGTGTGTGTGTGTGTGTGTGTGTGTGTGTGTGTGTGTGTGTGTGTGTGTGTGTGTGTGTGTGTGTGTGTGTGTGTGTGTGTGTGTGTGTGTGTGTGTGTGTGTGTGTGTGTGTGTGTGTGTGTGTGTGTGTGTGTGTGTGTGTGTGTGTGTGTGTGTGTGTAAATGTTCAAATAGTATTGTCTGTTCGTTTAAGATGTTGTTTCTATGCGTTTTTATATGTTTGTATATTTCTAGTTGTTCAAGAATGTTCAGTTTTCTGCCTTTTGTGTGTACGAGTAGGATTTCCATGTTGCTGTTTATGTTTGTGTATCTGTGGTCTGCCTCAATGAGGTGATTTGCAAATGTGGATTCGGTGGTGTCGTGTAATGTTTGTATGTGTTCAATGTGTCTCTGTTTGAAGCTGCGTGCTGTCTGGCCTATTTGTTACTTCCTGAGCAGTTTAGTTTGTACACATCAGGTAAACCAAATTTGTTTTGTTCTTTGTGTGTGTTTTTTGACAGTGTGTGTTCTGTTTTGTTTGTGGTTCTGTATGCGATTCTGTATCCTGCTCTAACAAAGCGAAAACTAGATTAGGCCATCATGTGTCTGGTATAGAATAAACGGAGCCATAAACAGAAACTCCTTCTTAGTTTATTTTTCAGCGGGCTGTGCTACCTTGTTCCCGATTCACTGAAGATGGCGGCAATCGGTGCGTCTGAAACGTGTGGGTTGAGGAAATTTTTATTGGACTATGGTGTGTAATAACACGGTTATCATGTTTTACAACTATAATATTTTAAGATTATGTTTCTCAACGGCCGGTAAATATGGACATTTATTTAGTGAGAGTATATGAGTTTGTTTGGTTTTTTATTATCTCGTCAGTGCAATCAGGAACACATATTCTTCGTAATTCCAATTTTCTATTGTATTGTGTTTATTGTTATTAGCCTAAAGGTACCATACATACAATTTGCAATACTAATTATTATTACTCACATTCTTAAAAACGATCGATTTCGGTCACAGACCATCGTCAGGTCATATACAGCACACTTGCGGTCACAATATCGTAAAACAGTCACTATTTACAAACACGAATAGTGACTGTTTTACGATATTGTGACCGCAAGTGTGCTGTATATGACGATGGTCTGTGACCGAAATCGATTGTTTTTAAGAATGTGAGTAATACAAAATTTTATTGCAAATCGTATGTATGGTACCTTTAGGCTATGAACAATAAATACAATACAACAGAAAATTGAGATTATAGGTACCATTAATAGGTGTGTGTATATTATAAATACATCACATTATCATTACTTCGTAATTCCTTTCAATGCGTTATTCGTTTCAGCTTCCATCACCACCTACACATTAACTGTATACAAATATTTGTATCTTGACCAGAGCGACACGTTCTTGTCTTGTCAATAGTTTTCTGTTACAAACATTTACAGTGAACCCATTATATCTGAAGACACCGTTTAAGATTTCGTATTAATTTTTTCCCATTATTTTATATCTTTCTTTCCTCTTTTTAAAGGCGATCATTTGATAATCTTTTTTTCAATGTGTATTTAACGTGTTTGTCAATATCTGCGTCTCCACAGTCTTCAGTCTGTGGATCTTCTTCCATCTCTTCCTCGAAGTCCACGGTTTTACTTAAGTTAAATATTAAAATAAAAGCTTTTTTCAATCACACAGTCAACATTATTGTTGTTTGTGATTACATTCCTATTGTTTTATAGAAACGTGTTTAGAAAGCGTTTTCCTCTTTTTTATTTCAAACAGTCTACAATTGTTTTTTGAAATCATGTTGTTCAAATAGTACAATCGCGTAGCATGCTCAATTGTGTAATAAATGTTATTTACGTAAAATAATAATAATAATAATAATCATAATAATAATAACCAGTAAACCCGTGCGAAACTTTCGCACATTGAACCTTCCCTCCCCCCACCCAAATGGTTTAATTTTTTTTTGGGTTGTTGAAATTAAATACTCAGCGAAGTGTATACACAAAATAGCAAAGAGAGTTTATTAATGTGAACGTATTTACAATTTACAATACCTCTTTGTATACAATATTTGATGTCAGAATGAAATCATCTTGAATTTTTTGTTTGTCATTTTCGGTAATTGATACAAAAATATTGTTATATTTAGTGACTCTTGAAAAGGCTACATAGAGTTGTCCATGAGTAAATACAGCATTTGGGAAGTATAATCCAGCTCTTTGAAGCGTTTGTCCCTGAGACTTATTGATAGTCATTGCAAAGGCAACTTTCAGTGGGAACTGTCTTCTGGTCATTTGGAAAAGCATGGTTGGGTCGGATGGGGTAAGGTTAATTCGTGGTATGACAACAGTTTTCCCAGAGTCAATTAACCGAGCAGTGACAGTGTATTCATGGAGGTGCGTGACGACCATTCTTGCTTCATTGATTAAGCCCTGTTTAGCATTTAAATTTCTGATCAACATGACAATAGTGTTTTTCTTCAAAATTAATTTATGTGTTGGCAAGCCTGATATGGCTGTGTTGATAAAGTCGTTGACATTTCTTTGAACTTAATTTTTAAACAAACAATGTGTTTTAACGTAAACTGAGTATGGTATGTCAGAAGTCGGTAAAAAATCCTATCCACTGATACCTTATTCATCGCTGTAGGCTTTGTATAAGTTGAGAAAAAGGGATGCTGACAACAGAAATAATATATATGATAGATTGTAGAAAACAGAAAACAGAAAGGAAACTATTAAGAAAAATCTAGGGATGAATAAAAGATGGAGAACAGTAGAGAAGGCGCCATAATAATGAGCTGTACACACGTGTTGAGAAAGTTACTGACGTAATTAGAACAAGAATTACTTTCTACGGATATGTTCAAAAAATGAATCCTGACAGATTGACAGGGAAGCTTTTTAACTATTTCAGAAAGCTTAAAATATCCAATACGTGGTTCAAAGAAACAGAAAAAACATAGAACTCCAGATTACTCAAGAAGACATTTAATAATGCTTACCACTCAAAAACAATAAATAAAAACTAAAAAATAAAAGTGTCTAAGGTTTTCAGGAAAAATCCAAGAGAGAACAGATCTGGACTGACAAAAGGAGGAAGAGATATCGATCAAGAATGAAGGAGATGTGGGAGAGACATCTATCAAGAATGAAGAAGATGTGGGAGAGGAGGGAGAGACATCTATCAAGAATGAAGGAGATGTGGGAGAGGAGGAAGAGAAATCTATTAAGAATGAAGGAGGTGTGGGAGCGGAGGGAGAGACATCTATCAAGAATGAAGGAGATGTGGGAGAGGAGGGAGAGACATCGATCAAGAATGAAGGAGATGTTGGAGAGGAGAAGAAGGGAGGAAACAGTTGAACTAAACTTAGTCCACAGTGGCTCATACGCAAAAAAAAAATGGATTGCAGTTAACAAAATACCTTTGGAATGTCTGAATTTAATACATCTTGACGTACCTGGAATGTATTGCATTGTCGCAGCGATGGGGAATTGAGCAGCATATTATGCTCTTTGAAATCAAGACACTTACGTCATTAGAATAGAGCAGCTGGTATCTGCATTTTACTTTCAGATGCAAACGCTAAAGAAGAAATATGTATACGTGAATGTGGATTTACACATATGAAGACAGCGGTAAAAATAATTTCCTTCAAAACATTATAATGATATGTTTTAATAAAAATATATTGTAAAAAGTATATTATTTTAATTATTTTATACATTAATTTATAATCAGAATAAAACTGGTCATTTGTGTACACAAAATAATACTACATTCAAAATAAATTTTACTTGTTCTTGAAGTATTTCAGAGCATATTATTATCCTATAACGTTGGTAATTTATTATTTATCATTTATCTATATTCCAAAAAGAAAGTAAGGTGCTGATTATGCAGTCCGACTACACGTCTTTTTTTTTTTTTTTTTTTTTTTTTTTTTTTTTTGCTGTTTGAGACCGACCAGTATGGTCGGACTCGGGCTGTTTTGGAGACTAGCTCCCTTCAGCCTTTAGCCGTTCAGCCGTGTGGGTAAGGGGTTGTTGGGGGACGTACGCCAGACGACCGGAGCGCAGAGAAGGTGGAGGCACTTAGTTGGGAGAGTACTGTTTGTAGGTTGTATTGTGTGAGGTGTAGTGTGTAGCCATACACAAGCGGGAGAGGTAGATGGATGTGGCCGTTGTAATTGTTCTGGGGCATCTTTATTAATTCATGTTGTTTATTGAGTTTATTTCTTCATATTTTTCTGCGACGTTCTTGCAGGGGGGGGGGGGGCTGCCAAGACTGGGACGTGTGACGCTGGTCGCCAAAGCTGTTGGGTGGCGACAGGGAGCCGTCAAGGGAGGCGGAAGGAACAGATTCGGGTTATGTGCGGGTACGTAAGCTGCGTTTGCTTTAGGAAGACGGGTCGCTACTGCCGGGGAGAGATAAGTCCTTGGCGGGGTAATAGTATGCATTACTGCTACGCAGGTCTGTGTCGTTGACGCCGGCGTGGTTGGAGGCGAGGGGGAGGACCATTGGCTATTGCGAGGAGGCGATTGAGTAAGTAGGAAGGTCGGCTTGTATTGCGGGTGTTTCTATTAATTGACGGGACTATCGTTTGTATGGAATTGCGGCGGGAGGCTGTGCGGAAATACTTCCAGTTGAGTTTAACAAGGAAGGAATCAAGGTCAGGGAAGCGGGTGTTAAGCGCATACAGGGCGGCATTGGAAGTCTTCGTCAGGCGTGGTCGGCGGTACATGAGTCGTAGGGCCCGTCGTTCTGTGATACGGTGGAGATCGAGGTAGGCTGGAGAGGCAGTAAGGAGAACTGGGTGTGCATATGTGAGGATGGGTCGGATACATGTAGTATAAATGCGGCCTAGTAAGTCGCTGGAGCAGTGGTTTAGTCGGCTGAGGAGTGGTTTACACGTCTGTACTGCCTATGGTATTTATACCTGAAAAAAAAAATGTTCTTCTTAACTAATTACATTATAATTACTTATTTACATTACGTCCCCCCACCATCAAACTGTACATTACTGACATAAATTTATATTGGAGAATCCGTATTTCACTTCTGGATTTGAAAATTTCAATTTTAAAGGATTTTAGCTGCAAATAAATTTGTAAATACTATAAGATGTGAATTATTTCTATTGCATACATTCGTTATTCTCGTATATACGAGAATATATTCTCGTACGCTACAAAACCTGACAAAAGGTATTTTACTTCCATCTTCCGTAAGGAAATGGAAGTATGCTGATCGCAATAAAATCGTGTTCGAGATAAGGGCTGATTCTGATTGTACTACCCTCAAAATATGAAAAGTCATTTTCCGAAAAGTGTCTGTGTGTGGAATTTTTGCAAACTGCTGCAAATTCAAACAGAATCAATTACGTTTTTGCATATTAGCCGGATTTGTAGAGGAGTAAAGGTCTATTGATTTTGGTGAAAATCGGTTAAGGGGAAAAAGTAGTTTACCAGCAACGTTTTATGTTTTAACAAGAGTAAAGTACTTAATTTTGATAAATAAAGTATCCGGAAAACAAGGTCATAATAATCCACTGTAGAAATTTAGATGAAATATCTGTAAATAAAAAGGTTAACTGAAGGGGGTAATTTTCTATAAATGAAAATGATAGTTGAAGGGGGAGAGGATAATTTTTTATGTGTGCTACGTTGTCGACAAGAAAGAAGTAGTTTGTTGTTAAAATTCCTTTCCGGGCTGTTTGGCCGTGGTCCAATGTTTTCTGCAAAACCAAACGTTTCGGCAGTGCCATCGACTGCCATCATCAGTGAAAATCGAGTGCGCTAACGTGAGGTGGTATACGTTAGTGACCACAGTACTGTGATTAAGGCTGAAGAAAGAAGTAGTTTCTATGAAAATATTTCATTTCGAAAATGATTTTAAATATAAATCTTAGAACATGGAAATCATGTATGGTTCTCGATACCGATATTTTTGTTGAGTTTTTGTTATATTTTTGATATTTATTTTGTAGCCAGTCAAGATGATGTTTGGCATGTAAGGTTCTCGAAAAACGTTTAAACGATTTCACGTTAATCGGGTAGTGTTAGGAAATTGCAAACATCAGCTATTAGGCCGTATTTCTGAAAATCATTGGGAGGTCATATCTAGTTGCTGATTTAGCATTACATGGAAAGCTATACATAAGGACGACTAAGGACGTTAATTTTTGCCCGTTACGTTACAAGTGATGAAAAGAATTATTTTTATATTTCTTTAGAAAAGATATATATTTGTCAGAATATTGTAACGTTTTATTTGATAAAGTTTATATGTCTAACCTGAGCTTATGAACCGGGTAATTTAAGTGGGGTTAGAAACACATCTTACCTTGGCTTGAGGTTATCGTGTAAATCTTAACAAAATTTTCAAACTTAACAAGTTTACCTTTTGAATGTTTATTTTGTGTGCACAGAGGTGGGGTTTAATAAAAGGCTGTAGGCATACACACACACCCTGTGTAGATAAACGGTTCAGGGTAGATAATTATGGAAATCGAGTCGCATAAATCTCCCCACTCACCCCACACTACTACATTTGTCGGCGTTAAGAGTGTTCACACACAAGAGAGCTTGATCCACTCAGTGGGGCAGAAGAGGAAACACTGGAGTGCTTGCCAGCGATTTTAAAATACTTTTTACATCTACTACAGTTAAACAGAGTTTAATATAATTAATGTTGGTTACCTTACCTACTATCTGTGTTTCAATTATACTACAGTACTTTACACATATTTTTAAACCAACTGGTTCAAATAGTAAGTTCACTGACTTCGTGTTGCACATTTTATGTATTCTTTCTACACATGTAAATATTTCTTATTTTTCTCCGTTACAAAGGCTAAATATTAATTATGATTCGTTTTTCATTCTGATTGTAGTTGCTTTTTCAAACTTATTTCACATTAAAAATTAATTTATTTTATTACTTTTTGGTATAAATTTGCCCATTTTTAATCCTTTTTTAAATATTTGTTTCTATAATGTCTGTAAGAAAATGAAACATTTTAACTGATTGAAGTTACAGTTAGTGGCCCAAAAAACTAAGTTAAAGTTGAAGTTAAAATTATTGTTTAGAAAAACTAACTGTTTAAACTTAAAGTTACAATCAATTTAACTGAAAATGGTTTTCAGACAATTTTTTCATGAATAATGACCGACAACAATTGCTTGTATAGCTATTGACTAGTCATTATCATCATATTCATCTTCAAGGATTAAACAAAGGACGGTTTGTTCCGGTCTCAAACAGGCAAAGATTAGATCTGGTCACTCCAGCGCTTACTCGGACGTCCCACACCTCTCCGTCCCCTCGGGTTATAGTTCCATAGTTGTTTGGGAATGCGGCTGTCATCCATTCGGCATAGATGTTCCCACTAAGTCAGCCGATACTGGGCAATCCTGTCGAGTGTACTCATAATATTCAGTTCTTGCCGTATATCTGTGTTTCTCCTATGATCGTGGAGACTATACCCTGCCACGTGCCTGAGAAATCTAATTTTAGCCATTTGGATGCGACTGACCTGGCCTTTCGTTAAAGTCCAATTCTCAGACCCAGAAAGAAGTGTGGGAAGGGCCATCACCTTGTAGAATTTTAGGCGTGTTTCTTTACTTGCTCAACTTAAGGGTTGAACTTATGCAACTTATTTACAACGTCGTTGCTTGCATTATAAGACACACTGTACCCCATGAATTCAAAATTGCTAATTTGTTCCGGGACAGTATCATCTACAACAACATTTGCCCGTACGGGATCAGTTCCGCGAAAAGCCATCACCTTGGTCTTAAGTGTGGATATTTGTAGTCCAGAGTCTTTGCAGATTCGATTTAACAAATGTATACCTATCTGTATCCTGTTTGCAGGTGAACATCCCCATATAAGGTGATTTGTGTTAAAGTAAATATTATTAAACTTATTGTCTCGTAAAAACAATTAAATTTTTACAATGACTTTATTTAGTTTATCACAGAATAGAGAATACATACAGCAAGAGATTCCTTGATTCGCAGTATTCAGGACAATAATAACCTACACCGTAGATTACATTTTGTTTATGATTAATGGATGTAATTTTGAAAATACAATTATTTAAATTTGCTAATAATATTTACAAATTATTAATCGTGCTAAAAATAAATGTTTTTGGTAACAGTTGCAAAATTTAATATTAAAGCTTAGTTTTTTCTCCACTAATTCGTATATGTTAGAAGAAAATTGCTATCACGTTGATTTGAAAGAAACACTTTTTAAAATATAAGAAATCATTTCCATCGGTGGAATGATTTATAGGTACGTAGAAGATAAAACGTGGAAGGATACCCAAATGAAATTTTATAAAACTGTGGCTGTCCCTACATTCCTGTATGCTAGTGAGACGTCGACTCTTGGTAAAAGACACGTGGAGAGGATTCAGGGCTGCCTGAATGAAATTTCTAAGAGGGACGAAAGGTTGTTTGTCTCTTGGGTCGGAGAAGGAACGAGAATATTAGACGCGATTTAAAAATTGTGTCATTGCTCCAGAAGATTGAAGACCACAGAAGGAGATGGTGTGAACACTTGAATCGCATGCCTGATTTCCGTATACTTGTGGCTGCCTTGGTTTATCACCCTACTGGGAAGAGAGATGTCGGTAAACCGAGGTGGAGATGGGTTTCGGAACAGGTCTAAGGGCTGGAGTGTCACTTGAAGTCTTTAGTCTTTGTAGTGGTGATGATGATGATGAATATGTGTTTTCATATAAAACGAGCGAGGGAATCATTTAAAACGCATAAAAATTGTCGAGTACCCTTTTGTCTTTGAATGTGTTGTTAACTTGATATTCTTAATAAACTTCTATCTATTACGAATAATTTGAATAATTTTAAAATCGGAATAATCTTAATTACCTCTTCCTCTTAATTCGGACAAATTTGTTTTTAAGCGTTAAAGAGTTGTTTAAGTTTTTTGTTATGAAGGAAAACACAAACTTGAAGTCCTGTAACACTGACAAAAATCCACTAATAGGAGCTAAAATATCAGACTCGATCTCTTCAAGGTGATGTAATATAGCACTGAATGCGTCACACGATTGACTCCTGTTCCTGTCCCCTACACGGTATTTACGAGTCTAGGAGAATAATCCCACCTCGTTGGGAAGTCGTCGCTGCAGAAACTAATATAAAAATTTAGTGCGATTTGGAGGTCTTGACAAAATGCTGCACTACCACTAAGTACGCTAAAAAATATTTTTCGCTCGTGTAATTGCCTGACACTTTGAGACAAACAAAGGTTTAAAACATGAGCATAGCAATGGACAAAGAGAGCTTGCAGATTAGTTGTTTTGATTATGGTCCGTACTACAATTGAAATTTCTTGCCATTGTTGCTGCGCCATTGTATGCTTGAGCGACTAGTTTTTCACTGCATTCAAATCCAATCAGGGATTGGCGAATGAGCTCTACAGTAGCCTGGGAATCTTGATCGCAACTTACGTCAGTGAATCCTAAAAATCTCTGTTACTTCTCAATAATACACATAACTCAAAACTATAGAGAAATGTGATTTATTTGAAACATATGCGGTTTCAGCGACTAATACGACTAAAAGTTCGCGGAGCGACAACCATAGCTTAGCGGTAAAACTACAATTTTTAGTGTGCTGCAAGAACTGTATTTTATGTGAACTCCTGTTAATTTCCAAATCTATCTATCAATTTATTCATTGTCTGGAACCTGTTTGAAATTGACGTGTCATGCGTGTTTTTTTTAAAAAACGGCCAAAATCAAATATCGTGGTGTGATTCTTTGTTAAAAATTGTTTAGCACCAACGGAATTGCGAAATTTAAGAAATGTGATTTACGAAATTGCAAATGTGTCAGGAGATGCTGCGACTTCAAAACGAATGGTTTGTAAGTAGTAGGAACTTGAGTTTAAACGTGGTCGCACCGGACGCCCAAAAAATGCAACAACTCCAGATGCGGCAGCCATCTTGCACAACGCTTTTTCACACCAAGTTCGTGAATTAAAGTACGATGCACACGCTCATATGAGATACCCATGATTTCAGCAACATCATCCACTCCTCAATCTGCGCTCTTCCCTATGCAAATTTTTCAATAATGTTATTTTTTGTTGTACTTTTAGGACGTCCACTGCTGGGATCGCCTTCAGTGCTTGTACTACCACGTTTGAACTTGAGTGTGCCCCACTTACCGTTGTTTCTGAAGGCGTAGCATCTCCTAGCACCGTATTTACAATTTTGTTTTGAATTTCCATTGGCGCTAAAACGTTTGTAACAGAGAATTCATCACAGCACGATGTTTGATTTTGTGCATTTTAAAAACACAAGTGACAGGAAAATTTCAAACAGCGGGTAAAAAGTGAATAAATTGACAGATATGTCTGAAAATTTACAGGTGTTCACGCAAAATGTACGTCTTGCAGCACAAGAAAGATTTCAGTTCTACCACTGAGATGTCGCTCCGCCAACTTTTCAACTGACCCTCGTACAGCTAAAAAACTGGCTTCCTTTGTTTTCTTTGTGGCAACTACAAGATCTGAGGTAATCGCTTGAAAGAGATCATTTTGTATTCGATTAGACAGTCCCTGAACGCAGTAGATATTTCCATATGTTACGCAAGAAGAGGATCATAGTACTTAGTAGTTATACGTATTTGCATTGATTAACTGACTTTTCCATTTTGTCGTGTGCACGAAATGCTAATTCTTATTTATCTATAAAACAAACAGCATTAATTCTTAGTTATCTATAAAACAAACAGCCTTAATTCTTAGTTATCTATAAAACAAACAGCATCAATTCTTAGTTATCTATAAAACAAACAGCATTAATTCTTAGTTATCTATAAAATAAACATCATTAATTCTTAGTTATCTATAAAACAAACAGCATTAATTATTAGTTATCTATAAAACAAACGGTATTAATTCTTAGCTATCTATAAAACAAACAGCATTAATTCTTAGTTACCTATAAAACTAACAGCATTAATTCTTAGTTATCTGTAAAACAAACAGCATTAATTCTTAGTTATCTATAAAACAAACAGCCTTAATTTTTAGTTATCTATAAAACAAACAGCATTAATTCTTAGTTATCTATAAAACAAACAGCATTAATTCTTAGTTATCTATAAAATAAACATCATTAATTCTTAGTTATCTATAAAACAAACAGCATTAATTATTAGTTATCTATAAAACAAACAGCATTAATTATTAGTTATCTATAAAACAAACTGTATTAATTCTTAGTTATCTATAAAACAAACAGCATTAATGCTTAGTTATCTATAAAACAAACAGCATTAATTCTTAGTTAACTATAAAACAAACAGCATTAGTTAGTCTGCTAAGGATATCTCTACTGCGTTGAACCTTCTGCTTGTGAGCCAATGTCTCCGAGTTAACGCATGGTCATCTAATGGAGTTTCTATTCTACTCTGACCATAAGCAGCAATACACCATATGAACATTTTGAGTTGTTTGATTTTTATTTTGTAGTGCAATAATGTGCACTTATATGTGAAAATCCCCGCGAGCGACAAGCTTGGTACCTGTATATAACCAATTCACTGTATTTGTTAGACATTCGCATATACGTTTGTATGGGATAAGTTTAGAAACCGTATTCATTTGTATCAATTAGCCGGTGTGATGTTTGAAACAGCAGTCATTGTTTGTTACACAGAAGCAGCATTACGGCGAGGCGCGTGATAAGCGTACAAGCTGGGTGCAAATGAGTTTCCGCTCCTCAGGGGTGCAACAATATATACTGTGTGTGAGGGGGTAAGGGCATGTTAGTTCCAGCGACCGCTCTGCTATACTCGACCAACTGCCTCTTACCGTTTTACAAGCTCTACTTGCGTCTATATCAATTTTGATTGTGTATATTAACTGTATATTATTTTAAATTGTCTTTGAAGCTCACACGACGGTGTCAATATACTCAGAATTACTACTAAAAACCGGGCTGTTAAACGCCATCACGTCGGCAACGTTTCGATTCCCCGTCGGGAATATTCTTCAGGCCGCTAAGAAGCGACAGAGAGTAAAAACACAATAGCGGCAGAGGTACGCCGAACTCGCGGACTAGAAAATTCTCGACGGGGAATCAAAACGTTGCCGACGTATTGGCGTTTAATAGCCACCGACCACGGCATAACAGCCCAGTTTTTAGTAGTAATTTTGAATTTATATTATAATATCGAAAAATAAATTAATTTTTTTTTTTTTTTTTTTTTTTAATTTATGATCGCTAGTATATGAGAAAATTTAGGATGGGTAGAAGTATTTTTTTGGCTACTATATTCTTCACCATAGACAAGACTGATATTATTTGATTTAAAAGATCTGCTGTACGTAGAGTATAATAGTATACAAGAGGTAAATTTGATTTGTAAATTTTTACTATATTTAGTATATTACGGACTATATTTACTATAGTTTTACAACAAAGAATAATATCAATACTATTTCAAACGTTTCCTTCTTCTTCTTCTTCTTCGTCTTCTTCTTCTTCTTCTACTTCTTGTTGTTGTTGTTGTTCTTCTTCTTCTTCTTCTTCTTCTTCTTCTTCTTCTTCTTCTTCTTCTATGGCGTCACAGTTCGGAATCGAACCTTAGCCTCCATAATCATCCGCCTCCATTTTTCCCTGTTCTGTGGGATCGAACTCCATGGTTTTATTTTAAGTAAAGTATCAGCATCCCTTGCCAGTGCGTCAATCCAGCGATGCTTGCGTCTTTTGACAGGCCTTCTACCCTCGATTTGACTAAACAGCGCCTTCCTAGGTATTCGGTTGTCTTCCATCCTGATGATGTGTCCCGCCCATTGCAACTATGCAGTCGGATGGTGGTGGCCAGATCATTGTCTTTATACAGCTTGTGTAAAGCTGACGCATTCTCCGTATCCCATTGACTTGGATTGGTGCATATATTCCCCTTAAAATTCTCCTTTCAGCAGTATAGATTATGTTAGCGGCTTGTTTGTTCAGAGTGCAAGTCTCGCTGCCGTATGTTATCACCGGTCTAATCATAACTTTATACAAGGTGACCTTGGATTGGTGGTGAATATTCTTTGTCTTGAATATAGTTGTCAACGAAGCGTACGCTTCAAACGTAGTATACGTCACATTAATACAGGGTTGCATTGCGTTACATTGTGCGATCAACATCAGAATCATCGCAACTAGATAGTGTTTTATACCCGTATACAGTAGTTGGCTCTATCGCCGTGAAAATAGTCTTCAACGTTTCCTGTTGCATTCTCCCCGTTCACTCTATTTATCTCACTATATTGTTCCCTTTTGCTGTAGTTAGGATTGAAAGTTTTTTATCTTCTTCTTCGTCTCGACGTCAAGGTGTAGGCTTACGGCCTGTTCCGCCTTCACTGAAGCCATCTATTCCTTGGTCTGTATTTTATTACTTGTTTAGGTAGTCTCCTATCTTCCATTCTCTAGATATTATTATTAATCCGGCTGTACAATGATTACAAATTTTTCGGACCCAAAGATTATAGAAGTGATTTAATTCTCATCTTCCACTGCTGCTTGTCCATCCAATGATCTTCAATTTCTCGTTCCCTCAATATAGTCTGAATTTCTTCTATCCAGGTGACAGGTGATCCTCCTCTTTCCCTTCTTCCTGGCGGGGTCCATTCCATAACTCTCCTTAGCAGTTTTTCCTGTGTCATTCTTCTCGTGTGTTCATACTATTGTAATTTTTTGTTTGGATAAAATCAACAATTGACTTTTTCACATTCATTCCGTCCCTAATGCCTTCACTTCTAATTTTCTCACGTCTGGATACTCTTGCCGAACGTCTCTAAAAGCCCATCTCTATTGTCACTAATTTTGTTCTTGTGTGTTTATTAGTAGTCCAAACGTCTGAGCCGTAAGTCATGATACTCCTAGCAATGGTTTCAAATATTTTGGTTTTAGTTCCTGCTGTAATTTGCTTATCGCACAGGATTTCATTTAATTTAGACATAGGAATTCCATTCTCTCGATATGCTGCCTCTATTTTATTTGTCCTTCACTTATTTTTTTGGCCATAGAATATATATTTAACTCGGTTCTTATATCTTCATTTTGATCTCTAAGGGTGCAACCTTTTGTTTTTCTCAAGAACTTCATTTCACTTTGTTTGTATTCTTCGTTCATCATTAATCGTCATCGCCCAAGTTTCACTTCCATAAGATAAAACAGGCGTTGCCATTACTTTATAGAATTTTATCTTGATCTTATTTCCAACTGTTCTGTGTATATATTATATATATATATATTATATAAATCTATATATTTTTGTATCGATGTCGCTGTCATACTTATAAGTTACATCGAACCATAGACAATTGAAATGAGATACCTGTTCTATAGACTGATGGTTTATAATTATCTTGGAATGTATCGGATTCTTTCCTCTAAAAGCCATAAATTTTTTTTTCTAGGTTGGGATATTCCAAGATTATATTCTTTGCGTATTTGACTCAAGTGGAAAATTGGTGCTGACTGGAGATCAAGTGGAAAAATGCAGAATTTTAATTACCTTTTTGTAAGGAAACAGGTTTTCTCCTCCGCTGATTATCCACACAGTTGCTATTTCTACTTATTTCTGTACTTATGTGTATAATGTCTCAGATCATATATAGTCTTGTTATTTTCAACCTCTGCTTTCCTACAAAACCTGAGGAATTTTATCGTGCATTTGAAACGTACTTACTGCTTATGTATAAGTTGGCAAATGTGAAAACTAATGTATTTATTTTATTACACAGTGTACTTACACACGAGCGTGAGCGCGCTCACAGGTAAGTGTAACACTAAAGTTGTCTTTCAAGTAATACTGAGCTGCATCTCAGTTGTTGGAAACCTTTTCTGATAATAGTTCAATCTTTCTGTGGAGACGAGACATGGACACAAGGAACAAGAAACACTAAGAAGGTTTTAAAAGAAAGATCGTAAGACGTGTTTGTGGCCCGGTTAAATCACGAAGGCATTGTAAGATTTATAAATGCTCAGCGAATACAATGGTTAGGTCCTAGCGGATGGATGATCAGTGTATGCCAAAGAAAATTTTGAGGGAGCAAGTATATAAAACCAGAAAGAGGGGCCGACCTAGGATAAGGTGGTTGGACGATGTGCTAGAAGATCTCGGAAGAATGGACGTGATGGGTTTCAATGAGATGGCAATGGACAGGAGAGTTTAAGGAAGATTGTTGTTGGAAGCCAGGGCTCACGTTGGGCTGTAGTGTTGAAGAAGAGTTTAGTCTTTCTCTTTAACTAGTAAGAATGAAAAATTTGTACAGTGTAATCGTTACCTTTTCATTTGGTTAACTGTTTTAATCATACAATGTAACGTACTTATTTGAACATTGTATTTGCCTCCAAAAGCGTTTTAAGACTATAAAATAGGTTAATTACCTACCGTCACGCTTTTTGAAATCCGAAAACAGGATTACTCGAGTTGTGCAAAACAGACGGGATATGCGTACATCAACAAATGTATTTTTAACCTATATTCATCGAGGATCTGAAGATGACACTTAATGTGTCGACACTCGAGTAATCCTGTTTTCGGATTTCAAAAAGCGTGACGGTAGGTAATTAACCTATTTTATAGTACTTATTTGCATAAATAATAATTTTAATTACTAATAACTCTGAGTAACAGTACTACGGTATATTCTTAATATTCGAACCCCATTATTTTGTTAATTATTAAAAAAAGGAAATTCAAGCCTGTATGCGCATAGGTTGACGTCAATTATTTTCACAATATTCAGAGAAATTAAGCATTCTGTTTTACTTTACAAAGAAATGGATGGTTGCTAGTAGGAAGGCAATGAAGGGAATTGACGCCAAGGCAGAGATAAATGTTGAGGCCAAGATAATAGGGGTGTTAGTGAGTTCAGTAAACCGCTAGATCCAGTAACCCCTAATTGATTCAGAAACTTTAAGGGGTGGTTGGCTACGTCCTTTGATTTCAAGTAAAACATTATTAGCGTGTTGCCCCCTCCCCTATTTGGCTTACAACTATATCAGACCTCATGTTCCTTATTTACCCTCACTTATAACCTGATTGATTCTTTTTTACTTATTGAAATATATAATTACTTTAATATATTATTATTTAATTTTTTTGCTATACCAGATAACTCTGTAATATTTATTTTTATATTAATTGGAAATTTCCTTATTCTATAATTCTATCATTTCCTCGTTCATGTTATCTATCTGTTGGTTGACGTGTTAGTTTTAAATTAATTTCTTCATTAATTTTTGAAAATGCTAATAAATGTGTAAAGAAAAAAGTAACCCAATGTTATTACACCTTACTTATGTGTAAGGCAATATTTGTGTAGGAATATTTGTGGTACGATTCACAGAAATCAAGACAAGACAAGACACAGCACAAGGATTACATTTTATAAGACAATTGCAATACCCACGTTGATTTATGCGAGTAAGGCGTGGGTCTGACAAAAAAGGAAAGCGGCAAGATTCAGAGTGCTGAAATGCAGTTTATTCGAAATACTTTAAATTATACGTTCCAAGATAGAATAAAGAATTAAGATATCAGACCAGAACTCAAAGTAAAGGACAGAAATGAAATTATTTAAATTTGCAGAATACAATGGTGGGACCATCTGCAAAGGATGACAGAGGATCGATTGCCGAAAACGGCACTGAACTATAAAGTCGTTGGTAGAAGAGACATGGGTCGTTGGAGGATGAGATGAGTGCCGGAACAGGTTTATATAACCTAATACTTGAAGGGGAATAGTAGAAGAAGATGCCGGTACTAATGTTGATGGGCTGGTTGCTGTGTATCTGTGTAAAGATAACCTTCAGCCGGTCGATGTATTTGTTAGTCTTATTCATTGTCTTAGAAAGGTTATGGTAGCAGCTTTAGCAAGTGAGTATCGGAAGACTAAAACTACTGTTTTGTAAAAAGTGTCTTATTTCAGCATTTAGCTATATGAATTTTCTCATGGCCTTGTGTCAATATTCATATAAAAATGTCATTATCACCATCATCACCGCCCCAAAGACTAGGCCCCTGGACCTGTTCCGGAACCCGTCTCCTCCTCGGTCTACCGACATCTCTCTTTCCGGTAGGATGATAACCCAAGGCAGCCAAAGGTAGACGGATATTAGGCATGCGATTAAAGTGTTCACACCATCTCCTTTTGTGGTCTTCAATCTTCTGGTGTAACGATACAACGTTTAATTTGCGTCTAATATCCTCATTCCTTTTCCGATCCAGGAGAGAACAATCTTGCGTCCCTCTTATAAATTTCATTTCAGCTGCCTCCATCCTCTGTACGTCACTTTTACCAAAAGTCCATGTCTCAATAGCATACAGGAATGTGGGGACAGCCACAGTTTTACAAAATTTCATTCGGGTATCCTTCCGTTTTTTATTTTTCAGGTACCTACAGATCGTTCCACAGATGCGTATAAATTTCATTAGCTTATTATCCCAATCAATATCGGTTCCATAGGAGATATCACAACGCAGGTAATTAAAATGACTAACCTGAGCCAAAATCTGATTATTAACGACTATCTTAGTTCTTATAGGATATCTGCCTTTAGATGCCATTGTTTTAGATTTTGTAGCAGAGATCTGTAACCCATAGTCATGTGTGATGCAACTGAACGTAAATATCTGCCTTTGTAACTGGTCTTCTGAATTTCTGTATCATTACATTACATTGCATTATATTTCCGTATCTTTACGTTCCAGTAGAAAACCGAGAGATAAATATCTATATACTATCATAAATCTTCTGTATGACTGAGAGATTATAACTAGGTTTATGAGAAAGCGATATCGGTTGTCAAACATTAATTGTCGCTTTATAATACTCTTACGCTTATATTTATCGACGTGGAAGACCGAATCGAAAAAAGCTTTGCAGTATTTTTCAGATAAATTTGTGAAAATTTTCACATTAGTAAGTCATCAACAATCTGTGATTATGCACACACACGTTAACACTAACAAAACTTTAAGCGAAAAAAATGGTTAAACAGGAAAACATTTTAATAAAAATAAATTAAAGAACATACCACAATAACAGTATTTTTTGTCATAAGGTGCACACAAATATAAAACTTGAAAAAATCACTTAGAGGAGAAAGGTGTTTATAGGCTCTGGGCGACAAGCTCGACAATCGTATTGGGGGAAGATGTAGTGCGGTTCGGTAAATGGCTGGCTGGTACTATTCTATAATACAGTACTTCGAGGCACGTAGAATGCGGGTGCGTTCCACCGTTCAAAAGAAAAGAAAATTTCAAATTGGTTCGCGGGGGTGTCAAACTTTATCGACGGGCGCAGGGTTCAGCGACTGCTGACGTGAAGCATAGCAAACTGAAACATATGAACAAGAATCAAGGCGTGTGAGTGGATTAATGTATACTGGTCCTTGCATATGTTTTTGAAATAAGTTTATCTTTAAGGTAGGTAACACAAGTTTCTAAAATCTACAACCACATATATAATTTGGAATAAAATTTTCTGGGGGAAATTCACGCTTCTGTGAACAAAATTTCACTTTTACAAAGTTGTGAACGCGTGTACGTGTGTGTATGTGGGTGTCGTCGTTTATTCAAGCTACCGGCAACCGGCAACTGGCAACTGAAAAGTTTGGTGACCTATTTCTGTTCCGCCTCTGTGTTTGGAAACATTTCACAAAATACAAGAAAAACAGGAATTTTGTCCTGGTAAATGTGCATGTGACCTTATTGTCTCGTTTGCTTCGCTTCTCTCTGTTAACGCACGTGTTCACAAACACGCGCGCGCGCACGCACACACACACACACACACACACACACACATACATACATGCACGAACGCACACACTTAATATCGTGACATGACCTACTTTTTACATATACAATAATTTGTATGATGTGAAACGAATTACAAAAATAAACTCTTACCATACGATATTTTAATATTAATATTGTTTCACATCTTTTGTTATTATTATTCCGGCTGAACAATGTTTACACACTTTCCGGAACCAAAGATTACAGAAGTGATTCAATTCTCATCTTCCACTGCTGCTTGTCCATCCAAAGATCTTCTTTAATTTCTCGTTCCCTCAATATAGTCTGAATTTCTTCTGTCCAGTAGATAGGTGGTCTTCCTCTTTTCCTTCTTCCTGGTTTGGTCCATTCCATTCTCTTCTTGGGATCTTTCCTGATTCATTATTTTCGTGTGTCTATACCATTGTAATTTGTTTGTTTGGATAAAATCAACAATTGTATTTTTTACGTTCATTCTGTCCTTAATGACTTCATTTCTAATTTTCTTACGTCTGTATACTCTTGCCGAACCTCTCGAAAAGTCCGTATCTGCTGTCATTAATTTTGTTCCTGTGTGTTTATTAGTAGTTCAAACTTTTGAACCTTAAGTCATGATACTTCTAACAGTGCTTTTAAATATTTTAGTTTTAGTTTATGCTGTAATTTGCTTATCCCACAGGATTCCATTTAATGTAGATACAGCCATTTTTTCCAAATTAATTCTGGATTGTATTTCTTTATCTTGGTTTCTACTGGCCGTAATTCTTTACCTTTAAATACTTGTATTCCTATGTATATTCAATTTTCTTTTTTCCAGTGAATGAGGAGTTGGCCCATTTCATTAACCCCCAACCTGGAGGACCAGACAATTTTTAATCAAGGTTTACTTCCTTTAGCCTTTGATAAACCAATATCCAACTACAAGGCAGCAGTTGCTAGTTTTGGTCCGCCCCGGGTATTTTATTTCACCGGTACCCACCAAATCTGGTGAGCATTCCCCTATCCGCCACCTGGGGAGGCGCACAATGGGAGACTAGCAACTCCACACGGGATCACATCTTTTGTTAATAAATTATTAACACAAACATAACATAACTGTATCACCTCATGGCTTTTGGATAGAAAATGTGCGCTAAGAGAAGGCAGCCTTTGGGATTGGTGAGATCCTGTAAGATCGTTCACCCACAATTGGGCGAAGAAGAATTGCAAATTATACCTATCACTGAATGTATAGTATTATTTTAGTTTTAATTTAGTGTAGTATAGTTTAGTTTTGCAATTTTTCTTTTTATTTTTTTTTCAGGCTTACGATCCGTTGCGCACCCCTTGGTGCAACCACCTTTTCTTTCATCTTCCAATATTCAGCCGTCCTTTCGTCGTTTATATATATATATATATATATATATATATATATATATATATATATATGTTTTATGTATATTGCAGCAAAACAAGCAGTAAAAAGCCATAATAAATGTATGTTACATATTTTAGATGTTAATAGACAGGTTTAAAATTGTTTTTGTTTAATTTTTTGTAAATTAGCTATAAGTTGTAAAATAAGAGATGGGTAATTATGTGCTATATATCAAAATGCCAATAAATTTATTATCAGAATGATCACTGTTGCACACCACTATATAAAAATTATTCCGATTAGCGCTTTCAAGCTTCACAGCCCATCGTCAGATCGAAATAGACCTATTTCGATCTGACGATGGGCTGTGAAGCGTGAAAGCGCTAATCGGAATAATTTTTATATAGTGGTGTGCAACAGTGATCATTCTGATTGTGATTTCAACCACTAACACAAATTTCTTCATTAAATAAATTTATTCTCTTTCATGTATAGTGCAATTCTAGTGCGCGAGTGCGCGTGTTTTCCTGACTAACTCTTATATTAGTTAACATTTCGGAATGAAACTTAGACAGCGTATACGTCATATTTTTGTGCTACATTTCTTGTATGTCAGAAGCTGAAAACATACAAATTTACTCTGTGTTTTTTAACTGAATTCACTTTTCTATAATCACGTTATCTTAAAATAAGTTATAAAATTTTTAGATAACGTCTCTGCAAGATTCTACCAACTCTAGCAGAGTCGCACATGATCTGAAGCTATTCTTTGTGAAAATCTATCGCGTGTTGCTAATTCCAGCTAATCAGCAACAAATTCTAGCCTTAAATTTGCAAAGATCATTGATCAGTGCTAACTCGCGTTAGTGCACAAGATTTCCGCATAGGCTTGTAGTATTCAACGGAATACTCCTGTATTAACGCGTGAACACTTTAAGTTAGCTGGAAGGTGTTAGTCTGTAACGTATTTTTGCGTTACAAATCCAGGGAACCCATCATAACTGACCTCTGCCAATTACATGGGCTGCCTACGTTGTAACGAACTGTATTCAAATCAAATTCACTGAACAAATTACTTACTATCTGTGTAAGGAAACAAGGGAAGGTATTTTACTGATTTATGCACTCATTTTCATGTGTAGCAAGACGACTTCTCTTTATTTAACAACAGTTACTGACAGATCCCATGACTTCATTAATTAAACTAAAATATTTAAATGCTTTTCATAAAACTTTGGGATAAAATTGATTATATATTCTTATACCTCGGATCCGAGTTTACTTTCTGTATATTTATAGTAAAGACTTCTAATTATTTTCAGTTCATTTTAGAAGCTTGCAAGACTTCTTTAACCATTTGAAGAATGGTACTATTACTTGGAACGATAATAAGTTACATTAACATTTAAAGCGTTACAACGTATGATAATTGAATTTTTACAGTAAACTCTTAGATTTTCTCAGTATAATGTTTACATAAAATTAATCGTCTTTGAAAAGTCTCTTTTAGAAGTGAGTAGTGTAACAAATATGATTAACTCTCGATAGCAAGGCTATCGAGTCACCTTTACAACTGAACGTAGAAACCTCGTCCTGGGGTGTCCGTCTTGGGAATCCTTGTAGTCGGCGTCATCATCTGGGTCGTGTCTTCGGCAAGAATAGGTCGGATGTTCACAGAGGAGATTGAAGCTTCTTTGGTGTAAGTATATGTAGATTCTCGGATGTCCTAAGCAACGTCTTAAGCATGGTATACGTGTCTTTATGAAGTTTCTGCAGATCACATCTTCAGGAGTGATGTTGTAAATGGAGTTACCTCTTGGAGGGAGTCGTCATCTTGCTTACCACTAGTTCTGTTTTTTGTGTTACATTTTCTAACTTCTTCTTACCACAAATTTTTATTTTATTTTTTATTTTACGATTATTGTTACAATTTAAATCGTCACAAGTCCATCATATCTTTTATAAATTAACCCACTGTTATAAGCCTGAGATTATCAATATAAACAATAACGAGCAGATAAACGGCGCGCGAGTGTGTCGCGGGTGACAATGCATCGTCGAGGCCAGCGGTCAACGTTATCAGCGTAGCGTTCAACGGCAAGGAATTCTTCATCCAAGTAACATTTATTTGGTTCAAGACGAAAATTTAATTTGTTCATTAAAGACATATTAACTCAGTAAATCATTTTGTGTTTTATGTAGAAACCAACAGACAAGATATACACTTGTTTTTAATTTAATAATTTGTCCTACCTCCAGACAATAGACTCTGTCGCATATTACGTTGCATCTCGTATTATTACTATTACCTGTCTATGCATTCGTTTTGTTTTCTTGCAATACGTATATTTATATTTATTATTTTAATAAATTTATAATTTTAAATAGATTGTCTCTTTTGTTTTTATTTGAGTTTGTTCTTCAATCAGTAAATTATTGTTATTATGTTTGTAAATATTAAAAATTGTCCAGTATTTCATTTTTGACCTTTATGTATGTTTTATTTAAAAAAAAGAAATATATATCTGATATTTAGTAGTTCATTCCATTCAATTAAAATTACATTTCATGGGATCGTCTTAACCAAATCCGGAAACGGAATTTGTTGTTATCGGCTTGTCAAAATACTTTGTTTTCATATTTCTAAAGTAACTTAAAATCAGTTTTAAATCAGATCGTGTAGTAACATGCCAACATGGAGGTAGATGTTTTATTTAAAAACGTTTCGTCTGTCTCGGAGCAGTTTGCGTTTACACCGAAATACGAGAACTCCGCCCACGTCATCACAACTGAGTTAATTAAAATAATTACTGACAGCAATACTGGTTGTGTCTAACGAAGAGCGAACCTATGCTGTCGTGTAAACGATCCGCCATCTAATTTGCTAAATGACTAAAAGTTTTTTTATATTACGGCCTGTAATGACGTTCAGTTTTTCTCACCTTCCTACGTTCTTACTGTGTTGTTTGTTTTATGCCCTCGCTTACTTACAATCTGTTTCTTCAACACTCCAACTTCAATAGGGTTACTTCTGGATTTGGCAACAGTATATAAGCGTACGAGATATGGATAAAAGATGTTCGCCGCTCATAGCGGAGATTCCGTGTGTTCAGCTGAGTGTGGGATATAAGATACTGATAGAGAGAACAAAATATAAATAAAGAAAAGGAAACTGTAAAATCCTATATAGAGTAATCTTTGTTAACCGCATTTGGTGTCTTCGATCCCCCTCCCCGATTTGAGTCCCATATCATTCTATACGTAAGGGGAAGAGAGTGGGAGGAAATGGGAAGAAGAGAAATAGAGAGGAGTGAGGGGGAATTGGAGTGACGATAAAGGGAAAAAGTTAGTAGAGATAAAAAATCGCTGCTCAAGGTGGTACATATTAATTTTATAATGAGTTTCATCATCATCATCATCATCATCATCATCATCATAATCAACATCATAATCATCATCATCATCATCATCATAATCATCTTCACTACACGACATAGGCAAGGCGCTGCCTGTTCCACTTTCAAAGATCCTCCAGTCATCTGTTCCTTGGTCTACCCTCACACCTGTGTTTATAGGTTTGTACTTCCAAACTCGTTTGGCTAGTCTGGAAATTGACATTCTTTCTAAGTGTTTTTTTTTCACCGTTCTTTGTAATCTTTTAATTTTTCATTTGAGTTAAAACTTGTGATTCTGCTCTTATGGCCGTATTTCCGGTACGGTCTCGCTTAGAACACCTTTTAACATCTCTTAAGACCGCCATTTTCAAGCCCTGTATTTTACTGGCTTGGTTCTTGAGTGTTGTCCATAATTCCCACTGCCATAATGTCCATAATTTGTACAAGTACTGCCATAAATATAAATATCATATAATATCAATATCAAAATTCCTATCATATCCGATATCACTTTCCAAATAATTACAGTTACTTAGCTGTTCTAGAATCCGATTACTAATCATTATTTATATTCTTATTAGCTCCTTGCTTCAAAATGCCATTACCTTTGTTTTTATAGTGGAGATTTCATACTGTATTGTTTACAAATATAATGTAGCTTAAAACAGTTTACTGCAAATCAGATTCTGTATTTTGAAGGATCATCAGCAAACAACAGCACATTACAATATTTGTCTCGTTACAACTTAATACCATGGTTTACTAGATGTTTCTAGGTCGTCAATAGATATGGGGATATACTGCACCCTTGTGTAACACATTGATTGACAGATATTTGTTGAGATATCCTACAATTATTTTTAAGACCAATTTTATGTCCTATTATATAGTCCTTGTGTAGTTTTTATAAGTGTTTGAGGGCATCTCCGTTCTTCTGATATATGCTACAATAAATTCCGTCTACTCTATCAAAGGCCTCCAAAAAATTACGAAAGGTATATGCGTTTCTTTATTGAACTCCCGATGCTTCTCAATGATTTGTGTAAAAATAAAAGATAGTGTAACCTTCCATGTCTGGCTTATAGGTTTGCTCTAGCTATGAAAATTCACCACACTCGCAGCAGCAAAAATAAATTATATCCTTTTACTAACTTTAGTTTAAGTGTATAATTAGTATGTAATTAATTAGTAATTAGTACATGTAATTTTACTAAAGCGGGAGGATTATCGTTTGCAGGATTAGATTGGAGAAGTTATAAATTTATCCCTGCTTGCGTGACTTTAGTAATCGAATCAGTGATAACTTTCAGTTAGTCGACAACTCAATAAAAAAAAGTCTTAGAAAAAGAAAATTTTGTGTATCTCAACAATTACGGAATTATTTTGATATTTTTCCTGACCTGAAGGCTTCGGAATCATTATGCATAAAAAGGTCTGGTGTCTCATTGCATCTTGTGACGTTCATGCCAGTATCTGAAATTACGTAAAACCTTTGAGTTCAGTTTTGGCGTTAAAAAATATTTAATGCGTAACAAGTGCAGGAATTTAGATCAAATTGTTACTAGCAAAAGAGATTAGAATCTTTGGGGTATAATCCTCCTATCGTAGGTCCCCCGATAAAAGTTTAAATTGTCCAAGAAAAAGGAAGATAAGGAGAATGAGAGTGAAAGCATAAAAGCGCATGAGAACTGGAAGGTAACAATAAGGAAGATGGTAAACAGAAGTGCAGGAGGAAAAGAAAGGTGGAGGAACATTAGGAGTTGGAGGAGAATTGTGAGGAGGGGGAAGAAAAAGAAGAAGAAGAAGAAGAAGAAGAAGAAGAAGAAGAAGAAGAAGAAGAAGAAGAAGAAAGAGGAGGATGAGGATGAGGAGGAGGTGCAATGAAAAATAACGAAAAGAAGAAAAAGACGATGATAATGGAAAGGTAGAGAACGAAGGTAAGGAATGAGAAGAAGATGGATTTATAGAAGGAGAAGAGCAAAGCGAAGAAGAAGATGAAGTAAAACAAAGGTGAAAAGTAGGAGGTGGTGGAGGAGTGTGAGGAGGGGAAGGCTAAAGGGGAGGAAGAAGGAGAAGAGACGAAGAAGGAAAAGAAGAAAAAATAGAAGAAGACAAAGGAGGAGGAGGAGGAGGAGGAGGAGGAGGAGGAGTGGGGAAGAGAAATGACGGAAGAAGAAGAAAAAGACGATGGTGATTAAGGAAAAGAAGGTAGGGAAAGAGAAGTAGAAGATGAAGGTAAAGAAGAAGGAGATGTAAGCGTATAAGAAGAAGAAGAAAAAGAAGAAGGAAGAGAAGGAGGAAGAGGTGGAAGAGGAGGAGGAGGAAGGGAAGGAGGCAAAGAAGAGGAACGGAAAGACGATGGTGATTAAAGAAATGAAGGTAGGGAAAGATAGGAAGAGGATGAAGGTAAAGAAGAAGGAGAGGAAAGAGAAGAAGAAGAAGAAGCAGAAGAAGAAGAAGAAGAAGAAGAAGAAGAAGAAGAAGAAGAAGAAGAAGAAGAAGAAGAAGAAGAAGAAGAAGAAGAAGAAGAAGAAGAAGAAGAAGAAGAAGAAACTTTTAGTTAGATGTATTAGCAAACGTGTGTTTGTATCCACATATATATTGCAAAGTAACAGGTTATAGCCCAGACCAGACTTGCAGAAAAGAATGCTCCATTAATGATTATACATTTATTGTCTCTTTCTTTACAGTAACGTTTATTAAAATGTTTCTTGTTATTTTAAACAAATTATACAACTTTAAATGTTCAAATCTTCTTTCAAACTTCTAATTGAAATAAATGTTTTTTATTTAAACAGTGATATAATTATGAATGTTCGAAACCTTCTTTAACAAGATTACAATTGAAATAAAAGTCTTTTTTAATTTAACAATGATATACTTGGCAAAATTCAGAAAGTTCTTTTTATTTTGAAAGCTTTTTTAGCGAAAAACAAATTTAGTTTAAAATTTTTGCTTTCTTGCTTTGTCGTCTTCGTTGTCGTCCCGGTCGATGATCTCGGTCCAGGTCTCCAGCGATCTGTCGTCCGTGATCCACGTTCCAGCCACCGCCTCCAGGAACTGCCTCGCTCTAAGTGTCCGTTTCAGCCGCCACGATCAGAAAACGAAGCTCAGGAACGGTAGTAGACGATCTCTGTGGTTGTTCCCTGCCGACACTCGCCGCTCTCTCGACTCCACGGGGCCCAAGGACTGCCTGGTATTGATATTGAACTGGACGCTGACTACACTGCGACTGCTCTCGCAGTGTGCTGTATGAAGACTACTCTCGCTGAGCGCTACATGAAGACTACTCCACGACTGACTGCAGACTGCTTTTATAATCTCGTACAATGAATGCTGGAGCGCTGTAGAATGACGTCACAGACAATCTGTGCACGGGCGTATTCCCTATATATTCTATGTTAAACTAGGGAACATTCTGGACTCGCCACGTGTTCATTGACTTCCGTCGTCTCGATATTTCTAGAACACGTTGAACTACATATGAATAAATTTCCTTAACCTTCTATTTGATACGCGCACAACACTACACTTCGCTCACATATTAAACTATATCTTCATAGTCTTTATAATGTCTTATTACTAATTTATACAATTATTCTTAATTCTTAGCAATATTCTTACATTCAAACATACCCCAATTGCCTTGGACATTCGTTACCACTGGTCATAATTATGTTCTGTACATTCACATATAGTGTGACTGACTGTCACATTGCAATATATATACATGAACAGAAAATAACCACTTGTATTGTAAGTATTCACAGAATGTTTTGTGTCATTGCAAGGGTTGTACGAATAACAATCAGAAATAGTGAACTAAATAAACGAAAAATCGTCCAAAACAAAAACGGTGTCATTTGCAGGCTATTTGTTACTTTTATAAAGTCCAGTTATTATTGAAAGGTTTCGCGCTGAAGTCAGCAGGTGCACGGTAGTTAAGCAAGAAAAGAAAGATTGCTTCCGACAACAAGAATAACAACGCGAGAGCAAACTGTTCTATGATGACTTTATTCCGTTAATTTACGTTAGCGACAATAGTGAACATAAGTAAGTAGGTCGCGAGGAAACGTAGTTTGTAAAAGACAGCCATTATTAGTAGTAGACACATTATTGTAAGGTAACTGGCGTTCTTAAACGACAACGTAGCAGTCAGGGTTGCCAACAATAGGAAAAACGATTCCACGAATTGAGACTGTAAGTGTGTACCTGGAAACATTTTACATTAACTCTGCTGCATCGACGACACAATTAATATGCTATTATAGAATGTTGCTGCTTAAACAAATTATCAGTGTAATACACATTGATTCCTTAATTCCTGAGATCAATTTACAATGATTGTTGCAGCGGTCACGCAGAGAATTCATTGCTGAGAAGCTACAAAAAAAAATTCTCAAACTAGATTGTTTACCACTTTTACATAATATAACGTTTGCATAATATTTAACGTTTAAGTAAACGATTTAAAACATTATACAAGTCTATGTGGGGATTAAACTATGACCCACCATTTTGTCGACACATTATAGGTTAATAAATTTGACAGATTACTGCTACAAATACAAATACATTACATTATATTTATTTCATGATATCATACGTTTCTTTCTTAAGCGTAGTCTTGGAAGATTGATATTTTATGGTTCAAGAGATGTATATTGTAACTTAGGGTTACTTAGATTTTCTTTTCTTTATCGTGGTAATAAAATTACTTTCTAAATACAATCATATGTACGAAACTTTAAAATGTTTCACTTTAAAAATAAGTAGATATTTTAAAAGGAAGCAACCTTGTTTTCGACAATGTAGCCCTGACAACGTAAATTTAAATGATTCGGTATGTTAGACTTTGAGTGGCTGAAAACAGCTATTTTACAGCTATTTTAATTTCGCTGGTAATATATTGTTGTTTCGATAAAAGCTCATATTTTTCCCACACGATAAGGAAATACAATCCTCAGAAGTGTAAAATATCAACACATTGTTGACGGGATCGTCGTACTGTGCAGTCGGAACAAAATACAGACACCCATGATAAAGACGCTAACCACCAGCTTTAATTTGTCACAAATAACAATTTGAAGTCAACAAGGTACTCTCATACAAATTCAAGTTAAATTTGTTCACACGCAACAATAATGCCAACAGATAGAGTTCCGCAGTTAATTATAACACAGTAATTACTTTCCGTTAATCCACAACAATCACATGATTCGCCCCCTATAATATCGCTAGGTGTAAGCCGGCCACTGTTCCTTATGTAGGTTCCACAGGTGTTGTAGAATAATTCTCCATTCTTTTGGTGGCGTGCCGGCATTATTTGCATAGTTACAAGAGCTCAAACAGTCTGCAAGCTGCTGTAGCAGTCTACACAGCATCCACACAGACGCTGCACCTGCTCGACCAGCGTAGAAACGTGTAGAACGTTCACGTAACTGCACCTGCCGACTTTTCGAGAGCGTTGTTTAATTTAATAGCAATATTTACTGTCAGGAAAAAATAAAACTAATTAAAAAGAAAAAGATATAGAGTGAAGTGGAAGTGAGAGAGAGACTGGCTATTACATGATCAACGTAAAACAAATTTAGGATCGTCAAATGGTCGAACCAAATTAAAAATACTCTTACAAAATCGACAAACGACTTTTATGTGTAGCTGCCCAACAAACCGCAGTAGGGAAAATTATTTCCACAGCCATTAAAATTTAATTGTGTGTCGAACAGTACACATTGTTTTCGGACTTTTATTACTTCCGCCGGATTAATATTCATAGAATAATATGCGATGTAACCAATAATTACAATTTACAATTACATGTCACTACTTCCGTAATCAAATGTCGTAATCGTTGTTATAAATAATATTTACAGTTATATTATACAACGCAAAACTTTGTCAATAAATACATGTCCTACGATTGTAATTCAGACAACATTTACTGTTCTACTATTTAAGCTGTGTAATAAATTTAAATAACTATTAATAAAAAGTAGCGGTTTATGGTTATTAGAGTTAAACACGTAACCACATTGTAATAAGAATTAGCACCAAAGTTATATATGATATGTGTCACGAAAATAACTTTGTTCTGTAAAATGCTTTTATAGTAAAGAGTTCTAAAGCTATGCTGCTGTCCAAATTTTTTTGCATTTTTTTTTAATCTTTGGGCGTAAATTTAAGTTATGACTAACTACTAAGTCATATAAAGGCTCTGTTGTGATGGATTTTGCCCTGAAGAAGTATATATGGCTTATTTATATAGTGTAAGCAGCGATGCAAATTCTACGGGACAGGCTGGAGCGGTGCATACAAAATTATGGAGGACATTTGATAGAGAAGCCTTATTTAAAAAGGATTTTACACCCCTAAATGGCATAAAAATTTGATGCAATTACTTAATAAAGCAAAGGTAATTAAAATATATTTTATATTACTTATTTTATTTTTAAAATCGTTAGATTCCCCTTGGACCACCCAATATTAATGATCCGTTTCGTTTACGACGATCCGTACACAACGTATAGCTGATTCACTCATTGTACACGAAAGTGTGATTAAGGTTTCAGGTAATAAATTATAAATTTAAATTACAAGTTAACAGTGTTCGTATGTATGTATTCAGCAATAACTATACTTTATACGGAATAGTTTTCGGTTAACAAATGTTTGCAGTTTGGTCTATGGTAGTCATAGACAACCTTTGAATTTAAGGATTTATGGGGGGGGGCATATTATAACTGAGGACCTGTTCGATGGGTGCACTCCTCCCCACCCCATCAATGCAAAATAGAAAGGTTCAATAGCCGGACGTTACAAACATTAAGTATCGCTTTATAACACCCTTCCGCTTACATTTAGCGACGGGCAACACCGAATCAGAAAAAAACCATTGCAGTATTTTTCATATACATTTGTGAAAATTTTTCACATTAGGAGTAGGTCATATACAATTTGTCATCATGCGTTTGTTAAAATTTAAACAAAAAAAAAACGGTTTAACAGGAAAACATTTTAATAAAAATAAATTAAAGAACTTACCACAATAACACTATTTATTTTCATAAAGTGCACAGAAATCTAAAACTTGAAAAAATCCAGTTTTTCTTTTAGGGAAAAAGCTGTTTACAGGCTGTGGGCGACAAGCTCGACAGTCGTATGGAAGGAAAACGTAGGGCGGTTCGGTAAATGGCTGGTACTATTTTCTAATACAGAACTTCAAAGCAGGTGCGGGTGCGGGTGCGTTGCTTCGTTCAAAAGAAAATTGCTTCCTTCGTTACAAATTGGTTTGCGGGCGCGTCAATCCTTATTGACGGGCGCAGGGTTGCCGAATGCCGGTCTATGGTTTAATCTCGAAACTTAAGTTGGTTACTGTATTGTATAACACCTAGATTGCATACCTCAGGTATATAACGTGGTATAATATGATAAAATAATCTGACGCAAACAGAATAGAAGTGCGTGACCAGTGCAGAAAACGAGAGCTTAATAATTCAATGGCTGTCTAGCATTTAACTGATTGTCTAATAAGAAATACATAGGTACGGGAACACGTCATTCAATCATGTGAAAGCATGATACGTCTTGCGTGCATGACATCTGACTTGGACGCCAACAATGGGAAATGACACATTGTTACGTGCTGAAGGTTTAAAGTACAGCCTGGTGAAGGAATTATTGTCCTAACCATTTGCTATGGATATGAGTTCTAGTAAATGTTCTATGTGATAATAAAATATTGTATAAATACAATGGTTTGAAACCTTTAATTACTAAATTTTAAATATCTTCAAATAAATACTGTTAGGACGGTCTAGTTGATCGTCATATGGTACAGTGGAAACAAAATATAAGAGACCAATTAAGTCACTAATCACCAACTTTAATTTTCACAGTTAAACAGTTTGTAATTAACAACACAGTCTCTTACAACAAATCAAATAAAAATTGTTCACATGCAATAAAATGTCAACTAAGATAAAACACAATTGCATTACAATTATACCGCCCGATTATAAAACGCAACACTTCACTAATATACACACACTTCACTTGAACGCACACAGTAATATCGCCTGATAATCACTGAAACTGAACATAATATATCGCAACCATAACTGAAAACTAAGGCTGCTGCCGCCTTGTATTTATACCCCGCTCAAATAACAGAACATTACAAACTACGGGTTATCTCTGCTACGACGTAATTAATTGCGGCCTTGACACAGTGCGTGCGGCCGCGCGAATTCTGATACAGTCTAGCAAATGCGCCGAGAATCACGTATGCCACACACATTAGAGCGGGATTCTTCTGGAACATTCTATAAACACGTAGATTGTTGTGTGATGTCGTAACACTTCCCCCTCCTTAAGCCTGTTCGTCCCGAACTGGCAAACCGTCTCTGAAGTAATACTCGACCAGGCGATCTAGGTGGACGTCTTTGCGAAAGGTAATTCTCCTGTTCTTCGAATTCAGTCTCGTGTGATCCGAACATCAAGTTCCCAGTAATGCCAGTCTTCCGTTCAACCACTAGTTTTGCTGGAATCACCCACGTTGCTGATGACCTACTGATGACCTAAACACCACTGGCTGATCCAAGTATGTTTGGTTTTCGTCAACAACCTCTTGCGTAACTTTATCTTCAGCAACGTTTCCCCCGGGCGCTTCAAACAGCTCAGGAACAAGGAAAAGTCTTATCTCGACACCCATAGATGGCTTTCAAATCACTTCTTTTGTCGTTACACTTATTTGTACTTCCTCTTCTAGTTCTTCCTCCATTTCTGCTTGCAATAGGGAGCATTCTTCTTGACCAGATCTGTTGACTTTTTCTTCGACTAATGCCACTTGCTTAATCGAATGTTTGGTAGACCCTGTTATTCTAGCCATGCAAAGCTTTATCTTCTCTTGGCCAACCTTCAGGACATTCCCTCTTAAGTCCACAACGAATCCGTAGGCATTCATAATGTCCGTGCCGAGAATGACTTGATTGACAATGCCTGCAACGAGCATTTGGTGACTAAACTCGAGAAAACTCAGGCGTACACGTACGTCTAGCTTTCCTAGCACCTTGACGGGGCTTCCAGTCACAGTCTGTATTGTACAAGAGCTAATTAGAGGCTGGCGCTTGCTGACTAAGTCAGGGCGCACAATGGACACTGTTGCGCCCGTGTCAACTGTAAATGATGTTGGTTTACTTCGGCAAATCCATTAACAATTAAGTTTCCACGGTTTTATGTAGCGTGGAATCTGTGTGCTGTTCTGGGGTTTTACTTCTCCAATTGGTGCGATCACTCTTTTCTCTCAGTATCTTCTTCTCCCAGCAGTCTACCTGTAGATGACCACGTTTCCCACAGTTGTAACACGTCGGTCTTCAGTCTTTTTCCCATCGTTAAAATCGTTGCGTCGCTCTTGAACGTCTGAATTGTTTGTCCGACAACATTGTTTTTCTGCACCCATCGTAACGGCAATGTGATACAGGTACCTTCTGACTGCAATATGATGGGACAAACCCATTAATGTAGCGGGACGCCGACTTGGCAGCTTCAAACTCTAGGGCGTGAACAAGAGCTTCTGAGCTATTTCGGTGCCTTGCCATTCGTAACACTTGCTGAATTTCACAATCTCCGATGCCATCAATAAATATCTGCACCGTAAACATTATTCGAAAATCTTCTGGTGCTTCAGGGCAGGCCAATCTAATCAGTCTGTCGATACTTGCTTCAAACTCTTGAAGACTCTCCCCGGAATGTTGTCGTCTTGTTCTCAACTGAGCGTAGTACACATCTCGCAAATGTTTATCACCATACCTTAATTCAGAGCTTTTATCAATTCGGCGTAGGTGTTTTGGCTGTCAGGTAGCACTTTCTGTAGTAATTCTGCCGCAGGTCCTTTTAAACCAAGAACGAGTGTAACAGCCTTGTCTTTCTCTGTCCAATTATTTGCGCATGCCGCAGCTTCGAATTCGCGTAAATACGTCGCCCAGTGCGTGCTTCCATCAAAGGTTGGGGCCTTGGCATGAACTGTCCCAACCGCGGGCAAGGTGACCTTCGCTATTGACTTATTTTCTGTGTTTTCCTCTGTCTTTATCATTGGTACAGTCTTTTCGGAAATTTGTGTTGGTTGTATTTTCGTGAACTGCTCAACTTCGCTTTTAATTTGTTCTGCTATGTTTGCCATTGAGTTTTCTACTGCATATATTTTAGTTGACATAGCTCCTTCTACACTCAAGACATATTTCTCTACTTCTGCTATTTTATTTGACATGGATTCTTCTACGTCAGATATTCTGGTAATATGATTGTTAAGCTCACCTCATAATTCACCTACGTCACCACATGGGAGACCCAATTCTGCGGTAGTATTTTCTTGCATCTGCTTTTGCTCTTGAATTAACATTTTGATGTCTTCTATTTCGCGTTTCGGTTCCTCTGCCTGTCGTCCTCGCAACTCCAGCAATAATGCTTTTTGTCTTTTTTCTGTTTCCAGCAGTAGAGTTTTTTGTCTCTCTTCCGTTTTCTCATCCTGTCGTTTTTCTGTTTCTTCTCGTTCTTGTTTTCGTTTTTCTTTTTGTCGTCTTTCTCCTTCTTCTGCCTCCTGTCGGCGTCTTTTCTCTGCTTCCTCTGCGTCCTGTTGTCGTCGTTCCTCTGTCTGCAACAGCAGCGCCTGGAAATTTTCCATCATCTGACTGGCATCCATTGTTTACCGATTGATTACGAATTACACTCGTCTTGTACAAAGTGTCCACTGTTTCTACTGTTAATGGTTCTATCCCACTTCTGACACCAGTGTTACGACGGTCTACTTGATCGTCGTAGGTACAGTGGAAACAAAATATAAGAGACCAATTAAGTCACTAATCACCAACTTTAATTTTCACAGTTAAACAGTTCGTAATTAACGACACAGTCTCTTACAACAAATCAAATAAAAATTGTTCACATGCAATAAAATGTCAACTAAGATAAAACACAATTGTATTACAATTATACCGCCCGATTATAAAACGCAACACTTCACTAATATACACACACTTCACTTGAACGCACACAGTAATATCGCCTGATAATCACTGAAACTGAACATAATATATCGCAACCATAACTGAAAACTAAGGCTGCTGCCGCCTTGTAATTATACCCCGCTCAAATAACAGAACATTCCAAACTACGGGTTATCTCTGCTACGACGTAATTAATTGCGGCCTTGACACAGTGCGTGCGGCCGCGCGAATTCTGATACAGTCTAGCAAATGCGCCGAGAATCACGTATTCCACACATATTAAAGCGAGATTCTTCTGGAACATTCTATAAACACGTAGATTGTTCTGTGATGTCCTAACAGTGCACTGCAATTAGGTATATTTTCACCTGACGCACTTTTCACAGAAATTATTCTGTATTTTCAGTGGTTTGTTTGAATTGTAATTGAGTGTTTTGCTTACAATATAGTTAACGGATAATCGATTTTACTTCGATTATATTTTCGATTGTTTTAATGTTTATGTAGTAAGCTATTAATTATATATTTAATGTTTATTTTATTATCCTATTAATGTATGATTTTAAATAAATCGCCTTTGTTTGTTTTAAACTTTATATATTCTTTAATTAGTAGATTAATATTTTTGTGTTTGTAAATATTTGTAAGATTTTCCCAGATATTGATTTTATTACCTTTTTGTACATTTTTAATTAATTTGACATTTTGAATATCTGGAAACTTAAGTTATTGTTTAAACAGTGTGTGGTTAAATTAGGTTTATAAATGTTATGTTTTAAAAACGCATCGCGATGTTGAATGAATCTATCGGACAGTTTTTTCTTCGTCTAGCCTCTCATACTTTAGGGGTTGAAAAGTTAACTTATACAATTGTATTATACAATTATGTTTTATATACAGTGACTTTACCATTGATATTAATTTTATTAAGACAATTGTACGCGAACTTTTATTGCATGTTACCAAATGTCCCACTAGGGCACTCTGATACGCATTTTGTTCTAAATGATATAATATTTGTGTTATTAAATCTGATTCTACATGAACGAACTAAACTAATATATATAAGCAAAATCATTGCAAAACCATCTGCTAGCTACATGGTTTTTAAAACTCGGCCTCTGATTTTTCAGACAGTAAAATCCATTCCTAAAAAAAAAAAACGGAACGTGTGAGCTTACGGTACAAAGCAGACACTACACTGCTGAATCATATGTTTGCTTTCATCCCGCAGTTACATCCAGCCACTGCACACTTTATATTTGTCTAGCATTGCTTGATTACTGGAGTTCTCGTTCGCTAATATTTGTGTTTGGAACTGCATTAAACCCATGGGCAGAAGCAGTTAACTTGAGTACAAATATTTCGATGATCAAGCGCGTTTAAATCTGTTTTTGGCGAGAATAATCTGGAAACTTTCACCATAGTTATGATTTAATATTTTATGTTTTAGTTCGTTTATGTAGAATCAGATTTAATAACACAAATATTATTTCATTTAGAACAAAATACTTATCTGAGTGCTTTAGTGGGATATTTGGTAACATACAATAAAATTTCGTGTAAAATGGTCTTAGTAAAATTAACATCAACGGTAAAGACACTGTATATAAAACATAATTGTAAAATACAATAAAATATACAACATAATATAATATTTTATATATATATATATATATATATATATATATATATATATATAAAGTTGATATTTGACATCTATGTGACTTATTGTTACAAATAAACCAGTCATTTGCGCTATTGCCCACTATTACTAAATCTCTTCTTACTAAGTAATTTCACACTATTCCTTTATTTGCACAGAAAAATATTGTAACTACGAGAAAAGCAAAAGCAAAACAATTTTACGTAAATAGATATTATTGACATTGTAAACAACGAGTACCTTCCATAGTACAGAGCATAGTTCTATTCGGAAAAATGTAGTGAATGCAATAGCGCCATGTGCATAATGAAATTCCAACTACAAAACTGAACAGCTGGTGAACAGAGCGTACAGTGCCCAGTGTAACCGGTCAAAGGGAAAAACAACAAACTATGACATTCCTCTATCTCTGCGCTTGCACATTCATGCAAAATATATTGATTAAATATTGCTGGATTTCTCTATACTCAAATTTGTGTGTATACAAAAAATGTTAGCACCTTAATGCACTTTAATAGAAAATTAATATCCACTTTCCTTAAATTTTTCTTTTTAAATTTCAAATTAGCTCTAGGCTTACTGGTATACTTTAGAACTCTGTACATACAAAATTGTATACTTCTTATCATTATTTGTTTTATACTGTTTAGTTTTTACTCTTCATATCACAATAAAAATTTATAATTTTTTTCAGGAACTTTATAGTGATAACATGTTAGACAGAAAACAAGTTTTGGATACCAGAAACAAAAATATCTATTGCTCATAACCTAAAGATACCATACATATGATTTGAATTGAAGTTTTAATTACTCACAATCTTAAATGCGATCGCTTTCGGTCATAGGCCATCGTGAGGACATTTACACTGTGGACTCGCGGTCACAATATTGTAAAACAGTTACTATTTACTCAATGTTTACGAATTAGTTTTTGTAAATAGTAACTGTTTTACAATATCGTGACTGCCAGTACACAGCGCATATGACCTGACGATGGTCTATGACCAAAATCGATCAAAGTTAACAATGTGAGTCATTAAAACTTTAGTATAAATCATATGCATGGTACCTTTAGGTTATGAACAATGAACACACACCACAATAGAAGATTGAGATTATTGTCACCATTAGTAAGCAATAGGTGTGTGTATATTATAAATACATCACTTTATCATTAAAAACATCTAATTTTGTAAAGATTAGATGTTTCTTAAAAACGTTTATATCTTAAACGAGTGTGTCTACAGTCTATATTTATTGAAAATTTTTAAATAAATATTTATTTTATCAAGTAGAATAGGAAATTTGAACGGTGTAAATATACTTTGCTAAGTTTCTACAGTTACCAGGACAATGGTCATGAAGTAATGCAAGACTAGTTTTTCTACGTTGAAAATACATTTTGTAACTTAGATAAAATTTGAATTAAGCATTCTCTTTATCCTACAGCACATCCTTACTTTACAAAGCGTTTGCAAATGCTAATAATTTTAATACTTATTTGTTAATCCCGAAAACCTTTAGCGAGGGCTTTAGATTTACCCATTAGATATCAGCCGTTAGGCCTTCCCCTTTAATTTAATTTTACATTATACAACAGATTTTCCATCTTGTCTGTACTCTGGTATGTGTCTAAAATAAAGTGCGGAGGATGACTTATCTGTCTGCTTAAAAAAAAAAAAAAAAAAAAAAAAAAAAAAAAAAAAAAAAAAAAAAAAGCTTGGGACGGCCTTTCATTTTGAGGCCCCAGCTACGGGATTTTGTTGCACGTATATTTTATAGGTTTGTAGTAACACGTACCGAAATATCCTGTTACTCGTTGTTATGAGAACTTCGGCTTGCCGGGCTGTAAGGGTTTGGTGCAAACGTTTCGGCCGTGCCTTCGACGGCCAACTTCAGTGCAGAAGGCTGCAAAACACTGAGAAAGGTTTTGTAGTCAGCGAGCATTGAACTGTGGTTAAGGCTAGCGGCTGTCTGCCGTTTCAGAGCTGTTGGGTTGTGCGTCGTGAGACGACCCAATCGTTTCCTAGTACCGAGCCTCCGGTAGGGGCTCCTGCCTAGTGGTCCTGTCCAGACGGAATATTGTTTAATTAATTTTTAGTGGTCGCTACAACGACATGCTCGTACTAGGTCGACTAGTACAGTATTTGTCGAGGCCGTTTCCAAGATTCACCTGGACGTGTTCGGTACTTGCCAAGGCCAGCTATGGGTGGGTTTGTCTGGGTCCTCGCAGCTCGGACGTAAAATTTACGTGCAAGTCGCCTTGCGGTGTCATCCAGGGAGCGGACACCGAGTCCTCTTCTCAGGAGACGAGAAGAAAACCGATAGGGGACTTTGGCCGCTAGCCGAAGACCTCTATCGAGAACGCTTTGCAACCTTCTTTTATGAACGTTTGCGAGGTAACCCCAGACGGGAAGAGCGTAGGTAATGATCGGCAACAGGTACGCGTTGACGATCAACTTACCCAGCTTGCGGGTCATAGCCTTGTTGCCAAGTATCGGAAACAGTTGCGCGAGACGAGCGGACGCTTTCTTTCGCATCGTCTCAGCGTGGGCACGCCAGGTGAGCCGATGGTCAAGGTGGACACCGAGGTACTTTACTTCTCTCGACCAGGGCAAGTACGTTCTACCGAGTGTCACTCGAAGGCTAGCGGCTGTGTGTAGGACACCCGTATTTATAAACGTTTGGTGTCCGCACTAAGGTGTTGTGTGACACCACCAGCCAATCAGAAGAAAGCAAAATTCTTATTGGTTCGCCACAACTCGCGTCCAAAGAGAGCACTCAATGAGAGGGACTCACCCCGCCGATTCATTGCAACAGATGCATGTTTTTGAATCTGGAAAGATTGGATATGGAGGCGAGGGAAATACGCATTCACCAACGACAGACGCCTCGTCTCTTCAAAGAGTATGCGATGGTCGGCATTGGCGAGTGCGTGCTCCGCTATAGTAGAGTTTTCTGGCTGCCTCAAAAGACATTAGCGGCGGTGTTCATCAACGCGGGCATGGGCAATGCGTTTCGTAGTTCCGATGTACAACTGGCCGCATGAGCAAGGAACTCCATACACTCCGCACAACTAGAGCGGGTCTCTGACGACCTTCACTGGTCTCAGAAACTGCTGGATTGTCTCGGTCGGCTTGAAGATTGGCGCGCCGGCTCAGCAACCTACCAATACGATCAGTCATAGGGCAACACAGCAAAGCCAACATTCTCCTGAGACACAGACAACATATCCTGAGATGCCAAAACGTTTGCACCAAACAATTATGGACCACGGCCTTACAGCCGGCAAGTCGGAGTTCTCATAACATTGAAGCCGGCCGCGAAAGCTTCAGACAGAATAAACAGATAATAAATGATATATAATTACCTTAATATCCACTTTAGTGATACACAGTTTCGTCACTGATGACGCGTTTCGGGACTAAGTCCCATCCTCAGATACACATAATTAATAAACTAAAATATTAAAATCACGACCATGATACTGGTCAAGTCAAAAATAAATTACAAATCGCATGTAATAAGTTTTGCTAACCACGGCTGGAGCTCCCGCATGCGTTCACCCGCAACCGCGATCGTCACGCGACTGGTCAAAGATTAAGACAAACTGATTGCAGTGTCGAACAGGTAATTTGACGCAAAATTTACCTGGTCATTTAATAAACTGTTTCTGGTGTTATTATCTTTTAAAGCTTTATAAATTTCAAATTCCTCCAGACTATCCATCCGTGTACCCTTTTTACAAACATGCAACGCTGTTAAATTTTCTTCGAAGCTCGTATATTTTTACATGCGATTTGTAATTTATTTTATTTATTTTCGACTTGACCAGTATCATGGTCGTGATTTTAATATTTTAGTTTATTAATTATGTGTATCTGAGGATGGGACTTAGTCCCGAAACGCGTCATCAGTGACGAAACTGTGTATCACTAAAGTGGATATTAAGGTAATTATATATCATATAATAAGTGATACGGTACGCAAAAAATAAGTAATTAAGATAATAAATATTCTTTGGCACTGTTTTGTTAAATTTTGTCTGACGTTCAACCAGAAGCCAGCGAGACAGCAGAGGCAGCAACTCTCATAATTGTGAGGTTAGGTTACGTTAATGTCCTGGATAAATTATTGGATACAGTTAATTTAGCATCCGGTTACTACAAACTGTCCTTTACACGTGATTGAAAAGCAGTCGTCGCGGGTAGCGAAAAACGATCAGCTGAGACCAATTGTTTACGCTTAGCAAACAGCTGACTGATGTGCTGTATAAATCGCAACAGCCACAGCTGTGTTGGTAATTGAACTGAATGTAAACGAACCCGTGGAAAAATATTTACAGTGGTGTGTGTGTGTGGACGCATGTTCTTGTTTTCATATTTCACTCAGTTAAGTTTCAGCCACTACAGCCGTGAAATATGCGAAAACCAATCGTAAACAGTTGCCAATAAAAGTGCAAACCACGCTGAGAATACAAATCTCGTTTGCCCACTTCTGCGTTCCGCTTTGTATGCAACACGCAACATAGTAGTTAATTAATAAGCCAACAGTAAACATACACGTGCACACACGCTGATACTCACACAAATATTGAAAGTCTAAATCGTACCGTTATTTGCAGTTGTTGTTAATGAAAGAACTAGTATTGTGCTTTTTTATATTGGCTATCTAAGGACCACATGCCAATTTCTATTCTTTATTACTTTTTTCTTCTCTTTTTATCCAATATTCTACAAATCAACACAAAACATGACACAATTTTCAAAACACTCAACATCGAAAATACACAAATTACTAATATATACACCACGCTCACACACAATGATACCAATTTAAAATACTAAAAACCAACAGGAAACCATATCAACAACCAAACAACACACGAGTACTCCACAAGATTCAAAACTAAGAAGGCTAAGAATGGGAGCATCAAGTGTCCCAAAACATGTTCCAAATAACGAAAAATCATCTTGAGGTAAAGTTATTATAAATATTAAATATTATATATATATATCGCTCGTAAACTTTCGTAGTTTTCGTTAAAAATTACATCGTTTTTCCGTTTAACACGCGTCGTTTTATTTCCATGATAACCAAATGTTTCGCCCATAACAACGAAGACGAGGTGTCCTCAGTATCAGCCGAGCCGCTGAGGAAGCTTCATCTTATGATGGAAGAAATGTTTGATTTTTAAAAGAAATAAAACAATGTGTCTTAAACCAAAAAACAGTGCCGTATATAAGTGTCGTATATTTCTGATTAAATTTTATATACTGACAAGTTTAGTTTAAACAAAACTTTTTAACAGTAAGTAAAAATTTTAAACTATATTTCTTTTTTATATTCGTGTTGCCCATCTGAGGACCACATGCCAATTTCAATTCTTTATTCTTTGTTCTTTTGTTTTTCTTCAATATTCTTTCGTCTTTTCACTGTGTCTCTTCTTCCCGTCTTCAGTCCACGTTGAACCTGCGTTTTTCTGTCTCTTACCCTGGACTCCTTCCATTTTTAACACTTTTGCCAGAAAAAACTCCTCTTTCAATCGCTTCTTCTCCGTTCGTATTATTTTTTTCAAAATCCTTTTGGACTTCTTTAATCCAACTAGATGTTGACTTCTTCCCCTACAGAAATTTGAAGATCTGTTTTTTTAACCTATTGTCGTCCATTCTATATAAATGTCAAAAAATAATAGTCTCCTTTTCTCATTGTTTGTGTTACATTGTCTATACTCTGATATATTTCATCATTACTTCTTAATTTTCAGCCTTCTGCAGTTTTTCGTGGGCCTAATATTTTTCTAACAATTCGTGTTTCCAATATTTTTAGTTTGTCTAAATTATAATTCAATGCTAGACATTCACTTCCATATAGGCACTTTTGATTCGCTACTGTACTGTAATGCGTTATTTTCGCATTTTTAGATATGCACTTTTAATTGTAAATATCTTTAGTTATACCACATGCTCTTTCGATTTTATGAATCCTTTCTTCTATAGGAGATTTTTCTAAACCATTCTCTTGAATTATTTCCCCTAGATCCTTAAATTTTCGAACCCTCTCTATTCGACCAATATCTCTTAGCAAGAATTTTGGCGCATTTTTAATGTTCGTGAGAAATTTTTTTTTCTGCAGAAATTTAGTATTGTGTTTTATATTTACCAAAATTCCTTAATTACAAATTCCCAAAATTAAGCAATTAGATTTTATAAATCGTTTAACTTCTTTACTGAAATTAAGTTCACTCTCGCCTGCTTAATAGTTTGAGATTAGTAACATAGATATTGATTTTGTATCTAAAAGGCTCATTCCTATTGTAGTGTCCCAGATATACGGGTATGTCGGTTGGGAGCTTTTTTTGGTTGGTTGGTGTGAGTCGTACTCGTTGAAAAGTTAAAACACAAGTTCGCTTGAAATAATCGTTTATTCTTCTACTGCAATAACAAGTGTATATTCTCGAACACCTTCATTAATAATCCTCATAATATTAATATATTACACACTTACATTAATAAACTAAAATTGACAAACTGTTATATCTTATGTTTTACTAAACTTGTATTGCAACCACTAACACGCAATTATACTGTTCATAAGGGCTTTTAAGCTTCTCAGTTCATCTTCAGATGAAATACAACCACGCAAGTATACTGTCCATAAGCGTTTTAAAGTTTCTCGGCAACCTCATGGAGGTCGTGTCCCATCTGAAGATGAGCTGAGAGGCTCGAAAGAGCTTATAAACAGTATAATTGCGTGTTAGTGGTTGCAATACAAGTTTAGTAAAAATTAGATTTAACCACTAATTGTTTTTATCTTTTAAACTGTTATATCGTTTGTGAGGTCTAACGAGTCAGCTTTCCGGCGGTCTAACAAGACTGATAATTTTAATGTGGAGGGGTTGTTCTTTTATATCCTGTCTCTTGTAATGGAAAACTAACAAGTGTGACCTTAGGCATTGTTTCGAACAGTGAAACTCTGTGCAAGTTTACTTTTGACAACTAGACTGATTTCACTCACGTTAAAGTGTCTATATTTACAGACTACATCGTAAAGTCTATATTTAGCAGATTAATAAGTCACTTTTGTTTGCTACTTATCTAAAACTGACCTCTCAACACTATTTCATAATAGAATGGAAACTTAAGGTTTTACTATACCCATAACATTATTGTCTCTAGTATTTGAATACAGCGATAATCTCTAACAATGGAATATTCATCAGCATATGTTCCCAAAATGCACCGTTTTCTGTTCTCAAAGCCTGCGTTTTACGGGGTCCCGCTTTTAAAAGCGATTTCAAGACCACAACTGCAAAGATAGACTACCCATGTTTCCTCCTTGTTATTAAGTCTCAATTTCCGTTTGTTTTTTGACAATCTCATTTTGAACATTTTATATAGGTGGCCACATTATATTCGCACCATTTCACCACACTAACTGTTTTCTTTTTACTGTCTAAGAATTACTTAAAACTAAAAAGTTGATCATGTCTCTTATTGCCTAGCATACAATGTCAAAACTTACAGTCTTTACTTATACAAATTTTCATTTCAACACGGTAACATATGCGCAGAGTCGAAGTATTAATTTATATCCATATTTTACCCATTACAACATATGTTGTGATAAACACACACACACACACACACACACACACACACACACACACACACACACACACACACACACACACACACACACACACAGAGTTACGAGGGGTCTTGCGGATCGTCGTTGAAGTCACTAATTACCAGCTATAATGAGTCACCAATAACAATGTGAAATCAACAAGGTGCGATAATTCACGTTACATTTGTCCACACGCAAGAATAATGTCAACTATAAGAATTCTGCACTAATTATGTGCCAATAAACACGTTGCACAATCACTTGATCCGCACTCAACAATCTCGCCAGGTGTAACTTACTACTAAGCAGTGTTACTTACTGCTTATATAGGTCCCTCAGGTGTTTCAGAATAATTGTCCATACCTTTGGCGGCGGCGTGCCAGTGTATAATTTGAGTGTTTAAAAGTACTCGAACAGTCTGGAAGCTACTTAAGTGCACGGCCTTGACCAAGACACTGCACGTGCTCGGGTAGCCGAGAAACGTGTAACACTGTCACGTGACTCCATCTGCCGACGTTTCGAGAGCGTTACTTAATTACCGTAGCATATTATCAAATATAATTTCTTCTGCAAGTAGTTGTATCGCATTTATATCGTTCAGTTCACTGAATATATCAGTATCTTCAGAGGGTTTTAAATTAATTAACAAATAATTGAAATAATACGATTTTAATATAGAAATTAACAAATAATCGAATTTGTTTAGATCTCAATACAAAATAATGAATAATCGGTTTAATTTGAATTAATTATCGATTGTTTTGATGTTATTAACTTAAGCAGCTCTTTTTACTCTTATATTGGAAATAATTATTGTTTATATTTTATTTACGGAGCGGTCGTGGAGTAGTGGCTAGCGTGTGGCGCGCTGCTACGCTGTCGGCGCGGGTTCAATTCCCGCCGGGGGCCATCTGATTTAGATACGACCGTTCCCCCTCGCAAGGCAATGGCAAACCAGCGAGAGGTATCCTGCTTAGTATAAACCTTCCCCAACTGTGCCGTTCGGATCCGGCGTTAAACTGTAGGTCCCATATACCTGTGAGAGACTCAGTACCACACGCACCACGGGTATATGCGGGGAGGGTACCAGTCGAAAGGCTGAAGGACTACGAATTTTATTTACTTTAATAAATATTGTTACGACGGTCCACTCGATCGTCGTAGGTACAGTGGAAAACAAATTACAAGACACCAATTAAGTCACTAATCACACCTTAAATTTTTACAGTTATACATTTCGTAATTAACAGCATTGTCTTTTACATCAAATTAAATGCAAAGTGTTAAAATACACGCAATAAAATGTCCAAAAATTAAACACAATTGTATTACAATTATACCGTCCGATTATAAAACACCATCTTAACTAATAACCACTTGAACGCGCACAGTAATATCGCTGCTATAACTCTCGAACCGCACAGTCGATAATCTGCACTCATACTGACTCTAAGGCCGCTGCCGCCATGTATTTATACCCACGCTCACAGACGAGAACCTTCCTAATTGCGTCTTAGCGCTCGTGTGAACTACGTAATTAGCTGCGGCCTTGACACAGTCCGCGCGGCTGGCGCCTTCGAGAAACCTCTCGAAAATGCGTCGACAAGCACGTACGCCACACGCGTTACATCGAGATTCTTCTGGCACATTCGACAAACACGTAGATTGTTCTGTGATGTCGTAACAATATATAATTTTATATAGATTATCTTGTTTTATTTTTAGCTGAATTTGTTCTTTAATTAGCAAATGGTTGTTATTGTGTTTGTAAGTATTAAGATTTTCCCAAATTTTCATTGTTTAACCATTTTGTTGTTTTTTTTAATTAACTTCGTATTTTGAATGTCTGGAAATTGTTAGATATAAAAAAATATTATATACCATTTACTTCTATCACGTAATTTTAATGAATATAATAAAAATGGCCCACTGATTAAATTGATTGACAAGAATATAAACTTTGTTGTATAACGCTATCTGATGTTGATCGTAATTAAAATTTCGTTTCCACATTTTGTATATGCAGTCGTATAAAGCTGAAGTTTAATCATAAAATAATTATTTTTACATGTATGGTAATTTAATTAGTTCTCTTGTATAGTTATGCGCATTTGATTTTAAAATAGGTCACCGATTATTGAATGAGCGCGTCGTGGTTGCTGGGGTATGTGCATGAAACGGGACAGGTTTTTTCATTTTAAATATTAAAATGTATTCTGAATTACGGTTGAAATATTACAGGAAATACAATATCGCGCAGCTCACGTACGGAATTATTGAAAACGACTGATAATAATCATCACTTATATGCAGAGTGATTGTAATTATATTACCACTTATATATCATCATCATAATCATCATATTCCAGGATTTACCCAAGGATGGTTTGTTCCGGTCTCACACGGTCAAAGAGTCTAGAGCTGATCACTACAACGCTTCCACGGACGTTCCACACCTCTCCGGGCCCTCGGCTTATAGTTCCATAGTTGTTTGGGGATGCGGTAGTCATCCATTCGGCAAAGATGTTCCCACCAATTCAGCCGATACTGGGCAATTCTGTCTAGTATACTCATAATATTCAGCCCCTGCCGTATATCTATGATTCTTCTGTGATCATGGAGCGTATACCCTGTCACGTGCCTCAGAAATTTCATTTCAGCTGCTTGGATGCGACTGGCCTGGCGAAATCTCTTTTTAAGAGCCCAATTCTCAGACCTATTTTAGAATTAATATTAGGCAATCACCTGTATTAACTTCCGTCTTGTGACTTCTTTAGTTTTTTCCTTAAAACAACGCGTTTCGAGAATAAATTCTCATCATCAGGTTTAAAAAACTATAAAAACATCAAATTCGCCCAAAAGGGGTCGTCAACTATTTAAAATACACAAACACAAAAACAGCACACATAATTAAACACCGACACAGTCACGGCACAGTCCGATGCGCATCGTCTCGCTGCCAACGACCAACAATGCGAGACGATGCGCATCGGACTGTGCCGTGACTGTGTCGGTGTTTAATTATGTGTGGTGTTTTTGTGTTTGTGTATTTTAAATAGTTGACGACCCCTTTTGGGTGAGTTTGATGTTTTTATAGTTTTTTAAACCTGATGATGAGAATTTATTCTCGAAACGCGTTGTTTTAAGGAAAAAACTAAAGAAGTCACAAGACGGAAGTTAATACAGGTAATTGCCTAATATTAATTCTAAATATGAGTAACGTGACTTGGAGACAATTAAAACAAAATGAATATAAAGAAGTGTGGGAAGGGCCATCACCTTGTAGAATTTTAGGCGTGTTCCTTTACTTGCTGACTGAAGAGTTCGCCTAATGGTCTCACACATGAGGTTGAGACCGTTTCATTTTCTTCCGGAACTCTACAGGCCGGGATGACCCTTGTTTTCCGCTACCACTCGCCTCCAGATTTATGTCTGTCAGTGTGTCTGTCTCTGTCTGTCTGTCTCTCTGTTGCAACGTTCCTCCTGTTTTGCACGCTCATTCTCCTTTAGACTTCGCCCACCTCATATACCCATCACCTTCTCTGTTCCTTCCATGTTTCCATTTAGCACTTGCGTAGGCAGTCTCTCCTGTCGCATTCAATCCACATGTCTCATCCAACTTACCCGTCTTGCCTTTATCAAGCGCAGTACACCATCCCACAATGCGCAATATTTCGTCAATTTCAGCATTTCGAAGGCATCTCCACTCTCCTCGTTACATTATTGGGCCATGTTGTTTTTGTTGTAGTTGTTAAAGACGGGCAATATTGTTGATGGATTATTTTCAACTCACCCGTTGTTAAACGATGATAGTGAGGACAGTATATTAGAGGAAGTACCGCTTTTCATTACGTAGATACTTGATGTGGTGTGCTCTTTACAAAACAAGAAAACAGTGGTCCAGAATTCATTTTCCGACAAAACCATGGAAGCAGTAGCTAATGTTAACTCACAGCCTCTGTTGAATATGTACAATTGTTGTTTAAGGGAAGGATCTTTGATGAACTATGAAAAACGCAGCGGTCAGTACTTACAAACAAAGGCAAGAAAAATCCGAACTCACCATAATATTACAGGTCTTGTAAATGCTGACCACTGTCGAAAACTATTAGAGATATTAAATAAACCTTGTTTATCATTAGACATTCAGGCATTTGAGGATCTTTCCAGTAAAAAGCATGGTTTTTGGAAATCATGGTTCAGTGTAAATACTATAGAGGAAGTCGTGAAATCGGTTAGAATGAATCAAGAAAGCGATCATTACTCGCAGCCTTCAATTCTGCCAGGTAAAGTCACATTCTCGAAGAAACACATGTTTAGTATTCCTCAGTACCTTATTCGCATAGTAATTGGTTTTCTCAAAGCCAGGATGTTGCTGTATGATTCTTTCGATTGACCTCGTAGAAGCAAAGTGAGTGAAGGAGCGGCCCAGGCTTCGATCTTAGGACCAGATCTCTGGAACATTTTTCGTGATGGTATTCTCCGCGTAGAAATGACAGAGAACACTTTCTCAGTGGGATGTGCGGATGTTATCGCGGCAGTAATTGTTGCGCGATGTCTAGAGGGAGAGCAAATGAGATTAAATCAGGTGATGAGACGTGCCGTCTGCTGGTTGGGAGATCATGGATTCACTCTTGTGACGGACAAAACAGAGGTTGTCCTGCTGATGACAAGGAAGAGGATCCCAATAGTGTAGCTCCACTGTACATTACAGTATATATACATGTGAACAAGGAGACGCTACAGGGTGAAAGGTTTGTAAAGTAGCTTGGAATGTTTCTAGACACGACGCTGACTTTCTGGAAACAGATAAAGCGAGCCTCTGAGAAAGAGTAACTATGACAATGGCTTTAAGCAGGCTCATGGCAAATCTCTGTGGCCCAAAGTCATGCAAGAGACGACAGGTGATGACAGTAGTAAAATTTATCCTCCTGTATGGGGTAAAAATCTGGGGTGACACACTCAAGTTTGAAAAACACCGCAAGAGGATGGCATCGGTTCAGCGGCGAAGGGCACTACAGATAGCTTGCGCATACCGCACGGTAATTGCTACTAACTGATCTGTTGGCACGAGAGAGGAATTTGAACTTGTGAGAAAAATAAAAGTTGGAACAAATGCTAAAGGCGAAGTGAGGTAACAGACTACAAGCAGTTGGCAGAGACGCTGGAACCTAGAACTTGGATGAAGGTAGACGGCAAAACTTGTTAGACATCTGGTCAACTAATGGAACCAAGAAACTGGATGAAGGTAGACCGCAAAACTTGTTAGACATCTGGTCAACTAATATCTATCGTAGTTTCTTTCAGGGCAAGGATATTTTTATGCCTACCTCAATAAAACGAGGAAGTAGGAGATTCAGGGTGAGTCTATCGTGACTTGTAAAAGTTTTCATATGTTTCACACATTCTTTGAGTGCTACAGATGATATGGCGGTAACGCCATTGCACAACCTTATGCAAAGCTTTGAATTCACTTCCGTTTACAGCGTGGGAACGTCCTGCACTCGCCTGTTCCGCTTGAGAACTTTCTATAAGACTACAGAAAAAAGTAAACACAACAAAAGTGAGGTTATTACCAGAAGCCAACAGGAAACCACAATAACAACCAACCGACACACATGTACTTCACCAGACACAAAATCCGGAAGGCTGAGGATGGGTACAAAATGTACCCGAAACATGTTCCTGATAAGGAAAGAAATATCTTGAGGTAAATGCATTATAAAAATTAAATATAATGTGTAATATGTATCTAATAGTCTATTGTAATGTATTTATTATATTTCATCGTATATTATATCGTAGTGCATTATTGGATTATAATAGAATATAATATAACATATGCTTGTGTGTGTGTGTTAGCCTATATAATATTTTAATAAATAACGATTTTTTTCTCTAAGCATATTTGTGTTACTATACATCATACGCGCGCGCGCACACACACACACACACTTAAAGAAGAAATTATTTTTATTAATATAGTATAATATAATAGACTATAATATAATAATACGATACAATACAATACAACACGATACAATACAATACTATACTATACAATACAATTCAATACAATAGGATACTATAAAACACTATATATAATAGTAATATAGAACATGATGTATAGTAACATTTAATTACTGCAAGAAACTCAAAACAGCATAAGTATGGATGTGCATTTTCATTGAAAACATAGGCCTATGTAAGTGTGCTATACTTCATTAGGTACTTCATTGTTACATTAGTGCTATATTGTAAAGTATTATTAAGTATTAATGATTATATGCTATAAATGTACAAAAAGGCCTATATAAATATTATTAAAGTAGTTTTAAGTATTCTCGCTTACTCGGGCTGCAAGAGAGGAACTTGATCGTACGTTACAAAGATGGAAGCCTGTAATTTATTATTCTAATATACACAAAGCAGAGTTCTCCGTTATTATGAAGAAGAACCAACCAGGGCGAAGTAATTGAGTAGCTCACACAAGGGGTAAAGAAGTGAATTATTGTTTATATACAAAGAAGGTAAAAGAGACCAGTGGTAGGAGGGTGCAGACAGATATGTTTCTGCGCAGAAGCGGTGGGTCTGCATTTTTGATCTGTTCCTACACAAGTTACGTGTCTAGGGTACAAAACGTACAAGATATGTACAGAAGATTATTTTCCCGTTCACCAACCTTAGCGTTGGGGAAGTGAAGCGTATGGAAGTTATCAGTTCACCTGAACCCTATATTCGGACGTACTCATTAGCCTACTGGTGATGGTATGTATGTGTAAGCGCGCTACAAGTGTGAAGACTTTGACCGTAATGTATCACTCCATGATATATGATACGAAGACGAAGACAAGTTACCTTCACTTTGAATACGGACAACAGTATACAACCTATGTACCGGTACTTTATATGGAAAAATAGAACTGAAGTGTTGCATGTAGGTAGATGGAGAGTTATGTCGAATGAGAGAAGCAGGAAGAAGAAAAAATGTAAACCAAATGGTAAAAGCTTAAGAGCATGATAATGTCTTTCAGCCGCCAGCTAAACGCAACATTATTATGGTTACTGACTGACTGATTGGTTACATACTTATCTACAGCTATGCAGTGTTGTTTGCTTGTTAGGTCTTTAATCTGCGACGGACGTTAGCACGTTAGCGGTCGCGGTTTTAGTTAACGATTCCCGGCTGGTAAATGATGACGTCATGCAGCGTGATGCGTTACAGAAATTTCCAAATGATGGCCAGCCATAAGACATTATCATGTCAAAAATAGTTTACTGCGGCCGCGTCTTATCCATGTCGTACCTCCGCCTTTAGAATTTACTCTTGCACGAGTTAATCGATGAATATAAAAAATATGTGAGAGAATATTGCCTTCCGTTTCACCAAGCGGAATACTACGCCTGTACTTAAACCAAGTTTTTATACATCTCTGAGTTTACCGAGTCTAGGATTAAAACTGTTTAAAATGCTTACGTTATTATTAATTCGCGATCAAAACGTCCTGCGACGTTATCCATTGCTGCCTACCCTCCATTGCTGCAGTCTCATCCGTTGTCGCTGCAGTCTTCATCGTTTAGTTCTCTATCGCCCATTGTTCTTCTTATCCACCTATCCATGTTTTATTGGGCCTTTCTTTCTTTCTATGCTCTCTAGGTTCAGGTATCCATCTCATTGTTTTCTACGTTAGTCGGTCTTGACACATTCTTTGTACTTGTTCGTACCAGATAAGTTGTTTTTCTTCAATGCAGTCGATGATTGTCTTTTGTATGCCCATTCCTCCTTTGATCGTTTCATTTCGCGCTAGCCTTGAAGTTCTAGCAGCTCATCTCAAACCATTCATTACTGTAGTTTCTAACTTTATTTTAACCTGGTCTTGTATTCTCCACGATTCGGATCCGTACATCAACGTACATCAATCATAGCATCGTATATTCTTTTCTCTCTTTCTTTTCCAATTTCGTAGAATCCCATTCAATGATCTAATTATTTGTTTTGCCTTATTTATTCTTGATTTTATTTCAGCAACATCTGTTACTTCTTCATTAAAGTTTATTCCTAAGTATTTGTAGCTGTTGCATTTCTTTAGACGTTTGTTATTTTCTAAGATTCTTCTCCGAGACACATATACTGGGTTTTTTCTATGTTCATCACTAATCCCCATTTTCCATACTTTTCCTCCAGCTTGCGTGTCATATATTCCAGGTCTTCTTTTTTATCTGCACATATCACTTGATCGTCTGCTACAGCAGGGTGTACAAGCATGTGTCATCGTCAATTACAATACCCATCCCTTTGCGTTTTTCTTCCAGTGGGTTAGAGCTTTTACAACGTAAGTTTTTAAAAGCGTGGGGAAGATGAAACAGCCCTATCGTAATCAATTATTTACTATGAACGGTTCTAATACTCTAACTCCCACTTTTATTGTGGAATCATATCATTGCACAAGTTTTGCACAGCCCTAATGAGTGTATGGTTGATGTTGGCAGTCGAAGCACCTCCCATAGTTTTACAATAGGTATATTATCGTCAGCTTTCTGTAAGTCTATAAATGTTAAATACTTGTCAGTACTGTCGTATGATTAATAATACTATTGGTATCCCATATGTAGGAGCATCTGTCTTCCTTACCTTAACACTCAGTGTAACGTTCAGTGTAAATGGTCTTACTATTACTTGAACAACGTTAATTACAAAACGTGTATAATATACATAGCGCGCTCGACTGTATTTGTGGTACGTCATAATACATTAAGTTTATTTGTTAAAATAACACTAACAAGTGTTTATAAACTTTCTGGTTTAAGCTTTATCTAGTGAAAAGTCGATTAAGTATCACCAACATTACGATAAACTTTGTTCAAAAATTTGATAACGATTGAAGCACCTCACAGTATTAGTACCTGTGTTCCAATTAAAACGTATGAGTTTGGTTGGGAGGGGGTGGCGGCGAAGGCTCAAAGTGTGTGCGCGAGTATCAACAGCCGAGACACTACAGTTTGACAGCCTCGAGTTCAGGAGTTGATACATTAATTAATGCACCAACTAGCTAACTGATAAGGGACGTTGTTTGTGACCCGGCCTATGTTGGTTGGGTCTCATTCAACATACCAAGTTCCGTTCAACGCTTAATAAACGCGAGAGAACAAATACTCGTACAACTCAAGCGTCTGCCAACTAAAGTGCGCTACTCTCCATTGTAATCACTATCAGTGTTTCTACAATATGTACCTATTATAGTGCTTACACAATAATGGAGGTAAGTGACAGTACATTTAAATTTTGTTTGCTGTATTCATAAGAACAACAGTGTTATTAAAATGAAATTGTCTTCTCCTTCTGCTTCTTCTCTTCAAGGATTAGGTTATTTAAACCTGTTCCGGCATACATCTCATCCTTGGGCGACCTCTTATATTTGACGATATTAATTGATGACTCGTTGGGGGGGCTTGGTGAAACATATTAATACAAGAGTATTTAAAAAATATATAAACACTTGGACAATAGCTTAATAAGCTGAAACAGCTGTCAAAGTTAAATAAAAACTGTGAAACGTATGAAGTGTTTATATTTTTTAAAAACCTTTGTATTATATTTGATCTCATAAATCAGAAACTACTTTAAAACAAAATTCAGGAACACTACAGAAACAACATAATTATAGTGAAAAATTTAAGCTGTTGTACTGCTAATTAGAAACAGATTAAATTCTGAAAAGCGTTCAACATACTCTATATTAGTTAATGTCGGTTACCGTAGTTTTGTTTTACATAAGTGCTGTAGACATTTTCTAACAAAGAGATTTTAACAATGAATTTTTTTGCAACAAAAAGAGCAAGTGCAAAACGTACGTTGCATGATGGGACGGGGAGACAACTCAAGTACATGCTTTTCAATTGTCGAGTTTACTTCTACAATCTCTTTGTACTGCCGCGCGTCTGGTTCCAGTAGTTTCACACATCAAGAGTACTATAATAATTACCCTTATAAGTGTTCCTTATTTTGTCTGACGCTCACCTCTACCTATTCCATAACTTATAATAATTGCTTACGAGATACATAGTTTTCTACCTCAAAATTTTGTATAAATATTCTATCCTGTATAGTCGAATGTAGCAGGTATTTTTATGTTTAAAAAATGGCAAATTTTACACCTTACAGAGAAAATAGTGTCACTTCTGTATGTCCTACAACTCAATTCGAAGTACAAAAGTATACAGCTCGTATTTTGTAAACAAATACCATGTTTTATCTGGTATGTCAGTGAACTGCTGCATATATGTACAAAGTTTTTAAAATATAAATCTTGTTATTTAGATTAATTTAGTAAAACTGATTAATTAAATTCACAAACAATTTGTACAAACAATTCTACAGATTCTTAATCGTTAAGTGCATTTTTCAGCTTCCTGGTTTATTTGGCATACAAAAATTCATAGCTCGGATAATCAGTAGTGAATCCATAACAATTAAGCGGACATGCCACTTTTTTCTATCATGAAATCAACTAACATATATTTACAGCTTTGATAGCATTCTTGTTTAATATTTAAGTTGGTATTTTGGTGTTTTAATGATGATTTATTACTAATAATAATGTGATGTATTTAATATACACACACTTATTGTTTACTAATGGTACCTATAATTTCAATTTTCTATTGTATTGTATTTATTGTTCATAGCCTAAAGGTACCACACATACGATTTGCAATAAAAGTTTTATTACTCACATTCTTAAAAAAGATCGATTTCGGTCACAGACCATCGTCAGGTCATATAGAGCACACTTGTGGTCACAATATCGTAAAACAGCCACTATTTACGAAAACGAATTCGTAGACGTTGAGTAATGAACGTGACACGTACGAGAAAAATCAGCTGTAGGGAAACTTTGGACAACGACGTACGTATCACGTTCATTACTCAACGTCAACGAATTCGCTGTGCTGTATATGACCTGACGATGGTCTGTGATCGAAATCGATCGTTTTTAAGAATGTGAGTAATAAACATTTTATTGCAAATTGTATGTACGGTACCTTTAGGCTATGAACAATAAATACAATACAATAGAAAATTGATGATTTATTGTTACAAAAATCTATTTATTATAAAGCATTCCTGAGTATTCTTTAAAATTAAGTGTAAAGCATTTTAAAAGTACTGTTCATTAAGTGTGAATTATTACTTAACATTTTAAAATATTTTTCAATTTCAATTAGATATTTTTAGCCACGTGAAAGGATTAACTCCAAGACTACAGATATAAAGGAAGCTACACTTTCTGTTGAAACAGATTCTGTAAACGAGTATCTTGAATAACATTCTGAGGTAACAATGAGGGGCTCAGGCGTAATTATGGCCACACTAATTGTTTTGTATACCGAACAACTCAAATAAGGTAAATTAACTGCCAGTCAGACGGACAATAAGAGAGTAAGCTGAGCCTGCTCAACACCGAAGTTACTTCGGTGAAACGATGTCTTGAAGTGGAAACGACATTACGTTGAACTACGCCTAAACGTGTTCGGAATTTTACGTTGCTCTCACGGATCGTCATATTGTACAGTGCGCACAAAATACAGACACCAATTAAGTCACTAATTGCTAGCTTTAATTAGTCACAAATTACAATTTCAAATCAACAACTTACTCTTATACAATAACTCAATTAAATTTATCCACATGAAATTATAATGTCAACTATTACAGTTCCGCACTAATAAACACACAATAATCACTTTTCCACTAATTCGCAATAATCACTTGATCCGCACTAAAGAAATCGCCTACTGTAACTGACTGATTAAGCTGGCCGTTGTAGCTTTTATATATATATATATATATATATATATATATTTCAGTCATTTTCTGCTACAGTCCGTTTCTTGATGTATATAATACTTTAATATTTATACTAAATTTACCTCAAGATGTTTTTTCTAATTGGAACATGTTTCGAGAGTTCCTGTTCTCTCATCTTCAGCCTTCGCCATCTTGTTTCTGGTGAAGTATTTCATGTGTTCACAGAAAAACACAGATATAAAAATAGCATACAAAACTAATAAAAATAAATTACAAATTCTAAATAGCTCACACAACAAAGATAATACAACAACTAATGGTATATACAAAATTGAATGCCAAGATTGTAATAAATGTTACATAGGACAAACAAAAAAACAGCTGAAAAAACGTTATTTTGAACACCTGAACGCATACAAAAAACCAGAAATATATAAATCCAATTTAGCCACACATGCAATAAACACAGGACACGAATTCCCAAACATAACCAATGTATCACTAATAAAACATATACCACACAAAGGCACCATAATGAACATTTGGAAAAATTTACAAATATACAAACATAAAACACAAAACAAACTAATACCAGAACAAATACAAATCAATACAAAACATGAGACAATATTCAAAGCACTCAACATCGAAAATACACAAAATAAAAAACATGTACCACAACCACACACAATAATACAACTTTAAAAGACCAAAGACCAACAAACAACCTTAATAACATCCAGCAGCCAACACACAAATACTTCACCAGAAACAAGATGGCGAATGCTGAAGATGAGAGAACAGGAACTCTCGAAACATGTTCCAAATAGAAAAAACATCTTGAGGTAAATTTAGTATAAATATTAAAGTAATATATATATATATATCCCGCAGACGTTCCAGAATAACATTTCATTATTTTGGCGGCATAATTTGCGTAGTTACAAGTACTCAAACAGTCTGGAGTGGTACATTAGTGGATGGCCTTGACCGAGGCGCTGCACCTGCTCGGCTGGCCGAGAATAGTGTAGAATGACGGCTTCGATTTTTCGAGAGCGTTACATAATTATGTATTATGTATGTTGATTAAGCAGTGAACGTTTGAGCAAGTTTTTTTGAATAGAACAGCCATAGAAATAAAAGTAATTGAATAGGTAATAAAGAACTTGGTGTTTGCAAAACAGAACAGTGAAGTCTTTAGTATGGTTTATTTATATTATGGGTTACAATCACAGGGAATAAGGCAAAGAAATGCGGATAGGATTGGAGTGCTGGAATATGGATTTGGCATAGAAGGAATAAAGTGGGTAAATAATCAAGGAGAGTTATTCAAAGTATTTAGTAGGGTGGCCTCACCGTGGCTAGAATGGAGAAATTGGATTTGACGTATCCTGAGATCAAATTAACTTATAGCAATCTTATTGAAGGAGCAGCGAAATATTCAATGCGGGAGAGAGAGAGAGAGAGAAAGATAGAGAAAGAGAGAGAGAGAGAGAGAGAGAGAGAGAGAGAGAGAGAGAGAGAGAGAGAGAGAGAGAGAGAGAGAGAGAGAGAGAGAGAGAGAGAGAGAGAGAGAGAGAGAGAGAGAGAGAGAGAGAGAGAGAAAGGGAGAGAGAGTGACGAGGAGAATAAATTAAAGAGTAGATTTGAACGAAGCTGAATCAGGTGTTGGAACCCTACCATATTGAAGATCATCAAAGGAAGATAATGGAACTGGTACAAGGCCCAAGAAAGTTTTCTATCGTTGTCTGCAAAACAGTGCTATGCTCTGTTGTTAGAATTGGAGTACTGGAATATAGATTTGGAATAGATTTAAAATAAAGTGGGTAAATAATGAAGAGGTATTTAAAGTATTAGGAGGATGGCCATGGAAACAGGTTTTCTAGAATAGGAAAACAGGAACCGACGAATCCTGAGATCAAATAAACTTATAGTAGTCTTATTGAAGGAGGAACCAAAGCTATTGAGTACGAGAGAGAGAGAGAGAGAGAGAGAGAGAGAGAGAGAGAGAGAGAGAGAGAGAGAGAGAGAGAGAGAGAATGGGGAGAAGAGATTAAAGAATAGATTTAAACGGAGTCGAAGGAGGCGTTGGGACCATACTATATGGCAGAGCATCAAACAAAGCCCATGGCACCAGTACAAGGCCCAAGAAAGTTTTGTAGTGTTGTCCGGATAGGATGTGTAGAAATAGTCATTCGCCGTGCAAATCAACAAACGACATGGAGCGTTCTAAGTTCTTAGACTGCTTAGACTGTTCCGCAGGTGTTCCAGAATAACTTTCCATTATTTTGGCACAGTGCGGTCATAATTTGCATAGTTACAAGTACTACAAGAGTCTGTAGTGCTACGTTACTTTACGGCCTTGACAGAGACGATGAACCTGCTCAGCTAGCCGAGAATCGTCTCGAACGACACTCTCGACTTTTCGAGAACATTTCGTGATTGTCGTAACAGTATTAATTATTTTTACTTTTTTGTATGTTGTGCAGAGACTAGAAATTAGAAAAGCAATCAAAAGTAACAAAAATTTAACAAACGAATAAACTGAATTCTGTGTATCCCCTTTATTAAAAGTTGTCATTTAATTTAGTTAATTTATATTTTGCCTCCGATTATACTTAGTTTATACAGACACTTGACCGTCTCCACCCCCTCCATCACACACACCCCACACATGTCCCTACCACACCCTAAACACATGTTCACCACCATTACATTCTTTGTTAGTTTAGTTGTTCCTTGATTCTCTTTGAGAATAGCCTGACAAACTAAAACAGCTGTCCGAGTTAAATAAAAAGTGTGAAACGTACCAAGTGTTTATATATTTTTAAAAACTATTGTATTAATATGTTTCACCAAGTGCCCAACAAGTCGTCAATTAATATCGTGAATTAATTTTACTGACGGACGGGCATTGGTGATTAATTTGTCAAATGATAATGAATATTTCTAAAGCGTATATAAAGGAAAGCGTACAGAATTGTGGTATCTACGTATTGCAATAGAAAAAACTGATATAAGAACGTTTAACGTGAGGCTAATTAATTTGCTCAACGCGAAGACTACTAGTTAAAAAAAAATCAGATTTAAAAGTAAGTTTTAGGTCTGGGGCATTTATCAAATTCAGAAATTTTGTGAGTTCTATTATAAAGACATTGTGTAAAATTACAATTACAAGAAAACACGGCGTCTGACAATGAGCTTAGCTGAAGTAACAATAAATAGAAAGAGAAAAGTACAGCGAGAAGACCAAACGATGCTGACGTCACTGATTGATTACGAAAAATTAATTTGTTCTTTGCCGGCATTGTGGAAGAGTGTAATTGGTTAGAAAATTTTTAAAGCGAGCTGTCAAAAGCAAAGCAAAATTGAGAGAAAGGGACGAAAAAATAAATAAATTGCTTCAGAGCAAACTTAAAGCAGCTCATTTAGTTCTTACTGCAAAATCTCAAGATTGCTTAGTAGGTAATCGTACTTTAATATCACAAATTGATTTTTTAAAAATCTATCCTGGTTAAAAGTCTTGTTCTATTTTAACCATTTGTTTACAAAAAAAAAATCACATGTTATAAGACACTCTTCTTTAGCTTCCTACTTGCATCCGTTCCATCTGTCGTATGGCTGGCAACTGGCCATGGGACCGTTACCTATTGTCATCGGCAATTGGTTGTTCGTCGGCTATTGGTACGTTAGTCGACCAATGGTATGATCTCTCGACAAGTTTTACTTTTTTGTGTGTGTGGCTAAAAAGACGTGCTCACTATTAACTGTTATTTCTTTCACTTCATTTACGTTTATTCTTCTACTATGTGGCCATTTTTATAATCCACTGCTACGTTTACAAAGTTTTACGATCGTGATATACAAAATAAAGCCAATAGATTTCAACACACATGTGGAACTATAAATGGAACTTTAAAAAATAAAACGAGACGTGAGACAAAATTTAAATTTTACAAAACAATGGCTGTTCCAGTGCTATTATATGGCAGCAGATACTGGATTACAAAACAAAAAGGTAAAAGCAACATACAATCAGCAGAGTTGAGATTTGTAAGAAGGGTTAATTGACGCACAAGAAGAGATCATAGAAGAAATAAAGATATAAGCGAAGAATTAAATATAAATACAATACTCTAAATAAGAAAACTGAAGAATTCAGGGGACAATGGGGACACCATTTAAGTCGCATGGATGAAGGTGGATTACCAGTAATTGTAAACAAGTACAAAGCCTTCTGGAAGATGGGGTGTAGGAAGACCAAGAAAGAAATGTGAAGTCGAAACAGGCCCATTGCCTAATTCCTTACGTGAAGAAGAAGAAGACTTATAGTAATGTTATGGATGCGCATAGGTAAAATAATATTGTTACGACGGCCTACTTGGTCGTCGTATGGTACAGTGGAAAACAAAATACAAGACACCAATTACGTTACTAATCACCAGCTTTAATTTTCACAATTACACAGTTTGTAATTAACTCGTACAGTATTTCCAGTTAGATTTGTCCACACGCAATAACAATGTCTATTAGTAGAGTTTCATACAATTATTAACACAATACTACTTCGCTTCGACAACACTCAATCCGCACTAGCGAAAATCGCTCACGTAACTGAACTAAGGCCGCTGCCGCCTTGTATATATACCCCCGCTCAGAGACCAGAACATTACAAACGTCCTACGACGTAATTAATTGCGGTATTGACACAGTGCGCGCGGCTTCTGTCACAGTCTATCTAATTCGTCGAGTATCACGTACGCCACACGCATTACATTCCGGATCCCTCTGGAACATTCGAGAAACACGTAGATTGTTCTGTGATATTGTAACAATATTGCTTAGACAAATACATTGAATTATGGTTCACGGTTTTTGAATGCACTACGAATTACGAAGTTCAAATTGCATTTGTTTAAAGGGCTTTGAAATAGTTTTAAACAGTATATAGAAATAGGGCAGCATAACACTGTAACACTGGCGCGTGTTATACAATGCAATAGTGTGTGTGTGTGTGTGTGTGTGTGTGTGTGTGTGTGTGTGTGTGTGTGTGGGTTTGTGTGGTGACAGCCAGCGAGCTCTTTCACTGTATCTTACTCAACGTGAAGTAGTTTTGCACTGGACCGTAAACTGCGGCATTGCAATTTCACAACACAACTTACTAACTATTACAGAACATGTATGTTGCATTTAGATCAAATGCTGCAAACTACTTAGTCACTTGGCGATGTGTGCGGTTTCCTTGGGATAACCGCAACCTCGATTCTCCTTAGCAAGATTTTATAAGGCGAATGACTTTAGAAGAAAAAATTCAGATTACGAAACGCCTCCGAAATGGTTTACGTAACTTTGTCTTTAATACAGGGATAAATTAAGTCTTAAATCTTGTATCCCGCTTGTTCACGCACTGCAGTCTTGCCAGAAGCCTTCTAAACACGTTTACCAGGACAGAGCAATGTGTCTCTCAGTTTATGCAAAAATTGAATCCATGGTCTTGTATCCTACATTGTAATAATAATAATAATAATAGTAATAATAATAATAATAATAATAATAATGGCTCCCATGTGTACCACCGGAGTAGCTTAGGAGCAGACAGGGTAGGCTGCCTAATGTGAGCCGTACGGCATACAAGGAAGGCAGTGTGGCCAACACTACGCTTCAGCCGCCCATTATTATCCCCATGATGTTCCCAGGTACTCATTTTCAATAGGCTGAGTCTGCGGTGGCTGGAGGCTAAGGATGAAAAACGCACCTTGATTTTTATGGTGCGGGCCCGGGAATCGAACCCGGGACCTCTAGATTAGTAGCCAGGTGCCGTACCCACTTGTCTACTGAGTCGACATTGTAGAATGTCAAAAAATCGCGCATGAAACGCTGTGGCTACATACATCAAAGAAATATGGCATTGATCAGTATAAGGTAGTTGGAAAAATATATAGTAAAATACAAATAAATAAATATCGGTATGGAGAACCATACATGACTTCCATATTCTAAGATTTATATTTAAAATCATTTTCAGCCAAACAGCCAGGCTGTGTCTTACCTGCCTTTTTATTGCTGTATTAAATGAAAAATATTATATTACATTAAAATGAAAAAATTATAATTTTATTGCCTGGCAACAAAATTATTTTATTTTTAACAATTACCATTGTTTCAAAAAGTTTAAATAAATTTTCAAGTACTTTACTCTTGTTAAAACGTATAAGGTTGCAGGTAAACTACCCCTTCCCCTTAACCGATCTTCACCAAAATCGAAAGTCATTGAGACCTCTACAATTCAGGGACGTATGCAAAAAATTATTTGATTCTGTTTGAATTTGCGGCTGTTATCGTTTGCCATAGAAAATACGCTTGATAAAAAAACGTTGCAGGTAAACTACCCCTTCCCCTTAACCGATCTTCACCAAAAACAATAGGTCTTGACTACTCTACAAATCAGGACTGTATGCAAAACATTATTTGATTCTGTTTGTGAATTTGCGGCTGTTATCGTTTGCCATAGGAAATACCCTTGTTAGAACATAAAACGTTACAGGTAAACTACCCCTTTCCCTTAACCGATCGTCACCAAAAACCAATAGTTCTTGAGAACTCTACAATTTAGGGCTGTATGCGAAACATTATTTGATTCTGTTTGAATTTGCGGCTGTTATCGTTTGGCAAAAAAAAAAATTTCCCTTGATTAAAAAAAACCGTTGCTGGTAAACTACCCCTTTCCCTCAACCGATCTTCACCAAAAACAATAGATCGTGAGTACTCTACAAATCAGGGCTGTATGCAAAAAGTTATTTGATTCTGTTTGAATTTGCGGCAGTTATCGTTTGCCATAGAAAAAAAATACCCTTGTTAAAAAAACGTTGCAGGTAAACTACCCCTTTCCCTCAACCGATCTTCACCAAAAACAATAGGTCTTGAGAACTCTACAATTTAGGGCTGTATGCAAATAATCTTTAGATTCTGTTTGAATTTGCGGCTGTTATCGTTTGCCATAGGAAATACCCTTGTTAAAACATAAAACGTTACAGGTAAACTACCCCTTTCCCTTAACCGATCTTCACCAAAAACAATAGATCTTGAGTACTCTACAAATCAGGGCTGTATGCAAAACATTATTTGATTCTGTTTGAATTTGCGGCTGTTATCGTTTGCCATAGAAAATACCCTTGTTAAAAAAATGTTGCCGGTAAACTACCCCTTTCCCTCAACCGAACTTCACCAAAAACAATAGGTCTTGAGAACTCTACAATTCAGGGCTGTATGCAAATAATCTTTTGATTCTGTTTGAATTTGCGGCTGTTATCGTTTGCCATAGGAAATACCCTTGTTAAAACATAAAACGTTACAGGTAAACTACCCCTTTCCCTTAACCGATCTTCACCAAAAACAGCAGATCTTGAGAACTCTACAATTCAGGGCTGTATGCGAAACATTATTTGATTCTGTTCGAATTTGCGGCTGTTATCGTTTGCCAAACAAACAAAATTACCCTTGCTAAAAAAAAAACCGTTGCAGGTAAACTACCCCTTTCCCTCAACCGATCTTCACCAAAAACAATAGGTCGCGAGTACTCGGCAAATCAGGGCGGCATGCAAAAAATTGTTTGATTCTGTTTGAATTTGCGGCAGTTATCGTTTGCCATAGAAAAAAAATCTACAGACAGACACACAGACAGACAGACAGACACACAGACACTTTTCGGAAAACGACTTTTTTTCATGTTTTGAGTGTAGTAGAATCAGAATCTGCAATAATCTCGAACACGATTTTTTTTGCCATCACCATACTTCCATTCCTTAAGGAATATGGAAGTAAAAATAGTCTCTTCCAGTCGCTTTGTGGCTGTATCATTGAACATTTAAAGAAGAAAACAAGGAAAGAAACGCAATTGAAATATTATAATGTAATGGCCATACCTCAACTACTGTATGGTAGTGAGACTTGGATTATAAATATACCATAGGGATTTCATTAATTGGGTTGTGTTTTTGTTAGTTGCAGTACTGAAAAATGTTGACTACTGAAGAGCGGGTACAGCTTATCCTCCTCTGTGGAAAAGAAGGATTCTCCAATAGAGACGTTGCAGCAGAATTTAATCTGAGGCACCCGGAACGAGAGCCAGTGTCGCACACCATGGTTGGCAGAATGTTAAGGAAATTCCAGGCTACAGGTAGTGTGGCAGATGCTCCACGATCTGGACGTCCAAGGACACCAGAAGATGTGGTGGAAGGGGTTTTGGCAAAGGTAGCAGTAAGTCCAAAGAAATCAATTCGCCGAACAAGCTTGAAAGTGGGGGTTCCTCGATCAACAGTCGCGGACATTTTGAAAGAACATAAGTTTCACCCGTACAAGTTACAAGTGTTACACCACATGTCAGATGATGATCCGGATCGGAGTGTGGAAATGTGCGATTGGTTTTTGGCACAGTTGGAAGAGGACCCCCAGTTTTTTATCAAAAGTTATGTTCCCTGACGAAGCTAACTTTTATGTAAACGGAGAGGTGAACCGACAGAATTTACGTTACTGGTCCGAGAGTAATCTGCACTGGGTTTCCAGCAGTAAGGAACAAGGAGCAGCTCGCGTCATGGTGTGGTGTGGTTTGTGGAAAGACCGGATCATTGGCCCTTACTTCTTTGACGGAACAGTTAACAGTGAAAATTATTTGGAAATATTAGGAGATTCATTATTGCCTGATTTGGATCTGCTGGGTCCAAGACCAGAATGGTTTATCCAGGATGGTGCACCCCCCCCCCCATTATGGTACACAAGTTCGTGATTGGCTTGACGAAAACTTTCCAAAGTGGATTGGCCGTAGTGGACGAGTGGAATGGGCTCCACGATCTCCGGATTTAAACCCAATGGATTTTGCTGTGTGGGGTTATGTAAAATCCAAAGTTTATGCTGTCAAGATCATGGACATAAACCGTCTGCGTGAGCGAATCACAACTGAGTGCCGTTCTGTAACACCTGGCTTGGTGGCCAACATTCTGCGGAATTTGGGAGAATGTTTACAGTTATGTTTCGACACTTCTGGTAACCATATTGAACACATATTGTAAACCCCTATGGTGCGGGACTTTTCGGACATCCTGTAGAATAGAATACAAGGAGCGGAAAGGAGGTTCTTGAGGGCTGTATAAATGGTTGTACCAGAAGAAAGGTTGTCAGAAATGATCATATTAGAATGGAGGTAGGCATAGATGAAAGCTTAAATGACAAAAATCTCCCGGTACAAAACGGAGTGGCGGTCCAACTAGATTTTCAAGAGGAGGCCTTGACTATCATCCCAGGGGGGAAGAGAAGTGTGTGAAGACCCCGTAAGCGATCGCTGGATGACTTCCATTGAGACCGGAACAGGCTGCTACTAGCCTAAGCCGTAAACGATGACGACGACGACGACTGACGAATAAAAGTACACGATCATTAAATCTATTTCGATTGTGCATTATTACAGACTACTGAGTCAGACGTGTTAACCGTCCTTTAATCTTAAGAGACGCGACATTGCAATCACTAATTGTGTCTGTGATCGTCTTCAGCTATTAAACACGTAACTCCTCACCTATATTGATAGTGAAGTTATATACAACGCTGACAATATATAGAAGAATATCCGTTCAAATAAGAAGTTTATGACTTACATAGAGGTATGTTTCAATTACAAATAGTGGCAAGAGAGTACTGACTGACAATTTCAGTAAGGAAGACCAATACCATGGCCTTTAAAGGTAAATATCCAATGAGGACTAAGATAGTTATAAACAACACCAGTTTAGAACAAGTGTGACGTTTCAAATATCTCGGCTGTGCAGTAAGCTATGAATCTGAATATGATATAAGAGAGAGGATAAATACATTTAGGAATATTTTTGGTACGATTAATAGAAATCGTAGAATTAAAACAAGACACAACAGAAGTATTAAATTTTGTAAGACAATTGGAATAACAACGTTGATTTATGGGATTGAGGCGTGGGTCACGACAAAATAGGAAAGCGGCAAGATTCAGAGTGCTGAAATGCAGTTTCTTCGAAATAAATTCAATTATACATTGCAAGATAGAATAAGGGATGAAGATATCAGAGCAAAACTCGAAGTAAAGGGCATAAATGAAATTATTTCAATTTACAGAAGACAATGGTGGGATCATCTGTTAAGGATGACAGAGGGCCGATTGCCGAAAGCAGCACTGATCTATAAAGCCATTGGTAGAAGAGACGCGGGTCGTCCTAGGATGAGATGGGTGCCGGAGCAGGTGTATATAACCTAATCCTTGAAAAGGAAAAGACGAAGAAGTAGAAGAAGAAGAAGAAGAAGAAGAAGAACAACAACAACAACAACAACAACAAGAACAAGAAGAAGAAGAAGAAGAAGAAGAAGAAGAAGAAGAAGAAGAAGAAGAAGAAGAAGAAGAAGAAGAAGAAGAAGAAGAAGAAGAAGAAGAAGAAGAAGAAGAAGAAGAAGAAGAAGAAGAAGAAGAAGAAGAAGAACGGTTAGGTTAAAAAATATTTGTTTCAAATGAAATGAAACATAAAATAAAATAATAATAATTTATTGTCGGTTATCCTTGACGATTTCCTAACCAAAATAAAAAATGTCCTCGACATCCTGCTTATCTAATTGTCATCCTGCTTATCTAATTGTTAAGGGTAAGTAAAAATTTTAATATTCTGTATCTAGGCCAGTCACGGCCGGCGTCAATAGTGTTGGGAAAAAACTAACTAAATTCCGGTCTATTGGGCCCATGGCCCCCCCCTCTTGTAACTAACAGACGTTTCGACCTCTCCTCTGGATGCCATCTTCAGTTTGTAAAAACGATTCACCAACTGACACGGTCTTCGTCAGTTAACCACAGCACTGTGGCAAAAGAATGATTCGAAAACAGTGTTGTGTGTTAATAGCCTATATAATCTTCACAAACGATTATAATCTTTACATTCACAAACGATTATTATTGATTCTTAATTTCGTAGTGACCGTCAATCAATGAATTTTAACGAAGGAGTGTTTGCAAGGATCGGTCAAAAAGTATAATAGAAATTTTAAATTGTTTGTGTTGCCGTTTCGACAATACTTGTCATATTCAGGGCGTGTGTACGAATACAAGAGATAAAAATTAACTTTTAAAAATATACTTAATTTAACATTTCTACAATATGTTTTACTATGCTGCATGTATTCATGTATATGTAGAAATGTTTTATGTACCAATTCTAATATATAATTGTTGATTACTACTTTTATAATTAATAATAAATACCATTAAGGAACATTTGCAGTATCAGTAATTTAAATTGTAATAGTGTACAAATTATGTTCTGGGGTATTATAATTTTCTCTGTGTATTTAAGGAAAACGATATGTAATGATGCAATTATTTTTATGCTGTAAAACAGACTGTTTGAACTCTTTCACACTTACGCGCACACTCACATACACAAGCACATTCACTCAACTAATTTATCTGTTGTGTTTGATGTATATTTTCTCTTGTATCCGTACACAGGTCCTAAAGATGACAATAAATATTGTCGAAACAATATTGTTTCAACGGTCTCACTGATCGTCGTATGGTACAGTGGAAAACAAAATACAAGACAACAATTACGTCACTAATCACCAGCTTTAATTATCACAATGTGCACTCAGCAAGATAGTCTCTTACAACAATTCAAGTTAAATTTGTCTACACGCAATAATAATGTTAACTGATATAAAACACAATTGTATTACAATAGTCTCGCACAATTATAAAACAATGTAATAGTTCGCCACAATACTTCAAAACCGCACTGTGTAAATCACCACTTAAACGCACGGTGTAATCACTATAATCACCCGACAATAACTGAACTAAGCGTCCCTGTGTATTTGTATTTATACCCCGCTGAGGTTCAAGAATATTCGCTAGCATGCTACTAGAAAACACCAGAGAATAATTGGTTGCGGCCTTACACACCGCAGGCGCGGACCGGTATGGTCCGGTATAGACTCGATAGTTGACGCGTATTTGTCTTTCACCGCAAAGCAGCATTATGTACACACACACACACACACACACACACACACACACACACACACACACACACACACACATTACAGCTCTGGAATATTCGATAAACTTGTAGAACGTTCCTTATTACGTAACAATATACAAACCTCTGAAAATACAGAATAATTCTGTGACAACACAATAATACAATTTTACATAAAGAGGTATTTATAATTTGAAGATGATTCTAGTAACAGGGGGTCGGTGATAACAAAATTGATATCTTTTTAATTTTCACATAAATAAGTAATTAATAATACGATCAGGTATTATTACCAACATTTAAATTTACATTTATATTTAGGTACTATCAGGTAATGGTTTCCAACGTATACAATAATGTGAAGTTACGTGGGCGTCTGGTTGCGTCGGGACGCCTAAAGCAAGGCAACGTTTCTCCCTCTTAACTGCAAAATTGTTTTAGTAAACTCCTCTCAGAGTAGTAGTGTACCGGTCGTACTACTACTGATGAGAAACGTAATTTGGATCCCACTAATCCAGCGCTGTAGAGTTCGCTTAAATGTCATCATCATAGACGCGAATGTAGATCAGATCCAACATTGGAGAAATCAATTCTAAACTTTCACAGAGATTAAATTTAATTTAGTAGCTTCAAGGGAACACTTCACGTTGAAACGTTAGGGGAACCGGGGTCACTTAATTTCTCTCCGCCAGCAGGGCTGAAACTGAAATATGCTCGCGCGCGCGAGTTAATATATAGCATTTGGTTTGCAAAATGTTGTCAATGAATGGAGGGCATACTAAAGCACTTCTTCTAACTTTACTGAAGATTCGAGAAGAGCCAATGATAATGCTGACGTCACTGCATCCTATACGTCAGTGTTTCTAAAACTTTTACACTTGGCGACCCCCTTTACCAGAGCCAATATTTACGCGTCCGTGAGTGTAGAGGGTTAGATAAATACGGACAAAACAAAAGTTGATTAAAACAATAATATAACAATAATATCTAATAATTTATTATTTATATAAAACAATAATACTTGCTCAATGTAATCTCCGTTTGCTGTGATGACTGCGTTGTTCCTTTTTCTGAAGCGCGAGGACACTCTCTTCAACTGTTCCTTGTCCAAAGCCGCGAACGTTGACTCAATGCTGGTCTGAAGGGTTGCCACGTTGGACTTGTTAGACACCCTTGTAACAACGCTCCGAACGTAATAATCAAAGGAGTTTACATCAGGACTATTTGGAGGCCAAAATTCCTTAGATCAGAAAGCGTCCACGTTATCCGAAAGCCACCTCTGCGCTAAATGGCTTGTGCGAGACGGTGCTCCGTCCTGTTGTAAGATGTACGGCCTCCCGAAGGCCACAGTTTTCAACGATAGCTTCACTACAGTTATAAAAATCTGGAGATAAACAACAATCGTGATGGTTTCTACCTTGTTTAAAGGAATGTGGCGGCATGACTTCACTCTCACTGAAGACGATGCTTAAGACATAAACACTGGCCGGAAACTTCGTCCTAGCTACTAAAGGGATATCCTCAGAATCATGTGCAAGCCAACGGTCGTTCATCCGGTTTAATTTTGCATAAACAAAAAAAACTTTCTCATCAGAAAAAATCTGAGGCGACCCGCAGCTTTGTGCTTCAGTGAACAAAGAAGCGGGCAATTCTATTGACGTTGCCAGCATCAGACAGCATTTGTCGTACCTTGAGCAAATAGGACGTATATCTCAGGTCCCTTTCTGTGATTCGACACTCACTGTGAATGGTAGCCTGACTCACCTCAATTGTGGTGGAAAATTTACGAAACGGCACCCCTGGGTCTTCCGAAATGAGCTCCTTAGCCCTTTGGATAACATTTGGGGTCCTTGCAGTCTTATCTCTCGAATGGCCGGTTTGCCTTGCCGGTTTATCGGAACCTTCTACGAATTTCTTCGCGTCTGCATACTTTTGCGCGATGTCATAAAGGAGTCGATCTAGGGTAAACGGTTCGTTTATTCGGGTGAATAACCGAACAATTTCAGTCGGTCAAAGCCCGGCACGAAATGTTTGAATTACCGCCGTTCGTCGATTATATTCCGCACTCGATCTCACGAACTCACCCATTTTGAGGTTATGCACGTCTTACACATACAGCTGGCTTACCTAGACGCCAAAAAATAACTACTGCTACAGTCGAATGTAGAGGAAGATTCAAATTGAATTCTGAACTAGAAATATAAATTAAAACATTTGGTGATAATAAATCATAAAGAAACGTTTTTTCCCACTTATATCATTTTGAACATTATATCGCTGCAATAATTTTATCTTAATGCGTTTACGAACCGTTTGAACTGGCGATAAAATTGATCTGTTTGCTCACATGGCATGTTTTTAAATCAGTATGTAACACGTTCCACGTATAGTATTGTTACTGCAATTAAGGACCGCTCTCGAAAAGGCGAGAGTGTCGTCCTACACGCTTCTCGACTACCCGAGCGTGTCTCGTCTATGTAAAGGCTGTCCACCCACGTTGCACAAAAGTACCTTCCAGACTGTTCGGGAGCACTTTTAAGTATGGAAATTCTGGAATGGAACTATGTAAGGAATGGCACGTTATTCTGGTACCTCTACGGCACCCATAACAGTGGCCGGCTTTGTCAGTTAGTTACATCTGACGAGATTGTAGTGTGTGGATCAAGTGTTTGTGGAAAGTGATTACTGTGTTATAATTAGTGCGGGGTTTCAATAGTTGGACGTATTATTGTGCGTGGACAAATTTAACACGAATTATTGTGTGAGCGTATCTTGTTGATTTCAAATTGTTATTTGTGACTGATTGAAGTTGGTAATTAGTGATTTCATTGGTGTCTGTACTTTGTTTCCACTGTACCATACGACGATCCGTGAGACGGTTGTAACAGTATAATGAATTTGTTGGAGCAGTTAGAAATTACTTTCAATTGTTGTCAGCAAACAACATTACTCTCCATTCACTTAATATTTCTTATTACTTTAATTATTATCACAACTAAAGAAAAGCTGAATTTGTTATTTAAACAGAAATAAACGAGGTATTTAATTATATATTATGGGACGTAATGTGTATTATAAAACATTGTTGGCATGGAAACATAACGTCTCCAATGAACACGCTTCATTTAAAACACTATAAATTGTATACTTCGTAGAGTAACTTAATTACAAAGTTCGCAAGTCACAACATTTTCTTCATTAAGAAATAAATGCATTTATATATTTACACTATGCTCGCTAGCACTATAAATATTCACTTCTTTGATTTGAGCGTTAATTAAATAAGTACACAATTAACGGTTGCTATGAGAACAGAGAAATTTTAGTTGTTTTCTGTCTTGCTCTTTTATTTAAAATGTTTTGTTTAAAGTTAACTAACAGACACTATTAAACAATTTTTAAATTATAATTAATACAGTTATTGTTTTTGTTTACAGTTATTGGAGAGATGGGTGGAACATTTTGGGAACTGTTGAATAAAGATGTGAATGAAGATGAATAGGAAGAAAAAGAAAGAAGTGTGAGCCCAGATAACAGATGATGGCGATTATGTGGTAGACTGCCCCACTCTACACAAAATAGAAGCGGCAGTTGGAAAGCGTAAGAAAAACAAAGCCCCAGGAATGGATAATCTGCCGCCTGAAGAATTACTGAAGCATGGGGGTAAAACTGTTAAGGCCTATTTACATGATATAATTAGTATTATTTGGATGAAAGGTTTACTTCTATTGTTTAGAAGTAATGCCTGAAGAGTGGAACACTGGGATAGTGTATCCAATTTTAAAGAAGGGAAACAAACCGGATTGTAACAATTATAGAGGCATAAAGTTACACAGCACTGCATGGAAAGTACTGATTAATGAAAGACTTAAACAATGGGCAGAAAGAAATCTAGGGGAATACCAATGTGGTTTTCGACTAAAAAGAGGTGCCTCTAATCAGTTGTTTATTATCAGGCAGATTATAGAAAACCCTATCAGCGTGGTATAGATCTTCATGTCCTGTTTGTGGACTTTAAACCGGCATTTCATAATGTGTGAAGGGTAAAACTTTACGAACCCCTGCATGATGTGGGAATTACCTTGAAACTTTTAAAGTTAGCAAAGATGACCGTGCGATACACAAAAGCCAAAATTAAATGTAAGAATATGGCGAGTGACGCGTTTGCATTTAATAAGAGAGTTAGGCAGGGTGTTGGGTTATCGGTCACCATATTTATTATTGCGCAACATTATGTCACTAAAGACATAGATCAACGAGGACCAATACTAAATAAGACAAGCCAGATATGTGCTAACACTGACGATGTTGTGATAGTAGTCCGACCAAGACAGCGGCTAGTTGACGTATACAAGGAGCTGAATAAAACATCAATCGTAAATGTCTTATATATTTTTATTTTTGTGTAAACACTAAAATGACTTTACTTTTCAATAGTCTGCTATCGTCATAATATGCCCCTATTTCCTATTTGTATCCTATCATGTATTGTTCTGTTTATGGACCCTTCATTATCTATCATGTTACCCAGTACGTAAACTTATTAACCTGCATCAAATGAATTATTATCTATTTGTGTATTCATGTCTTAATTATAATGTTGATAAATTATATACAAGTAAATATAATAGAAAGGACAGACGTGTACAAAAAACTTACAAATATCGTATTATGGACATCTCATGGTGTGGAGCGAACATTAAATTCGTGTCACGATACGATACATTTTTACATGACGAATTTAATGAAAGTACCGGATAATACTTGTAAAGTGTGCGTGCGTACAATTTATATTGTTATTATGTGTTGACGTTCTGAAACAAAATTGTCAAACAGCGCAACAAATTGTCAGAGCCACACGCGAATTGCTCACGGACTGCTGTACCTGCTGACATTCCCCTTATTAGATTTGTTGTAAACTTTCTCTACTGTATATTGTTCACTGCTTCTAATTTAATTTTGTACTATACTGCACACGCGACGTACAATAATAGAACGTGTAATATGTCAGACATTTTGCCCCATTCAACTTTTATTAAATAAAATAAAGAGTTGAAATAGTCATTTGATTGACGTTTAAAAATCTTTAGGCATTTCTAAGTCAATGTTTGTCATTTAGCAAGAAACGATACAAAATAGTAGAAGAGGCTGTAAGTCGTTTCATTTGTCTTTCTTCTTGTAGTTGTAATATGAAAATTGGCAGGCGATTCTTCGGTCACAGAGTTATTATGCTGAACGTAATCTTTTTGTCCTTATGAACCAATTGCATCATCTGCAAAGATTAAAACCAAGGATGGTTTATTCCGGTCTCAAATAGGGCAAAGATTAGAGCTGGTCACTCCAGCGCTTCCTCGGACGTCCCACACCTCTCCGCCCATTCGGCTTATATATTCATAGTTGTTTGGGAATGCGGCAACCGTCCATTCGGCAAAGATGTTCCCACCAACTCAGCCGATACTGGTTAATCCTGTCATGTATACTCATAATATTCAGTTCCTACCTTATATCTGTGTTTCTTCTGTGATCACGAAGAGTATACCCTGCTACGTGCCTGAGAAATCTCATTTCAGTCGCTTGGATGCGACTGGCCTGGCCTTTCGTTAAAGTCCAATTCACAGATTTCATAAAGAAGTGTGTGTAGGGCCATCACCTTGTAGAATTTAGGCTACTTGCTGACTTAATGGTTCGCCTGATGGTCCCGCACATACGGTGAGTTGCATTAAAGCAAATAATATTCAACGTTGCTTATTCTTTCAATAACTTCCAAAACGTACTGGAAAATCCTTAGTTTACTTCAGGACTTCAAAATTGGTATAGTTATGTCTTTGTAGATTGTTTTTAGTGTTCCTATTTGTTTTTGTTATCTGTGTAAATTATTTCTGTTATTTAATGAAGAAAGTTGTGTTAGTGGTTAAAATCACAAGCAGAATTATCACTGTTGCACACCACTATATAAAAATTGTTCCGATTAGCGCTTTCAAGCTTCACAGCTCATCGTCAGATCGGCATTAACCAGAATCGGAATAATTTTTCTATAGTGGAGTGCAACAGTAATAATTCGATTTGTTAATAATAATAATACCTCAAAGTACAGTGGAGCGTTGTAGACAAAGACACAGACACATTTTTAACGAAATCTCTTTTTGCTTGTATACGTGCGGCACAAATCTATTGGCCTTATGTTATTCATGGCTTCGGCTGTAAGTACTGTGAGTAGTAAAAGGGTCGTATATTATTGTATTGTTACAATGGTCTCACGGATGGTCGTATGGTACAGTGGAAACAAAATACAAACACTAATGAAGCCACTACTTACCAGCTTTAATTACTCACAAATAACAATTTAGATAATTACAAGTATAACACTACTGACTCGGAACACTAAGGTTTTGTTTTGTTTTTGTTCTGTAAAATTGTAAAATTTTTCTTTTGCATCGTGAGCCTCTGACGAAGCTTGAAATACGTGAAAAATGGTTCAGGCTACAAGGTAAGAATTTTATATTTTGCCAATAAAAAACTTAATGCTTCAAGTTACTAGTATTATACTAATAACTGGTTAATAAACGGACACGTTATGAACAACAAAAGCCAAGAACAATTTAAAATCAACTAGGTGTACTATGATACATTAATTCAAGTTAAATTTGTCTACACACAATAATAATGTCAACTATTAGAGTTTCGCACTGATTATAACACAATAATCACTTTCAATTGGTCCACAACAAACACTTGATCTGCACTCTACAATATCGCCAGGTGTTACTAACTGACTAACCCGGCTACTGTTTCTTATATAGATCTCGCAGATGTTCCAGAATAATTTTCAAATTCATTTGGCGCCGTGCCAGCATAATTATAACACTAATTATAACATGTTCCGCCAATCCGCAACAGTGACTTGATCCGTACTCTACAATATCGACAAGAGGTAACTAACTAAGACGACCGCGATTGCTTATATATAGTACGCAGAACATCCAGAACAAGATTCTATTTTAAGCGGCTTGCCTAAATATCAGATATCCGATCTGACGATGATCTGTGAAGCTTGAAAGCGCTAATCGGAATAATTTTTATATAGTGGTGTGCAACAGTGATAATTCTGCTTGTATTTCTGTACGTATGCGATGAAACCCGATAGAACTGAAACAATGAGGAAAATGTTATGACAACTTCGGCTGCCGGGCTGTAAGGCCGTGGTCCAAATTTCTTTGGTGCAAACGTTTCGCCGTGCTTTCCCCACGGCCATCTTCAGTGCAGAAGGTAGCAAGACACTGACAAAGGTTTCGTAGTCAGTGACCACTGAACTGTGGTTAAGGCTAGTGGCCGTGAGTAGGACACCAATATTTATAAACTTTTGGTGTTCGTACGATGTTGTTGTCTCACACGACCAGCCAATCAGAAGAAAGGCAAATTCTTATTGGTCCGCCACAACTCGCGTCCAAAGACGCACTCAATGAGAGGGACTCACCCCGCCGATTGTCAAACCACTAACAAAAGTTTTAATGACGTAATTTGCGTTACGAACCCCTCCCCCCCCCCGTGGATACCCTGCTTTGTCTATTATTTCCTATAACAGTAGCTATAATAGACTAAGTAGCGGATTGTGGTAACAAATTAATGCTCTCCTTTAGCCAAAGTGGTTACACACTATAAGCAAGGGACAACGATTTCAAGTCCATTACATGGGATATAACGTTTCAAGCCTTACTCTCCTACACGATATCCTAGCACTAAGTACAGACGGTATACAGCATGCTACTGTAGGAGAGCGTGGTTGCAGCTTTCTGTCAGTGCATCTTACTCGACTGTAAGTAGATTTTACACTGCATTAAACCGGAGCATTTCCCATTCCATGGCATCAATGCCACACACAACTTGCCAACTACTACAGAACATGTATACTGCAGTTAGATAAAACATTTACTCACTTGGTGATGTGATTTTCTTTGATTTATCTCAACTACTTTTTTCCGTAGTTACTACGTAATCCAAATCGGTGAGTGATTACAGAACGATTTGCTGCACCATGACCGATTCTAGTAGAAGGCCGGAATATTAAACGTGGCAACGCTGGAATTAGCTGATATTTGAGGCCGACTAGATGGTCTCTTAATTTATGTATGTCAATAATCAAATCGCGTCATTTTTAATTGCCGGTTAACAGTAGTTTTATAATTCTTCATTTTTTGAAAAATAAAAGTTTATTATGTAAAATGCTGTTATACGTATTATTTAAGAAATATAATAATTAACTCATTCATACGATACGAATTCAATAATTTGAACAAAATTAATTCATTAAGCCTAACACTAATTCACTAATTTCTTGAACTTACGCGTATAGTAGTAAGTGCGCACAGACCTATAATTTAGATTTAGCTATAAATAGGCCTACTCATGATTTTAGTAATTCTATGAAATTAAATCAAGATATAACATGTCAACTTTAGCTATTTTATTACACTCTGCTTATAGCCCTCAGACGCAACGTTGCCACGTTTAATGTTCTGGCCTTCTACTACAACCAGCCAGCACGGCTGCACCCAAAACATTTGAACATTTATAGCACCAAATAAACAAAAGATTTTTTAAAAGTGCGTGTAATTAAATTCAAACCTACAAATCTATGGAACAGATATAGATTGGTATAGTAAGCTAACAAAATTTAGACGCATCTGTGGAACGATTCATAGGTACCTGAGAAATAAAACATGGAAGGATACCCGAATGAAACTTTATAAAACTGTGACTGTCCTCCACATTCCTGTATGCTAGTGAGACATGGACTCTTGGTAAAAGGGATGTGCAGAGGATTCATGAAGCCGAAAAGAAATTTCTAAAATGAGTGCAAGGTTGTCCTCTCTTGGATCGGAGAAGGAACGAGGATATTAGACGCGATTGAAATATAGTATCATTACACCAGACGATTGAAGGCCACAGAAAGGGATAGTGTAAACACTTGAATCGCAAGTCTGATATTCGTCCCTTCTGGGAAGAGAGATGTCGTTAGACCGAGGAGGGGATGGGTTCCGGAACAGGTCTAAGGCCTAGTCCTTGGAGTGATGATAATGATGATGATGATGACCTACAAATCACACAAATTTTATACATTACATACCTGGAGACAGCAGCTATGCTTAACACTTACTTTGTATTTACGAAAGATATTTTGTAATCACATATTGTGTATAATAACCTACCACCGTGAAAAGAATCTCGATTAGGAACATACAATAAATACGAAAGCAATAAACTTCAAATGTTTACTTGACCGCATTGTCGATTAAAAAAAAACAATTTATTATAATGTGATGTATTCATAATATACACACACACTTATTGCTAACTAAATGTACCTATAATCTCAGTCTTCTATCGTGGTGTGTTCATTGTTTGTAACCTAAAGGCACCATACACATGACTTATGGTTTTAATTACTCACATTCGATGATGGATTTCGGTCATAGACCATCGTCATACATATGATTTATAATAAAGTTTTAATTATTCACATTTGATCGATTTCGATCACAGACCATCGTCAGGACATATACACTGTGCGTGCATTCGATGTCACAGTATTGTAAAACAGTTACTATTTACAAAAAACGAATTCGCGAACACTGACTATGGAACGTACTGTTTGTGTCCAAAGTTTCTCGAGAACTGATTTTGTTACGGAGTGTTTATGTTTTCAATACCGTGAAATGTTGATGTAATGGACCATATTCACAAGACTGTTGTTTTATGTGTTTGGCTTCTGTTGATTTCGGATTGAAATCAACTTAATTTCGTATAATCTAATTTAATCACCTAAAATAATGTACTTGTAAACTATAGTAAAACTAAAGTCTACACATTGTGTACGGACTACATTGAAACTTTTGTCAAACAATTTAATCTCTGTTTGTAGCTACCGGGCGCTCATCTGTACCGTGACGTGTAAGGCACAAGATTAATGGTGTGGTTGCGTCAAAAAATATCCTCCCCGGTAGGCCTATCAGTAGCTACCAAAGTTCATTTATTATGGTTTGCAACACAGGGCAAAGAAACATCTTTTGCATACAGAAAGTAACTAATAATTTAATAAGAATGTAATTTTTAATTAATAAAGTTGTGTTAGTGGTTATAATTACAAACAGAAATAACACTCTTGCACACCACTATAGAAAATTTCCCTCTCTCTCTCTCTCTCTCTCTCTCTCTCTCTCTCTCTCTCTCTCTCTCTCTCTCTCTCTCTCTCTCTCTCTCTCTCTATTTATGCACCTAAGCATTCAAAGAATTTTGACGAAACCGAAACATCGAAGCATGATAATGTTTTAAGGCTTTTCAAACGTATAATGTGGATTACGTTTGGTGGATTACGTAAATCATTTCCAAACCACAGACGATCACAAACAGATCATGTAAAACCAAATTTATTCTCACTGAAACGTTTGCTAAACTCAATGTCAGCAGCGATTATTTCTGTCTTGATGAGTTTACATATCAAATTTCTAGACTGTGGGGAATCGAAAGTGTGGAAGCGTTACGTTTTTCGAAGACGATTTTTGTGGAATGACCCCTAGCCTAAAAACATTATCATGTTAAAATTGTTTCCGATTAGCGCTTTCAAGCTTTACAGTACGAGCTTTATAATTCCAATTTTAAACCTATATATGTTTGTAATAAAGGCGCTTACATGAACGCCTTGGAATAATTCGAGATATACAGAGCGTACAATGACGTACGCAGTCGTGAGCTCGTGCTAAAAGATCATTTAAACTTTAAATCAAACCCGCTCTACGATACCGCAATAAACCTGTTTACACAATAGCTACTAACAGACAGTGTCCGATCGGTCCCACTCGATTGCGCACACATGTAATGCGGATGTATGTAGAACTGTTTTTAATATTTGCAGTTTTGATGTTTGACGACCTAACTTTGAGTGATTTTTTATTCTGAAGACGAAACATATGTTTCGAAATGAGAAGAGATCTTTACTTTGATACCCATTCAAACATGTTTTTCAACTTTACAGTTCATCATCAGATCGGATGTAGTAGTGAGCAACAGTGTTGTTTCTGTTAAAAAAATAATTTGTCCATTATATGGGTCTGTAACAATTTTTGAAATGGTAAAATAGAGGTATGAAACTAAAAGTATTTCCAGCATAAGTTGGTAATGAGCAAAGTACAACTTCTTAAAGCGATTAGTACTAAACGAAGAAGACAGTTTTGTAACAAGGCGAATGTAATTATTAATGAAATTTGGTTTGTTAATATTCCAATATCCGACTTTGAATTTGTTACCCGCATTTAATTTGTGAACACCGTATTTTACATATATGTCAATCTACAGAAATTTTAATTTCATAAAAATATAAAGACAAATATTAAAATATCATCACGTGTAAACTGTGATGATATTAATATAATATCATTATATTATATGATTATTTAATATCATATAATATTAAACTGTATTTTTATATTCAATTAAAAAAGTTGTTTAGTGGGTTTAATCACTAACTGAAATAACATTGTTACACACCACTGTAAATAAAAATCCCCCCCCCCCATTAACGCTTTCAAGCTTCACAGCTCATCAACTGATGGGAAATTTTTGGTGTGCTACAACGTTATTCCTGTTTGTACTTTTATGCTTTTACAAAGAAGTACTTTTTATAATTAACAACTGATGGGACATTTTGAGAACTCTTTTTTGCGACCAAGCGTCAACAGAGGTGTTTGATTTCATATTAAAACGACTACTCTCTTGTATTTATATCCTTACTGGCACGTTACAGTTGGCGTGCTAAACAAAGAACAACACGCTTGCCAGAAATTCCAAGAAAAACAAGTTTAACGTTTAGTAACACGTTCAACTTCCTGACACAGTATTTCGCTAGTGTATTTTACATAACTGTCGTCTTCAAAAATATAATGTTAAAATGTTTTAGAAATGTTTTCAACATTACTAATGAGTAATTCAGTTAATTGAGGATATCAAAACAAATCCTATTATACAAGATAGCGGTGGACAGATGGGTATACACTGAAAACGTGTTGTACAGAATCTCTAAGGGTGGTCGCTTTTGTGATGATTAATCTTCAGAAGAAGTGAAGCTTAACGAAACAAATGATTAATAGTCTGCTTCGTTTGGTAACGCCAAAATATCTTATTAATGTACACAAACTGTGTTTTAAATTTCGCTGTAACAGAATGTATGTGTGTGTTAGAGAGAGATAGAGAGAGAGAGTGAGAGAGAGAGAGTGAGAGAGAGAGAGTGAGTCAGCGAGAGAGGGAGAGAGGGGGGGAGAGAGAGAGAGAGAGAGAGGGGGGAGAGAGTGATCATGGACACACACATCTATGAATATGGTAGTCATCAGAAATACCAGCAAGGAGGTAAATAAAAATATGACTATACCATTAGACTTTAGGTTTGTTTAGTCTTGTACACCACCACTACTACCAGCACAAAAGTTTATTGTAGTAATAAATAAAATTCTATTTATTACTCGAACCGCACTGTAATGTATCGCAACTATAACTGAAACTGCACGTCGTCGAGTACTGGTATTTATACCCCCCGAAATACTAGATTATTCCATACTGTGCACTAACGATAAAGGAAAACATTAGAGCGTAATTCATTGCGGCCTTGACACAGTTCGCGCGGCTGCTGTCACAGTCTAGCTAATGTGTCGAGAATCGCATACGCCACACAGATTCAGCTGGATTCATCTGGAACATTCGATAAACACGTAGATTGTTCTGTAATCTCGTAGCAACACGATTGCGTGTAACAATGTTCAGACACATAAATATAAGTATTAATGTTAAATGAAAGCTTATGTAATTCTAACATTTAGGTTACTGTAACGTAAAAGAATTGTTTTATGCATGTGTGGGAATTTGCGTAAAGCAAGTGTGGGCTTCCATCCTTAAGAGAAATTGTATTAGTAAACTCGTCCCACGCTTATTAGTCAGACTGGTGCTGAGCAAACTTTGGCGGTAAGCAGTGAACGCGCCGCGGAGTTCGCCAAAACGCCCTCATATACGCGAGCGTAGATCCTACCGACTACATACGATAGATCAACTCTAAACTTTCAGACTAAATTTAATTTACTAGTTTCAAGGGAACACTTTGCGCTAAAACGTTCTGAGAAGCAAGGTCACTTAATACCTCTCCGCTAGCACTGTTGGAACTGATAACATTCACGCCCACGCACGTTCACGCGCACCCACGCTCACACAGCAGAGTATAATGAGGTAAAATTCTGTCACGAGAAAATATGCTACATTTCTGCTTCTCCAGCTTTCAACCTGTGTTAGACAATTTCTCTTTGCGTTTACTTTAGCCATATAACGCAAAGAAAACGCTCTCTTCTGCCCTGGTATTCCTTCATTTTTATTTAAATTAAAAATTAATTTAACTACTTAAATTAATGACGACTTTACGTACAAACAAACAAATTTATTATACATAGGTTCATAACAAAAATATATATGTTACAATTATCTACGTATTCATACATGCCAGTTTTGTTAGTTTTATTAGCAGCCATCTTAAAACCACCTTTGTCAATGCTTATTGCCACACTGGTAATTACTTTGTTCTTGACGAGGACATTCTTCGTGCGTTTGTCGGTCTTATGGTTTAAGACCTGAACATGGTGGAGACACCGAAAGGCCTCGTCAAGAACGAAGTATTTAGCCGTGTGGCAATAAGTATTGACAAAGGTGGTATTCATATATGCACAAATTTGTCTTGTTATTTCATATAATTATTAATAATAAAAAATTTCATTAAGAATGTATATTGTATTCTGTAAATTACAAATGTTGCGACAGTAATATAAATATCATCATCAAATTTAATTAATACATTCAAAAATTTTAAATGAAATTAATTAATAAATTTTGAATTTATCAACTAAATCTGATGATAGTTAGATTACTATCGAAACATTTGTAATTTACAAATTACAAAATATATTCTTGTTAAACAGTTTTTTATTATTAGTAAAAATTATGTATATGTGTTACTAAAACCAAAATATTTAAAACCATTGTTAGAAATATCATGATTTACAGCTTGCGTTAACCCCATTGCATTGACCCCCAACCTGGAGGACCAGACAATTTTTCTTCCTTTAGCCTTTAGTAAACCAATATCAAACTACAAGGTAGCAACTATATCTACAAATATGGCTAAATATACATTAAACGGAATCCTGTGGGGTAAGCAAATTACAGCAGAAACTAAAACCAAAATATTTAAAACCATTGTTAGAGGTATCACGACTTACGGCTCAGAGGTTACGGACTACTAATAGACACAGAAGAACAAAATTAAAGACAGCAGAGATGGATTTTTTGAGACTTTCGGCAAGAGTATTTAGACGTGCAAAAGTTAGAAATGAAGTCATTAAGGAGGGAATGAATGTGAAAGTTCAATTGTTGATTTTATTCAAACAAAAAAATTACAGTGGTATGGACACACAAAAAGAATGGTTCAGTAAAGGTTGCCAAGGAGAGTTTAGGAATGGACCCACCAGAAAGAAGGAAAAGAGGAAGGCCACCGATCACCTGGATAGAAGAAATTCAGACTATATAGAGTGATAGAGAAATTGAAGATTTTTGGATGGACAAGCAGCAGTGGTAGATGAGAATTCAATAAATTCTGTAATCTTTGGTTCCGGAAAATGTGTAAAAATTGTACTGCCTGAATAAAAAACACAATCACGCTATAAGATTATAACAGTTTTATTTACCATCGTCTTTGGTGTCAATATTTTTATATTAATCATTAGTTTGATCATTTAAATAAAAAAAAACAAAAAATAGAAAGTATTTCACAGACAATAATAAAAGAAAGAAAGAGTCAATTGAACAGACAGGAAAATAATTTATATTACAGAACGTTGTTAATGTGAAATATAAACTCCAGTAATGAAACTTCGTTTGAGAAATGGTAAACTGTACTTTATGCAGTAAGAGGAAAATGTAATTGCAATGTAGGTTATTAAACAGTTTCTCCATCTGCAAATACTTACACATGCGCGCGCTCACACACACACACATACAGACTACAGTCAGCATCACTATAAACATTCACTTCTTACATTCACGTATTAATTAAAAAGACACGACGAATCGTCTCTATCATAACTGAGTAACTGAGTACTAGTTAACTTCTTCCGATAAAGTGCACTTACTTTAAATTAATAAACACTTTAAAGTTATTGTAGCAGTCAGTGAAGCGTTTATTTTTCTCTTAGAGAAATTTGTGCTACATTCCTAACTTGTTTGTAATAATCATAAGATTCTGGTGTTTTCTAGATATGCTTCCCTTTTATCTTGCGCAAGTTTCTTCACTTTTTCACATGGCGTTCTCTGTGTAGGGCGTTCGTCCTTGTTTATAATTGATTTCTGTTGTCCTAAACCACTAGTGCATCTTTTGTAATATTGGTTTCGACTTTCTTCCATGTCTTCTTTACATCATCGTCTTCTATTCCATTCTGTTGTATTTTTTATACAAGTCTTCTTTCATAAAGGGCTTTTACGCTATCCTGCTTAAACAAATCAATGTTATACCTTAATTCGTATTTTGGTATTCTTAGTCTGAAAGGGACTGAGAAAGGGGGGTGGTGTGACGCAAAGTGCGTGAATGTCTGGAACAATGTTCATAAGCATAGTGGATGAAAAAGTAGCTTATCCGGAGGGAAGTTACTAGAATGTGTATAAACTAATGTCTCCTTTCCTCGGTTCAGGAAGACTGCCTTACCAAGACATAGATTGTATACATAAACAAACAGGTCAAGGATTATAGTATCAGCAGTTTTAAGGGTGATGTTAGGAGTTGCTTGTAATCCGGGTGCTTTGCATGCTCCCATTCAAATTTATACTCATAACCATTCTTGATAAAATAAATACTTAATATTGTTTCTTCTTCTTTTTTCAAACAGAATCACCATAAAAGGAATAATCAACAACAAGCACATTTTAAGAGTAATAGAAGCCAGTGGCGTTAATCGATGGGAATCAAATACATTACGAAAAATAGTATTTAGTGAATTTCAACAGAAAAATTATTTAAAAATATCTGAAACTAAATTAATATGATTGTTTTATTTACGTTGTTTCCAGCCACTACTTTTTGTTTTACATTCTTTTCAAAACTTTTTCTTTTCATAATCCACTTCTTCATTAAAAATGTTCATGACTTGTTCTTTCTTCTATTTTTTTTCTGTGGTTTTGAGCTACATAATATAATCCACTAATTGTAGTAATTAAAACTTTTCTCTCTAAGACGAGCGAAAGTTAAGCTCTTCGTCAACAAAGGGGTTTTTTTTTACATCTTGTACTAGTATTTAGTGATAAAAAGTTATCAACTGACTGAAGAAAAAACTCTCATCGTTACATGTTTGTTGTTTTCACTAAATATATTTCTTACCGTAATATTTGTATCTCGTAATCATCATCATCATCATCATCATCATCACCACTCCAAGGACTAGACCTTAGACATGTTCCGGAACCCATCTCCTCCTCGGTCTACCGACATCTCTCTTCCAATATTTTTATCTTATTACATATATCAAAATAATTTGTGGCCACATAATTACATAATTATATAAATATGTGATTAATGCGTGGTTGAGTAATTCAGTTTCTTTATAAGATTAAAGTACCTAATTTTTATAACTTAGGTAAAGTGACTCGAAAATAACATTAAACGATATGTCTAATTTATTAACATAATAAAAAAAATATCTATAAATAGTGAAAATTAGTTTGAGGGGGGGGATATTTTTTTTTTTTAGAAATTATCGAACCGAATTCAAGTAAATAAGTTTAAATATAAATCTCAGAACATGGAAGTCATGTATGGTTCTCCATACAAATTTTTATTTTTCATATAAGTTTACGTCCAATAAGTTAGTGCAGAAGAGTACGTAACATGTTGTCAATTTTATATCTACATGAGGAACTGTGTCAAAACATTGATAGCAAATGTTAATTTGAAATGAAGCCAATAAAACTAACACAGTTATCGACTCCATGACAACAATAAAATGATAAAACTGATGTTATCGATATCTCCGTTGCACGTGCAGAAGATTAAATTTGTGTCATCATGGGGACGAGACCGTGCATGTTCAACTTAATGAATTTACCGGATAATACTTGCAAAGTGTGCGAGTCTACATTTATATTGTTATAATCTGATGATTGTCTAAAAAAAAATTGTCAAACAGCGCACCCAACACGCGAATCGCTCTCACGCATCAGCTGAACTGTCACAGTTTTGTTCCCATTAGGGTTTATTGTAAACTTTATAGATTGTACGCTACACGCGGCACCTAATTTAATTTTGTACATCTACACACGCAATGTATAAATTACAAAGTATGATGTGGAAATTGTAAGTTGTATGCATTCATGCCCATTTAGTTAATGAAGAAAATTAGATGACTTCTTCTTCTTCTTCTTCTTCTTCTTCTTCTTCTTCTTCTTCTTCTTCTTCTTCTTCTTCTTCTTCTTCTTCTTCTTCTTCTTCTTCTTCTTCTTCTTCGTATTCACTACACGGCTCGGGCTATAGCCCGTTCTGACTTCACAGAGTACCTGACCATTTTTTCAGGGGTCTTCCACGATCTCTCGTCCCCACTGGCCTATATTCAAACGCTTGTTTAGAAATACGCGTGTGTACCACGCGTTCCACATGGGACTTTCAATTCTGCCTACATTCCTTTATTCTATCCAGAACCGACTGTAACTTCAGGTCTTTCTTTATGTCGTTGTTTCGTAGACGATCCGTCAAACTACATCGCTTAACAGCTCTTAAAAATTTAAGTTCCGAGGCCTGTATTTTTGAAATATGTTTTTGGAGGATAGTCCGTGTTTCACATCCATACATTAGAGACGGCATTAGATACAGTCACGAACTTATAGAACTTTAGCTGTGTCACCCTCTACGCTTTATTCTTCAATAATCTTCCTTGTGTTCCTAAATGTTTAAATCCGATCACTGCGCTGGCTGCAAATAAGTGATACAAACGATATTCTTGTGCAGGCTTTTGTTTTGGAAAAGCGGAACAATGACAACTGTCAACCGAAGTGAAAGTACAACTACTGTTGTTATGGATAAAGATGTAGACATATTGAGTTTGATATTAAATTATATTTATATTTTGAAATATTGAATTTATATTTTGTAGACTTAGAGACGCGCTGGTGTAGTCAATAGGCTGGACTGCCCGGAAGCGAGTCGTCCGTAACGATGTGTTGCCACGACAGTGCGGATGACTTCGTTGCACGCATCGCGCTTTCTCATGCTCTGAGTTTCAGCCCAGCCGAGACGGCAAAGCAGGTGCTGACTGAGGTCTTAAGTTCTGTGCTGCGTGTAGGCAGACGCTGTTACAACCCCAGTGTCGGCAAACCGGAGCCTAAGGATTAGCTTGTTTATTCAGGCAGGATGGAAGAATTTTAGAAGGTGGGGGGTACAGTTCTTTGGGGGTTCATGTGAAGGGTTATTATGGGGGATCGTCTAGCAGCGCTCGTGGGTACCTGGCGCGGCGCGTTGGCGGGGCATTGTCCATACCATTTAGGTGACGGTGATGCGGTTAGGGGGATTCGCCAGCCTTTGGGAACAGAGTAGTCACCAAGGATCAAACGAAGACCTCCAGGGTAGGGGCTTGAAGACCCCTGTGGATAGTATAATTCCCGACAAACCACGAGTCCCCGAGAGGATTTGTACAGGATTTAGTTTCGGAAAGGCGAAATAATGACAACTGCCAACCGAAGTGAAAACACAAGTAGTGTGTTTATGGATAAAGATGTAGGAATATTGAACGCACGACTTGCTTTTCTATGAGTGTTGGGTTTCATAGATTAGACGGTTCGTAGGAATTCGTTATGAATAATTTCCTACCGTATCTACCTCAAAACAAGAAGGAATGTTGCAATGCTGTTTGTGTGTAGCGAATCTCTGTGTAGCTTTGAATAATGCATCTTTGACGAAGGGAGAAGCAATCATTACATACTTTGAGACACAGTGTGGGAAAAGACTGGTTAATATTTTACGGGAAGATAGTCCAAACAATGAGAAAATATTTAAGAGGAAACCTTGCAGTAAGAACTTTATTAGCTAGCCCAATTACGAACACGTGTTCGAAGGGTCAACCTTTTGCTTTGTTCTTTGAGATTGAAAATAAAAGTTAAGGTACACATAAAGCGACTGTGTAGGCAAACAGAATGTACTCATCAGAGTTTTAGAACTGATAAAAATAGATGATGAAAGAATTGCAAACATGAAATTAATTGTTTAAAAATATCTTTCATGTAGAAAATGAAACTCTAACAGATCGAGTGAATATTTAAGGAAATATAAGTGGACAAATTGAGCAGTATAGATTACAGTGCTGCTCTTTAACGACTAAATAATAATTTCATGTTAAAACAAATAGTGGAAAAGAGAATTGAATTTAACGCAGAGACACATCTTGCGTTTGTGGACCTCGAAAAAGCAATTGACAGGTTGGATAGAGCTACATTATGGAGGATAATACAGAGAAGAGGATACTCTGTTTATTTAATAATAATATATGAAAACCCTATTCATGAAAGTTATATAATTAAACGCAGATACGGATAAAAACTAACAGAATATCAGAGCCCATTGGAATAACCCAAGGCGTTCGGCATGGTTGCAGTCTTTCTCCTGTTTTATTTAATATCTATATAGATGATGCCACAAGGAAGTGGCAATTGGACGCGTCCAAAGGATTATTCTTAGGGAAAGGATTTTATTTGAATACTTTAATGTATGCAGACGATCTTGTGATCGTCCAAGAGAATGAAAATGTCCTCCAAAGGTCATGGTTTCGTCTTGCTGACATATTGGCAGATTAAAGTCAAAACATGTCCTTTACCAAAAAAAAAGTTATGGCTTTCCTGGGGCAAATCATATTAAAACAAAACTTGTAATACAGGACTCACTAACAGAACAGGTGCCGGATTTCAAGTATCTAGGGTTTTAAAGAATTAAAGAAAACTAAAAACTTGTTTTCGTGATTTTCACTCGTCACTTATTTAAAAAATAATACACCACGACAGCTGTTTCGGCACACAGTGCCATCTTCAGATGGTAAGAGCTGACTAGTTACGTACAATAAAATATCACATAAAGCCAGTGCTATGAGAACGATGATGGACTTAAGTTCGAACAATAAACAATGCACATTACATATACATAACTATATACAAATTAGAAAGGAACGTACATTTACTTATATAATTTCAAATTTAGAAGCGGAGAGCTATTTAAATCAGTTTGGTTGTTCAAAAGCAAACCTAAATCTTTACGCTTATTAATTTCGGGGGCTTCAAGTAAATCAAGTTTTTTACCTTTTTCCAAAACATGTAAAATTTTAAAGTTATCATTAAAATTATGATCTTTTTCCGACAAATGATTCGCATAATTAGATTTACCATCCTGATATCTCAAACTGTAATTGTGATCATACATCCTTTTTTTTTTTAAATAAAATGACGAGTGAAAATCACGAAAACAAGTTTTTAGTTTTCTTTAATTCTTTAAAACTATAATGGATTTTCATCAAATAAAGGCCTCCAGTATCAATTATTTGAAGTATCTAGGGTGTAGATGATTAGGAGTTTTAAAGCAAAATTAGTCTCTTCCAATCGCTTTGAGGTTGTATCATTAAACATTTAAAGAAGAAAACAACGAAAGAGACGGAGTTATAATGTAATAGCCATACCTCAACTACTGTATGGTAGTAAGACTTTGATTAGAAAAACCAAAGATATATCTAGAATACAAGGAGCGGCAATGAGGTTTTTGAGGGCTGTAAAGGGTTGTACTAGGAGACATCTTACCAGAAGTAATCATATTTGAATGAGGCTAGGCATAGCTGAAAGCTTAATTGAGAAAATTTGTCGGTACAAAACGGAGTGGCGGTTACACATAGAGAGAATGGATCCAACAAGGTTTTCAAGAATAGCCCTTCACTATCATCCAAGGGGGAAGAGAAGTGTGTAAAGACCCCGTAAGGGATGGTTGGATGAATTCCATTGAGACTGGAACAGGCTACTAGCCTAAACCGCAAAGGATGACGACGTCGACGACGGCCGATTGCGATAAGGCTTAACAAAATTAAATGTCTTCATTATATAACTAGGTACATAAGTGCCAGATGAGAAATGTTGATTAAGTGGTAAACGCAAGAGGAAAACGTTTTCGGATCAAAATAAAATTAGAAATGACATTATGAGGACACTGGGTTATTAAAGAGGTTACGATCAACATACAAACTGGGTGACTAAAGAATCGGCCGCCAAATTCCGTGACAAAGTCACAAAACAAAGAATAAGACACGCAGACACGATAAATAAATGCGTCTGCTATTGATTATTGTTCATTTCCTTACATCAAACAATATTGAATTACACATGTCAAAAGATGACTATTTCAACTCTTTGTTTAATTTGATAAAAGTTGAATGGGGGCAAACATCTGACATATTACACGTTGTATTATTGTTGTAAGTCGCGTGTACAGTATAGTACAAAATTAAATTAGAAGCAGTGAACAATATACAGTAGAGAAAGTTTACAACAAATCTAATAAGGGAAATGTCAGCAGGTACAGCAGTCCGTGAGCAATTCGCGTGTGGCTCTGACAATTTGTTGCGCTGTTTGACAATTTTGTTTCTGAACGTTAACACATAATAACAATATAAATTGTACACACACGCATACTTCACAACTGTTATCTGGTACTTTCGTTAAATTTATCATGCAAAAATGTATTGTATCGTGACACGAATTTAATGTTCCCTCCATGCCATGAGATGTTCATAATACGATATTTGTAAGTTTATTTGTACACCAAAGTCGTCCGTCCTTTCAATTATATTTATTTGTATATAATTTGTCAACGTTATGATTAAGACTTTAGAAGGCATATATATTGCTGTTTATATCAGAGCACATGGATGACGAACATTTTCTTGTTTAAATTTGTTTTATGTAATATTTTGTCTTTTGCTCCTAAGTTTTGTATTTAGAAATGGATAAGCATGTAGGATATACCAAACTCTTCATAAAAAGGTGTTCTATATTGTCATGTATTTTTTGTGTGAATTTGTGCGCGTGTGCGGGTGTGATAATCTGTGATTATCATATAGCGATAGCTTCAGTGGTAGTTAACCGATTGACGTGAAACTTTGACAAGGAATTATTTAGGTAAATAGCGTCAATTTGGGTATACTCTGAGGTTCATAACTATTTTAGAAATATGGTTTTTTAAGTAAAGAAAAACTCAATTGTAACTCTTATCAATTATTGGGTAATAAAATTTGTAGATAATTTCCATGCAGAAATTTGCTAAATTATACAGTTTTTCATGAAATTCGTGTATCTGTTTGTTCCATCAATCATGTGACTTGGGCTTAGCCTATCAGAATACACTGAATTCAGTGAGATTCATACGTTGTAGAGCTAGGATGGACACAGTCTGTCTGTAGAAGTTGCAAGGGGAAGTTGTGCCCGGTGAAGAGAGTTGTTCTCTTACGAACGTAGAAATATCGTATACAAAATAAACCGTGGAAATTCTTAACGAAGTTTCGCGTTAAGAACCGAGAGGGTAAAATATTTAGATAAAATTTAAAATATAATACAGTGCTGTTTTCGTGTAAGTTAAGGTATCCGCTTAGGGAACTTAAGGACACTTCAAGATATCGTGGAAGGTGTACATTAAACGCACCGCATTAGTTAATACCCAGATTAATCCTGAGGTTAAGAAAATATAAGATATAAATTAATAATAAACTGTATGAGTGGAATTTATAAGCATTGTGAGTGAACAATTTATGAAAAAACTAATTAATGTTAGCAGTCAAACATAACAACGAGACTCAGTGAAATATCGCCGCTGGAGCCGCCTGCCGTAGAAGAGGACGCCAGGACGAAGGGGACACCAGGAAGGAGTGACGCTGTAGAAGAGGACGACGAGAAGAACAGGACGCCAGGACGGGAGCGACGAGACGAGAGGAGGACGTTGCAGAAACCAAGTAAAATCGATTTATATTATCGAACAATACAAACAATTAATTCTATTATCAATACATGACAATTTAAAAAAACAATATACATCTTTAAAAACTATATTTATGTATATAATAAATAATTTTTCATCTCCTCCATAATAGACTTGTATGTGATTTTTACACACTCACTATATCCTTATTAGTATAATAAAATTTGATCTGTTGCAATATATAATAATTTATTTGATGCAGTTAATAAGTTCAGATATCTGATTGACATGATAGATAATGAAGAGTCTATAAACACGACAATACATGACAGGATAGAAACACCGCAATTACGGACACCAATGAAGTCACGAATTACCAGTTTCAGTTAGTCAGAAAAAAAGAGTTGAAATCAACAAGGTAGTTTCGTACAATAATTCAAGTTGGATTTGTGCATACGCAATAATAATGTTAACTATTAGAGTACCGCACTAATCCGCAACAATCCCCACTTTCCACTAATCTGCAACAATCACTTGATACGCACCCTACAACATCAGCAGGTGCAACTAACTGACTTAACCGGCCATAGCCGTGTATATACCCAGCAGAAGTTCCAGAATACATTTCAATTCTTTTGGCGGCGTGCCGACATAATTTTCTTGCGTAATTAAGAATATTCGAACAGTCTGGAAGATACTTCAGCACAGGGCCTTGACAGAGACACTGAAACCTGTTCGACTAGACGAAATACGTGTAACTGCACCTGACGACTTTCTAAGTGCGCTGTGTAATGTAATTGTAGTAGTATATTGTTACGTAATGCCGAACGTCCGATGGTGTCGTTTGACAAGCTTCTCAACTAGCCAAACGGTGCGTGTTTCTGCCAAGGCCACGCCGAAGTATCCTCTAGAATTTTTGAGTGCTTGTTAAGGGCTCATATTATGCAACCCTGCAGACTATAAATAGCCCACTCCTGCCGCTTAATTTTCAGTTTATGTTGGGCGATTTGTCAACTGACTTCAAGTCGTTGTGTGTTATAATTAGTGCAAAATTCTTTGTAGTTGACATCATTATTGCGTCAAATTTAACTGAAATTATTGTACGAGTTGATTACATCTTTTTAATTGTGATTAATTAAAACCGGTAACTAGTGACTTCATTGGTGTCTATATTTTGTGTTTCACTGTACCATACGACGAACGATCAGGGATAACGTTGTAACAATATTGTACAGTTTTCCATTTTACCTCGAAGACACATAGTTTCCTTCGATATATGCCTTAGTAATCTGCTTTAACAACTTCATAATAACTCCACTTCTTGTAATATCGAAGCGTTATATTAAGTTTCGTTGGTAACAATTAATCAGTTGGACTAATTTCTCAATTTTGCTTATTTTTTTTGTAATTAGATTAACAAGATAATTGATTTTATTACTGTCTAAAACACTCTTCTGACAAAAACTATAAATCTATCACTTTACGATTGTAGCATATAAAACGTAAGGCCTATAATATTAACGTTAAATAAGCCAGCAGCATAGTACTTAGTGCCCTAAAAATGGCCATAAATTATACCAAAAATAGACTATAGACATTGTTATGCAAACTTTATTGTTGTGTGCTTTATTAAGCCTGATGTTCAGCCTGTGAACAAAATTTAGATTGAATACTGATAATTGACTAACGTATTTAAAGAAACGAAATTTTGAGTAACTTATTTCAAGAAGAATATAAACGTGTCATATAAGATTAACTATACTATAATATAATATATAATATTGTTACGACGGTCTATATGATCGTCACATGCTACAGTGAAAAACAAAGTACAGACACCAATTGTAGTCACTAAATCACAAGCTTTAATTTATCGCAGATACATTTCATAATCAACTTGTACAATAATCTCAGCAAAATTTGTCCCACTCAATAATAACTAATAGAATCCCGCATAGTAATAACACAACAATACTTTGTCACAATACTTCGAACCTTACTTGAATAAATCGCCACATAAACTGAACTCTAAGCGGCAGCTGTCGTTGTTTAAATAGATAGCACAAGTGTTCCAGAATAATCCATAATACGCATCAACACTACTCGAAACACTAGAGGGTAATTGACTGCAGCTTTGAACACAGTGCGTGACCGGTGAAGTCTGGAACAGCGTCGATTGTTGACGCATGTTAAGTGCCACGTACGCACACAAACATTACAGCTGGGCTCTGCTGGGATAGCCGAGTAACATGTAGAACCTTCTGGAATGGCGTAACATATTTAATATATTATATAAATGAATGTGTTCGTTTGTGCGTGTGCGTGTGCATAGATACGAGCGTAATTGTAAGAGAATGCATATCTCATTGTATTCACGGGGGTACTGTAAGCTTCCTGCTTTGTTGTTTAATGTATTCCTTGTAGACCGCTTGAGCAATATAATAAAAAATTACACACACAGTGGGAAAGGATGCTGACCTGAAATAGGTCACAGAGAGCGCAATGACCTGGCGTAGCAGGTCACAGTAATGTTGACCTAAAATATAGTCTACCACTACCACAATTAAACATAAATTAAATAATGTTAAACCTCTGTCACTTTGTTTATTTTAAATTATATAATAAAGCAAATTGTCAGACACTGAAATTAAATTACTACAGCTAGCACTTCGTAATATTATTTTTAAATTGAAATAATACCACTTGAATTTAACTGTTTTCAAAAACGTAATGATAATCATTTACGTTATTTACGAGTGATCTAGTACTGTAATCTCATTCCTTTATCAATGTAAATTGACGTTAATAGTACTTAAAGTTGAATATTTAATTATAGTCAACATTTATTAATAAACCTTGTTTTAAGTATACAATAAACTTAGAATAATATTTACATTAATTTTAATTAATATTTACATCAATGCAACTCTACGTACATATTGTATGATAATTTGGAACAAGATGAGAATGTTTACTTGTAGAAAAACTCTTACGTGTTTACAAATAGTAACATATATATCATGCGATGTGTTTGTTCCCGTGTGTGTATCTGTCTGAGCAACGTGTATTTGATTCACAAAGTTATAATATTGTTGTACCGCAACTAACAAGCCATTGTTGCGCGACAACAATGCAGCCAACTAGTATTGTTGTGCAAGGTGAGTTTGCAACCGACACGGCACTTGAGATTCCATCTCGGAGCATTGTTGCCTGTTGTATCACGGTCAGGATGCATTTCGTGCTCTGTGCTCTAGTGAGACTACAACACACACCCGCGCGCCCGCGCTCCAGTATTTCCTTTGATTTCCGTTTTCATTGTAAGCATAACAACTACGTTTCGTATATTACCACCAATATAACTTGACAATTTTTGTAAATTTATTTCATAAAGTTATAAAAATATATTTATTTATCAACAAATTAACAAACTCATTCTGTCTGAAGCTCTCTCGGCCGGCTTCAATGTTAAGCGAACTTCGGCTGTAAGGCCGTGGTCCAAGGTTGTTTGCAGCAATCGTTTCGGTTGTGCCTTTGACGGCCATCTTCGGTGTCACTGACTACTTTGCAGCCTTCTGGTGGCCGTCGAAACATTTGCACCAAACAACCTTGGACCACGGCCTTACAGCCGAAGTTCCCTTAACAGACTTATATCAAACAAAAAATGAAATTTTAAAATTTTACAGCACGAACACGCGAATAAAACCTTCATCTTTCCACTGGCTCAAAAGACGCATGCAGCTGTCCTCGGACTGTCCTCTATCCGTGTCGGGTCGGTCTTGAGCAAGGGCGATGTGAATCCTTAGCTGTTTGAGATCACACAGAACACTCTTTCTCCACCAATTCCTCCAAGGCCTTCCTCTAGATCGCATTCCACCAGGATAATTCTTGTTCTGCTAAAATATACTTCGTAGACTTACACGGCCGGAGTCAATGTTGTTAAAATCCCTTCCCGCGCTCTTTGGCCGTGGTCAATTGTTTTCTAGTAAAACAGACGTTTCGACAATGCCATCGACTGCCATCATCAGCGTAAATTCGAGCTTCGCTAACGTAGGGTGGTAGACGTTAGTGGTAGTGGTAGAGCACCAGCCTTAACCACAGTACTTTGGTTACTAACGTCTACCACCCTACTTTAGCAAAGCTCGAATGTACACTGGATGAGGGCAGCCGATGGCACTGTCGAAACGTCTTGTTCAGCTGTCTTTCATTTTGACTGTCCAGCTGTCTTGCATTCTCAGGACGTGACTTAGCCACTTCAATCTTTGTACCTTAATGAAGGAAGTAATTCTGAAATCTTTATATGATGCATACGATTCTGTGTATTCTCTCCGCCGTCATATTGTATTTTGACATGTTCAGACCTGCAATCTCCCAAAACATTTGTGTTTCTAATCTTGCTAGCAGCAGCTCCGTTGGCAATCTATTAAGGGTCCACGTTTTATCGATGTACGCCACGAATAGTCCAATTAAGATCTTCTACAACCTGAACTACTTCAAATAAATATATTGTAAGTAGGTTTATTTTCACCCTACGCACAGAAATTATTCTGTATTTTTAGAGTTTTTTTTTTAATTTTAAATGAATGTTTTACCAATAGCTGACTCTGTCCGATAAAGAAGAAAGAAAGTTGTTTTACAAAAGTAGATCCAGGACCGAGGTCTCATCTACAATTCTTGTCCCCAATAGGCGAGAAATCTGCTATCTAAAAGACATGACTAAGCCTTCGACGATGAACTGGGTCGGTATCCGGACGGGAATCTGAGACACGTGCAGTTCTAACTCCCTCCGCGGGGTTTGGATTATCCACTGTCTAGGATTTAGCAGCCCACATCATTCCCACAGGTACACAGCTTACGAGACTGCCGCAACAACGTCACATGACCGAAACCACATACAACCTCGAGGGCACACCAAGCATGGTCGAGGGATCCGGATCTCTCCAGGTCGTCCGCCCATGACCGACAGGGGCAATAAGCATGCCTACCAGCCTCTTGGAGCCCTCGATATCCCAAAGATTCAGTTTAGGTACTGGGTGACTAAGAACGGGATATCTCCCACTGACCAAGGATCGACCCTCCATAACAATAGAGAATCTACCAGTGGCAGCCATAGACCCTCTTCCACGCCTGCACGCCCGAGGGCCTTGGTAGAGCCCACCTGTATTGCGCAATTTTGCCCCGCCCTTACCCAGTCGTCCCACAGTGGTGTGCTTGGTTATTTACCGTGCCTAGACCCAAAAATTTTAAATATTATCTGGGAAGTGAAGATTTGCATATACAGCTGTTGAAAGAAAATATGAGACAGAAAGGCGTGATATGGATGATTTCCGAATGCAATGATGGTCTGGGGAAACCAGATGAAAGAAGGAGAAAAGGAAAGCACTTGTTATCTGAGGATGTATTCAACAGAGGAAATGAGGAACTGAGAGGACTGCACGACAAAAACGTAGTGGGAGGCAAAAGTCGAATAATAGAATTACTTATTGAAAACTGGAAACTAAAAAAAATAAAAGTAGTTGTGTTTGAACTAATTAATTATAGTGTATAACAATTGGTGGAGCACAAACAGTGGGGGGGGGGCAGACAACTGTCTGTTGTGGATGAAAACAATAAAATGTGTTTTTATTGTTGCCAGTTACGAATTGTTGACAATGGTTTGTTATTAAAGTGTTTAATATTGTGTCCTAGGCAGTTGAAAACTTGCTCACGTTTGTAATCGTACACTTGTATACGAGAGTTCTCCTTATTGAAACTATTACTAAAGTTGAGAGTATTATAGCATCTGGTGTTTAATTATTTATTTCAGTGTTTAAAGACCACTCCTCCTTCTAACTATATAATAAAAGGACCAATTACATTTTTTTGATGTGTTATCACAAGCCACTATTAATAATTTGATACTTTCTACGGAGAACGTTTATGTTCTATTATATGTGATCTTGTGTTGAGAAAAGACTGTATTAAATTAATATATGGCTTATTCCTCAGATCCTAGACTAAAAGGTACAAGTTTGCCAACCCTCACTAATTATCAGGAAAATAAAATTACTTGCTCCTAACAACAAAATCAAAACGTCTCGCTGATTTGTCTGCTGAGAACCCAAAATTTGTTCACCACTTTTAGATAATGTTGTATTCTTCTCCGGATGTAAGTGTCGTAAAATTAAATTTACACCAACATTTTTCAAACCAAGAAAGGTTTTACGTTGTATTAAAATATTTCCTTATGTAACTTACCAGTGTATTGTATTTATATATAAAATAGATATACAACTTGTGCCGCTTAACTCATGTTGTTGTATAATATTAATTAACCAACAAAAGTTTTAAATAATCGTATGAAAAGTATTGTACCCTATACCCTACATAACTGTCAGTCATAGTATGTCATTACATATTGTACAGAGACTGTATTGAAGCAGAACTGTAATCTCGTCTTAACTGACACTGCATCATCAGATCACGTCTACAGCGTGACTCAAGTAGAGAGAGAGAGAGAGAGAGAGAGAGAGAGAGAGAGAGAGAGAGAGGGGGGGGGGGAGAGAGGGAGAGAGGGAGAGAGAGAGAGAGAGAGAGAGAGAGAGAGAGAGAGAGAGAGAGAGAGAGAGAGAGAGAGAGAGAGAGAGGTTTAAAGCCTATTAGTGCCCTTAGGGTGTGAGTGTTGTGCCTCTCTGTAGTCGGCTGCTTAACGTTTAATCAAATATGCATTATGTGGTCGTCAATGGGATTTGTGGTCGCCGCTGGGATTCGCCGATAGATTAGTTGGAATGTCAGTACATATAGTTATGACGGTAATTAATCTAATAATGTAATTAATAATTATGCTATTATTAACAATTACAATGTGTTAGATTAAATTAAAATTATGACAATAATTAATTACAATAAAAATAATTTAAATTAATAACAAAAAATAATAATAATGTTAATAATATGAAGAATAAAAAGAATGAAGAAGAAGAAGAAGAAGAAGAAGAAGAAGAAGAAGAAGAAGAAGAAGAAGAAGAAGAAGAAGAAGACGAAGACAAGAAGACGAAGACGAAGACGAAGACGAAGACGAAGAAGAAGAAGAAGAAGAAGAAGAAGAAGAAGAAGAAGAAGAAGCAATAATTTTAATCATAACAATATGGTCTACCATATTATTGTAATCCGCATACTAAAGACATAAGTTTCTATACATAACTTGTAATACTCATTTTAAAACATCTTTTTTGCCTTTGCTCTGCTCGTCTTTATGCATAATTTATTTATTATCAAATTGTTTCAAGTAACAAGTTATTATAACTTGTAATTTATTTAGTTTTCAATTGTTGTGGAGTTAGTGGTTTTTACAACGTTGTTTACTTACTCAAACAATAAGTACATTATAATTAATGTAACATTATAACAGTGTACAACACTGATCATGGTGTTAGGATGGAACTTCTCTAACACACCAGGTGCCATGTAACTTCTCTTCTTGTATAATCCAGATGGCAAAAGAAGACGAGTGACACTACAGCAGAGATGGTAAGCTGGTGTGCAGTGACATGCACAAGGGGCTGAAATCCGTAATAGGGAAATGATTGCAATGAACAGAGATCGTTGGCAAGAACTCTTTTAGCAGATCACAATCCTGCATGAGTTGTATGCATGAGCCCCTACTATTATAATGTTGCGACGGGCTAACGTATGGTATAGTGGTAAACAAAATACAAGACAACAATGAAATCACTAAGAACATCACCACAAGGTTACAAACTTTCATAAACCGTTGTCTGAGGTACACAATGAGAATTTGGTGGCCCAAGACTATCTCGAAGAGAGATTTATGGGAGGCCACAAGTCAGAGTCTCATCCAACTACAGATAAAGAGAAGAAATGGAGGTGGATCGGTTACATCCTGAGAAGACCACCAGAAAATATCGCTAGGTAGGCATTGAATTGGAATCCGCAGTGTAGCCGCAGACTTGGAAGGCCGAGGAACACCTGGAAGAGGACTATGGAAAAGGAGCTGGCTGGTGTCAACAAGACATGGAGGGAGATGAAGGCCCTGGCAATGGACAGAAACTTCGCTGGAAGAATGGACGCTGGAAAAATTTCGTCGAAGCCCTATGTTCCATCTAGGAATTTAAGGACTTAATTCAAGTAAGTCAAGTCAATGAAGTCACTAATAACACGCTTTAATTATCACAATTAATAATTTGTAATCAACAAGATAGTCTCTTACAACAATTTAAGTAAAAATTGTCCACACACAATAATAATAATGTCAACTATAAAGAATTCTTCACTAATTATAACACAACAAGAGTTCTATACAAACACTCGATCCGCACTAAAGAAATAGCTCAACACCACTGAACTAACAAGCCGGCTGCTATGGCTCTAACGCCTTCTAGACATCTTCCATCCTCGATGTGCACGCCACTTATACTAAAATTTTTACTGGACAAGGATTGACGTTTTTCTGCAAGTGAGTGGGGAAGTGGTGTTTAGAGCGGTCTGATTGGCGGAAACTGTACAGCACAGTGTTGCCAAATCGTACTTGTTGTTCCGCTGTTTGTGCGTTACCACGTGCGCATAGTAAGTTGAACAGTAGGCCTAATGCCTACTTCTGTTTGATGTAAGTGAAATTTAACAGTTTTAAAATTTACAATATTATCATATTTTAGTTCATTTGCATGATTTAGTTTTAGTCGTTATTAGTCTAATATTCAGAAGTGATTTTGTGGTAAAATTTAAGTATTTAGTGTACTAAGTGATAGTGATTGTTAATATTATCCATTAATATTGGCTATTAATATTGGACTGGCTATGTCCGACGCCAGTACGAGTGCTTCAGCCATACGCAAGACAAGAAAAAGGAAAGTATTTAATGGACAGGCAAGACAACTTATCTGTTCAGTACGTGAATATTTTGAAAAAGAAAAAGGAAACGGGGGGGGCGTTAATTTCCATTAATAAAATTTTAGAGCGTACAGCTGCCGCATGCGAAGTAGAGAAGAACCTTACAGTACTGTTACGAAATCACAGAACAATCTACGTGTTTATCGAACGTTCTAGAGGGATCCGGAATGTAATGCGTGTGACGTTCGTGACTCTCGACGCATTTAGCTAGACTGTGTGTGCCAGAAGCCGGGCGAACTGTTTCAAGGCCGCAATTAATTTCGCCGTACACATGGGCGCTAACACGCAGTATGGAATAATCTAGTAATTTGGGGCGGTATAAATACCAGTACTCAACGACGTTCAGTTCAGCTTATTGTCGGGCGATTACAAGTGATTATCGGGCGATATTACTGTGTGCGTTCAAGTGGTTATTAGTGAAGTGTTTAGTAATCGGGGGGGGGGGATAATTGTAATAAAATTGTGTTTAATATTAGTGGACATTTTATTGCGTGTGACCAATTTTTAATTGATTTGTTGTAAGAGACTGTGTTGTTAATTAAGAACTGTTTAACTGTGAAAATTAAAGCTGGTAATTAGTGACTTAATTGTTGTATTGTATTTTGTTTCCACTGTATCTACGACGATTAAGTAGACCTCGTAACAGTACGTACAGGAAAAGAGAAACACGATCTTCTCACTGATTTTAGTGATACAGAGCCCATGTTTCAAACACCTAATAAAAAATGAAATATAGACAAAAGAGTTACGAAGTTAGATTCTTTCCAAGAAAATGCTACTTCGACAGCACATTTATAGCTACTTTTGAAGAAAAAAACATCCAACAATAAATAAACTTCATAAGTCGTTAGCAGCAGCTGATCTTTTTGCCGGTAGTAAATCATCTGTTAGGAAAGTAATGCAAAATATCGGTTTTAAGTTTACAAACATTTCGGGCAGAAAAGTTCTTATGCAAAGTGAAAATGTAGTTGCTTCACACTGTAGATTTCTACGAGAAATTCCAACTAAATCTATTGAAGACATAGTCTGGTTAGACGAAACATGGATAAATATAGGTCACAGTTTACGAAAAGGCTGGACAGATGATACTGTGGAAGGAACAATGAAAATACCTTTAGGACGAGGGGGTAGATATATTATTGTACATGCTAAGACATCAAAAGGTTTCATACCTAACTGTTTTTATGCCTTTAAGTCAGAGAAAACGAGTGACCTCCACGAAGAAATGAACTCTGAAAACTTTACCAAGTGGTTCACAGACTCGTCACTAAAAAACCTCACAGTGGCGTCAACTATTGTAATGGATAACGCCACTTATCACTCGGTTATATACGACAAAGCGCCAGCATTAGCTACACGTAAAGAAGAAATTATTCACTGGGGAAAGAAGAAATTATTCATGAACATACATTTCTACCACTGTTAGTATGAAAAAAGCAGAGCTGTTGGAGCTGGTGTCTGGTTGTAAACCCCGATTTCCGGAATACGTAATTAACAAAGTAGCGCAAGAACATGGTCATAAAGTAGTAAGATTACCACCGTACCATCGTCATTTTAACCCTATTGAGTTAATTTGGGTACAAGTAAAGGGATATGTAACAAGAAATAATAAGACTTTTACAGGAACTGAAGTAGGAAAATTGATACGCGAGGGTATTACAAATGTTACTGCAGACGTTTAGGGAAAAGCAGTGATGCATACAAAAAAAGCGATTGACGAAGCATGGAGCAACAAGAAATATTAGAAGACGCCGTGGAACAACTGGTAATAAATTTGGGCACAGAATCCAGCAACTCGGGTGACTCTGGTAGCGACATAAGTGGTGTAACACCTTCACACTAACGGCACAGGCGGAAAACTACAGACAGATAATAACAATTTTATTTTCAGTTTTGTTTTTATGTTAAAAGTAATAAAAACAAAACATTGCCTCTTGTTTTGCTGTTATATTTTTTATTATTGTAAATTTTTACTTTATTTACACATATTTATACACTAAGTTGATGACTGCACATTGTCATATTTATCGTTAAATCAAAAAATTAAAGATACTGAACATTTGAAGTTAATTAAAAAAAAACACTGAAGTTAATTAAGTTCTAGTTTATTATTCTCGTAAGAAATCACATTTTTAGTTTATGAATTATCTGTAGTTACAACTGAATAAATATTCGTTTTCAAGTAGGTGGATACATATTTAGTCTGCGCGTACTGGATTTGTTTTGTCTGCGCGAATTATGTTTTGAATGAATGCAGTAACGAAACTTACGCTTGGGGGACATTCAACAGAAACACGTGGTTACGAAGTGGCAACATGGTGATGACATCATTGCAAACGTCAAACCCTCTCCTGTAAAAATTTTATTATAATGCTGACGCTAATGCGTATTTCAAGTGGCCTCTTGAAGATCTAGAACAAACTTGAACGCGGCCTCGACTGAGGTAACACCTGGCTATTTGGGTGCATGAGTGCAGGGGGGGACTGGAAGGAAGCTCTCAGCTGTTCTACGCTGTTCGATAACATTATCGTTACAATAATGATAATAATAATAATAATAATAATAATAATAAGAAGAAGAAGAAGAAGAAGAAGAAGAAGAAGAAGAAGAAGAAGAAGAAAAGATCAAAGTTATCATTTGTCAGAGTTAGTTTTAGAATAACTCACGTTTTTGTATATTGGGTAAATCTGTAGACACGCAAGAACGAGTGAGAGTACCCCCCCCCCACACACACACACACACAACCTACTCAATTGAATTAGTGTCAATAATATATTGGTTGAAAACTTCATATTGTTACTAATGATAATGTGATATATTTATAATACAAACACACTTATTGCTTACTATGGTACCTATAATCTCAATCTCCAGTTGTGGTGTATTCATTGTTCATAACCTAAAGATATCACACATATGATTTATAATAAAGTTTTAATTACTCACATTAATAATTTCGGTCACAGACCATCGTCAGGACATATGCACTGTGCACTCGCGGTCACAGTGTTGTAAAACAGTTAAACGAATTCATAAACACTGACTAATGATCGTTAAACGTACGTTTGTGTCAAATGTTTTTCGAGAACTCAAGACACAAACTACGTTTCACGATCATTAGTCAGTGTTTATGAATTTGTTTAACTGTTTTACAACATTGTGACAGCGACTGCACAGTGTATATGTCCTGACGATGGTCTATGATCGAAATTATTAATGTGAGTAATTAAAACTTTATTATAAATCATATGTATGATATCTTTAGGTTATGAACAATGAATATAATCACAATAGAAGAGTCATATTGTTATTGCAATAAAATTAGTTCAATATAGTAAAGCATACGTGACATTTTTTCAAGAAAATAGGACAATGCACTGTTGATTGTCGTCAAACAAAACAATTATAAAGGTCTGATGGAAACAACGGTTCCGAGTAATTGTCACATTACACGCAAAACATCGATAACAGCAAGTGGAATTTGCGCTGGTACGAACAGACAGACTGATCCCAATTCAAATACAGTAATCTTTTCCATTTTAACGTTGTTGTCAAAACAACAAAAAGTATACTACGCGCACTTCGTGCTAAATAGCACTTTGTATTATTGGAAAATATTTTTGCAAAGTTTTTTATTATTATAAGTGTATAGATGGTATAAATGATGATTGTTGTAAAAACGTTTTAAGTGCGTATTTGCGTGTGCGTAATGCTTGTAGAATATCAGTTTTAGAAACGTATTGTGCACACACTCATAATGCCGACTTTGTCGTGTTTACTGGCTAAACTGCTACTTGTCATGTTCCGGAAGAGGTGTTTCCGCCATTTTCAACTCCTAAACCACGACAAGTAGCAATTCAACAAGAAAACAAGACAAAGTTGGAATTACAGGTTGTGGATTCTTCTTCTTCTTCAGCGGCGCGACAACCCATTACTGTGTCAAGACCTCCTTTATCACCTTCCGCCAGTTGTCCTGGTCAAGTGCAGCCGCTCTACAGTTCCGGGTCCTAAGGATATGGCGCGCATCATAATTCACACCGTCTTCCCAATGTAGTTTGGGTCTACCAACTCTCCTGGTGCCATAGATCTGTTCCGTGAGTGGCTTTCTTGGTATTTCATTCTCTCCCATTCTGATCACGTGTCCAGCCCACCTGAGTCTACCAAGTTTTATAATTTTCACAATATCTGGTTCATTTAGAAGAGTGTTAAGTTGTTGGTAAGTCCTTCCCCTCCATTCACCTCCCACACATATTGGACCAAAAATGCTGCGGAGGATTTTGCGTTCATGAACCAGGAGGCTCAGACTTTCTACAAATGGTGCAGGTTTCAGAACCATAGGTGAGAACTGGGCGGATCAGTGTTTTGATACAGAAGCAGCTTGATGCTCCTGGCAATTGTTCTGCTCTGGAACAGGGGTCTGAGACTAAAGAAGCACCTATTACAGGTCGTGTTTTAGGACGCGAAAATGGTGGAACACTGAAAGGCCTCGTCCGGAACATGACAAGTAGCAGTTCAGAGAAAAACACGACAAAGTTCGAATCACAGACACTGCTAATTCAAATAACAAGATGAACATAACGTAACTGTCATGACGTAAGTCAACTATTTTTCCTAGCGTTTTATATTGTTACGACGGTGTCACTGACCGTCGTATGGTACAGAGAAAAACAAAACAATAAAATCACTAATTACCAGTTGTAATGAGTCACAAAAAACAATATGAAATCAAAAAAGTAGCCTAACCTCGCACAATAATTCGAGTTAAATTTGTCCAAACGCAATAATAATGTCAACCATTAGAGTTTTGCACTAATTATAACACAGTAATCACTTTTCACAATAACAACTTAATCCGTACTGTACAATCTCGCCAGGTGTAAATAATTTCTAAGCCGGCCGCTGGTGCTTATATAGGCCCCGCAGGTGTTCCAGAATAACTTTTCATTATTTTGGCGGCATTGCCGGCATAATGTACGTTGTTACAACAAGTGCTCTCGAACAGTCCGGAAGCTACTTACGTACGCGGCCTTGACAAAGATACTGGACTTGCTCGGCTAATCGAGAAACGTGTAAAACGTTTACGTAACTGCACTTTGTGACTTTTCGAGAGCGTGACGTAATTGTCGTAGCATATATTTTTAATCCTAGAACTGGGACTCTGGGAATCCTAACACTGGGACTCTGGGAATCCTAACACTGGGACTCTGGGAATCCTAACACATATCGAGCTTTTCCATACATAATGTGTTACGTAGGCTTAGGCGGCCGGAGTCAACTTGGTTAAAATTAATTTCCGGGGTCTTTGGCCGTGGTCAAAATTTTCATTCAAAACCAGACGTTTCGGTAGTGCCATCGACTGCCACCTTCAGTGAAAATCGAGTACGCTAACTTGACCACAGTACTGTGGTCACTAACATATACCACCTGACGTTAGCGTACTCGATTTTCACTGAAGATGGCAGTCGATGGCACTGCCGAAACGTCTGGTTTTGAATAAAATTTTGACCACGGCCAAAGACCCCGGAAAGTAATTTTAACCAAATTTACCATACATATTTTGGTTTTTGGCGGTCTTGGTTAAACAGGATATCGTAGTATAGATGTCAAAATGATCAAATATTTAGACTATATTACCACTTACGTGTGCATTTCTATAACGCTACAAGTTTTTACTTCCATGTTCCTTAAGGAAATGGAAGTATGGTGATGGCAAAAAAAAAATCGTGTTCGAGATAATTGCAGATTCTGATTGTACTACCCTCAAAACATGAAAAAAAGGCATTTCTCGAAAAGTGTCTGTGTGTCTGTCTGTCTGTCTGTCTGTCTGTCTGTCTGTGTGTAGATTTTTTTTTGGCAAAAGATAAGAGCCGCAAATTCAAACAGAATGAAATAATTTTTTGCATACAGCCCTAAATTATAGAGTACTCAAGACTTGTTGTTTTTGGTGAAGATTGATTAAGGGAAAGGGATAGTTTACCTGCAATCTGTTTTGTTTTAAAAAGGGTAATTTTGTCTATGACGAACGATAACTGCCGTAAGTTCAAACAGAATCAATTAATTTTTTGCATACCGTCCTAAATTATAGAGAACTCAAGGTCTGTTGATTCTGCTGAAGATTAGTTAAGTGAAAGGGGTAGTTTACCTGCAACATTTTATGTTTTAACAAGGGTAATGTTTCTATGCCGAACGATAACTGCAGTAAATTCAAAGAGAACCAAATAATTTCTTGCAAACGTTCCTGAATTATAAAGAACTGAAGGCCTGTTGACTTTGGTGAAGATCGGTTAAGGGAAAGGGGTAGTTTACCTACCACCTTTAATGTTTTAACAAGAGTAATTGTTTCTATGACGAACGATAACTGCCGCACATTCAAACAGAATCAAATAATGTTTTGCATGTATCCTTGAATTGTAGAGGACTAAAGACCTATTGATTTTGGTGAAGATCAGTTAAGAGAAAGGCGTAGTTTACCTGCAACATTTTATGTTGTACCAAGAGAAATTTTTCATGACGAACGATAACTGCCGTAAATTCAAACAGAATCATATAACTTTTTATATATATGCCTGAGATGTAGAAGACTCAAGGCCTATTGATTTTGGTGAAGATCGGTTACGGGGAAAAGGTAGTTTACCAGAAACATTTTTTGTTGTAACAAGAGTAAAGTACTTAATTTTGATAAATAAAGTATCCTGATAAGAAGATCTTAATAATCCACTGCAGAAACGTAGATGAAATATCTATAAATGAAGATAATTTTTTTATGTGTACTACGTTATCGGCAACAAAGTAGTAGTTTGTTGTTAAAATTCCTTCACGGCCTGTTTGGCCGTAGTCCAATGTTTTCTGCAAATCCAGACGTTTCGGCAGTGCCGTCGACTTTCATCTCAGTGCAAATCGAGTGAAAACGTGAGGTGGTATACGTTAGTGACCACAGTACTGTGGTTTAAGGCTGAAACAATAAGTGGAAAGAAGTAGTTTCTATGGAAAAATTTCATTTCGTAAATGATTTTTAATATAAATCTTAGAACATGGAAGTCATGTATGGTTCTGCATACCGATATTTTCAACAACTTTCGTTGTAATATTAATTTAATTAGAATAAAATCCCTTTGATGTATACATTGTTGAGTTGGCTGAGTTTTTATTTGTAATAACAACATGCAGCTTTCGTTTTTAAAATCTGAACAGCGCGATCGTGATAAGTGGATAAAAAGAATTATAAATATTTCTCGCTGATGGGTTGTACATCGTAAGGGTTGCTATTGTTTGCTGTATTTTGTAGGTGCTGCTTTTGGATCTAAGAACAGTAGCAATTGGAGACAAGAGACAAATGGAAACAGCGCTGTTTCATGTAATATTAAAGACGTTTCATTGCATTCATTGTATGAGAGCGCGTCTTGGGAAATTAAGGGGCTCCTGGATGTGTAACACGCACACAAAGGGGCCTCCTTACATAGAAGCCGCTGTTTGTACCTCTAATGTTAGTGCCGTTTAGTTAACAAAAACTGGCTATTTGTTCAATTTGTAACAATCGGTTTTTTAATTCTGTCCGAGAACTTTATGAGAACTTTGGTTCACGGCCGGCTTCAGTGTTATGAGAATTTTGGTTTTGCCGGGCTGTAAGGCCGTGGTCCACGGTCGTTTGGTGCACGAACTTACAGCACGGCAAACCGAAGTTCTCGCAACAAAATTGCTTATTTGTTGAGATTATTTGTCTCCTACTGCCTGTAAAATAAGAACTGTATTAATTATTAAGATTATTATACGCGTTGTAAGGAAGTGGTCTGCCGTAATATTCTCTTTTCCGATCGACGTTATAATCAGACGTTTCGGCCTCAACTCTGGACGCCATATTCAATGGTTGGTTTCTGGAACAACTGACAAGATGTGCGTCAGTAAACCACACTGCTGTGGCAAAGGCTGAGTGGTCCCAAAAGGACTGTCTTATATAAACGTTTAGAGTGTTCACGAAGTTAGCTGAAAATCACCAACAGCCAATCAGAAGCAAGTGCAACTGTATAGGTCGAGCAGTGCATGATACCAAATCCCTATGTAATGCGAGGCTAAACGTTTAGAGTTTTCACGAAGCTAGCTGAAAATCACCAACAGCCATTCAGAAGCAAGTGCAACTGTATAGGTCGAGCAGCGCATGATGCCAAACCCCTATGTAATGCGAGGCTAAACGTTTAGAGTTTTCACGAAGTTAGCTGAAAATCACCAACAGCCAATCACAAGCAAGTGCAACTGTACAGGTCGAGCAGTGCATGATACCAAACCCCTATGTAATGCGAGGCTAAACGTTTAGAGTTTTCACGAAAGTAGGGGGAAAATAAGGGTTCTAACGCAACACAATGTCAACTAATAGAGTCCCGCACCAATCACTTTCACTTTCTACTGGACCACAGCATCCACGACTTTTTCGCGTATATGCCGCCTTTCGCGAGCCTAAATCACTTTCACTTTCTACTGGACCGCGAATTTCCGCGAATAAATTTTTTTATTTTTTTTTAATTTGATATTTTTATTTTTTTAATTAAATTGATTTGCATATCTGCGAATATATGCCGTTTTTCGCGAGCCTAAATCACTTTCACTTTCTACTGGACCGCGAATTTCCGTGAATACATTTTTTTAATTTGATATTTTTATTTTTTTAATTAAATTGATTTGCATATCCGCGAATATATGCCGCCTTTCGCGAGCCTAGATCACTTTCACTTTCAATCAGCTGGACCCGCAGCATCCCAAATGGACCACCCGCATCCGCAAATATATTTTTTTTATTTTTTAAATAACGCTGATTTGCATATCAGAGGTGGGTGGTGGGTGGGTGGTTCCGACTTGATGAATTATAGTGTATATATTAAATATATGATCAGGATTACCAACCTGCATGAGTTCGAATTTGTTGTATGTTATAATGTATATTAAATCTATATGATCAGGTTTACCAACCTATGCAGGGTTCAAACTTGATATGTGTATTATAGTGTATATTAAAATATATGATCAGGTTTACCAATCCTGTATTATTGTGTGTATAGAACAGATCTGCCAACATTTTGCTTCGGTGGGAAATTCAAACTATATGAGCAACGCATTCGCCAGAATCTGAGACTCGAGAGAGTATGTTTGTCGTGCATGCTTTATTTTTTATTCGCTCGCGTCATCCGTATTTAAAGTTCGCTACTTCCAGTACACATGGTCTCTGTAACAGATTTGGTCTCCAACAGGTGTGATTCGAACGGTAAGAGTTAAATATAGTTTACAGACGATTGTAATTTTAAAAATTCATTTTTGCATTAAATATATATATATCGTAAACAATGAAATAATAATATTTCGTCATTGTAAGATTTTAATAAAACAATTATCAGTTTAAATTCTCTCTCTCTCTCTCTCTCTCACACACTTGTTGTGTATGTTTCTCTCTCTCTATGTGGTCAGTACCGCGCGCATGTATATAAAATTAGAAAGTTTATATTTATTCGACAAATATTAACGCCCTCTCTATCTCTCTCTCGCTCGCAGACGTCGGAAGCAATTCGAGGTCATTGACATGACTTTACACTGACACATTGCAGTCTCTCACTCTCTCTCTCTCTCTCGCTCTCTCTCTCTCTCTCTCTCTGGGTTAAGCTGGTGTTGTACGTTACTAAAATCATAGCAAATATTTTCATTCTAAGCATGTATTACTGTTTAGTAATAATTACAGCCCCAACAAAGATATATAAGTTTGTGTACATGGATTGTATATTGCAAGTACGGAATTATTATTTAAATCCGATATCTGTTTTTATTAAAATCATACAATGTCAAAAGAGGATAGTTGTCTGTTACGAACCAGTACTAACTCTCCTATATGGCCGTCGCTCGCATCATCCGTATTTAAAGTTCGCTACTTCCAGTACACATGGCCTCTGTAACAGATTTGGTCTCCAACAGGTGTGATTCGAACGGTAAGAGCAAGAACAATATGAACAAGGTCAAGGACATTATATGTCTAGTATCCCTCCTCAGACGCTGGTGTTACTTTGTGTCATAAAATCTCGTGGCACTCAAGATAAGAGACAATACGTTTGCAAAAAACGACAAAATTGAACTTCTGGAAACAAAATTGTACGGTTTGTAAGTAATATCGACAACACAGGTCAGCATTTTTCAGTCATTGACAGATAAAGGGATCGTCACATTAGGACTACTGACTGCTAAATCCAGTAGTACAAGAACTTAGATATTTGTTGAATCAGTAGCAAAAATGTTAGATCTACTGTTTTCAGCGTACATAGACATTTGATAATATTCCATTTTGGTTGTATTCGTGAAGCCATAGTGTAATGGCTGTCCTTGGAAGTCATGTAACCCTTAGTGTTTGTGCGGGAATCGTAGTCGGATTTTAGTTTCTGTCATGTCTTTCGTCCGTTTGTGTGCAGGTTGTCTTTACAGTCATGAAAATCATTTCAAGAGGTAAGCCGCATTGTATTGTTCGCGTACCGTGAGCATATGCGGTGGTGATTGCTGTACAAGAATTCTACGGACTGATGTGTTACAAAATTAGCGTGGTAACCAAGTTCTATGACATAGAGCGCGGGTTTCTCCGTACAATTGTGTAACGTCGCGTAGCATTTTTGTGCGATGTTAAGCGACCTATAAAACGTAATGAACCTGTTGTGCCATGATGACGGAGTTGCACAGATGCGTGTGATAATAATAATATAAAGAGGTCGCGTGCTCAAACATTATTATTATTTCGCCTTTGACATGCTCCTTGTCAGTCTGTAATTTAGAGGTAGCGAATCTTTTGCCATTCTTCTGCCGATGATAAAATGTTCTCTGTAGAGTTATTCGTCAAGTTGTTGGTGTAACAATAACATGGTGTAAGCTACCTCTCGTTTATCCATGAGAATGAGTGTTCGGTGTCATCTGCCGTGAGGGTAAATAGCGCCTTATTTTCGCTATTATTTACAACGGTACGGCTAAAATACTAGTAAGCGTAATCAAAAATTACTTCCTACCCTGCTAACAACATCAATGGATGCATTTTGAGTACGTGGCTATGAAAATGATCCGGACACAGGTTATGTCAGGTTGTAATAAGTTAGGCCTCTCCAGTTCTATAATTTTCTACAAAAAATTAGCTTTTGTTTCCGATTAAGTATCTCCATTTTAATTACTTTTAACACTACACTGAAAAGTTTGTAGTTGTGGGTAGAGGAAAAAATATCAGGAAAGGTATCCGTAGTATGTCATACGATAGTGAAGGAAAGATTTCATCGATATTTTGACATGTTCTCTCGCATATGTTATAGGTTACAGTGGATATGAGATTCGGTTAGAACATGTGCACACTAAATAGGTAATTGTAAGGAAAATAAGAAATTACTGTAATAGGTAAGTTGTTCAGTACTACAGGAGTAGAAAAATATTTTCATATTCATCATTGTCGTAAGGAACTCACACCCTGATGGAAGGACACACAAGGTGCAGTACAAAAATCCTCCCAGAAGGTCCTTCCAGAGGGCGACTGACTGTACGCTATCATTAAAATTATACAAAACCACTGCTGTCCTGATTCAGATGTACGACAGTGAGGAATATAAGCGAGACATGTCTACAATTTGAAGCAGCTGAAGTGCTTTCTCTGAGAAGAGTCAAGGGTTCCACACAGTTGGACAGAACGACTGCATTCGGAACGAGCTAAACGTCTATAATCCGAACCAGCGAATAGACGATTACAGATTAAAATGGTGGGAACACGTCGACGGAATGGACGAAAACAGGCAAGCAGTCCAGCGGGCAAGTGTGACATTAGAAGTCGTGGAACGTGAGAACAAATTTATGTGACTTTACCGAGACGGAACAACCATTTATGTCTAAACCATGAAATGAAGAAGCAGAAGAAGAAACGACGTAGTTCGTTTTGTCGTTATTTGGTAGTTGTTGCCTAGCTATGCAATAAATTATTACCTTCAACTAAAGGAAATTCTGATTTTTATGTAGTCCTTCGACAACGCAGGCTTTACATTGTACCGAGCAACACTCCGCGTGCTTTTACGGAAAATGTAACATGCGCATGCAATAACGTCACTTAAGCTGCTAGTTGGACATGTTTATGACAGCAGTTTCATGGGATGATTTGAACGGTTTGTTTCATCGAAAACTGTCTGCAGGCGAACATATATTTCTGATGTACACGGTTATGTAAACAGAATAGAGAACATGAACTATCAGCCCAAGTAACCTACAATAAATATTATATTTAATCGCTTTTCGTTATAACCGATATGAAATGCCACAAAATGACTACAATTATTGCGTATAACGGAGGATTTATGCCAGCTTTAAATAACAGAAGATTTATCTGAATGGTCAGGCGGCACTAAACGTAATTTCGATTCGTTCCAACGTGTCGTTATTTACCGGTTTAAATACTATGTATTCCACAGCGTTGTGATTTATACAGTAAAAGTGATAACGAAAACGAAACGTCGGTCGGAACGGTTAATTAGGCAGCATAATGGTAGGCGATTTGACACGTACGGACAAGTTCATGACAGCGGCGGCGATGATTATTGTACGTAAGAAGAAATGTAAATGAGCTGTGGAGTCATGACGGCTGTGCACATCAATTGCTTCACAACAATGCGGACTACACCGTTATCGTACAACAATGGCTTTATACAGTGATTATTGTTGTATTGATTTTTATTCAGCGATTGTCGAAGCCTTTCAGTTTTCTTTGTCTGTTTAATTTCAGTTGAAGCTAATTCGAAGCGATTGCCTGTTACATTTCGTCTTGTCGTCTTTACATTTCCTTAGTGTAACACATAGTTTTGTTTTGTGGCACGCGTATTATCTTCAGAAGAAGGTCCGTTAAATTTATTTTTTAAGACAAACCTTAATCCCACGTCACCGGATTACATATGACCTATGATGTTGGAATCGTTGTTAATTAACACGTAGACCGATTTGTATTGGTTAATTTGTAGGCGTGTTGAATTTGTTTAATAAAGGACTTGTCGGAAAATTTCTTTTCCGACCACAACATTAATCCTTTGCGTCAATTATTTGGTCATTAAGTAGTTTTATCAGTAAGTAAAATTTCGTCATTTCTTGAAGTGTTGTTTATAAAAATTCCATATGCGGCAATTACAGTAATTTACAATGCAAAAGCGATGTTGTAAGTAATCTTACAGTTATAATTTTAAATTCTTTTTTATACAAAATTATTAAGAAATTTTAAATAAAATATTTAGTATCTAAATTTAAACAATACATGTGTATGTATTTAAATAAAATATTTAGTATCTAAATTTAAACAATACATGTGTATCTAGTAACGTAGTAAAGTTATTGAAATAATAATATTGTGGTTTGGAAAATTGTTCACTGCTAGTCGGCAAAAATGAATTATTCAGTCGGTGAAGTAGTAGGCCTATGATTGCAGGGTAGCGCGTGTTTAAAGTATACCATTATTTTAATATTTCTGTATTTTCTTACTTCTGTTTTTCATTTTGACGTTTATTTGTTTTATTTACTTTATGCTATTACAATTTAGTTTATACGAGAATGTAAAAGCAACAAGCAAACCAGCACTCTTTTATGAAGCCATAGTTTAATTTATTTTATCATTTTATTGATACGTGTATCAAGATTGTACGTGTTTGTTTTTAATAAATTTATTTTCTGCTTTTCTGCATCCTCCAATTTGCAACACGAGTTTATACTAAGTGCTGACAGAAATGGAAATCGACAAGAAATATCTCGCAACATAAATTGAGCTTGGCGTTTGAGGCTGACGGTAGTTATCTGATTTATATGCATTTACATCCAGTGGTTGTAGTAACTTGAAAATAAATATGAGATTGTTGTGTAGCGTGCGTAAAGTAGGCCTACCACTGGAGACCTGTCATTAAGCGGACCAGTGTGGCACGTGATTCTATCTTTAATCAGATTTGGAAAGAAATATTTTTATTGGCTATGTTGAGAGAATGCACACTGCTAGTCGGCAAAAATGAATTATTCAGTCGGTGAAGTAGTAGGCCTATGATTGCAGGGTAGCGCGTGTTTAAAGTATACCATTATTTTATAATTTCTGTATTTTCTTACTTCTGTTTTTCATTTTGACGTTTATTTGTTTTATTTACTTTATGTTATTACAATTTAGTTTGTACGAGAATGTAAAAGCAACAAGCAAACCAGCACTCTTTTATGAAGCCATAGTTTAATTTATTTTATCATTTTTATTGATACGTGTATCAAGATTGTACGTATTTTGTTTTTAATAAATTTATTTTCTGCTTTTCTGCATCCTCCAATTTGCAACACGAGTTTATATTAAGTGCTGACAGAAATGGAAATCGACAAGAAATATCTCGCAACATAAATTGAGCTCGGCGTTTGAGGCTGACGGTAGTTATCTGATTTATATGCATTTACATCCAGTGGTTGTAGTAACTTGAAAATAAATATGAGATTGTTGTGTAGCGTGCGTAAAGTAGGCCTACCACTGGAGACCTGTCATTAAGCGGACCAGTGTGGCACGTGATTCTATCTTTAATCAGATTTGGAAAGAAATATTTTTATTGGCTATGTTGAGAGAATGCACTGTTTTGTTTGGGAAATTCTAATCAGGCAAACCGGAAGATAGTCCGAGGTGGGTGTGACAGCTTCATCAGTGTCTGCTACTAGCGATGCAGTTAACAAAATATAGCAGGTTGTGAAAGCAATAAGTAATTCAATAGACATTTTATAAAAATTCATAGTAAACGGTTGAATTTTGATGATGCTGAAATTGAGTAATTTATATACATCAGTCATTACTTAATATGCAAACCATTTTACCGGATCTTGTGCGATTATGATAGTAGAATTTGTGGTTTCGTAGTCCTGCTGGTGGTCGCGGACCTAACCATTGCGCGCTGGGAGGGGGATACAAAGAATTACATATTGTTATTCTCCTTCTCTATTTATGTTTCCAATTGGAATGGAGTGTTATACTCAGCATAAAAAAAGTAATGCGCGCACTGAAGCCTATACTAACTGCTAACCGAATGAAATATTTACAGACGGACAACAGGAAGGCATAAAATTTACCCACGAGGTTGAAATATAAAATAAACTTAATTTTCTCGATCTAACAAGGTTGGGACAATAGTTTCAATACCACATTAGAAAGATCTTTTATAAAAAGGTGACAGCACGTGCAGAAAACCGTGTGCTTTCAGTATTCGCGAAGATGAAGATTGTACAGTAAGCAAACAAATTGTCAATAAAAGATATGGACTTTTTGGTAGGTGACGAAGCAGCACTGATCCGCTATTACCGAACAGTATTCGTTGCACACACACACACACACACACACACACACACACATGTTAGGTTAAATGCAACCTCTATACAAAAACAGATATCGGATTTAAATAATAATTTTGTGCTTGCAATATATACTACCTATGTACACAAATTAAAAATATAGTTTACTGACCATTGACACGACTTTACACTGGTTTAGCATAGTTACTCATGTTAGGTTGTTCGCAACACACACACACACACACACACACACAAATACTATACATCAGACTGCATGTATCTGTCATTAGCAATCTAACGTTACGACGGCAGCATAACGATAATGAAAGCCATACATTATCGTTTGCTAACGTTTGTATTTTGTCTAAGCTATGTTAACTTCACACACACACACACACACACACACACACACACACACACACACACACACACACACACACACACACACACACACACACACACACACACATCATTAGCAATCTAACGTTACGACGACGACATGTTAAATATCAAATTCAGTCTACTTACGTTTCACGTTAGGTTAAAAAATGCAAACACACACACACACACACACCTGTATGTTATTTAAATTATTATTTAAATAACATACACACGTGTAGTGTTTAGGTCATCAGTACATGACGCAACGGGAGTGATAAGTCCAATTAGGTTTGTTACACGTTGTGTGTTAGGTTAAAATGCAGTCCATTCACGTTCATGTTAGGTTAAATAACATACACACGTGTAGTGTTTAGGTCATCAGTACATGACGCAACGGGAGTGATAGGTCCAATTAGGTGTGTTACATGTTATGTGTTATGTTAAAATGCAGTCCATTCACGTTCATGTTAGGTTAAAATGAAAACAAACACACACACACACACACGTGTATGTTCAGTCTACTTACGTTTCACGTTAGGTTAAAAAATGCAAACACACACACACACACCTGTATGTTATTTAAATTATTATTTAAATAACATACACACGTGTAGTGTTTAGGTCATCAGTACATGACGCAACGGGAGTGATAAGTCCAATTAGGTTTGTTACACGTTGTGTGTTAGGTTAAAATGCAGTCCATTCACGTTCATGTTAGGTTAAAATGAAAACAAACACACACACACACACACACGTGTATGTTATTTAAATTATTATTTAAATAACATACACACGTGTTAGGCTACAGCCTAACACGTGTGTGTGTGTGTGTGTGTTTGTTTTCATTTTAACCTAACATGAACGTGAATGGACTGCATTTTAACCTAACACATAACATGTAACACACCTAATTGGACCTATCACTCCCGTTGCGTCATGTACTGATGACCTAAACACTACACGTGTGTATGTTATTTAACCTAACATGAACGTGAATGGACTGCATTTTAACCTAACACACAACGTGTAACAAACCTAATTGGACTTATCACTCCCGTTGCGTCATGTACTGATGACCTAAACACTACACATGTGTATGTTATTTAAATAATAATTTAAATAACATACAGGTGTGTGTGTGTGTGTGTGTGTTTGCATTTTTTAACCTAACGTGAAACGTAAGTAGACTGAACATACACGTGTGTGTGTGTGTGTTTGTTTTCATTTTAACCTAACATGAACGTGAATGGACTGCATTTTAACATAACACATAACATGTAACACACCTAATTGGACCTATCACTCCCGTTGCGTCATGTACTGATGACCTAAACACTACACGTGTGTATGTTATTTAACCTAACATGAACGTGAATGGACTGCATTTTAACCTAACACACAACGTGTAACAAACCTAATTGGACTTATCACTCCCGTTGCGTCATGTACTGATGACCTAAACACTACACGTGTGTCTGTTATTTAAATAATAATTTAAATAACATACAGGTGTGTGTGTGTGTGTGTTTGCATTTTTTAACCTAACGTGAAACGTAAGTAGACTGAATTTGATATTTAACATGTCGTCGTCGTAACGTTAGATTGCTAATTATGTGTGTGTGTGTGTGTGTGTGTGTGTGTGTGTGTGTGTGTGTGTGTGTGTGTGTGTGTGTGTGTGTGTGTGTGTGTGTGAAGTTAACATAGCTTAGACAAAATACAAACGTTAGCAAACGATAATGTATGGCTTTCATTATCGTTATGCTGCCGTCGTAACGTTAGATTGCTAATGACAGATACATGCAGTCTGATGTATAGTATTTGTGTGTGTGTGTGTGTGTGTGTGTGTGTTGCGAACAACCTAACATGAGTAACTATGCTAAACCAGTGTAAAGTCGTGTCAATGGTCAGTAAACTATATTTTTAATTTGTGTACATAGGTAGTATATATTGCAAGCACAAAATTATTATTTAAATCCGATATCTGTTTTTGTATAGAGGTTGCATTTAACCTAACATGTGTGTGTGTGTGTGTGTGTGTGTGTGTGTGCAACGAATACTGTTCGGTAATAGCGGATCAGTGCTGCTTCGTCACCTACCAAAAAGTCCATATCTTTTATTGACAATTTGTTTGCTTACTGTACAATCTTCATCTTCGCGAATACTGAAAGCACACGGTTTTCTGCACGTGCTGTCACCTTTTTATAAAAGATCTTTCTTATGTGGTATTGAAACTATTGTCCCAACCTTGTTAGATCGAGAAAATTAAGTTTATTTTATATTTCAACCTCGTGGGTAAATTTTATGCCTTCCTGTTGTCCGTCTGTAAATATTTCATTCGGTTAGCAGTTAGTATAGGCTTCAGTGCGCGCATTACTTTTTTTATGCTGAGTATAACACTCCATTCCAATTGGAAACATAAATAGAGAAGGAGAATAACAATATGTAATTCTTTGTATCCCCCTCCCAGCGCGCAATGGTTAGGTCCGCGACCACCAGCAGGACTACGAAACCACAAATTCTACTATCATAATCGCACAAGATCCGGTAAAATGGTTTGCATATTAAGTAATGACTGATGTATATAAATTACTCAATTTCAGCATCATCAAAATTCAACCGTTTACTATGAATTTTTATAAAATGTCTATTGAATTATTTATTGCTTTCACAACCTGCTATATTTTGTTAACTGCATCGCTAGTAGCAGACACTGATGAAGCTGTCACACCCACCTCGGACTATCTTCCGGTTTGCCTGATTAGAATTTCCCAAACAAAACAGTGCATTCTCTCAACATAGCCAATAAAAATATTTCTTTCCAAATCTGATTAAAGATAGAATCACGTGCCACACTGGTCCGCTTAATGACAGGTCTCCAGTGGTAGGCCTACTTTACGCACGCTACACAACAATCTCATATTTATTTTCAAGTTACTACAACCACTGGATGTAAATGCATATAAATCAGATAACTACCGTCAGCCTCAAACGCCGAGCTCAATTTATGTTGCGAGATATTTCTTGTCGATTTCCATTTCTGTCAGCACTTAATATAAACTCGTGTTGCAAATTGGAGGATGCAGAAAAGCAGAAAATAAATTTATTAAAAACAAAATACGTACAATCTTGATACACGTATCAATAAAAATGATAAAATAAATTAAACTATGGCTTCATAAAAGAGTGCTGGTTTGCTTGTTGCTTTTACATTCTCGTACAAACTAAATTGTAATAACATAAAGTAAATAAAACAAATAAACGTCAAAATGAAAAACAGAAGTAAGAAAATACAGAAATTATAAAATAATGGTATACTTTAAACACGCGCTACCCTGCAATCATAGGCCTACTACTTCACCGACTGAATAATTCATTTTTGCCGACTAGCAGTGAACAATTTTCCAAACCACAATATTATTATTTCAATAACTTTACTACGTTACTAGATACACATGTATTGTTTAAATTTAGATACTAAATATTTTATTTAAATACATACACATGTATTGTTTAAATTTAGATACTAAATATTTTATTTAAAATTTCTTAATAATTTTGTATAAAAAAGAATTTAAAATTATAACTGTAAGATTACTTACAACATCGCTTTTGCATTGTAAATTACTGTAATTGCCGCATATGGAATTTTTATAAACAACACTTCAAGAAATGACGAAATTTTACTTACTGATAAAACTACTTAATGACCAAATAATTGACGCAAAGGATTAATGTTGTGGTCGGAAAAGAAATTTTCCGACAAGTCCTTTATTAAACAAATTCAACACGCCTACAAATTAACCAATACAAATCGGTCTACGTGTTAATTAACAACGATTCCAACATCATAGGTCATATGTAATCCGGTGACGTGGGATTAAGGTTTGTCTTAAAAAATAAATTTAACGGACCTTCTTCTGAAGATAATACGCGTGCCACAAAACAAAACTATGTGTTACACTAAGGAAATGTAAAGACGACAAGACGAAATGTAACAGGCAATCGCTTCGAATTAGCTTCAACTGAAATTAAACAGACAAAGAAAACTGAAAGGCTTCGACAATCGCTGAATAAAAATCAATACAACAATAATCACTGTATAAAGCCATTGTTGTACGATAACGGTGTAGTCCGCATTGTTGTGAAGCAATTGATGTGCACAGCCGTCATGACTCCACAGCTCATTTACATTTCTTCTTACGTACAATAATCATCGCCGCCGCTGTCATGAACTTGTCCGTACGTGTCAAATCGCCTACCATTATGCTGCCTAATTAACCGTTCCGACCGACGTTTCGTTTTCGTTATCACTTTTACTGTATAAATCACAACGCTGTGGAATACATAGTATTTAAACCGGTAAATAACGACACGTTGGAACGAATCGAAATTACGTTTAGTGCCGTCTGACCATTCAGATAAATCTTCTGTTATTTAAAGCTGGCATAAATCCTCCGTTATACGCAATAATTGTAGTCATTTTGTAGCATTTCATATCGGTTATAACGAAAAGCGATTAAATATAATATTTATTGCAGGTTACTTGGGCTGATAGTTCATGTTCTCTATTCTGTTTACATAACCGTGTACATCAGAAATATATGTTCGCCTGCAGACAGTTTTCGATGAAACAAACCGTTCAAATCATCCCATGAAACTGCTGTCATAAACATGTCCAACTAGCAGCTTAAGTGACGTTATTGCATGCGCATGTTACATTTTCCGTAAAAGCACGCGGAGTGTTGCTCGGTACAATGTAAAGCCTGCGTTGTCGAAGGACTACATAAAAATCAGAATTTCCTTTAGTTGAAGGTAATAATTTATTGCATAGCTAGGCAACAACTACCAAATAACGACAAAACGAACTACGTCGTTTCTTCTTCTGCTTCTTCATTTCATGGTTTAGACATAAATGGTTGTTCCGTCTCGGTAAAGTCACATAAATTTGTTCTCACGTTCCACGACTTCTAATGTCACACTTGCCCGCTGGACTGCTTGCCTGTTTTCGTCCATTCCGTCGACGTGTTCCCACCATTTTTATCTGTAATCGTCTATTCGCTGGTTCGGATTATAGACGTTTAGCTCGTTCCGAATGCAGTCGTTCTGTCCAACTGTGTGGAACCCTTGACTCTTCTCAGAGAAAGCACTTCAGCTGCTTCAAATTGTAGACATGTCTCGCTTACATTCCTCACTGTCGTACATCTGAATCAGGACAGCAGTGGTTTTGTATAATTTTAATGATAGCGTACAGTCAGTCGCCCTCTGGAAGGACCTTCTGGGAGGATTTTTGTACTGCACCTTGTGTGTCCTTCCATCAGGGTGTGAGTTCCTTACGACAATGATGAATATGAAAATATTTTTCTACTCCTGTAGTACTGAACAACTTACCTATTACAGTAATTTCTTATTTTCCTTACAATTACCTATTTAGTGTGCACATGTTCTAACCGAATCTCATATCCACTGTAACCTATAACATATGCGAGAGAACATGTCAAAATATCGATGAAATCTTTCCTTCACTATCGTATGACATACTACGGATACCTTTCCTGATATTTTTTCCTCTACCCACAACTACAAACTTTTCAGTGTAGTGTTAAAAGTAATTAAAATGGAGATACTTAATCGGAAACAAAAGCTAATTTTTTGTAGAAAATTATAGAACTGGAGAGGCCTAACTTATTACAACCTGACATAACCTGTGTCCGGATCATTTTCATAGCCACGTACTCAAAATGCATCCATTGATGTTGTTAGCAGGGTAGGAAGTAATTTTTGATTACGCTTACTAGTATTTTAGCCGTACCGTTGTAAATAATAGCGAAAATAAGGCGCTATTTACCCTCACGGCAGATGACACCGAACACTCATTCTCATGGATAAACGAGAGGTAGCTTACACCATGTTATTGTTACACCAACAACTTGACGAATAACTCTACAGAGAACATTTTATCATCGGCAGAAGAATGGCAAAAGATTCGCTACCTCTAAATTACAGACTGACAAGGAGCATGTCAAAGGCGAAATAATAATAATGTTTGAGCACGCGACCTCTTTATATTATTATTATCACACGCATCTGTGCAACTCCGTCATCATGGCACAACAGGTTCATTACGTTTTATAGGTCGCTTAACATCGCACAAAAATGCTACGCGACGTTACACAATTGTACGGAGAAACCCGCGCTCTATGTCATAGAACTTGGTTACCACGCTAATTTCGTAACACATCAGTCCGTAGAATTCTTGTACAGCAATCACCACCGCATATGCTCACGGTACGCGAACAATACAATGCGGCTTACCTCTTGAAATGATTTTCATGACTGTAAAGACAACCTGCACACAAACGGACGAAAGACATGACAGAAACTAAAATCCGACTACGATTCCCGCACAAACACTAAGGGTTACATGACTTCCAAGGACAGCCATTACACTATGGCTTCACGAATACAACCAAAATGGAATATTATCAAATGTCTATGTACGCTGAAAACAGTAGATCTAACATTTTTGCTACTGATTCAACAAATATCTAAGTTCTTGTACTACTGGATTTAGCAGTCAGTAGTCCTAATGTGACGATCCCTTTATCTGTCAATGACTGAAAAATGCTGACCTGTGTTGTCGATATTACTTACAAACCGTACAATTTTGTTTCCAGAAGTTCAATTTTGTCGTTTTTTGCAAACGTATTGTCTCTTATCTTGAGTGCCACGAGATTTTATGACACAAAGTAACACCAGCGTCTGAGGAGGGATACTAGACATATAATGTCCTTGACCTTGTTCATATTGTTCTTGCTCTTACCGTTCGAATCACACCTGTTGGAGACCAAATCTGTTACAGAGGCCATGTGTACTGGAAGTAGCGAACTTTAAATACGGATGATGCGAGCGACGGCCATATAGGAGAGTTAGTACTGGTTCGTAACAGACAACTATCCTCTTTTGACATTGTATGATTTTAATAAAAACAGATATCGGATTTAAATAATAATTCCGTACTTGCAATATACAATCCATGTACACAAACTTATATATCCTTTGTTGGGGCTGTAATTATTACTAAACAGTAATACATGCTTAGAATGAAAATATTTGCTATGATTTTAGTAACGTACAACACCAGCTTAACCCAGAGAGAGAGAGAGAGAGAGAGCGAGAGAGAGAGAGAGAGTGAGAGACTGCAATGTGTCAGTGTAAAGTCGTGTCAATGACCTCGAATTGCTTCCGACGTCTGCGAGCGAGAGAGAGATAGAGAGGGCGTTAATATTTGTCGAATAAATATAAACTTTCTAATTTTATATACATGCGCGCGGTACTGACCACATAGAGAGAGAGAAACATACACAACAAGTGTGTGAGAGAGAGAGAGAGAGAGAATTTAAACTGATAATTGTTTTATTAAAATCTTACAATGACGAAATATTATTATTTCATTGTTTACGATATATATATTTAATGCAAAAATGAATTTTTAAAATTACAATCGTCTGTAAACTATATTTAACTCTTACCGTTCGAATCACACCTGTTGGAGACCAAATCTGTTACAGAGACCATGTGTACTGGAAGTAGCGAACTTTAAATACGGATGACGCGAGCGAATAAAAAATAAAGCATGCACGACAAACATACTCTCTCGAGTCTCAGATTCTGGCGAATGCGTTGCTCATATAGTTTGAATTTCCCACCGAAGCAAAATGTTGGCAGATCTGTTCTATACACACAATAATACAGGATTGGTAAACCTGATCATATATTTTAATATACACTATAATACACATATCAAGTTTGAACCCTGCATAGGTTGGTAAACCTGATCATATAGATTTAATATACATTATAACATACAACAAATTTGAACTCATGCAGGTTGGTAACCCTGATCATATATTTAATATATACACTATAATTCATCAAGTCGGAACCACCCACCCACCACCCACCTCTGATATGCAAATCAGCGTTATTTAAAAAATAAAAAAAATATATTTGCGGATGCGGGTGGTCCATTTGGGATGCTGCGGGTCCACCTGATTGAAAGTGAAAGTGATCTAGGCTCGCGAAAGGCGGCATATATTCGCGGATATGCAAATCAATTTAATTAAAAAAATAAAAATATCAAATTAAAAAAATGTATTCACGGAAATTCGCGGTCCAGTAGAAAGTGAAAGTGATTTAGGCTCGCGAAAAACGGCATATATTCGCAGATATGCAAATCAATTTAATTAAAAAAATAAAAATATCAAATTAAAAAAAAAATAAAAAAATTTATTCGCGGAAATTCGCGGTCCAGTAGAAAGTGAAAGTGATTTAGGCTCGCGAACGGCGGCATATACGCGAAAAAGTCGTGGATGCTGTGGTCCAGTAGAAAGTGAAAGTGATTGGTGCGGGACTCTATTAGGTGACATTGTGTTGCGTTAGAACCCTTATTTTCCCCCTACTCACGAAGTTAGCTGAAAATCACCAAAAGCCAATCAGAAGCAAGTGCAACTGTATAGGTCGAGCAGTGCATGATGCCAAACCCCAATGTAATGCGAGGCTAAACGTTTAGAGTTTCACGGACGTCAGCTGAAAATCATCATCAGCCAATCAGAAGGAAGAGCAACTGTATAGTTCGGGCAGTGCATGGTGCCGAACCCCTAAGTAATGCGAGGCTAAACGTTTAGAGTTTTCACGAAGTTAGCTGACAATCACCAACAGCCAATCAGAAGCAACTGCAACTGTATATGTCGAGCAGTGCATGGTGCCGAACCCCTATGTAATGCGGGGTAAACGTTTAGAGTTTTCACGAAGTTAGCTGAAAATCACCAACAGCCAATCAGAAGCAAGGGCAACTGTATAGGTCGATCAGTGCATGGTGCCAAACCCCTATGTAATGCGGGGCAAAACGTTTAGAGTTTTCACGGACGTCAGCTGAAAATCACCATCAGCGAATCAGAAGCAAGAGCAACTGTATAGGTCGAGCAGTGCATGGTGCCAAACCCCTATGTAATGCGAGGCTAAAAGTTTAGATTTTTCACGGACGTCAGCTGAAAATCATCATCAGCCAATCAGAAGGAAGAGCAACTGTATAGGTCGAGCAGTGCTTGGTGCCAAACCCCTATGTAATGCGGGGCTAAACGTTTAGAGATTTCACGAAGTTAGCTGCCAATCACCAACAGCCAATCAGAAGCAAGTGCTACTGTATAGGTCGAGCAGTGCATGGTACCAACCCCTATGTATTGCGAGGCTAAACGTTTAGAGTTTTCACGAAGTTAGCTGGAAATCACCAACTGCCAAACAGAAGCAAGAGCAACTGTATAGGTCGATCAGTGCATGGTGCCAAACCCCTATGTAATGCGGGGCTAAACGTTTAGAGTTTTCACGGACGTCAGCTGAAAATCACCATCAGCGAATCAGAAGCAAGAGCAACTGTATAGGTCGAGCAGTGCATGGTGCCAAACCCCTATGTAATGCGAGGCTAAACGTTTAGAGTTTTCACGGACGTCAGCTGAAAATCATCATCAGCCAATCACAAGGAAGAGCAACTGTATAGGTCGAGCAGTGCTTGGTGCAAAACCCCTATGTAATGCGGGGCTAAACGTTTAGAGTTTTCACGAAGTTAGCTGACAATCACCAACAGCCAATCAGAAGCAAGTGCTACTGTATAGGTCGAGCAGTGCATGGTACCAACCCCTATGTATTGCGAGGCTAAACGTTTAGAGTTTTCACGAAGTTAGCTGGAAATCACCAACTGCCAATCAGAAGCAAGTGCAACTGTATAGGTCGATCAGTGCATGGTGCCAAACCCCTATGTAATGCGGGGCTAAACGTTTAGAGTTTTCACGGACGTCAGCTGAAAATCACCATCAGCGAATCAGAAGCAAGAGCAACTGTATAGGTGGAGCAGTGCATGGTGCCAAACCCCTATGTAATGCGAGGCTAAACGTTTAGAGTTTTCACGGACGTCAGCTGAAAATCATCATCAGCCAATCAGAAGGAAGAGCAACTGTATAGGTCGAGCAGTGCTTGGTGCCAAACCCCTATGTAATGCGGGGCTAAACGTTTAGAGTTTTCACGAAGTTAGCTGACAATCACCATCAGCCAATCAGAAGCAAGTGCTACTGTATAGGTCGAGCAGTGCATAGTACCAACCCCTATGTATTGCGAGGCTAAACGTTTAGAGTTTTACGAAGTTAGCTGAAAATCACCAACTGCCAATCAGAAGCAAGTGCTACTGTATAGGCCGAGCAGTCCATGGTACCAACCCCTATGTATTGCGAGGCTAAACGTTTAGAGTTTTCACGAAGTTAGCTGAAAATCACCAAAAGCCAATCAGAAGCAAGTGCAACTGTATAGGTCAAGCAGTGCATGATGCCAAACCCCAATGTAATGCGAGGCTAATCGTTTAGAGTTTTCACGGACGTCAGCTGAAAATCCTCATCAGCCAATCAGAAGCAAGTGCAACTGTATAGTTCGGGCAGTGCATGGTGCCAAACCCCTATGTAATGCGAGGCTAAACGTTTAGAGTTTTCACGAAGTTAGCTGACAATCACCAACAGCCAATCAGAAGCAACTGCAACTGTATATGTCGAGCAGTGCATGGTGCCGAACCCCTATGTACTGCGGGGAAAACGTTTAGAGTTTTCACGAAGTTAGCTGAAAATCACCAACAGCCAATCAGAAGCAAGTGCAACTGGATATGTCGATCAGTGCATGGTGCCAAGCCCCTATGTAATGCGGGGCTAAACGTTTAGAGTTCTCGGACGTCAGCTGAAAATCACCATCAGCGAATCAGAAGCAAGAGCAACTGTATAGGTCGAGCAGTGCATGGTGCCAAACCCCTATGTAATGCGAGGCTAAACGTTTAGATTATTCACGGACGTCAGCTGAAAATCATCATCAGCCAATCAGAAGGAAGAGCAACTGTATACGTCGAGCAGTGCTCGGTGCCAAACCCCTATGTAATGCGGGGCTAAACGTTTAGAGTTTTCACGAAGTTAGCTGACAATCACCAACAGCCAATCAGAAGCAAGTGCTACTGTATAGGTCGAGCAGTGCATGGTACCAACCCCTATGTATTGCGAGGCTAAACGTTTAGAGTTTTCACGAAGTTAGCTGAAAATCACCAACTGCCAATCAGAAGCAAGTGCAACTGTATAGGTCGATCAGTGCATGGTGCCAAACCCCTATGTAATGCGGGGCTAAACGTTTAGAGTTTTCACGGACGTCAGCTGAAAATCACCATCAGCGAATCAGAAGCAAGAGCAACTGTATAGGTCGAGCAGTGCATGGTACCAAACCCCTATGTAATGCGAAGCTAAACGTTTAGAGTTTTCACGGACGTCAGCTGAAAATCATCATCAGCCAATCAGAAGGAAGAGCAACTGTATAGGTCGAGCAGTGCTTGGTGCCGAACCCCTACGTAATGCGGGGCTAAACGTTTAGAGTTTTCACGAAGTTAGCTGACAATCACCAACAGCCAATCAGAAGCAAGTGCTACTGAATAGGTCGAGCAGTGCATGGTACCAACCCCTATGTATTGCGAGGCTAAACGTTTAGAGTTTTCACGAAGTTAGCTGAAAATCACCAACTGCCAATCAGAAGCAAGTGCTACTGTATAGGTCGAGCAGTGCATGGTACCAACCCCTATGTAATGCGGGGCTAAACGTTTATAGTTTTCACGAAGTTAGCTGACAATCACCAACAGCCAATCAGAAGGAAGTGCTACTGTATAGGTCGAGCAGTGCTTGGTACCAACCCCTATGTATTGCGAGGCTAAACTTTTAGAGTTTTCACGAAGTTAGCTGAAAATCACCAACAGCCAATCAGAAGCAAGTGCAACTGTATAGGTCGATCAGCGCATGGTGCCAAACCCCTATGTAATGCGGGGCTAAACGTTTAGAGTTTTCACGGACGTCAGCTGAAAATCACCATCAGCGAATCAGAAGTAAGAGCAACTGTATAGGTCGAGCAGTGCATGGTGCCAAACCCCTATGTAATGCGAGGCTAAACGTTTAGAGTTTTCACGGACGTCAGCTGAAAATCATCATCAGCCAATCAGAAGGAATAGCAACTGTATAGGTCGAGCAGTGCTTGGTGCCAAACCCCTGTGTAATGCGGGGCTAAACGTTTAGAGTTTTCACGAAGTTAGCTGACAATCACCAACAGCCAATCAGAAGCAAGTGCTACTGTATAGGTCGAGCAGTGCATGGTACCAACCCCTATGTATTGCGAGGCTAAACGTTTAGAGTTTTCACGAAGTTAGCTGAAAATCACCAACAGCCATTCAGAAGCAAGTGCAACTGTATAGGTCGAGCAGTGCATGATGCCAAACCCCTATGTAATGCGAGGCTAAACGTTTAGATTTTACACGGAGTTAGCTGAAAATCATCATCAGCCAATCAGAAGGAAGAGCAACTGTATTGGTCGAGCAGTGCATGGTGCCAAACCCCTATGTAATGTGAGGCTAAACGTTTAGAGTTTACACGGAGTTAGCTGAAAATCACCAACAGCCAATCAGAAGCAAGTGCAACTGTATAGGTCGAGCAGTGCATGGTACCAACTCCTATGTATCGCGAGGCTAAACTTTTAGAGTTTTCACGAAGTTAGCTGAAAATCACCAACAGCCATTCAGAAGCAAGTGCAACTGTATAGGTCGAGCAGTGCATGATGCCAAACCCCTATGTAATGCGAGGCTAAACGTTTAGAGTTTACACGGAGTTAGCTGAAAATCACCAACAGCCAATCAGAAGCAAGTGCAACTGTATAGGTCGAGCAGTGCACGATGCCAAACCCCTACGTAATGCGAGGCTAAACGTTTAGAGTTTACACGGAGTTAGCTGAAAATCACCAACAGCCAATCAGAAGCAAGTGCAACTGTATATGTCGAGCAGTGCATGATGCCAAACCCCTATGTAATGCGAGGCTAAACGTTTAGAGTTTACACGAAGTTAGCTGAAAATCACCTACAGCCATTCAGAAGCAAGTGCAACTGTATATGTCGAGCAGTGCATGATGCCAAACCCCTATGTAATGCGAGGCTAAACGTTTAGAGTTTACACGGAGTTAGCTGAAAATCACCAACAGCCAATCAGAAGCAAGTGCAACTGTATATGTCGAGCAGTGCATGATGCCAAACCCCTATGTAATGCGAGGCTAAACGTTTAGAGTTTACACGGAGTTAGCTGAAAATCACCAACAGCCAATCAGAAGCAAGTGCAACTGTATATGTCGAGCAGTGCATGATGCCAAACCCCTATGTAATGCGAGGCTAAACGTTTAGAGTTTACACGGAGTTAGCTGAAAATCACCAACAGCCAATCAGAAGCAAGTGCTACTGTATAGGTCGAGCAGTGCATGATGCCAAACCCCTATGTAATGCGAGGCTAAACGTTTAGAGTTTACACGGAGTTAGCTGAAAATCACCAACAGCCAATCTGAAGCAAGTGCAACTGTATAGGTCGAGCAGTGCATGATGCCAAACCCCTATGTAATGCGAGGCTAAACGTTTAGAGTTTACACGAAGTTAGCTGAAAATCACCAACAGCCATTCAGAAGCAAGTGCAACTGTATAGGTCGAGCAGTGCATGATGCCAAACCCCTATGTAATGCGAGGCTAAACGTTTAGAGTTTTCACGAAGTTAGCTGACAATCACCAACAGCCATTCAGAAGCAAGTGCAACTGTATAGGTCGAGCAGTGCATGGTGCCAAACCCCTATGTAATGCGTGGCTAAACGTTTGAGTTTTCACTAAGTTTGCTGAAAATCACCAACAGCCAATCAGAAGCAAGTGCAGCTGTATAGGTTGAGCAGTGCATGATGGCAAACCCCTATGTAATGGGAGGCTAAACGTTTAAAGTTTTCACGGACGTCAGCTGAAAATCACCATCAGCGAATCAGAAGCAAGAGCAACGGTTTTGGTCGAGCAGAATAGGCAACCAGACTCTACGTATAGCGAGGAAAGCGTTTACTGAAGATGGCCACCATAGGTGAGGCCGAAACACCTGACTATGACGTCGATCAGCATGAGAATTATAGCAAACCACGGCCTTAAAACCCGGTTAATAATTTGAATATTTATGACGCTGGCCGTGAAAGGAATGAAACAGATTAAGAACTGTATTCATCATCATTATAACCACCACTACCACCACCCACCATCATAATCGTCATCGTCATTATCTTAATCATCATCATTATCAACAGGCCAGAGTACTGAGACAATTTCTCTGAAATTGACAGATGATTTCTCTTCTGAGCCATCTGTTATAGTCTGGTCGTGTGACGATTTACTTTCATAATTCTAAAAGTGTGCAGAAATAAATTTTGTAAATAACGTTTAAAAGGAAGCAAATGGAATTCAATTACTTATTTTTGCGTACCGTATCATTTATTATATGATATATAATTACCTTAATATCCACTTTAGTGATACACAGTTTCGTCACTGATGACGCGTTTCGGGACTAAGTCCCATACTCAGATACATGTAATTAATAAACTAAAATATTAAAATCACGACCATGATACTGGTCAAGTCAAAAATAAGTAAAATAAATTACAAATCGCATGTAATAAGTTTTGCTAACCACGGCTGGAGCTCCCGCATGCTTTCACCCGCAACCGCGATCGTCACGCGACTGGTCAAAGATTAAGACAAACTGATTGCAGTGTCGAACAGGTAATTTGACGCAAAATTTACCTGGTCATTTAATAAACTGTTTTTGGTGTTACTATCTTTTAAAGCTTTATAAATTTCAAATTCCTCCAGACTATCCATCCGTCTACCCTTTTTACAAACATGCAACGCTGTTAAATTTTCTTCGAAGCTCGTATATTTATGTCCGCTTGATGTGCAAAGTTGTGCAAAGTTGGACTTAGTATTACTTGGCTTAGGAATATGTTCTAAAAATCTTTTATAAAAACATCTGCCAGATTGACCGATATAGAACGCATCACAATCATCACATTTTATTTTATATACACCACATTTCTTTTTTAATGGTAACTTGTTTTTTTTTAAATAATTTCCTAAATTATTATTTGTTTTAAATGATAAAATATAGTTATTATCTTTGAGAACGGGTCTTAAAATATTTGGCATAATACCTGTGAAATTAGCCGAAAGATATTTATAATTTTTGTTACTTGCTTTTATAGAGTTTGAATTTTTATTTTCTAAACGTTTCCTATGCCTATTTATTATTTTGTCAACTATTGTAGATTTATACCCGTTATTTATTGCTATTTGTTTGATAGTGCTAACCTCATTTAAGTAGTCCTCCTTTTCGAGGGGAACATTAAAAGTCTGTTGACAAGACTGTTAAACACTGCCATTTTTTGTGTAACGGGATGATATGAATCATAGTGTATTACTGAGTCAGTACTAGTGTGTTTTCTAAAGATTTTGTATTTTAAATTATTCCCGTTGTGTAATACAGTGAGGTCTAAAAAATTGATACTTTTGTTGTTTTCGATCTCCATAGTGAATTTTAATTTGTTATGAATTTTGTTTAGGTAATTTTTAAAATAATTCTTTTTGTCTGGCATTCCCGTTAAAAATAATAAAGGTATCATCTGCATATCTGGAGTAATGGATGATTTTACTGGCGAAATAATTATCTTTTAAAATTTTTTGTATTTTCTAAATGGTTTAGATTGTGATTTGTAATTTATTTTATTTATTTTTGACTTGACCAGTATCATGGTCGTGATTTTAATATTCTAGTTTATTAATTAAATGTATCTGAGGACGGGACTTAGTCCCGAAACGCGTCATCAGTGACGAAACTGTGTATCACTAAAGTGGATATTAAGGTAATTATATATCAAATGGAATTCACCCTGATGACTTCAGTTTCTGGACACAAACAACTCTGAGGAGTAACGGTGAAATAAGACACTTGTGTCCACCGGTAATAAAACGTCAAACACATGTTAGACTTTTTAAATCAGACGTGTGAATGAAGGAACTGATTGACTTTAAGTTGCAGTCATCAAGGATGAAACATTTACGATTGACAATATAAAAATTAAAAAAAAATAGATAATGTTACAATATTTTTATTTCATCATCATCATCATCGTCGTCGTCGTAGTCGTCGTCGTCATCGTCATCATCTCCAAAACATGGCCTAGGCAGGGTGGTGTCTGTTCCGCTTTCAAAGAGCCTCCAGCCGCTCTTCCTGGGTCCACCTACACACGTGTGCTGATATGAACCATTAATCACAACGTTTCGACACACACACACAATGCATTTGTTTATATATAACTACATACATTTATATTATATAGCAAAATATTAAATTTCTTTTGAAAGTACATCATCATCATCTTCACAGTACGTCATAGGCCTAGGCAAGGTGCTGCCTGTTCCGCCTTCAAAAATCCTCCAGCCGGGGTCTACCCACATACCTGTGTCATACAGATTTGTAATTCCAGACTTGTTTTGCCAGTTTGGAATCTGCCATCCTTTCTAAGTGTTTTTCCACCGTTGTTTATAATCTTTAAATTTTTAATTCTAGTTAAAGACTTGTAACTCTTCTCTTATGGTCTCATTCTGTATACGGTCGAGTTTAGAACACCTTTCAACTCCTCATAACAACGCTAGTTCCGAGGTCTGCATTATTTCACTGTCTCGTTTCTTGGTTGCTGGTCTATAATTCACATCCATAGGACAGTACAGGAACTGGCATTACTTTATAGAACTTTAATTTTGTATCTTGACGTATCTTGCTTCTAAAAGTACGGTCGGCTGTCCCACGGTTGATCGTCTAGAACTTAACTTAGCATTCTATTTTATTATTATTAATCTAAAATATTATTATTATTATTATTATTATAAAATTTTTACAAGAACCTATTTTATTTTGTAAATTACATATGTTTCAGATATCTCATGATGATAGTTGGATTACTATAAAAACATATGTAATTTACAAAATAAAATATATTTTGTAAAAGCTTTATTATTAATAATAATATAAAATATATCTACTTAAAAATAAATTTAAAAATGCCCAAGGTTTTCTGGAGAAACCCAAGAAGAGGACAGGTGCCATATGGTCTGACGGAAGGAAGGAGAGTTATCGATCAAGAATGAACGAGATGTGGGATAGGAGGAAGAGAGAGGAGAAGAAGGGAGGAACCAGTTAGTGGAAGAGAGAGCAGAAGAAGGGAGGAACCAGTTAGTGGAAGAGAGAAGAGAAGATAGGAGGAACCAGTTAGTGGGAGAGAAAGGAGAAGAAGGGAGGAACCCGTTAGTGGGAGAGAGAGGAGAAGAAGGGAGGAACCAGTTATTGGAAGAGAGAAGAGAAGAAGGGAGGAACCAGTTAGTGGGAGAGAAAGGAGAAGAAGGGAGGAACCCGTTACTGGGAGAGAGTGGAGAAGAAGGGAGGAACCATTTAGTGGAAGAGAGAAGAGAAGAAGGGAGGAACCAGTTAGTGGAAGAGAGAAGAGAAGAAGGGAGGAACCAGTTAGTGGAAGAGAGAAGAGAAGAAGGGAGGAACCAGTTAGTGGGAGAGAAAGGAGAAGAAGGGAGGAATCCGATAGTGGGAGAGAGAGGAGAAGAAGGGAGGAACCAGTAAGTGGAAGAGAGAAGAGAAGAAGGGATGAACCAGTTAGTGGGAGAGAGAGGAGAAGAAGGGAGGAACCCGTTAGTGGGAGAGAGAGGAGAAGAAGGGAGGAACCATTTAGTGGAAGAGAGAAGAGAAGAAGGGAGGAACAAGTTAGTGGAAGAGAGAAGAGAAGAAGGGAGGAACCAGTTAGTGGGAGAGAGAGGAGAAGAAGGGAGGAACCCGTTAGTGGGAGAGAGAGGTGAAGAAGGGAGGAACCATTTAGTGGAAGAGCGAAGAGAAGAAGGGAGGAACCAGCTAGTGGAAGAGAGAAGAGAAGAAGGGAGGAACCAGTTAGTGGGAGAGAGAGGAGAAGAAGGGAGGAACCCGTTAGTGGGAGAGAGAGAGGAGAAGAAGGGAGGAACCCGTTAGTGGGAGAGAGAGAGAGGAGAAGAAGGGAGGAACCATTTAGTGCAAGAGAGAATAGAAGAAGGGAGGAACCATTTAGTGGGAGAGAGAGGAGAAAAAGGGAGGAACCATTTAGTGGGAGAGAGAGGAGAAGAAGGGAGGAACCCGTTAGTGGGAGAGAGAGGAGAAGAAGGGAGGAACCATTTAGTGGGAGAGAGAGGAGAAGAAGGGAGGAACCAGTTAGTGGAAGAGAGAAGAGAAGAAGGGAGGAACCAGTTAGTGGGAGAGAGAGGAGAAGAAGGGAGGAACGCTTTAGTGGGAGAGAGAGGAGAAGAAGGGAGGAACCATTTAGTAGGAGAGAGAGGAGAAGAAGGGAGGAAGAGAGAGAAGTTAACGTAGTCAACAGTGTCTCTTACGCAAAATAAAATATATAACAAGAAAAATTTTAGAATTTATAAATATAATCTAAGATAGAGTATACCAGTGAAATATGAAATAAATTTGGTGACGTTTGAACAAAATAAACAAAATTCAAAATACCAGTTCTAAGCACACAGCATGGAAATTGAGTAAACTGCCCACGCGGCTCAATTCATTGATTTTTAATCGCTGTTGCTTGTTTACACGGAATTGGTAACAACTACCCACAGTTGTCAATTACAGTGATTTGTGTGAAATTAAAAAGTAAATAATGGAGCGCGACTGCCAATCAAGAGGAAGTACGCGTTGGCGGGCAACGGCAATGAGTACTCGTTGGTGATTTTGATTTATATAGAGCCCCAGGGATTGCTGTTGTATTGTTTATTGCAAGCAGTAAAAACAAACTGAAAGTTAACAGCAATTATAACAGTACAGATTTCTGTTATTTTTGTACGTTATTTTTAACAGTTGTCAGTAGTTTGAGCAAGTATACTCATAAATTTTACTGTGTTGAATTTTAAAGCCTATATTACCATTTATTTGATTCATAATCATTGGCTCGCCAGCCCTTTGTGAGCCTTGGCCTTCTTCAGAAGATTTCGCTATTCTTCTCTATTCTTCCAGTTTTTAATTCCAAGAATACTGATGTGCTGACTCATCCTGTCCCTCCGTCTCAGTTTTTGCCTTCCAACTTTACTTTTACCTTCCGGCTTTGGATTAAATATTTTCTTAATAACTCTGCTTTCACAAGCACGCATAATTGTTATCTAACCTTTTTAATTTGATAAGGGTAACCACATCAGGTTCATAATCCAAATTATAGAGCTCTAAATTATATCTTTTCTTCCAGGCACACCTGGAGGCACCTTTCCACTCTACCAAAAATTTGGCTGAGACTCTTCCTGTCAAATATATTTAGTTGGATTGAATCTGATTTAGGGAGTGATTAATAAATTTATTTATTTGATTTATGAAACTAATTAACTATAATATTTTTATCTGTCTCTTTTACGGTCTAGTGCTTGGTCTCTTTTAAGTGATATTTTAATTGGAAATTGTTTGCATGGCTTGCCATGATTAGCACTTTGCTCTGGTATTTAGCTCATCAAAAAATTAAATTGTTAAATTGCTAATTGCTAATTGATTATCAATCACCAACGATACTTACGACTTTAAGTTCTACTTACTTTATTCTGTCTAGAACTGAAAGTATTACAAATTATTCCTCGATATCGTTATTTTTTTGAAGATCATCACTAAGACTACACGACATCACGAATTTAAAGACATCGCTTTGGCTTTAAATAATCCAGATTAAAAGAAACTGTTTGCCTTAATTGGATTCGCTCAGGCTGTGACGATTTAAGATGCCTAAATCCCACAATAATAATAAAAAAAAATTAAAAATTATAATACTAAAAGAATTAAATAAGGTACTGATGAACCCTTTCTCCATGCCCCAAACCGGTAGTAACATGCCGATCTGCCAATGTATCAGTTAATAAAGTTAGATATAAGAAACCCAACAAATCTATAACGACCTCGCGTTACACAAAAGAGTAATCACAGTATCGAGTGATGTAATTAAATTGTAAGCAAATTAAAGGAAAATAATTAATAATAATTGAGAACTACTTTTCGCGCTGAGAAACTACCCGCGCGCGGACAGCCCCATTACCCCTATAGTTAGTTTAGTTCAGTTGACTCAGAGACTCCGCTGCTGATACAGCGTAAAGAAAGTTATGTTGACAATATAAAACATGTAGACTAGGTAAAGCTTGTGTAATTGCCGAATGATGTAAAGTTGTAAATGACTTGAGTGTGCGACGATGACATCTCTATAATTAAATAACATCACCTAAATGTGATGTTAAACTTTTAGAATGTAACTGTTAACCATAAGCAGTATGTGCGGTACAACAATGTGAACACCAGTGAAAGTTACCAACACAAAAACAGACCACAAGAATCTACAGAAGAGACCGACTACTCATCTTTAAAAATGACACCATACTTCACCAACACACGATAGACAGAAGATCTCCCAGACACCCTGCATAACAGACAGAAGCGCCGATTTGCCGAGGACATGTTACACACAGGTGACACGGAAGTTCTACTTCCGTGGTTCAGAACTTAACTTAAACTAATATATATGAAAGACACTTAAATAACAAAATAAGAGTAGAATAAAACTCAAAAGACTGACCTAATTACCATAAAATTGTAATTTTATAATATGTATTAAGATGTGTTAAATTTAATGAATTTAACGAGTATAACACTCTAAAGTTAAATAAGCCCATTCTTCAAATGGCACAAAATAAAGATTATTATTTGTAATATCATATACAGGAACAAACAACTCGGATCCGAGGGTAGTACAAGTTATGTTCACCAGACTTACACTAATTTCAATTGTACGAAATGTGCAAATATTTTTGTCTTGAGTATACACATTACTAATTGTCTTTTATGATGTTAAAACACTATGTAATAAAGAGATGTCATGGTCCAAAAAGGTGAGTGAATAAATGTACAAACCCCTGTCTAAATTCCTGAATTCACGGGATCGTATTTAGCGTTTATTTATATGTAAGTTAATTATGAGTTTGTTAATATTATGGCAGCCTGTTTAATTGACCTGAGCCACATAACCAGGTTCCCGATATTATAACGTGGAGACGTTGTAAGGCATATCTCGTTTTCTTGTTAAATTTAAACATGCTAAAGGTATGGTGTTTACAGAGTCTAGGAGGCATTGGATATTGTAGAAGTCTACAAATAAAACAGCAGAGAGTAAGTATGAAGGCGGTGCGACGGAGCACTATCAGTTTCTAATATCCGTCAGAAGGAATCAAACGTACCATTAGCGCTGCCAAATAGTGATGCATCATGTTGCGGGTGTTACTCAACACGAGTTACATAGGAACTACACTTGAACATTTTAATATCGTCAACTCAGTCTTAGACTACGGGAAGTGTAGTTACAATAATTGTACGAACCAAACCGGTTTGCAATATTTCTTACTGTATCTGCCTTCCAATAGATAAAGTACACATATAAATTAAAACGACATTTTCTATTACGTTATAATTTATAGTTATTACGTTTTAAAAAATAACCGTTTTTACCTGATTGATTAAGACGTATTAAGCCTACTTGAAGTTTACCATCATAATGTACCTGTTATTAAATTGTGACACGATGAGAGTAGAAGAAGCTGGGTAACGAAATTCAAAAACGCCTCCGTTTTGAATGATACCAGTACTTTTAGTATTAGTAACAGTAATAGAAATATCGGTATGGAGAACCATACATGACTTCCATGTTCTAAAATGTATATTTAAAATCATTTACTTGAATTTGGTTCAAAAAATAAAAAAAATAAAAAATGTCGCCCAACATACAATTATTTTCACTATTTATAGATATTTTTGTTATTATGGGGTAGTCGTTTAATGTAATGTTATTTTTGAGTCACTTTATCTATAAAAAATAAGTGCTTTATTCTTATAAAGAAACTGAACTACTCAGATAATCATCCCTCTTCCTCAACTGATCCCCACCATTAATGATATTTACACTTTCATAGAGTAATATCATATTTTATTTCTAAGGTAACATAAACATTGTTCTTTATGTTTTATCATATGTTATTTCTAAGGTATTTTACCATAAAAAATAAAATTTTTGTACTTTGGTATCAACACAGCAATTTTCAGAAAATCACCTCCTCCCCCTTCAACTACCAACTCCATTTATAATTATCTCATTTACCATTTTACAGTGGATTAATATGACTTTATTTTTTGGCACTTATTCATTAAAATCATGTACTTTACTCTTGTTAAAACACAAAACAATGCAGGTAAACTACCGCTCTCTCCTAGCCAAACATCCTCATTGGCTGGCAACAAAATTATTTTATTTTTAACAACTACCATTTTTTGAAAAAATTTTAAATGAATTTTATGTACCGTACTTTACTGTTGTTAAAACGTAAAACGATGCTGGTAAACTACCCTTCCCTCTTAACCGATCTTCAACAAAATCAATAGGCCTTGAGTCCTCTAAAACTCGGGCATACATGCGAAATATTATTTTATTCTGTTTGATTTTGCGGCAGTTATCGTTCGCCAAAAAAAATTCTACATTCTACACAGACACACAGAAAACATTCTACAGACACACAGACAATGTTTTTCGCCATCATCATACTTCCATTTTTTTACTGAACATGGAAGTAAAATTATCATAAAAGAGAAAGCCTATGTCTACACCATTCAATAAGGCAAAGTAAACACATCACTGTTCTATTAAGAATAGTAGAAAAAGTTTTATGAAAATGTTTCAGAACATGACTAACCAGAAATGTTCTAACTACTATAGGATTGCAAGAAAACAAAATCAAGTTTACGCGTAAGTATAATAAGAATCCATTAATGTCATTAATCATTACACAGAAAAATTAAGGCAGCTTAAAAATTTCCAGCAGCTAACAATAGGTTTACACATCGATTTACATTAGTTAATTTTTCAAAGTAATAAATTCAATTTGAGAGTATTTCTGTGATTAAAGTTAAGTAGGGCTACTGCATAAAGAAGATGAGACACGATCGTAGACGCGTAAGAAATATTTTCCTGTCGCAGAGTTGTCACGTTTCAATCTAATAATAATAATTATACCTAAACACTATAATAGGTGTGTATGTATAATAGGTATATATAACAGATATTTGTATGTGTTACTTTTTTTGGGACGGTTTCGTTTGTACCTGTTATTTTCAAATACTAGTTTAGCACACCTCTGGTGCACAGGACAAATAAACAGTAATAAAACGTTTTCTATTTACAGTAACACTTGGAATGGTTTTCATGTTCTCAACGGATACTCAAAGGAAATATTAAAGTTGAAATAAAACAATACGTCTCACCTATATGGAACGGAAGCACGAAACAGCGCGTGACTGGAGTTCTTTAATAGCACACGAAAGCATACGAATGCAGACAGAAACACACACATACATAATTATAAAGCAGGGCTGGAAACTGTGAGTCGCAATATTGTCAATAGCAATGCGTTGTGAAAGACTATATATTGGAGAATGCGACTTGTTTACAGTACACTCTTATAACACTGAAGTAGTAGTAAAAGCATTATGTTATTGTGAGTTATTGACAATACTAACTTGAAAAACAGTAACATAAATACTATAACACTATTGGACAATACAACACTATTGGAACATAAAGAACGTTGTCTAAGTAACATTTTATTTCCATATTTCGTAAAGAATTGGAAGTATGGTGATGGCAAACAAAATCGTGTTCGAGATAAGGGCTGATTGTACTACCCACAAAACACGAAGAAAAGTCATTTTCCGTAAAGTCTCTGAGTGTCTGTGTGTTTTCTATGGTGAACGATAAGTGCCGCCAATTCAAACAGAATCAAATAATTTTTTGCACAAGTGTCTGGTTTGTAGAGGACTCAAGGCTTATTGATTTTGGTGAAGATCGGTTAAGGAAGAGGGGTAGTTTACCTGCAACGTTTTTACCGAACAAGAGTAAAGTTCTTAACTTTGATAAATAAAGTATCCTTAAAAGAAAGAGAATGATAATCCACTGTAGAAAAGTAAATGAAATATCTATAAATTAAGAGGATTGTTGAAGGGGGAGGTGGTAATTTTCTATAAATAAAAATGATAGTTGAAGTGGGAGGGGATAATTTTTTTATATGTGAACTACGTTATTGGCAACAAAGAAATACTATGTAAATATTTTATTTCAATTTGTCAAACCTAAAGTCGATTTACAAGGTGGGGAATATTATTCTATAAATTATCGGACCGAAATCAAAAAAATGGTTTTAAGTCTTAGTACATGGAAGTCATGTATGGTTCTCCATACGATTTTTAAATTTGAACATGCTACATCAGAACAATAGAAGTAAGCGAACATAAATATTTAACTTCCTCAATCTGAAATATATTTGATTGTAACAAACATTTTCAAAGAAAACAGACTCAGTTGCTTCTAGCCAATCGTGAAAACTCGGTCAGTTGCGACTAGAGGTGTGCTAAACTGGTATTTGAAAATAACAAGTACGAACAAAACCGTCCCACAAATAACTACTACAAATACCTGTTTTTATATACCTATTATACATATACCTGTAGTATATCATTTGTTAGTAGTAGTAGTAGTAGTAGTAGTAGTAGTAGTAGTAGTAGTAGTAGTAGTAGTAGTAGTAGTAGTAGTAGTAGTAGTAGTAGTAGTAAATGCATTATGTTAATGTGAGTTACTCACACTACTAACTTTAACCATAGGAATATAAAAATCAACAACAAGAAGAAAAAAAATTATAAACATCATAAGTTCTTCTATATTTTCTTCTTCTGCTTCTTCTGCTTCTTCTTCTTTCACTCTCTATAACTGATTTTTGCTGAACAAAATAACACTATTGCAACCTAAAAACGTTTTCTAAGATTTCTAAGTAACATTTTTTTAATTAATCATATTAAAACCATGACATGTTACACACACAAAAAAATAATAACAAAAAATAATATCATGTCAAATATAAACATATTGTTACGAGAAGCGTACCGAACGATCCAGAACATTCCCCCCCCCCCCGGCCAGTGTGGCTTGTGTTGCGTCATTCATGTAGGTGGTTGTAGTGAGTTGTAGTGGTTGTAGTAGCATATAGCACCTCTCCGGGGCCTATATACAGCCATAGCAGGCGGATAGTCAGTTCAGTTACTTGAGAGATTTTCGCTAGTGCGGATTGAGTGTGTCGAAGTGAAGTAGTATTGTGTTAATAATTGTGTGACATTAATAGACATTGTGTAATATTAATAGACATTGTTATTGCGTGTGGACAAATCTAACTGGAAATATTGTACGAGTTAATTACGAACTGTGAAAATTAAACCTGGTGATTAGTGATTTAATTGGTGTCTTGTATTTTGTTTTTCACTGCACCAGTAGACAGTCGTAACAATATAGTAAGTAGAGTCTGAGCATTGTTATAGAAACATACACAGATCGTTGAAAAGAATAAGTTGATCGTATGAGTGACTTACGAGCCATTAGTTGATGAAGTTATAAAATAGATAAGGTAGACGTTGGGTATCACAAGTAAGAATGGAGCGATCAGCTGTTGTGTAGATTAGTAGAACACAGAAACGGTTTCTGTCGTGTTGTTGTTTTTTTTGTTGATGATAACAATAATCAATGTTAATCAACCTTGACAATAATCGTGCAAGCAATAATGGGTTATTTGTGAATAAAATACCTATAATAAAATTAAGTTGCATTTATGAGTGAAGACCTAAGTTGAATAACTGTATGTCAATTTAGGTTGTGAGACTGTACTGTGTGCCTCTCAGAATTTTAGTTTCAGCACATTTCTATAAGTTTCCGATAATTTTAAGACATTTTAATACCCAATCAACAATAAAATATACAGGGATGAGGGTTCAAGCCTAAGACATTGATAAATATAACGACAGAATAATCACCGGTATGTATTTTTTGGTTAAAGAAGAAGAATCTACTGGAATGATGGTGACACTCGATAAATTTAATCATTTGAATTACTACTGTAGTTAATCGTTCACGTGAAACGTTTCGTAATTAATTGTTAATCGAAATAATTACAATGAACTTGTATAAAAACTAACCCACTACAAGTTAGGATTGTAGGTACTAAAATGCTACCTTAAAAATAATGTTGGCGTGAAATTTCCCTATTACTGTCTTCAATTTCAGTTTGTTTTTTGCATTGAATAAAAATCAATATTAATCATTTCTCCCCTTATGTATATTCACTTTTGAAACCCTGAGCTGAATTGATTATAAGGACAATATTGTGGGGCTTGTATCATTTTTGAATTTGAGCAAATTGCAAATTAAGGCTGAATAGCGAGAGAGATTTCAAGTTTGGGCTTAGTCCCAGTAATCCATTCTATACCGTAGTTAGTTACTCCTTCTGGCTTCTTTGTCAACTGCTAATTTTTTAAGTATTAATTTATTTACATTTTCGGCTTTTTTATTACCTCTTTATCTGCCTCACCCATTACTCTCAACGGGTGGTATTTTATTTCATTATATTTTATTACATTTTCATTATATTTGCAAATATGTAAATGATATAATTTTGTTTCTAAACTTCAAAAAATTGTGTTATTTACGATACTGATACAAGCCATATAGGTAGACGTTAGAGCTAACCATTCGCACTGTTGAAAGGCTTCCAAACATGTCTTCAGTTTCATGAGTAGACAGTAGAGAATGTGATTGAATATTGTTTATAAAATTTATATAAAAGTGAGCTTACATAAATTATAATGTGAGACGTATCAATATAAGCTTCTAGGCGACTGCGGTATTGCCATGCCGCTTCACTCCCCTCCCTCCCCGCCCTCCTACCATTGCCTACGCATAACCGAGTATAACGTGCGACAACGCTGGAGGGCGAGGGGCGGGGAAGAGCTGTTACTATTGCGTAACCTCGAAGCTTACAATGCTAAGTCCCGTACTATAGTAAGGTACACGTAACTCACTTAAAAAATATATAAGTAAAAAAGCAAATTTCACATGTTATAAGTTTTCTTAGAAAATGTCAATTTCTCCATATTATGTTGTTATCACACAGAAATAACCATGAAGCTAGTGCCATTGAACCTCTCATTATATATACTATACTTGTGAGATAATTAAATGTGTATGAAGAAATAAGACATATATGAAATACGAGCGATGTTTTACATAATCCTTGTAATGTACTTTGATGTACATAGCGAAACGTGGTTTGTAAAAAGACATATTTCAGAGATGAAAACTAACGAAATAAATTTGAAACTGTGTATAGAGGTATAGCTCTGAGATTTTCTAGAAATAGAGATAGCACAAAATAATTTGAAATACTTTCAGTTGGACACTGGATAAAATAAATAGAATTGGACACTTTAAGTAGATCTATTAATAGGCGACCCGAACAAGTTCTCAGCTAAACGCCAGCTGAAAAGACAAGTCGTAGCAGTCTACGGAAGTGATTGCAAAAAACTGTGCTGTTGTAACGGCTAAATACAAGTCAATAAAATTGGAAAGAAGAAAAAGTTACACTTAATGTATATATTACAGAACATTCTACGTGTGTCTCGGCAACCCCAGCGGAGTCCGGCTCTATTGTGTGTATGCGTACATATTGCTGCTACTTTGAGATGAAGGACAATTACGTGACACTTGTCACGCGTCCCCGCAGCTGAGGCTTTTTCGGACTTCACCGGTCCGCGCGCACTGGGTCCAAGGCGGCAATCAATTGCTCTCTAGAGTTTTCTAGTAGTGTTGACGCGTATTATGGGTTATTCTTGAACCTCAGCGAGGTATAAATATAAGCATTCAGCGACGCTTGGTTTCAGTTTAAGTGGCGATTTATTCAAGTGAGGTTCGAGTTATTGTCGGGCGATTTACACACAGTGCGTTTCAAGTGGTGTATTAGTGAAAAGTGATTCTAATGCGGAATTCTTTATTCTTATAGTTTACATTCTTATTTGTGTGGACAGATTAACTTGAATTTTTGTACGAGAATAATCTTGTTGAATAACTTGTTGATTACAAACTGTTAATTGTTATAATTAAAGTTGGTGTTTAGTGACTTTATTGGTGTCTTGTATTTTGTTTTCCACTGTACCATACAACGATCAGTTAGACCGTCGCGTCGTAACAATATTAACTATTTCAATTTGTTTTTCAACTAAGGGTTGATTCTAGTTATAACTTATTCTGTAAAAGCTAACATACTACAAGTTAGGATTTTATCTGCCATAAAAATAAAATTAGCATTACACAACTCTGCCAGTTACTATGTTCAATTTAAGTTTGTTTTTTGCTTTGAATAACAAACCACCAATCCCTGGAGCTCTGTATAAATCAAACTCAACAATGAGTACTCACTGCCTGTTGTCCGCCAACGCGTAGCTTCTTGTTGATTGGCAGTCCCCGCCACTCTATTATTTAGCTTTTAATTTCACACAAATCACTGTAATTGAGAACCACTGTGTTATTATTATCGATTCCGTGTAAATAAGCAAAGCAATTAATAAACAATGATTTGAGTGGTGGCGTCGGCACTTTATACAATTTGTAAACATGTCTAGTACAGCTACTTTACTGAGATCATTTCTACAAACGATGTTTCTTTCATAATTAAAAATGCAAAAATACAGTAACGTTAACTAAGTATTTATATTAATATTGTTGATTGCAAGAAGCCTTCTTGAGGAGTACAGGCGAAAAGTAATCAACAGCTGTGTTCAAACGTCTGCTTTAAAACGGTGAACATATTTTTGACGTTTTTGTTAGCTGGGTATATATGTTTTGTTTTATCTGATATAATTTTGTTGGTACCCTTAATGTACAGTCATCAGTTTTTTCAATCGATTTCTAGTTTTTAAAAGAAATATGTTACTTCAAACCCACTTCTTCAGCACTTGTACAACAATGCTATTAAATTATTACACGACGAAACTGCAGCTGATTTGTACACGATTGGAGAGGAATTGTCTGAGCGTTGGGAGACAAGTGATAGATGATGATGATGACGAGGAAGGAGAAGATGATGAAGAAGAAGAAGAATAAGGATGAGGATGAGGGTGAGAATGAATAGAAGGAGAAGGAGTTGGAGGAGGAGGAGGAGGAGGAGGAGGGGAGGAGGAAGCGGAGGAATAGGGAAGGAAGAGGAGGCAGCAGGGCAAGCGGAGGATCAGGATGATGAGGAGGAGGAGGAGTGGAGGAGTGGGATTATAATGATGATGGTGATGATGATGAGGAGGTGGTGGAGGAGGAAGAGGTGGAGAAGGTGGATGAGGAGGGGGAGGAGGAGGAGGAGCAGAAGCAGAAGAAGAAGAAGAAGAAGAATAAGAAGAAGAAGAAGAAGAAGAAGAAGATGAAGAAGAAGATGAAGAAGAAGAAGAAGAAGAAGAAGAAGAAGAAGAAGAAGAAGAAGAAGAAGAAGAAGAAGAAGAAGAAGAAGAAGAAGAAGAAGAAGAAGAAGAAGAAGAAGAAGAAGAAGAAGAAGAAGACAATGATGATGATGACCATGAATACAGATCTTAGTTGACAAAGCAACGCCAGGACAATGTACTCAATAAATGTACGCAAAAAAACAGCGGCTTTAATGAAATAAACAGTTCAGAAGTACGCATGGTACATTGTATTCAGGACTCCCTCTTCTGTGCGTCTCATGTAGCTAGGATCACGAGAAAAGCAAGAAAACTCCTTTAATATTTCATATAACAACACGTGTATTTTAAGCCTCTTCTCTCCTATAGTCGTTCTTGCCACCAAAACTAACGCAAGGAACTGCCGTGTGTACGCAGCGAATGTCTTTATAATTCCTTCCCTTTCTGATCCTGAATGTGCGCATGCGCGCCCTCACACACAGACACATACACATACACGTTATGTTATTTAGTTTTACTCAATACTTTTTCTTCACTAAATTTGTCCAGTTAACCATTAACTGTTTCAAATGGTTCCTCCCATCGTCGTCTATTTAGGCATTCATCTCTCAGGCACTCACTTTTACAGTAGAAGGAGAAGAAGAAAGATGAGGAAGAGGTGGTGGGGGCGGAGGAGGAGGCGGAGGAGGAGGCGGAGGAGGATGAGGAGAAGGGGAGGTTTAGTAGTAGGAGGAAGTTGTGCAAGAGGAGGCCGAGCAGGAAGTGGAGGAGTAAAAGTAGTAGTAGGAGGAGATGGTGTTGAGGGGGCGTGGAGGGGGGAGGAGGAGGAGTTGTAGATTAGAGATTAAGATAAAAAATGTTAGACTTACCAAACGACTGATGTTAAAGGGAATAGTCATAAGGCAATAAACGCGAAAGAATTTATTTATTGTCGTCTTAGAAAGTAATTCTGTTGTTATTAGAAACTGCTGCTGTAGTGAGCCGGCTGGCACCCTGTGACGCGCAATAGTGATGAACTTGCGCAAGCGTACAACAGTTTGTACGTACAATAGTCGGACAGTTTCTCGTCCATGTCGTTTGCTACTTTTTCTGTCTTAGCGATGGAAGTTTATCTGCTTGTAACAGCTGGGAACAACGGCAGCTGCTGCCGATGCGAGAATGACAGCGTCTAGTTAGAGACAGGCTTGCTGGCACTGGCAAACACATGTTATGCGTCTGAGATATGTCGGGCTCTTACTTTATCTTTCAACGCAAAGTGAGGCAAAAACCGTATTTCTTATAACTAGTATCCATCGACGTAGAACTTTAGATTAGTTGCAAGGGTTTATTAAGCTATTTTAGATTTTTCCAAGTCCACAATTAATAATGGATTTTCCCTAACACAACTCATTGTTAGGGATTTTAAGGAATTTTATTCTTTACTTTATATTCTACTATTTCTGAAGATGAACAGTTTTTATTATGCTAGAACACTGCTTCTATTTCATTGTTTTGATTTTTAAAAAAGACATCACGTATTGTTATAGGAAATCTGGGATCTAGCAAGAGGGAGGGCCAGAGTGGTCTAGCTACCCCTCCCCAAAACTGAAGAATGACAAAACGTATTGGTTATTTAAGACTGAGACTACGTAGAAGACTTTTAAACAAAATTGGATTTTGAAGAATAAACAAGTACAGTACCGTATTTTTATAATTTGTAGAAAGATGGAATTTAGGGTTTCAAGAATTCTATTTTAGTGTCGTATATTCATTTCAATTATTTAGGTATTACAGTACATAAAAGAATAATTTAGGAATATGGTCATTAGGAATATAAAGGACAACATGCTTTATCAGATGTTAGTAGTACCCAGAAATTATACTGTACATTGCAGGATCTGATTGTTACAGGCTTAAGTTTTCAATATTCTCACTTGTTTACATAACTGGTCATTAGTTACATAATCAGTTAATTTTAGATAATCGTTAATAAAAAAAATGAAAAGAAACAACAGTTATCCGTTAGTAATACTGTTTGCAAGTTTAAATTAGTCTCTCGTCAGCAATTGACTCATTGTACGGCAACAGTACGTCTCGTTAAAACGTTAAAGTAATATTTGTTTAAAGAAGTAAATTTAAAAAGTTTGTCACATGAACTATTTAACTTTTCTCCTTTTCTTTTGTCTATAGGGTTTTAACAGTAAGTACGCGGAGTCCAGCGTGTGTTAAAGTACACATATAATCCGCTCGCCCTCTCAAGTGACCTGAAAAGGTCAAAGGATCTCAAATGCGTTGTATTAAATTAGTGAACCGATAATTTTGTTCATTTAAGTATTATGTTCGCCAAACGTAACATTAAGACGTTCTCCTGATTCGGGTCTTCTCCTGATCTCGTGTCCTGATACTCCCAAGGTCTCTTTCTCTTCATTTTAAGGCAGGGCAGCATGCCCAACCTCTTTGTATCTCCCTTAGTTTAATTTAATAAATTAAAATTACTACCATTTGTATTACACCCTGTCAGTAATATACACACATACAAGAAATTAGTATTTTTGTTCCTATCTGTATTTCCTATGTGGGAATACGGATATAGAGATGCAGTCAAGTATTTCAGAGCGGTTCTTTTAACTGCCCTTCACCAGTCCAACATGGAACTGACCGGTATTAAAAGTTTCAAGTTCATTTCCTGTGTGAGGGGGTAACACGTGCATATGATGGATCACATGGCCGGGTGAACGGAGCGTTTGTCCACAGCTGACACATATTAGAAACTGTAAAGAATCTCCGACTCTCACTACCGTCACACACACTCTCTCCTGTTTCACTTGTAACCGTCAAGGTTCACCAAACCTCTACAACTCTTCTGCAGTGTTTATTTAATTTTCACACTGGTTTATACCTTAGACATAGATATTGTTACGACGGTCTCACTGATCGTCGTATGGTACAGTGGAAAACAAAATACAAGACAACAATGAAGTCACTAATAACCAGCTTTAATTATAACAATTAATAATTTGTAATCAACAAGATAGGCTCTTACAACAATTCAAGTAATAATTGTCCCTACACAATAATAATGTCAACTATAAAGAATTCCGCAATAATTATATCACAACAATTATAAAGGTTATATAATAATTACATATAATTATTCGCTATAAACACTCGACCCTCTAGAAATGGCTCAATACCACTGAACTGACAAGCCGGCTGTTATGGCATTTTATAGGTAACGCACGCCTTCATCGTCAATGTGCACAATGTGTGCTACTTAATGCATATTCAACTCTTCTGTAGAGTACTCTGGAACGTACTTGAACGGGGCCTTGACTGAGGTAACACCTGTCACACTAGGCGGGGGACGGGTCGAGGAAGCTCTCGGCTATTCTAGGTTCAATATGCTGTTTCAATATGCTAGGCCATTTGTTTCAATATGCTTTTGTTTTAAGAAGACACGCACACAAACACGCTTGCGTGCGTGTGATGAAGACAATTGGAATATTATATTTTTATTATTCTGCAGGTTGCTAAATTTACTGTGTGAATTTATTTGACACAGGAGTAGCACAAGCAAACAAGTTACAGATTCCCGCGGTCACACCTATTAACAGCAAATTTGTTTTCGGTTTACAAACAAGGTTTGGTTTAGCAATCACGGTTGTTTACGTTACAACCACAGGAGAAATTCTTCTTCGCCGAAGTGGTGAGTACTGTTCTATTATTATTATTAATATTATTATTATTTAGCACTGTACTTTTTGACTAAGATTTGTAGGTTTGACGATATCTGTTTGTTAGTGAAAGATTTATCTTTGTATTAATTTTTGTTCACCTGGAGACGAACACTGATTCTATACAGGTCAAAACGTCGTGTTTCTTAATTTTAACTTACAATGACTAATGTCCGAAACCTTTTAATTTTTATTTAGTATATTGCGCCATTGATTGTTAACAATTTTGAGAATTGAACCAAGTTTGATAACACCAAACATTTTAATTTAGGTGACCCACAAAATTATCGAATCGAAAATTGGCTGTTATCGACCGAGATGATGTAATATAACTTTCTATTCTATTCAACGAGGCACGTATCTTAAAATAGTGAGGCAGCCGAATTATGCCCTGAGGCTAATTCGTATGTACTTTCAAAGTACTTAGTACAGATGACTGAGAATCATAATAACGTTTACAAGATGAGAAATGTGAACTGCTCATCCTGAGAAATATAAACGTATTTGACAAACAGCATATATAATTGGCATTATCAATATTGTTGTTTGCAATTATTTTGTGAACGAAGTTTACTATTGTTATTACCATGTTGCTTTCATAATTATTATAAGTATTAATATACGTTGTAGGCTTACACGGTCGGAGTCAATGTTGTCATTCCCAGCATGTTTTGGTCGTGGTCCATTGTTGTCACCGAAAACAGACGTTTCGGCAGTGCCATCGACTGCCATCATCAGTGTAAAATTCGAAGTTTTGCTAACGTAGGGCGGTAGACGTGGTTAAGGTTGTAGAAGTCCCGTGAACACCACTCTTACTTATAAATTCTCTAAGTGCCACGATACAGTCGTAAATCAACCACCAGCCAATCAGAAAGAAGAACGTGTATTAGAGAGGCTTGCAACACACCTTGTCACAGAGTAAGTAAGCCTGTCATTTGTATTTTATACAAAAAAAGTTTGGAAAGTTGGACGTCTCATAATATTTGACGAGAATCGTATTCAGTATAATAGTCTGGTACTAACAAATAAAGTACAAGAAAACACTGTTAAATTTGAATATAATCTTTTCCATTCTGAGAAAATTTGTCTAGCAACGACACATTTTAAGGTGAAATTTTCTAACATAAAATTGTACAAATATCCAAACGGGTGCAGTTTTAGAAGGGTTAACTTAGAAGTGACAATACCAGGGCATAATTTTAAATGCTTTTACAAAAGACAAAATAAACAGAATTGGAAGTCACAAGTAAAACTATAAATAGACAGTGCAAACACGTTTTGAGTTAAAAATCAGCTGAAAATCAGCTTGACAAATCGTAACGCATTATGGAGGAAACAAGTACCAAATAAAATATGTTTTCAAAACGGATTGGTTACCAGTCTAGTAATAGAGAAAGAAGGAAAGGTTAGTTTAATGGAGATAGTAGAGGGAAAGTGAGTGTTCGAAAACACTTCCGGGTTCCGAACGAAAACACTACCGGGTTCCAGTTCATGACGTCATAGAGGCACTGGCAGCTGGTGTCCGAGCTGTCCATGTGACGTCACTGTTTTGTGTGTGTGTGTATGTATGTGTGTGTATGTGTGACTGAAACACTTCCGTGTTCCAGTTCATGACATCACACAGAGGCTCAAGTCGCTGGCGTCCGTATGGCTAAAACCTGTTTCAAGACGTCACGGAGGCCGTGGTTTCTGCATGTCCAAAATTTGGTAGCCGAAAACAATGTGTAGCGGATGGGGGTACCCGGAATTCGGCGGTTGCCCGGACGCGCAGAGGCTATGTCATCGGGTACCGTTACTCGAAATTTTGGGGGTATCGGGTACCGTTACCCGAAATGTTTAAATCAACGGATGGGGGTACCCGAAATTTGCATGACAGAGGCCCTGGCAGCTGGTGTCCGAATGTTAAAACACTTCCGCGTTCTGGTTTATTTTGATGTAACAAAATAATCGTTCTCTCTCGAAATTTTTTTAATGTCAGAATTTTGGTACCCTAAATGATTAAAACAACGGATGGGGGTAACCGAAATTTGTGGGTACGCCCACATGACGACGACGTAGAGGGCGTGATGTCTGAAATGTTTAAATCAACGGATGGGGGTACCCGAAATTTTCGGTGTCTGAAATTTAGTACCCGAAATGTTTAAATCAACGGATGGGGTTACCCGAAATTTTTGGTGTCCGAATTTTGACACCCGAAATGTTTAAATCAACGGATGGGGGGTACACCCTAAAACAAGTCCTGTATGTCTAAACTCTGGACGGGGAGGAGAAACCGTTACGCGAAATTGATCGGTTAAAATTTGGGACAATAGGTACCTGACGGGTTCCGAAATTTGGTGATTAATGACATCCCGACGCGGTTCCTCCGGTACTCAAAACCGGATATTGTATTATTATAATGTTTATATTGTGTTAATATAAAACAGATGCATCGATTTGAATACTGTTTAGAAAACATATATTCTTATCATGCGTTACTAAAATTGTTAACTGAATAAATATATTTACTCCTGTGACGATTCTCCTGTAAACCAGTCAAACAGCATCTAAGCTGGTACAAGCGGTGTGTGTGTGAAACACTACCACGTTCCGTTAATGTATTCAAAGAGGAACTGATAGATGGCGTCCGTGTTTTATAAAGCTCTGTGTGTGTGTGTGTGTGTGTGTGTGTGTGTGTGTGTGTGTGTGTGTGTGTGTGTGTGTGTGTGAGGTTGACGTAGAGCCGGCACAGGCAAGCTGTTGTAACTTGCAGCGCTCTTTCTCTACTATAAAAACCGGTTTCTTTGCTGTTACATTCCATGTGAGAGACGTACATCTCTACTGCTTTTGCGATTATTCAAGTATGATAGGAATAATTGTTTTGTATAAGGGGTATAATAATAAAAATAACATAGGTTATGGTTTATATGTATATATAATTTTTAATAATATCAAAAGCTTTTACAATCAAATCATAAGCTATAAGTTTTTTCTCTCTCTACACACACATGTTCTATATTCACAAGACAATTATAATTGAGCAAAACATACGCCCTCTCTCTATATACATAACTAAACAAAATAGACACTTTATCTATATATATATATATATATATTTACATAATTATACAAAATAATCTTTTTTCTCTCTCGCTTTCTCTCTCTTTTGCAGCCTTGAAGGTTCTCTCTCTCTCTCTCTCTCTCTCTCTCTCTCTCTATATATATATATATATATATATATATATGTATATATACACACATACACACACACACATATAATTAACAAAATAATAATTACATTTACTACAACCAAAACAAGCCTTATATGTCTAACAATAATAATAATAATTAATAACATACAATATTACAATGTTGATGTGTAATATATTAATAATAACATACTGAATGTAGACACACATCAAATGATAATTAATATGGTGTTAACTACATGTGTAAAATGGTACACCAAAACCTTGAATTCAACTCTTTTTAGTATTTTAGATAATAACAGTGGTAACAACGCTTATAAAGCGCACATCCAGTGGAATTATGCCTTAACCAATTACATTTTTTCGTCAAAATAATTTTTTAAAACAATTGTTCTTCAGAGTGTAAATTCTCTCCACTCACAAGCACTCAGAATGTTACAGTGGTCACCATATGGTGGTGAACGACATACATCTCCCTCGCATTCGCACAAACACATAACATCGAAACAAGGTTTCTGTAACTATGAGAGAAATCTTTTAAAAAATTTAATTACACATAAAAATTTAATTAACACTTTAATGATTGTTTATCTCAACTTTTTATGTTATAAACCACATACGTTTTTTAATAATTAAAAACAGAATATAATTTCCTACAATTAATAATACTTGATCAAATACAAAAGAATGTAGACACATCAAATGATAGTTAGTGTGGTATTAAAAAAACATGTATTCTGAATTAAAGTCATTTTGATATCTTAGATAACAACAGACGCGACAACGGTTACGAAGCGGACATCCGCTAGAGTCATGCCTTGACCACTCATATTTTTTTACTAGCGAGGTATACGCTGTACCAGTAAAATTATACATCATATAGTATATCTGATTAACCAGCTTTGTTTTAGCAATTAGCAAATCTTTTATTTGAAGATATTCAATATTATGGTTGTTACAATAACTAATTGATGTTTTGAAGAGTTTGAAAAACTCATTACGAATAAATACTTTCATTTTGTAAATATTCTTTTCGTTTCGTATTGATATCCATCTACTCAGTGTCTTACGATTATTTCTAAAATTATAATCGAATTTAATCATGTTGCATTGACAATATAATCTATTATTACCATTTATTTCTCTGTTTAAAAGTTTTTCTACAATATTAGATCCAAGCAACACCTTGTTCTTTCTCTGAAAATGAATAGTTAACATTAAAAAACGACAAAAAAAATAGAGAAGTCTACTTCATCATTTAAAAACATTTTACTATTAATGTTATTATTACTATTATTATTATAATAAATCAATCCTGTTCTCGTTTATTTGGTCTGGAAAAAAAGAGAAAAAATTAATACATAACCACTTCTGTATAAGTAATTATTAGTGGTACTGAAATATCATACTCACATAATCAATATCCAACTGCACGCTCACTTTCTCGTTCGCCAGCGGAGTGTGTGAGGTTACGCATAGTGATAGGACACAAGGCTTCACAGCTTTCAATTGCTCCTCTGTAAATACGTCACACCATCTTTTAGGTAGGTATACATAGAAAAGTTTATCCTCCGGCTGAGGACAGGCTCCGGTATCTTCCAAATCTACCACAACTGACTCCCCGAATTTCGTTTTCACAAATTTCATGTGAATTATATGATACTTTACTCCTAAAGAAAGACTTGACAAGTCTCTTTTTGGTAAAAAATTTTCAACTGTCTTCGCGTTCGCAACGATTCCTTCCATGGCGAGTACTGATGACTGCACAGAGAAACACTGGCGTATTTATTCTGTTTCCCCCGACCACGTTCCTTCCTTCTAAAGCGTCATCTCCTTCGGTCACGACACCCTACCCCGCACCTCCACCGCAACGGTAACGGCTATAATTTTGCTTCCTACCCCACCCCGCGTCGTCACGGGCCACCATCTGCTTTCGGTCACGACCGGACGATGACATTATACCCCGCACCCCCACACCGCACCCAGAGCCTCGCCACCAACCCGCACCTCGCCTACATATTTTGTTCAATTACTTTGTCTGTCGCTCCGCAACGACCGGGTTTACCCCCCCCGCCCCTACCCCGCACCCCACTCGAGTCCGTCGGTCACGGTCACCCCGCACCCCACCCTGCGTCGTCTCGGGCCACCATCTGCTTTCGGTCACGACCGGTCGTACAACCCAGCCCCCCGTACCCCGCACCCTACATCCCGCGCGAGGCGACTCAACGAGCGCGCTTCGGCCAAGGTTACCGGCATCCTGTACTCCGCACCTCGCCTACCTCTCGGTCACGGACACCGGCTGGAACCTATCTCCCTACCCCGCACCACCATCCCACACCTTTACCCCGCACCCCGCACCGCATCGGTCACGGACGTCGGCTTCCTACACCGCACTCCCCACCCCACCCCACCCACCGCAACGCGCGTCGTCGGTCACGACCGGACGACTACCTACCCCGCACCGCTGCTCCTCGCGAGGCCGATCGGTCAAGGGCGCGCGGCGACAGAGTCACCGGTTACCGGACTGTCTATATAGGGAACCGACGACGCGAAGCCGGCCTCACTCCTTTCACAATGACCGACAGCAGCAGCAGCAGCAGCAGCGGCAGCAGCAGCGGCAGCAGCAGCGAACACCGTGCTATCAATGGTAATGTAATTACTATAAAATTTATGATACTTGACAATACACTAAACACACAAACAGTATTATTAGATTACAAACACACGGTTGTTGATAAGATGTGTAGCGAAGCCGTAGCATTAAATAATTATATAAAATGGTATTTAGCAGTTCGTGTATCTTTTAAAAAATTAATAAACACCGAAAATATTTATTGTAATGCGGTATTCAGATCGCGTACAGAACTTAAGTCACAGTATGACGATATCGATGAACAGTATTCGATAGCTAGCGAGAAAATAATGGAATCCGTTGACAAATTCACGCGTGACGGAAGCGGGTGGGTCGAAAACGGTGTCGAGTCGGTGGAATTAAATATTACAAAATACAACCCTCTTGTGGGGTCGAGCTTTCTACCTACACCATCGAAATTATCAAACAGTAAGAAAGGAATTATCAATATAAAAAATGTAGACGATGAAAAGTGTTTCTTGTGGTCTGTGCTCGCTGGTATACACCCGATCGCGTGTAACCCGCATCGCGTTAGCCATTACCTTCCGTACGAAGAAGAAATAAACATGAAGGACATTCCTTATCCCGTCGCACTCAATAAGATAAAACGGTTCGAAAAATTAAACGAAAACATATCCGTTAACGTTTTTGGCTATGAAGGCGAGGTATATCCTTTACGTATCACTGAACATCGCGGTAGAAAGTACCACGTAAACCTACTGCTACTGTCCGACGCAAACACTACTCACTACTGCCTCATACGGAACCTTTCGCGTATGCTTTCGTCGTTGACAAAACGAAAGGGCACTTCGTTTTATTGCAACTACTGTCTACACAGATTTGCGGACAATAAAGATACTAACGCGGCGCGAAAACGAGTTGAAGAACACGAACGCAACTGTTCTCAGCACGGAGTACAGAAAGTAAAACTTCCTGACGAGGACGAAAAGTGGATGTATTTTAAAAACTTTTCACTTTGTCACCGCGTACCTTATACGGTATACGCTGACTTCGAATCGTTTATTGTTCCGACCACCGGTAAAAACGTGGCACATCATATACCAGCCAGTTTCTGCTATGTGATAGTTGACTGGATGGGAAACGCCGTCAAGGAACCTGTAATATACCGCGGTAAAGACGTGGTGGACACGTTCCTTCGTGTGCTTTTAGCCGACGTTCAACGACTCGATAGAAAGTTTAATAAACCGATCCAAATGACAGCGGCCGATGAACGGTCATTCCGAAACGCCACTCACTGTCATCTGTGCAAGCAGCCGTTAACGGACGACACGGTTCGAAATCATTGCCACATAACGGGTAACTATTTAGGCGCTGCTCACAATGCGTGTAATATAAATTACAAAATACCAACACACGTTCCGGTTTTTTTCCATAATTTAAGTGGCTATGACTCGCATCATTTCATGCAAGGTTTCGGAAAGTACAAGGAAGATGAAATAACGTGTATCGCTACTACAAGCGAACGTTACATCTCCGTTACACTCGGTCAGCTCCGGTTTCTCGATTCTCTGCGGTTCATGAACGCGTCACTTGAAAAACTCGTCTCCAACTTATCCGCGAATAAATTTAAAATCCTTAATCAATTTTACACGCGTAATGTTGATTTACTGTTACGTAAAGGTGTGTACCCTTACGAATACGTTACGGACGATTCAAAATTTGACGAGAGGCAGTTACCGGACCGCGTACATTTTTACAACGGGTTGACAGAGTCGGATATAGACGAAGAAGATTACGCGCACGCTCGAACGGTTTGGTCGGCTTTCGACATGCAAACGTTCGGTGATTATCATGACCTTTATTTAAAAACGGATGTACTACTGCTTGCTGATGTATTTGAAAACTTTCGAAACATGAGCCTGCAGTACTACCAACTCGATCCGTGTAACGTTTTTACCACCGCCGGTTTAGCGTGGAACGCGATGCTGAAAATGACAGGAGTTAGGTTAGAGTTACTCCGCGATATAGACGTACACCTGTACATCGAAAGAGGTATCCGTGGCGGCTTAGCAGCAATTTCTAATAGGTACGCCAAAGCCAACAACCCGTACATTCCCGATTATGACGCAAGCAAGCCGCACAACTATTTACTTCACCTCGATTGTACCAACCTGTACGGAACGGCTATGACACAGCCTTTACCACTGTCCGGTTTTCGATGGTTGGAACGTACAGTGATCGATACGTTGAACGTGCACGCGTTACGCGACGATGGTGACACCGGTTATATCCTGGAAGTCGATCTGGGGTATCCACATTACCTACACGACTTACACAGTGACTGCCCTTTAGCACCTGAAAAGCGTACTATTACGGACAGTATGCTTTCACCGTACTGCTATCGCATGAAGCTGTTAAAAGACTTTGTGTGTAGTAACGGTAAGGTAGAGAAACTGATAACGTCCCTCGAGGACAAGACAAAATACATTGTTCATTACAGAACATTGAAACTCTACCTCGAACTAGGAATGGAGTTGAAAGCGATTCACCGTGTGTTAGCATTCACACAGTGCGTATGGTTGAAACCTTTCATCGATTTTAATACGGAGCGACGAAAGGAAGCCAGAAACACCTTTGAAAAAGACTTTTTTAAGTTAATGAATAACGCACCGTACGGAAAATCGTTGGAAAACGTACGGAAGCGAATCGATTTCAAGTTAGTTCCAAACGAGAAGAAACTTCACAAACTAACCGCTAACCCCAGGCTACAACATTTTTTCATCTATAACGAGGACCTGGTAGGTCTCACGATGAAAAAAATATCCATTACACTGAACCGACCTTTGTACGTTGGGTTCAGTGTATTGGATATTAGTAAGCTGATTATGTATCGGTTCCATTACGGATTCACGATGAATACGTACGGGTCACGTGCACGTCTATGTATGACGGACACTGACTCTCTGTTGTACGACATTCGCACCGACGATGTGTACAAAGACATGGAGGAGCATCTCGAACTCTTTGACACGTCGGAGTACCCTAAGGCACATCCGTGCTATAGTGAAACAAACAAGAAAAAGTTGGGTACTTTTAAAGACGAAACAAATGGAATACCGATACTTGAATTTGTCGGGTTGCGCGCAAAATGTTATTCATTCGTTACGGCAAACGATAAAGAGAAAAAGGTAGCGAAAGGTGTGCCACGTTCCGCGATAGCTACACAGTTGAAACATCAACTTTATAAACAATGTGTAAAGACCACTTCTCAAACTTATACTACGGCGCAGACTATCCAAAGCGAAAAACATAACATATACACAAGAAAGCTTACAAAATTATCGCTGTCACCATACGATGACAAACGATATGTCTTGGATGACGGTGAAACAACACTGGCGTACGGTCATTATAAACTCTGTCAACCCAGACGCGAGATAATTCAGCAAGCGAGAAAATCCGTTATAAATTATGCGTTCGATATACGTTGATATAAGACTCGCTTGCAGGAGCAACACACTGTCAGTAACGACGATGAAGTCGGTGAGGTTCAGTGAAAACGTAACGGTATATCTCGTACCAAAATTTTGCGATTCGCGTTTCGGGTGGCGATATGGAAAACGTACGCAAAACTATTGCAAAGGAATTGCACAGACCGGTGAGAAGGAACTTTCCCAGACGTGCGGTGGAGGTGAAGGGGTTACACGATCTCTACCAAGCGGATTTGGTGGAAATGATACCGCATGCCAAGTTGAACAAGGGGTACAAATATCTAATGACGGTAATAAACGCATTTAGCAAGTATGCATATGCGATTCCCTTAAAAACTAAATCGGGTGTTGAAGTAGCACATGCTCTCGAACCAATAATTGTAAAAAATAAAATGAAATACCTGCAAACGGATAAGGGGAAAGAGTACTTTAACACTACCGTACAAGCTTTACTAAAGAGATTCAACGTCAAACACTATTCAACGTATAGCGAGAAGAAAGCGTCCATCGTAGAGCGATTTAATCGTACGTTGAAAACGAACATGTACCGCGCGTTCAGCGAGCAAGGCCATTATCGGTGGTTGTCGCTTTTGCCTAAACTGGTGATGGAATACAACGACAGAGTGCATAGAACTATAGAGATGAAGCCGCGACAAGTCGACAAGAGCAACGAGCAAATTGTGTTGGAACGAATAAGAAAAAATATCGTACCGCGGAAAGTGAGCAAGAAACATAAGTTTAAAATAGGCGATCGAGTGCGTATCAGTAAATACAAAATCACATTCGCTAAAGGTTATACACCAAACTGGACGAACGAGATATATACAGTGCACAGAGTTCAGCCAACCGTACCGGTTACGTACTTGTTGAAAGATCACACGGGTGACGTTGTGGAAGGTGGGTTTTATGAACAAGAATTGAGTAAAACCAGCGTTGGTGATGTGTATCTCGTTGAAAAAATATTACAACGTAAAGGTGATCGCGTGCGAGTGCGCTGGCTCGGCTTTGACGGTAAACACGATTCGTGGATACATAAAAAAGATCTGATATAATAACATTACCACAGTATTTAACCGAACGTAAACGAGTTAAGATGAAGATTGAACAACAATCGTTAAAGTTAAATGTTAAGAACGTAGACTCTGCTAAGTACAACGGTGAAGTTGCATATAATAAACACAGTCCACTGTTTCCAAACACAGTTCGATGTATCGTGTGCGGCGGGTCATGTAGCGGGAAGTCAAACGTTGCCTTTAACATGTTATTCGATTCAAACGGACTGCGATTTCAGAACCTGTACGTGTTCTCCAAATCGTTATTTCAACCAAAATATCGTATGTTGGAAGACGTTTTTAATGCTCTCGCTGACGAAGGAATGATGTACTTCACATACAGTGAAAACGATGAAGTACCACCTCCGCACGAAATTGTACCTAATTCAATCATGTTGTTCGATGATGTGGTATGTGAACGGCAGAATAACATACGAAAATATTTCGCTATGGGACGGCATAGCGGTGTGGACACTTTGTACCTTTGTCAGACGTACAGTCTGGTGCCAAAGCAACTGGTGCGTGATAATGCCAATTTCTTGGTTTTTTTCAGACAAGATGATCTCAATTTACGTCACGTTTACAACGATCATGTTAACACAGATATGAAATACGAAGAGTTCAAAGCGATGTGCGCCGAAGCGTGGAAGGATCGTTACGGATTCTTAGTCATCAACAAGGACTCACCGATAAACGCGGGTAGATACAGAGTGGGTTTCGATCGTTTTATACATAAATAGAATAGTTTGTGCGAGAAAGTCATCAGTGTCAAGATGGATGACAAGCAATTGACACATGAAATCGATGCAATTAGCGATAACATAAGACAAAAGTATCGCGCGTTGAAACATGACATCAGAGAGAGCGATGAAGCATTAACGAGAAAGTACAAACCTCTTTTGGAACCGTTAACCCAGATTTCGGAAAAGTTGAATGTCTCCGGTGATAAAATTAAAAAAATAAATGTTGAAGATGAAGATACGAAGACAGCTGTCGAGATGACACCACCACCATCACAACCTCGATTCCTTAGAACGGAAGTGTTGGCACAAACTCCTGATGTCGAAACATCGAACGTGACTCTTGAAGAGTTTTTAGCAACACCCGAAGGTCGACACGAAGCACAAGAATACGTTGAACAGTCTGTCGAAGGTCCGCTCGCGAGGAAATACTTACTACTCGCTTTATCTGATGATCGAGAAAAAAAGATGGATCATACGTACGGTATCCGTAACGTTGCAGACAAATGGATGGTGGGAAATTCGGTGTTGGAGATCAATCAAGACGACAGCTTCTACATAGCTGGAAAACGATACAGGGGTACACCGGGTCTCTACGAACTTATGTTTATGAAAGAACCCAACAAGAGCGTCTATGATGAAAACGATTTAGCAGCGTACAAATCTATACTGTTGGACACTAACGCACATAAACATTATCATTTACCCGGTGCTAAAATAAATACAAACAAAGGTGTAAAGTACAGAGAGATAATCGCCCGATTGTTCCCACCGCGCAGCGGACGTGGTATCGATTACGTACACTGGAACGATCCCAACAAACTGGTTGAACGGTTGAGACTGCTGGTAAGTTCAAAACGCGCCGGTCACACCGGACACGACAACGAAATCATCTCCGTTGTGGAGGAATTACTTGAAGCCAACATTATCGTATAAATTTTATGAACGTCGGTATAACAACTCATTGACGTCAACACTGTCAACATGTGCGGGTTAGATTTGACACCTGACTTTGAAGTCGAAAACGAAAGACTGAAAACCTTTACATCATGGCCTGTGCATTTCATCAGTCCAACCGCTATGGTTGCCGCAGGCTTTCATTACACAAATGAAATTGACAGGGTTCGATGTTCATTTTGCGGTATAGAAATCTTTCGTTGGAAAGAGGGTGACGATCCGATTGTGTTACACACGCGATGGTCACCACAGTGTCGTTACTTAAAACGGTTAGCACATCATTTGTAGCGTGCAGTCGTACAATGGTTGTGGACAAGTTCGGGAGACATCAAAGCGCCGTGAGCGTGCGACGAGAAACAAAAAGACAATTACGCGATACTGTAGGATTTAAGATTACGAATGATGGGCATATAGATGTTGAAAACAAAAAGATCCGCAATCTGAACGAACCGGATGCAGCAAAGGATGCTGTATCCCTGAGTTATATGCAAACACATTGTCTGCTACTCGATGATGAACGTAAAAGCGTGGACGTTAAAGGGTGTAGATTGAAAAATGTTGATACTCCTGTAGACGTTAAAGACGTAGTCAACAAATATTACGTTGATGACAACTGTATACAACACTCGAGTCAAGAGAGAGGTGAGGTCATCGATGCACGAGATCGATGGGTAATCAACGTTCGAAGTCCGGAACAAGCGACCGATGCGGTTAACAAAAACTATGTAGACTCGAACGTCATTAAAAAAGTATCGAACAGCTATTTGTTTGGGCAGAGCTGGTTGTCGGGAGTGAGTTCACCGATTTTTGGAGATGACGCGGTTAACGTAAAATACATGTTGCAGAACACCGTTAGCTTGGGCGAAGATGGTGTTTTCAAAGCAGCGGAAAAGAGAATAACAGACGTAGCGGATGGTTTTGCGGAGAGCGATGCTGTTAACTTACAACAATTAAATGACGTGAGACGATACGTAAAGAGCGAGATGTATAAAGTCGTTAAAACATTTCAGTATCAACTGGATTACTACTTATTGAAATTGTCTAAGCCACGTAGTTCAGAAGACGAGTGGACACTCGACAGGAAGGAAATAAGAAGGTTAATAGATGAATACGATAAAAACATAGAAGAGAAAGACTGGAGATCGGTTTACGATGTACAACAACGTTAAGAGGAAAAAGGGGTGGGGCGTCGGAAACCTGCTTAAAAACGTTGTACCGTCCGTTGTTTCGTCAGTTATCAATCGAGCGGTGGACGCACTACCTGTCGAATTACATCTGCCGGGTTACAGATTCTGTGGACCGGGCACGAAACTCGAAGAAAGATTAGCGCGTGGTGATCGTGGAATCAATCAACTAGACGAAGCCTGTCGCGAACACGATATCGCTTACGCTCAATACAAAGACAACGAAAGTAGACGTATTGCAGATCGTAAACTCGCGGAAAAAGCGTGGGGACGGGTAAAGGCTTTGGATTCGGGTATCAGCGAACGAGCTTATGCGACAGCAGTTGCAGCGGCCATGAAAGCAAAATCAGCAATAGGAAGCGGTCGACGTCGTAAAAATAAAAAGAATGTGAGTAGTCGTGGTCGTGGTGCTGGTGGTGGGATGAAGAAGAGGAGGAAGAGAACTGTCCGAACCGCTAGGAAAAAGAAGAGAACTGCGTCCGGATTGTATCTACGTCCGTACCGAAAAAACTAATTCACATACCGCTCCGCCCGTTGTCCGAAGATGAATTACGTGTATACGCAAAAAAGCTAAACATACCGTATTTTAGAGGTGTTTACATGCGTAACGCATTACCGGATACAGCGCCGTGGAAGAACGAAAGCGTCATCGTAAATTTGGACGACGAGAGCGGACCGGGAACCCACTGGGTATGTTACAAGAAGCGTGGAAATCGAGTACACTATTTTGACGGGTTCGGTAATTTACGTCCACCTCTCGAGCTGATGCAATATTTTGGTGATACAGCCGACGTTCGTTACAACTATGAACGGAAGCAACCTCCTAACACGGTCATCTGCGGTCATTTATGTTTAGACTTTTTATCGTCTTCTGATCAGTAAACTTCAGCATGTCGTCGCTAACGGTCACCGTGACGGGTACCGACGCTGCGAATCTCGTGTGTAACTTTTTCCCACCTCTCGAGTTATACGGTGAATGGTACGTTGGACTATTGGATTTTACATCGTATAATTCAATACCAAACGTTACTGAAGGAAAAAATAATGCATTTCCAGTAAAAATTTCCAAGGATCAGTGGTCCGTCATCAAGTTGCCTACCGGCACCTACGAAATCAGTGATATCGAAACGTATCTGCAGAAACAGTTAGGCGAGAGAACAATCAGTTTACGTCCAAACAACAACACATTAAAGTGTGAAATTTACTGTAAGCATGTCATCGACTTTTCGCATACACCGAATACCATTGCAAGTATGTTAGGATTCAAGGAGAATCAGCAGCTGGAAGCGTATATAACACACGAGTCGAACGTACCCGTTGACATAATCAAAGTTAACACCGTTCACGTACGGAGTAATATCGTACAGGGTGCGTACAAGGACGGCCAGGACCAGCACACGTTGCATTCGTTTTATCCGACCGTGGCACCAGGTTTCAAAATAGTTGAAACACCGACAAACGTAATATACTTACCGGTAAACGTACAACGTGTAGACAACATAATTTTGTCTCTCGTTGATCAGGACGGGGATTTAGTCGATTTTCGCGGTGAAGTTATCACGATACGACTGCATCTGAAAATATGGGATTGTATTTCGGACAAACGTCACCTGTAAAAAGGGAGTGTGTACGAAAGAAACATGGTAGTCGGTGTTCAACGTTGAAGCAATTGACATCAAGGAACGAGCGTTTCTTACTTTCACTTGGATTCAAATTATACGATTAAAATAATGTCGGGTGAAATTCTAGCTATCGAACGAGGAGCGGCTTTCGATAACAGAATCGTTGAGTTCGAATATCGTACGCACGCACCGTATGCTTCCACCCGATACGGTAACAACGATGAAATACGTATACCCATCCAACAACAGGATGTTTTCACTTTACCGGCGGAGAGTTTTCTGTACATCGAAGGAACATTGACCAAGGTTAATGCTACCGACACAGCGTTGAACGTGAAATTAATCAACAATGCAATGGCTTTCTTGTTTGAGGAGATCCGTTACGAAGTGTGCGGTGTGGAAGTGGATCGTACAAAAAACGTTGGAATTACGAGCACTGTGAAATTGTTACTATCGAGCAATGAGCATGAAAGAAAGCATCTAATCAATGCAGGATGGGTGACGACAACCGACGAGTCGTTGACAGTACACGAGAGTACCGGTGATTTTACGTTTTGTCTTCCGTTGAAAATGCTACTCGGTTTCAACGAAGACTATACACGCATCATGCTGAACGTTAAGCAAGAATTGATTCTGTTGCGTACCTCTACCGATCAGAACGCAATGGTGCTAAAAGAATCGGGTGCAACTGCAAACGGTAATCTCGTAATAAACAAAGTACACTGGAAGATGCCCTATGTGCGCGTGTCAAACAAGTACCGAATACCGCTATTGGAGCACATCGAGGAGGATCATGAACTAGTGATGCCGTTCCGCAGTTGGGAATTGCACGAATATCCCGTTCTACCGACGACAAATCGACATTCGTGGACCTAGAAGACATCGTCACAGTTGGAAAAACCTCGGTATGTAATATTAATATTTCAGACGGATAGGAAGAACAATATAGCGAAAAACGCGTCGGAATTTGATCACTGCAATTTAACGAATGTCAAGCTTTTTCTGAACGATAAATACTATCCGTACGATAACCTGAACCAGGATATCGATAAAAAACGTTACGCCCTGTTCTACGACATGTATACACGTTTCCAAACATCATACTACGACCGTCGCAACAGAGCGCCTCTTTTGACACCTAATGAATTTATAACGAAAGCACCGTTGTTTGTCATCGATTGTTCCAGACAAGAAGAACCAATCAAGTCGTCTGCCGTTGATGTGCGTTTAGAATTTGAATCCAGTAACAATTTTCCAGATAAAACCACCGCTTACGCTTTGATTATACACGATAGGATAGTACAGTACACAGCGTTGTCGAATACTGTTCATCGTTTGTCATAAAAAAAACTTGTTCTCCCCTCTACTAGTTTATAAAGATAGGTATTAGCGATCTCTACATAACAACAACCTCAGTCCTTTTCAACGATGGAAGGTGACTGTGACAGCAGCAGCAGCAGCCATTGTGAGTATAACGTTTACTTGTCTCTTGCATATCCAATCAACTCGTACTCTAAGTTCGTTACCGTCGGACTGTATAAAGAACTCAACTATGAACCGGGTGTTTTGTTTACAAACGGAAAAAAGAAACTTATATTACTTGACTTTTCTGAGTGGAATTACTTGTTGATCTTTCGTGAACAGTTACTATCCAGTATGTTATTGTACGAAGAAGGTGAAAACCGTGAAAAGAAGAAGAGTGTGATGATCAGTTGTAACTTTGGGAAAACGTTTGTTCGGATTAAAGGTAGTAAGACCGAAAAATTTGTTTTCACAGAACCCGAGTGGATCCGTTTTGGTTGTTTATTAACAGTACTAAAGAAATATCTTGTTCGCTTGTTTTATGATCAAGATCATTTCAAGTCGTACATTAATCAGGTAGTAGCCAAGGGGTGTTATGTACCACCATCCTTCTTTTTCCCATCGTTTTTTCGATTGGAAAGCAGTCGTCATGACCAACAGCTAACATTTGATCGTCTTTACGATGAACTGGTATTGGAAGGAAAAGTAGAGGGGGAATTTGAAAAAATTAACGTACTCGATGCGGACATGTGTCACTCGGAAAAATGAACTTGAATAGGACGGTTATTGCTGAGTTTGAAGCGTTTCGCGGTGACAAAAATGAATATGTAATCAAAGAGTTCGTTACAGTTGATATAACAACCGGACGTTTTGTTATCGTGTTGTTCGCTCCACCATACGAAAGTGCACGACTGCACCAGAAATTCCGAAAAATCAATGACTGGTTGGAAACACATTATCACAGGATACGATGGAACGATGGTAATGTACCGTACAAGAATATGGTACGCATCGTTGCAGACATTTTTTCAGATTATCCAGTTGTCTATACAAAAGGGTTTGAGAAGGCAAATTTCTTACGACAGTTGTATCACCATGGTGAGGTGATTGACTTAAACGATATTCAAGCACCTGTAGTTCCTAGATCCTTTGTACCCATCATACAATGTCCTGTTCCTCATCGTCAACCCGTTACCACTCCCCCCTTACACTGTGCATTACGCAAAGCTTTGTTTTATGCAGAATGGTTGCGGCAACGAAATAAAATATAGTCGGTTGTGAACATGTTTTCATCATGGTGTTAGTGTGAATGCTACGTGACAGAAATGTCCATAAACGTAGAATTAGGTACCGTAGTGTGTGCGTGAGTGTTAACCTTGACTACGTCACTGTCGCGGTAGAAATACTCATAAACGTAGTCCTGGTAGTTCGAGACGGGTCACTGGCACGGTAGATATACCTGTAAACTCGTCAAGAACCAGTATGGGTGTGAAAATTACTCATTACGGTACAGCAAATGTGAATACCCATCATGTATGAACAACATATTCACCCGATTAAAAAAATAAAAAAATAAATAAAAAAGTAAATAAAAAAATATGTACTGCTTTTACACATTGGCTTAGCATTGCATAATGTATCTTTATTATTATCTACCACTGTACTAGTCAATAGTACAGCGATAGATAACGTGGAGTAGGCCTGCTTTACGAATCTGTAAAGTTGGGGAAACCACGTTAAAAAAAGCGTAGCAGGCTCTCATTCGCCTCCCTCAGGCTGCTAGGAAGAGGATGAGAGGTAAAAAAATAAAAGTATAACGAAATGTTTATTTATTTAATAATAAATAAACTTATATTGTGCTTTTATGATTTTACACATAGGACGACAGTAGATATCACTCGTCCACCTCATGGTTACAAGTAAGAGATGAGAAGTATAAGTACAGAAATAATTACAGTTAAGCGATAACGGCCCCTTGGTGTAGTGGATGCACGCCGGTTTGGTGTACCGGAGGTCCCGGGTTCAAATCCCGGAGGGGCCGTAATTTATTTTTATGTAAAAATTAATATCCAATGACATACCATTGTTACAGTTGAACACATGCGTCATGTGGTCGTACATTCCGGTGTTAAAATTTCGGACACCAAAAATTTTGGGTAACCCCATCCGTTGATTTAAACATTTCGGGTACTAAATTTCAGACACCAAAAATTTCGGGTACCCCCATCCGTTGATTTAAACATTTCAGACATCACGCCCTCTACGTCGTCGTCGAACCAGCTATCATATCCACCCAGCCTCCTGTTTCGTCGTAACCAGTGTTTTATACATGCGTCATGTGGGCGTACCCACAAATTTCGGGTACCCCCATCCGTTGTTTTAATCATTTAGGGTACCAAAATTCTGACATTAAAAAAATTTCGAGAGAGAACGATTATTTTGTTACATCAAAATAAACCAGAACGCGGAAGTGTTTTAACATTCGGACACCAGCTGCCAGGGCCTCTGTCATGCAAATTTCGGGTACCCCCATCCGTTGATTTAAACATTTCGGGTAACGGTACCCGATACCCCCAAAATTTCGAGTAACGGTACCCGATGACATAGCCTCTGCGCGTCCGGGCAACCGCCGAATTCCGGGTACCCCCATCCGCTACACATTGTTTTCGGCTACCAAATTTTGGACATGCAGAAACCACGGCCTCCGTGACGTCTTGAAACAGGTTTTAGCCATACGGACGCCAGCGACTTGAGCCTCTGTGTGATGTCATGAACTGGAACACGGAAGTGTTTCAGTCACACATACACACACATACATACACACACACAAAACAGTGACGTCACATGGACAGCTCGGACACCAGCTGCCAGTGCCTCTATGACGTCATGAACTGGAACCCGGTAGTGTTTTCGTTCGGAACCAGGAAGTGTTTTCGAACACTCACTTTCCCTCTACTGGAGATTAATTACAGTATACCACTACTGACTTGGAACACTAATTTTTTATTGGTAAAAATGTAAAGCTTTTACCTTGTAGCCTTAACTAGTTTTCGCTTATTACAAGCTTCGTCAGAGGCTGCCACTAGGAGCGCTGTGTGTCTTGTTCTTGGTGACGGCGCCGCCGTTTGAAAGATCGATGTTGTGTGTGTGTGCGGTGTCATATGTTCGAATAGTATGTGTGATTTGAATTGTGTCTGTTCGTTTCACAACAGAAATACCAAAGGTAATGGCATCAACCTATGGAATGCAGCTTCGGTAACCACAATTACCAACAACTGACAAGGTGGTTCGGTAACCACCAGTAACAACAATTTAGATAAGGTACAAACGTTTCAAAAGGAAGTTTGTTAGTCACTGTGGATTCTATACACATTTGAATTTCATTAGCAAACTGTTATTTGAATCCACTCACTGTTAAAGAAATTATAAAAGATACAAGTGTCAACCGCAGGAAATTAACTGCAATTTACCAAAACGAGCTGATTGACAATCTGATTGATGTATAAGATGAAACCAGAAGACTGACAAGCGTTAAACCTGCTGTCTTAGCGAATAATGTGTCATACATTCGAACATATCACACTACACACACACAACATCGATCTTTCGAACGACCGCACCGTGACCAAGAATAAGACAGACAGCGCTCCTAGCGGCAACCTCTGACGAAGCTTGTAATAAGCGAAAACTAGTTAAGGCTACAAAGTGAAAGCTTTACATTTTTACCAATAAAAAATTAGTGTTCAAAGTCAGTAGCGGTTATATTTATAATTAGTCAATCACATGGAAATGGACACCTCATCGACAACAAAATCCAAGAATTGTATGGAGATATTAATTATTGTTTAAATCGTTTTACGAATTAAATGGTGGATTTAGTTATAGCATATTTTGTGGAAGTTAACATAATAGACATAACAGTACACATAATACTAACATAAAAGTAATGTTCGTAGTAACACAGAAATCTCTCCTGATACAAAATTAATTTTCAGTTCGTTTCCTGCTTGCAGTAGGAAACCACCGACCCCTGGCGCTCTCTATAAATCAAAGTAAACAACGACACTGCTCATTGCCCATTGGCTGCCGGTGTAGCAGCTTCCTGTTGATTGGCAGTCCACGTCGCTCTATTATTTAGTTTTTAATTTCACACAAATCACTGTAATTGACAGCTGTGAAGTTGTTATTATCAACTACGTGTAAACAAGCGAAAGCAATTAAAAAACAATGAATTCAATGAATGACGTGGGCTGTTTATTGGTTGTGTACGCGTGTGTAGAACTGGTAATTTAGGTTTGTTTTAATTTGTTCAAATGATAACGATTTACTTCATATTTTAGTGTGAGCTTTTATTTGAGGAGGAAAACAGGAAACATGATAACGTTATTCAAGTTTCTAGTTTTAATATTGTCAACTGCTTACTTACTAAAGCCATAAATTAGTTAGTAGCCTATGTGCATTTACACGTTTGCCTTAAAACACGGTACCCGGACATTTACCCGAAACCACTTTTCCGAATGGACATTTTCCCGAATGACGAGACAATCGAAATCAATTTGAACGAATACCTTTTCTCCGAATCCATTCAACAGAACGTCCTTTTTCGGCGGACTTTACATTATAAATATAGTGTAACGACGGTCTAACGGACCGTCATATGGTACAGTGGAAACAAAATACAGACACCAATAAAGTCATTAATTACTAGCTTAATTTCTTTACAAATCAACAAGGTACGCTCATACAAAAATTTAAGTTAAATTTGTCCACAGGCAATATTAAATGTCAACTAATAGAATTCCGCACTAATTATAACACAATAATAAATTTCCACTAATCAGCAGTAACAACCACTTGATCAGCACTCTACAACATCGCCAAGTAGGCTATAACTAACTTCTAAGCCGGCCCACTGTTTCTTATATAGGTCTCGCAGATGTTCTAGATTAATTTTCCATTTTTTTCGCGGCGTGCCGGTATAATTTGCATAGTTAGGGGTGCTCGAACAGTTTCGAAGGTACTTGGGCGCACGTCCTTGACACAGACACTGCACCTGCTCGGCTAGCCGAGAAACGTGTACAACTATTACGTCACTGCAGCTGCTGCTACTTTTCGAGAGCGTTATGTAATTGTCGTAGCAATATCAACTACCTTTACGGGCGTATGTTGTATTGTGCATTATCATACCATCTCAGTAATTTTGACGGAAATGTTACGAAAATTACTGACAATGTTATAAAAGAAACTTAAAAGTTCACACACGGAGATATAAAATTTTGACAAAGACTTACACGGGGCGGAGTCAACGTTGTTAAAATTCATTCCCGGGCTGTCTGGTCGTGGTCCATTGTTTTCAACTAAAACAGACGTTTCGACATTACCATCGACTGCCATCATCAGTGTAAAAATCGAGCTTTGCAAAAGTAGGGTCACGACATTTATACGTTAGTCACGACATTTCTCCAGCCTTAACCACAATACTGTGGTCACTAACGTCTCGCACCCTACGTTAGCGAAACTTCGATTTTTACACTGATGATGGCAGTCGATGGTACTGTCGAAACGTCTGTTGTAGTTGAAAACAATGGACTACGGCCAAACTGACAACACTTTGACAAAGAGTCAGATTATAAATACGTGTACAATATATCTTCGCAAAGTGATATATTCTACTAGCATTATACACGCAAATACACACTTAAAAAAAGTTTTTCTTTAATCGTCATAGGTATACGTTTATGATGATGAATATTTGAAAAGTATTTTCTAATAACACAAAGTGACATTAAGCAAGAAGTATAACTTCTTTTATTATTTGGACAACAACTATGACTAGAGGCGAGCGTATATTCCAATTGAGATCAGACGTAGCAGCGCGCAATCCACTTACTTGTTTTTGTTTGTTATCGACGTTTCGCGTGTAATGTGACAATTAGTCGTAACCATTGTCTGTATCCGACCGGTTTAACGGGGTTTTTGTTACAACAATCAATAGTACATTATCTCGTTTATATTACAATATGTTGCTTACGTTTTATCATATTTATCATATTATTGCAATAACAACATGAACGTTACAAGAGATATATTATTGTTGATACTGATTCAATAATTACTCACACTGCAATGGTTGTGTACATTTTGGCTTGTAGCCTGTCCACACATCGTACATTCTGTCTGTATATAAGAGGCTATGTTATTCTATAGAAACTGGTTAAGTTAGTTTTTTTTTTAAATCTGTTTAACTCTGTCAGTAACGAGAAATTCATATTCATGTTGTGTTTCAGTTTAGGTAATATAAAATCCACTTGTCTCAGGACTACACAACAAGAATAGAAGGACGTTTATAACGATAATAAACTTTAATAACTTTATACTATCATTAAAATGTAAATTCTATGAGGTAATAGATAGAACATACAATCGTTAAATCATCATTGTCATCATCATTGTCATCATCATCATCATCATCAGGAGTCCTACAACCCTGTTTGGCTGTCAGCTAAATACTGCAGAGAGAACCTATTTAATTAATTACTGACATATTTCATATTAAGCTGGTCACGATTTTTCCTGACTTGTCAAAATTATTAAATATATTGTAAAGTACTGTTGAGATGATTTACATATTCCCAAGAAGCATATACTCTATATGTTCCTACATAACATTAGCATATTAATTACTGTCATAATTATCAGCGTGACATTCCAGTTAATCCATCGACTAATCTCAGCGGCGACCACAAATCCCATTGACGGACCACGTAATACATATTTGATTAAACGTTAAGCAGTCGACTACAGAGAAGCACACTCACAGCCCTTACGCTGCTCGCCATAAGCATTTCCTTAGGCAGCAATAGGCTTTAAGCCTCTCTGTCTGTCTGTCCGTCTGTCTGTCTGTCTGTCTGTCCCCCCCCCTCTCTCTCTCTCTCTCTCTCTCTCTCTCTCTCTCTCTCTCTCTCTCTCTCTCTCTCTCTCTCTCTCTCTCTCTCTCTCTCTCTCTCTCTCTCTCTCTAGACGCGTCACGCTGTAGATGTGATCATACAGCAAACTGAATTTGGTAGCACAAGTTGTCTAATGTAAGTTATTTTTAAATATAAACAAATTTACTTTAAAACAGTAATTGTCCTTTTTTTTACTAAACTTTGTTGCAACCACTAATATGCAATTATACTGTCCATAAGCCCTTTCAAGCCTCTCAGCTCATCTTCAAATGGAACACAAAACAACTTACCTAGAAACCTTCACTCCTTTATATAGGCCTACCTTATCTACAACCCGGAAGCGTCAACTTGACATAAACAAACATAACAGGTAAACACAATTGTTACGCCTTACGCTTTACAAATTTAGTAAAAATTAAACTTAGCCACTAAATTGTGTTTATCTTTTAATTATTGTCCTTATGTGGCATTAACAATGCTCCATGATTTAGACTTGTTCAGAGTAACATACCACAGCAACTACGTTAATCTAGAACAGTGGTTCCCAACCGGTGGTACGCAGAGGAAACAAGGTGGTGCGACCTAGCTAGGAAAAAAGTATTTACTTAAAAAAAAATAAAAATTTATGTTCAAAACAACAATGAATTTTCATCGGACATCATTTGAAGCGTTTACCTTTATCAAAACACAACCTCAACACTCCGGTAATATTTCATTAGGTGCCTGCTCTTCCCTTATTTTGTTTCCTTTATTCACGTTTGTTTACGCAGTTAGATTATATGTATTAAATTTAAATAATTATACACAACTAATTGAGGTATTATACACAATGAATAATAAGGTATACTATTCATGTTGTATCAAGTCGGTTATTGAGGAAACCCCAGTAATTTTTCTTTAAGCTCCCGGTGGTACTTGAAATGAACGCTGATCACTCAAAGTGGTACGCGGGTCCGGAAAATGTTGGGACCCACTGATCTAGAATATGAAAGACATATAAAGACATTGTGTTTAGTCTTTAGAAGGAACTAAAAATAAATTACATCTTATATTATTTATGGTATGGTATCTAAATTCAAATTTATATTTACTTACTAAATTTTCTACCATGTAATTTATAATAATTATTGCCCTTATATGTCCTTACCAATGGTCCATGATTTAGTCTTGTTCAGAGTAAGGTACCACAGAAACTACCTTAATCTGCAATATTTCATAGTCTTTAACATTTACGAGGATCTAAAAATTATTACACGTTATATTATTAATGGCATGGTATGTAAATAAACACAAATTTAAATTTACCTAATAAATTTAGTGAGATATTTTAGGACAGACTTTCAGTTTATAAAAAGCATTACTAAAATACATGTGTCACAATGTACTTCGTAGTGTTACACGGCTGAATTCAATGTTGTTAAAGTTCATTCCCAGGCTGTTTGGCCACGGTACATTGTTTTCAACTGAAACAGGCGTTTCGACAGTACTATCGACTGCCACCATCTGTGTGAAATCCGCCCAGTGGTATAACACCCTACGTTAGCGGCTCTCAAATTTTACACTGATTATGGCTGTCGATAGTACTGTCGAAACGTCTGTTTTAGTTGAAAACAATGGACCACGACCAAACGACCCGGGAATGAATTTTAACAACATATCTGTCATAGTTACCCCATACGATGTATAACACTTTTATCTATAATTATCATTGCTGCCAACATTTTTGCATGAACCATTACTTCAGTCAAGGCCATTGAAGAAAAATATAAACTTATTACTCAGACAGCAATAAGAGAAACATTCGATGAAATAAACTGGAACGTAATGTGTACTGTACAGGGTTGTTGAAGTGGAAACGTGAAGTCCAATAAATAATCTCCGTTTGAGAGATGTAAAACTATACTCGTGTAACAGTAACAGGAAAACTTAATTACAAACTAGGATAGTAAACAGTCAGTAAATAAATACGCGTACATTCTACCCTATACAGACATCACTGTAAACATTCACTGCTTACAGTAACGTATTAATTAGAGAGAGAGAGACATAACTGAGTACGTGTACTACGTTTGAAGTCCTTCGATAAAATACACGCATTAAATTAATAAACACTTCAATGTTATTGACGCATTAAATGAAACGTTTCTTTTCCTCTTTGAAAATGTATATTTAATTAGTCTGATATTTTTTAATTAACGTTATGTGTCACAATGTTACAATAATTATTAGCTTTCCAAGAACGTAGTATGTCGTGTTTCCAACAAGATCCGTCCCTGTCATCATTAGAAAGCTAACTTGTTAGCAGTGCTTTTGACTATAGCCATTTTTGACTGAAGTGACCGTATACTTACAATGTTTTGGAGATAAAATCAAGGATCATCACCTCCCTACACGAGTCACGTTGTAGATGTGATCATACATTTTTGCATGAACCATTACTTCAATCAAGGCCATTGAAGACAAATATAAACTTATTACTCAGACAGCAATAAGAGAAATATTCGATGAAATAAACTGGAACGTAATGTGTACTGTACAGGGTTGTTGAAGTGGAAACGTGAAGTCCAATAAATAATCCCCGTTTGAGAGATGAAAAAGACTGACTGTTATACGGAACAGTCAACCGTATGTTTAGAAACAAGGTACATCGGGATATTCAATTGAACTTCTACAAAGTTATGGCAGTCCTATGTGTGCTGTCCTATGGGTGTGAATTGTGGACAACAACCAAGAGGCAAGACAGTAAATTGCAGGCCTTGGAAATGGCGTTCTTAAGTGAAATTAAAAGGTGTTCTTAACTTGTTCGTATAAGAAATGAGGCCATAAGAGAAGAGTTACAAGTTTTTTACTTGAATTAAATATTAAAAGATTACAAGCAGCAGTAGAAAGAGTGTAGGATTCCAGACTGGCCAAACAAGTCTGAAAATCTGATAGGACACAGGTGTGTGGGTAGACTCCGGAAGAAACGGCTGGAGAGAAGGCAGAAGAGAATCAAAATAGATAAATTATAACGAAGCAATATGAATGACTCAGTTATTGACTCCATGGCTAATAATAAAAACGAGAGGAGGCTGTGTCGGAGCCACGGTCGCAAATCTTCAGAGCGTAGAACACGTCTGTGTGCTTTAGGGTTGCTAATGTGTTATGAATAAAAGGAACAAACACATATTTAGTTTTACTAAGTACAAAATTACAAAATATATCAATACAATCGCATAGTAAAAACATTAAAAACTGTAGGAACGGATAATGGTATAGTTTCCATGCCGCTAAATATCATTTGTTTATTTACTTGTTACTATGGTAATTAATTCTGGTCTCCATGGTGTTGCAACGGCATCACTTTAACAGCCACTATCTTTACGTCCATCTGGAACCACAGTCTGTCACAGACGTCACACGCGTGTCCAAATTCATTATTAAAGAATGTTTTGTGGATGTGCTTTGTAGCTAACTTCCACGTTTTGCTGAATTCGATCGGCTGATACACTTGCGAAGTCGGGCACTCTTCCTCATCCAACTCGACTTCAGTATTTATTTCCTTGCCTTTTAAGCGTTGTCGGTAAATCCTCTGACGTTCGGCATTGGTCATTTTGGGTTTTTTGAATTCCCCGTGATTTTCTCTACTCTCCTGTATGCGTTTACGATACTTTTGAGCACGTTTAGCATCCATATACCGCGACATTTTGTCCGAACACACGATTTTTACAACTTGAATTACGATTATTCAAACCTCTTAATAATATCACCGCTATTACGGTCTATATAGATAGTACTCGATAAGACAATTTTAACGACATTTCACTCAACGTTCTATCGCATCAGAAAGCGGAGAAATACTAATTTTAGTGCGCGCCTAACGGCGCAAAACATTTCTATTTCTCCCCCCGTTCACCCCGCGCTGGATGATTTAATAGCCCGCTTATATTGTACTATTTATTATCTTTGTTCATTTATCTGTCGAATGGTACCTCATATAAGCGTGAGTCGTTTGTCGTTTAGATAATATTTCAATTTCAAACGTGACGTAAAAACGTAACGCTCGATTTTCTGGTTGGGGTGCCTATTCCTGGCTTGAAAGGTAAGACGTATTTTACGTCAAAATTGTAAAACTGATGTTATCGATATTTCCGTTGCACGTGCAGAAGTTTAAATTTATTTCACCATGAGGACGAGACGGTGCATATTTAACTTAATGAATTTACCGGATAATACGTGCAAAGTGTACGAGTCTACATTTCTATTGTTATTATCTGCTGAAACAAAATTGTCAAACAGCGCAACCAACAGGCGAATCGCTCTCACGCGTCAGCTGAACTGTCACAGTTGCTCCCATTAGAGTATATTGTAAACTTTATCGATTCTATGCTACGCGCGCGGCTCCTAATTTAATTTTGTTCATTTACTCACGCGACGTACAAAATACATAGTGCATATTCCAGCTTAAGTGATGAAATGTCACATGAAGATAACTTTTTGTTTGTGTAAGGTTTCAGTGCCCTGTTTGTTCTTGCGTATGATATAATATGTAGTTACAATTTAAGTTCCGTGTTGCATTGTGCGTTATTTTCTTCAGAGAGTTTCTATGTCATCATCATCATCATCATCTTTAAGTATTAAATCACGGATGGTTTCTTCTGGTCTCAAACAAGCAAAGATTAGAGCTGGTCACTCCAGTGTTTCCTCGGACGTCCCACGCCTATCCGTCCCCACGGTTTATAGTTCCATAGTTGTTTGGGGAGTCATCCATTATGCAAAGATGTTCCCACCAATTCAGCCGATACTGAGTGATGCTGTCGAGCATACTCATAATATACAGTTCTTGCCGTACATCTGTGTTTCCTCTATGATCATGGAGAGTATACCCTGTCACGTGCCTGGGAAATCTCATTTCAACCGCTTGGATGCGACTGACCTGGCCTTTACTTAAGGTCCAAGGTTTCTATGTCATACATGAAATTTTTTTCTAGTCAGTAAAGGAGCCGCCGAAACATCTCAGCAGCCAGTTAGTAACAACAAGAATTATTCATTATTTATTATTACAAATAAACTCTACACAATAGTATGATCAAGATACTTTACTTATGATCATGATGGAGATATAGAAAATAAAGTGACGAATTTCACAAAAATGTGTGGAACGATTTCGAGAACGTTGAGAAATAAATGTAGAAAAGAAACCCAAATAAAATTATATAAAACAATGGCAATGCCTACAATACTATATGGCTATGAAACATGGGTCACAAAGATGAACAGAAGATACAAACAGCAAAAATGAAATTTCTGAGATCAGTTAAATGGTGTAATAGACGAAATCATATAAGAAACTAGGAGATAAGAAGTGATTTAGATGTTTTTGCAGTTAATGAAATGATTAAAGAATACAGAAGAAAATGGATTAAACACAGTTAAAATGGAAGAAAGTGTAATACCGAAGATAGCGAAAGATTACAATCGTAGAGGCAGAATAAAAGTTGGTATGCGTAAGAAAAGGTGGACTGTAGAATAGCAACAGACCGCTACAGCCTAAAACCATAAGGAAGAAGATGATGATGACAATAGTATGTCGCGCGCGTGGGCGTGTATGAGTAATCGAGGGTGTGTGTAAGTGAGTAAATTTTAATAAAACAAAGAAAAAAGCAAATCCCCCCCCCCACACACACACACAGAAACACCCACACAGTTGCAGAAACTTACCATAAGTGAATTCGTGATATAGGAAACAAACTATTAGGAGAGTTTAATGAACGGAATGTCAGCCTGGAGTTCAGCTAACATTAGGAATCTGTTCTTCACGCGTAGGCCTACAGCACAACGTAGAGTCGGCCACAAGGTACCGTCCACACGATCAAAAAACAGGCAGCCAAGTGTTCCTTCCGACCTTCTTCCACCTTGTCCGCCCTGGAATATTCTATTAACCACTCTTTCTTGTGTTATCCTTTGGAAGTGACCTACCCACCTTGTGCTTGCCGTTTTGATCTCAATTAATATTCCGAGTTCCCCGTAAAACTTCTCCAGCTCATTATTGGTCTATGTTCTCCACAGTCCTTTATCCACAACTGGTCCGTACATTTTCCTTGATTCACATCTCCACAACATTGTAAGTATACGGTCACTTCAGTCAAAAATGGCTCTAGTCAAAAGCACTGCGAACAAGTTAGCTTTCTAATGATGACAGGGACGGATCTTGTTAGAAACACGACATACTACGTTCTTGGAAAGCTAATAATTATTGTAACATTCTGACACATAACGTTAATTAAAAAATATCAGACTAATTAAATATACATTTTCAAAGGGGAAAAGAAACGTTTCATTTAATGCATCAATAACATTGAAGTGTTTATTAATTTAATGCGTGTATTTTATCGAAGGACGTTAAACGTAGTACACGTACTCAGTTATGTTTCTCTCTCTCTCTCTCTCTCTCTCTCACTCTCTCTCTCTCTCTCTCTCTCTCTCTCTCTCTCCCTTTAATTAATACGTTACTGTAAGCAGTGAATGTTTACAGTGATGTCTGTATAGGGTAAAATGTACGCGTATTTATTTACTGACTGTTTACTATCCTAGTTTGTAATTAAGTTTTCCTGTTACACAAGTATAGTTTTTCATCTCTCAAACGGAGATTATTTATTGGACTTCACGTTTCCACTTCAACAACCCTGTACAGTACACATTACCTTCCAGTTTATTTCATCGAATGTTTCTCTTATTGCTGTCTGAGTAATAAGTTTATATTTTTCTTCAATGGCCTTGACTGAAGTAATGGTTCATGCAAAAATGTTGGCAGCAATGATAATTATAGATAAAAGTGTTATACATCGTATGGTGTAACTATGACAGATATGTTGTTGAAATTCATTCCCGGCTTGTTCGGTCGTGGTCCATTGTTTTAAACTAAAACAGACGTTTCGACAGTACTATCGACAGCCATAATCAGTGTAAAATTTGAGAGCCGCTAACGTAGGGTGTTTATACCACTGGGCGGATTTCACACAGATGATGGCAGTCGATAGTACTGTCGAAACGTCTGTTTCAGTTGAAAACAATGTACCGTGGCCAAACAGCCTTGGATTGAATTTTAACAACATTGAACCCAGCCGTGTAACACTACGAAGTACATTGTGACACATGTATTTTAGTAATGCTTTTTATAAACTGAAACTCTGTCCTAAAATATCTCACTAAATTTATTAGGTAAATTTAAATTTGTAATTATTTACATACCATGTCATTAATAATATAACGTGTAATAATTTTTAGATCCTCGTAAATGTTAAAGACTATGAAATAATGCAGATTAAGGTAGTTTCTGTGCTATCTTACTCTGAACAAGACTAAATCATGGACCATTGGTAAGGCCATATAAGGGCAATAATTATTATAAATTACATGGTAGAAAATTTAGTAAGTAAATATAAATTTGAATTTAGATACCACACCATTAATAATATAAGGTATAATTTTTTTAGCTCCTTCTAAAGACTAAAGACAATGTCATTATATGTCTTTCATATTCTAGATCAGTGGGTCCCAACATTCTCCGTACCCGCGTACCACTTTGACTGATCGGCGTTCATTTCACGTACCACCGGAAGCTTAAAGAAAAATTACTGGGGTTTCCTCAATAACCGACTTGATACAACATGAATAGTATACCTTATTATTCATTGTGTATAATACCTTAATTAGTTGTGTATAATTATTTAAATTTAATACATTTAATCTAACTGCGTAAACAAACGTGAATAAAGGAAACAAAATAAGGGAAGAGCAGGCACCTAATGAAATATTACCGGAGTGTTGAGGTTGTGTTTTGATAAAGGTAAACGTTTCAAATGATGTCCAATGAAAATTCATTGTTGTTTTGAACATAAATTTTTATTTTTTTTTAAGTAAATACTTTTTCCTAGCTAGGTCGTACCACCTTGGTTCCTCTGCGTACCACCGGTTGGGAACCACTGTTCTAGATTAACGTAGTTGTTGTGGTATGTTACTCTGAACAAGTCTAAATCATGGAGCATTGTTAATGCCACATAAGGACAATTATTAAAAGATAAACACAATTTAGTGGTTAAGTTTAACTTTTACTAAATTTGTAAAGCGTAAGGCGTAACAATTGTGTTTACCTGTTATGTTTGTTTATGTCAAGTTGACGCTTCCGGGTTGTAGATAAGGTAGGCCTATATAAAGGAGTGAAGCTTTCTAGGTAGGTTGTTTTATGTTCCATTTGAAGATAAGCTGAGAGGCTTGAAAGCGCTTATGGACAGTATAATTGCATGTTAGTGGTTGCAACACAAGTTTAGTAAAAAAAGGACAATTACTGTTTTAAATTAAATTTGTTTATATTTAAAAATAACTTACATTAGACAACTTGTGCTACCAAATTCAGTTTGCTGTATGATCACGTCTACAGCGTGACTCGTGTAGGGAGAGAGGGAGAGAGAGAGAGAGAGAGAGAGAGAGAGAGAGAGAGAGAGAGAGAGAGAGAGAGAGAGAGAGAGAGAGAGGCTTAAAGGCTATTGCTGCCCTTAGGCTGTGAGTGTGCCTCTCTGTAGTCGACTGCTTAACGTTTAATCAAATATGTATTACGTGGTCCGTCAATGGGATCTGTCGTCTCCGCCGCTGGGATTCGCCGATGGATTAGTTGGAATGTCACGCGGATAATTATGACAGTAAATAATATGCTAATGTTATGTAGGAACATATACAGTACATGCTTCTTGGGAATACCGTATGTTAATCTAAACAGTACTTTAAAATACATTTAATAATTTTGATAAGCTAGGATAAATCCTGACCAGCTTAATATGAAGTACGTCAGTAATTAAAAAAATAAATTTTACCGGTTCTATCTGCAATATTCAGCTGACAGTCGAACAGGGTTATAGCATTCCTGATGATGATGATTATTTCGACGATGATGATTTGAACGACTCCATTATCCATCAATTATCTCATAGAAATTAAATGTTATTGTATATTATAGCTTTATTAAAACTTGTAATGGTTATAATTTTCATCCTTCTTTTCTAGCTGTTTAGTCCTGAGACGGGTTGTGATTTACCTAATTAAGTCCTTTAATTTTTTGAATTTAAAAAACGTCTTCAGTTTTGAATGTAGATACTAGGTGCCGAGGCAATTTGTCGAAGTATTACCTTTGAACGGAGTTGACTGGGCACTGGTCCTTACAAATTCCCAGGGTTTGTATGTTAGCTTCCAAAGGAGTCCTACGCTCTCACCAGCCAAGATCATACTGCGTGGTGAAGTGCCACATCTTACAAAAGGTGACCCTGTTGATGCAGAACAGTACGGATCTATACCGGAAGGTCGATAAGTATTCGTGGTGGAGGGCAGCAGTAGCCACCAGTACCATGTTAGGGAGTAAGGGAAATGTACCCGGACCGGCTTCTCTTTGGAATATTACAGGCGGGAATCTAATTGTATTTAGACGGCTGTAAAAGTGCGTCCTTTTGTTATATTTTGCTAGTGCCTTGCAGTTGGATGTTGGGGCATCAAAGCCTAGGGGAACACAACCCTGAATAAATTGCAACGAAACACAGGATCCTGATAAGCGGGGCAAGCTCATATAATACACAGACTATGAACATTCATGTTTAAATTGGTAGTTTGTTAGATTTGGTTATGATATCAGTTGTATTTTAGTAAGGATAAGGATTTAAGTTTAGTAAAACTGTGTATTATTTATTTGTTGTTTATTCTTGTACTGTGTTTGTGGAAATGTGCGCGCGTGCGCGAGTGATAAACGTTTCCCCGGCTGTGCGTGAATGAATTATCGTTGTGTTGTGACACTGAACTGAACATAGACAAATGTATTCGCTACTATCCCTGTATATTTCTGGCTATTATTTGACATTCATATATGATATTATTAAAGTATGCAGTTATGCATGAGATAAGGGTATTCTGTGATTACCGCTATGCATGCTCTTACAATGTTAATGCACTTTACAGCATGAAAAGTTGCTTGTCATGGTATATGTAACCGTGTGACTTCCTTCCACCAATTAAATGCTGGAAGGTAGTCGGGAATTTTCTTAAGCCTGTCGTTACACAGGCAGTTCTTCTCAGCCAGCTATCGCGAACGGGACGTGCATTTCTTGTTCAAGATTCTGCTGCTTGCAAGAATTTGAAAAGACTATTCGGCGATAGTAACGCGTGTGAAGACTCAGAGTTATTCGTGTTTTACAACTACACACAGTATTATTATTACAGCATTGTGTGCATAATTAGGAGAGTTCTTCTCTACCATCTATCACGATCGGGTCGCGCAGTTCTTGTTCAAGAATTTTCCGCTTGCAAGAATCTGTAAAGACTATTCGGCGTTAGTAACGCGTGTGAAGACTCAGAACAGTTGAATATTACCTCTTTACACACGGCATTATTACTAAAGCATTACGTGTGTAATAAGTGAGTGTGAACTGTATCACTGTGTGAGATTTTCTGCAGTGTCAGTAAAATTTAATAATTACCCAATAGTAAGTTGTATCATCAAGAAGTTTCCGCGTTAGTGGAAGATTTCCGCATAGGGTGGTCTGCTGATCGCGGTAGACCCTTTGATTCGCGTGAACACTTGAAGAGTCCGGAGTGGTATAAGTTCAATATACCGTTGTTATATAAAACTCACTGTTACCTGAGATACTTGTTAGTTATAAACTCTATATTAATTTAACGAATTGTAAGATCCATAGAACCGTTGTGGTGTGCGAAGCGTCAGAGTCATCGTGGGAATTACAGGACACCAGCCCAGCTGAAAGCGTTTCCAGGGTGAACCGTCTATCATCTATAAGCCACGCCTGACGACTCAACAACGCGGCAAAGCCCCCCCCCTTCTCTTCAGCAACATCATCGTGGGAATCTTCACTTATGTAACGTATCACATCACGTGTATGAACAGTATTTAACATTTTAAAAGACTCTATATCAAACACTACCATTATTATACTTATCAAATATACCATATAAACAATTACATATGTATTGTGCAATAAATAATCTTAAACCCTCCAATATAGACTTTTAATTTAAGATACACATACTACCATATCCTATGCGCCAATAGTTTAGTAATTTGTGTTGTCGCAAAATATTACCAGGAGTCATGATCCGTAAGGAGGCAGCTCCTCCACACGACTTGCCCATCAATAGTGGGCAAACAATATTGCCCATCAATGTTACAAACCCTATAATGGGAAATTATTTTAATTTACTCGGAACTTTCAAAGAACACAGCCGAACGAAGATTACAAACAACGGTGGAAAGAACACTTATAAATAATGTCAGATTCCCGACTGGCCAAACAAGTATGCAAATACAAACCTATAGGACACAGGTGTGTGGGTAGACCGAGGAAAAGATGACTGGAGGATCTTTGAAGGCGGAAAAGGCAGCACATTGCCTATCCCGTGTTGAGAAGATGACCATGATTATGTAGATATCATACCATTAATAGTATGACTCATACCTTTTTTAGAACCTCCTCCAGGCTAAAGACTATGTAAGATTGTAGAGTAACGCAGTGTCTGTGGTACGTTACTCTCAACAGATCTAAACAATGGACCATTGGTAACCTCACACAAGGCCCTCACACAAGTTATTAATGTTACTTATGTATGAGAAATTTATATATTTAATATTTTTTTTGGTTTTCTGTGTTTCGTTACTGAAAGTATTAGTTAGCATTTTTTGATTAATTTTGTTTACCATTTTATCAATAATGTTGGAGTTTTATCCATTTTTATAGCAATATCATATACAATTTTCTTTTTTTACATTTTTAATGTATGTAAAGTAATATTATTCATTCTACATATCATATATGCAACATATTTATATTGAGGAGGATGAATTGAAGTTTTTGGAATTATTAATGAAGTTCGATTTGGTTTTCTGAATATAGTGTATTCAAATTTATGATGGTTATTTATAATACTAATATCTAAAAAATTTTAATTTATTAATAGTTTCATGTTCTATAGCACGTTCCAATTAATATTTTATGGAGATTATTAATTAATTTAAAAATGTTTGGTTAACGTTATTACCATTATTTTAATATGTGTAGAGTGTGTCTTCTACATATCTGTAATAATGTCTACATTTTTATAATTTTAGAAATATGAAAAAGGTAATTATATATTGTATAATGTTAGAGAAAAATACGAGGGAGGGGCGCGGTTTTTATGTTTTAAGCTAAGAGAGAAAGCAACAAAATAGTGTTTTGTAGTGGTAAATGCAGAAAACGCCAAAGAGAAGCAGAAATGTAGGACACTTTCTCGTACAAAATTTTGTAAAATTGAAGTCTGTGCGTGAGCGCTCGTGTTTGTGTTTGTGTGTGCATGTACGTGGTTGTGAATGTTATCAGTTTAAGCACTGCTAACGGAGAGATGTTTGGTGACCTTGCTTCTCCGAGCATTTTAACGCGAAGTGTTCCCTTGAAACTACTAAATTAAATTTATCCGAAAGTTCAGAGTTGATCTATCGTGTGTAAGATCTACATTCACATATATAACGACACATAAGCGACTCCGCGACGCACATAAAGCTTTCCTGCGCTCTGCAGAAACACTATTAACACATGTGGAACAATAAAATTTACGTAACGCTCTGGAAAAGTCTGCAGATGCGGTTACGTAAAAGTTCGACACATTTCTCGGTTAGCCGAGCAGGTGCAGTGTGTCTGTCAACGGCCGCGCACTCACGTAGCTTCTAGTGTGTTCGAGCACTTGTAACTACGCTAATTATGTCGGCACGCCGCCAAAAGAATTAAAATTTATCCTGACACATCCGCGAGACATATATAAGCAACAGCGGCTGGCTTAGAATTTGGTTACACCTATTGTAGACTACGGATCAAGTGATTGTTACGGACTAGTGGAAAGTGATTATTATGTTATAATTCGTGTGGAACTCTTAATAGTTGACGTTATTATTGCGTGTGGAGAAATTTAACTGGGATTATTGTATAAGAGTACCTCCTTGATTACAAATTGTTAGTTGTGACTAATTAAAGCTCGTTATTAGTGATTTAATTGATGGCTGCTTTCACCTCAGCTGACGATCTTTCTCAACCCGGTCGCAGTAGATTAACTGACTCAGCCCATGTGTGCAGTCGTTGGGCTACTATAGCTTACTCCGCCTCCACACTAGATGTACATCCTGCTGCCGATATGTAACATCCTGCCAGGCCAGGACCCAGGATACCCCAGACTGCCCTGACAGATCCCACATCTCTCGTTTGCTTACCGATCCACTCCGCCGAAGGGATTGGCTACCACAACCTTGGAGTTGATTGCTCGACGTAACACATCCCACCAACGTGTAGGTGAGAGTGGAGTTGGGGTGGAGAGGCTTGTGCATTTCTCTTCTATGAAAGCATATTTTTATGTCACACCCCCTTTTGAGCCCAACCTACGGGTTGAAATGGAGGAGAGAGAGTAACCTCCCTACTAGTTAATGGCATATTCCATTGATGCACATAGACAAATTGTCAATTACACGCGCGCGCGCGCACACTCACACACATTCAGCTAAAATTTAAACCATTATTTATCTGCATTAGGAGAGAGTCGTTGCCAAACGAAGCAGGGGAAGGGTTGGCGAGTGACTAAATTATTAATGACTACGTTTTCTGAGCTTCACTTGTTTTGAGAAGATTAATCATCACCAACCCCACCCCACCGCCGCTAGTATCACACACAGTAAAACGTGTTTTCACTTTATTCCCCGCTATCAGGCGTGCGTACGGATTGCGATTTGTAATGACAGACCTCCTCAAATAACTATAAAGCACATTCCTGTGTACACAACGCATTCAGTGTTATTTAACGCAGTTAAACTTATTAGTTGTAATACTCAAATCTATTAAATGCATTAACGTTCAGTATTAATTAAAAATGTTAAATATTCTATCAACCTTTAATTAGTTATTAATACCTGTCGTTGTTGTGTATATATAACATAATTTGTGACGAAGGGAAAATTAAGAAAGAATGAAAATATCAAATAGTGATAACCATTTTTAAGAGAGGGGACAGACCCAATCCCGGGAATTACAGAGGGATCAGCTTGTTTAGTTTAGCATATAACATTTGTGCAAAAAATAATTAGCAGGAGATTGAGTAATATAACAGAAGCAATACTGCTTGAAGAGCAATCGGGTTTCAGTAAGGGACGAAGCTGCATTGATAATATTTTCACTGTTAAGCAGATTATAGAGAAAAGGAGAGAACAAAATTTAAACACGCGTCTACTTTTTGTAAAGTATTGCAAAGATTTTGAAAAAGTGCCAACGTCGATACTGTGGATAGTTTAAAAAAAAAACAGAGGCATTCCATTACATTTAATACAAGGATCAAGAGCACGTATCTTGGACCATGATACAAAAAAAAAAACCACGGAACCCCATCAAAATAAATGGAGGCGTTAGACAAGGTTGCCTTTTATCAACCGCTCTTTTAAACAAATTTTTGGATGCTATTGTTAGGATTTGGCTTAACAGTGTAAATGGAGGAATCAGAGTTGCGGGAAAAATGCTTAAGACTCTGATGTTTGCAGATGATCAGATTTTATTGGCCTCAAATGAAGATAACTTGGAAAAGATCCTCCACTTCTTAAATAACATTGCGGAAGAATTAATATGGAAATACCTGACAAAAACAAAGTGTACGATTGTTAAAGGAACATGGTCAGTTAGATCTAAAATTGTTTTGCATAATAAAATTATAGAACAAGTCTCAGAATTTAAATATTTAGGCTATAAGCTCTCATATAAAAACGAAGAAGATATTCTTTCATATTTTTAATATGTCTCTTCTTCCTGTCTTCAGTCCACTTTAAACCTGCGTTTTTCTCTCTTCTACCCTGGACTCCTTCCATTTGTAACACTTTTGCCCGAAAAACTTCTCTTTCAATTGCTTTTTCTGCGTTTATATTATTTTCTTGTAAATCCTTTTGGACTTCTTTAATCCAACTTGATGATGACTTCTTTTCCCACAGATATTTGAAGATGTGTCTTGTTAACCCATTGTCGTCCATTCTATATAAATGTCCAAACAATACTAGTCTTCTTTTTCTCATTGTTTCTGATATATTTTCTATACTTTGATATATGGCATCATTAGTTCTTAATTTCCAACCTTCTGAAGTTTTTGTGGGCCTAATATTTTTCTAATAACTCGTCATTCCAATATTTATAGTTTGTCTAAATTATAATTCAATGCTAGACGTTTACTAGCATATAGGCATTCTGGCCTCACTACTGTACTGCAATGCCTTATTTTTGCATTTTTAGATATGCACTTTTTATTGTAAATATTTTTAGTTATACCATATGCTCTCTCCATTTTATGAATCCTTTCTTATATATAGCAGATTTTTCTATACCATCTCTTGAATTATTTCCCCTAGACACTTAAATTTTCTAACCCAACTCGACCAATAAATTTTAAACCCAATTTTCTAACTCTCTATTCCAGCAATATTTGCTAGCAGGAATTTTGGTGCATTTTTAATGTTCGTGTAAAATTTGTTTTTGTCTGCAGAAATTCTTAATCCTACTCTACTAACTACTTCCTCTAAAAATTATTATTGTTTATATCCCTTGGATATATAATATCTCTTAAATAATATTTTATTTCTATGTACTCTTATACATGGCCTTCAAAGTACATGGCCAGAGACCGCTCGGTAGCTAAGGTGAAGGCAAGTCTCTAGGGGGAAGAACAGCCCAAAATCAAAGTTCCTAGCCCTCCAGGTTCGGGGTTCTGCTTACGGTTGACCTATCCTGGAAATGGTATTGTTGTGAAACCAAAAGAAGAAATAGCCAGGCAAGAATGGGGAAATCTTCTGAAGAACTCCAACTTCGTCGTGCTAATTTGCTAAACTGCTAAATGTCATGTTCTGGACGAGGCCTTTAAGTGTTTCCAATATTTTCAAGTCCTAAACCACGACCTCGTTTGAACTAGTTACAGACACTGCTAAATCAAATAACAAGAGTAATCTTCTGAAGAAGGCCAGAGCCCACAAAGGGCTGTCGAGCCAATGTTGATGCTTAACATATTATATAAGCATATTGCTCACATATGAATTTATTGAACGTAATTTTCACGCGCGGGCTCAAAGTTACCTATTTATTATTGAAAGACATGTTTGAATAGGTATCCAAGTCAAAATCTGACAAAATCTGTATAATATTTAACTTATTTCTTCCGTCGTGTAACTTCGTTTTGCATTTTGATTTGCTTTACGCGTTTCGAGACATATGTCTCGTCATCAGAAATAAATAAAATAAAAATTCACTCTTAGCGAGGTCGTTACATATTAAAAAACAAATATTTGAAAACGATTACACACATACCCGCTTTACTTGAGTGCGCACTCGAGTCGGACCGATCGGACACTGATTATCGATAGCTATTGTGTAGACAGGTTTATTGCGGTATCGTAGAGTGGGTTTGATTTAAAATTTAAACGTTCGTTTAGCACGAAGTCACGACTGTGTACGTCATTGTACGCCCTATATATCTCAAATTCTTCCAAGGAGTTCGTGTAAGTGCCTTTATTACAAAAATGAATGGGTTTCAAGTTGGAAACAAAGCTTGTATATTTATGATTTACGTTTATCAAATGACGTGTATAGTTGGATTTTATGTTTGATGGTGTCGTCTGACCCTCCAGATTGTGCTCAGGTGTATCTTCAATAAAACGTTTTTGGAAAAAAGAAATAGATTTATTTATTTATTATTATTATTATTATTATTATTATTATTATTATTATTCCGACTGTACAATGTTAACACATTTTATGGAACCGAAAATTACAGTATTGATTGAATACTCATCTTTCACTGCTGCTTGTCTACCCAAAGATCTTCAATTTCTGGTTGCCTCAATGTAGTCTGAATTTCTTCTACCAAGATGATAGGTGGCCTTCCTCTTTACTTCTTCCTGTTGGGTTCATTCCATAACTTTCCTCTGGAGCTTTCCCTGTGCCATTCTTTTTGTGTGTACATACCATTGTAATTTTTTTGTTTGGATAAAGTCAACAATTAAAGTTTTCACATTCATTCTGTCCTTAATAAATCAATTTCTAATTTTTTAACGTCTGGATGCTCTTGCTGAACGTCTACAAAAAGTCCATCTCTGCTCTCATTAATTTTGTTCTTGTGTGTTTTTTGGTAGTTTAAATTTCTGAGCCGTAAGTCATGGTACTTGTTAAAATGGTTTTAAATATTTTGGTTTTAGTTGCTGCTGTAATTTGTTTATCCCACAGGATTCCATTTAATGTAGACATAGTCATCTTTTCCAAATTAATACTGGAACGTATTTATTATGAATTTCAAATATTTGCAGGAAGAGAACATTGATAAAAAATACAGTGAAAAACAACAAAGTGTGCTAGTAGTCAAGATCGATGCACAATAATGGTTGGACATGAATTGCTTTTATAAATCTAATAAAAACTACTCCACTCTGTGTTAAAAACAGTATAATATATATATCGCAGGTGATTAGTGGGCAGATGTTACAGCCCACTCTATAAACGATGCCAATTGACCATTAATTTGAACAAAACATTGGCGAAAGTAAAATATATTACCTAACAAAAATTCATTGTGACGTATAGGGTTTGAGTACGTTCGATTTACCTCTTCTCTCAATGTTTCCATTCTACGTGGTGTTACTTAGATACACTTAAAAATATTTAGTTTTTGTTTTATTAAAATAATTAAGTTTTTGAGAACTTGAGAAACGTTAAATTAAGAATGCAGTACAAGAAAAAAGAATGTTATTTTATATGTTTTTCATTATCTGTGTTATATTTTCATCAGCATGTTTAATAATTTTCTCCTTATATTTCAGGTATTTTAAAATGTATCTAATTTTATTATAGAAGTACGTAATATTTATTTTCTTTAAATAAACATTTACCTATAGGTTGTAACAGATCTCAATAGGAATATACGAGTATATTTATTTGATTAGTTGTAATATATCAACAATTTACATAAAAATTATTTACTAATATTTCTATACTACCTCCCACTCCTATGGCGCTATTGCCTGAATTCGAGACTTGGCCTCCTCTATTCTGAGCCTTAACCTCTCTCTTTATCAGTAGCAAAGAACTTCCATCCTCAAACTCCCAACATCTCTCTTGCATCCACAGCGACAGCATCTTCCCACCTTTTCCTTGGGTGACCTTTTGGTCTTTTGCCATCCATACTCCCCATGAGGACTCTTTCGGGTGTTTGTTTGCCAGCCCATTGCAGCCTCCTCAGTTTTACGTACACTTCTACCGTTGGTTCGTTGAAGTGACAATATACCTTAGCATTATATCTATATATGGGGCCAGGATCCGTTTATGGAGGCTTTCTTTCAAATATCTTCAGGCGTCCAACTGTTCTTTGTGTTAATATCCACATTTTACTGCTATAGCATAGGATGGGTCTTATGATAGTTTTGTATGTGCGCATTGTTGTCTGCCTATGCTTGACTTAAAGGTGGTGATAACCGCAAAGTAGGCTTTGTTGGCCAGCACTACGATAGGAAGTTCATCTCCTTCCCCATGTCTTTGAAGAACTCTGCTTTTGGTCGCCCTCTTAGTTTTCCCACAACACCTTTCCTTCAAAAATTTTATTTAAGAATTGTTTGTGACGTGCCCGATCAATTTTGCCCTTCCTCTTCCAATCATTTTTAAAAGCTATATATCTTCGTTCACTTCTGCGAGGACTTGTACATTATTTTCCTTATTCATCCAACTCGTCCCCGTCCTTCTCCTTCAGACTCACATTTCCATTGCTTCCAGCTTCTCTTCTATTTTACCGAGGGTCCACGCCTCGCACCCATAAGTTAGGACATTCCACAAAATGTTTTTGCGAACCTTTTCCTTACCTCCATACATTAGTGATTATTTGCAAGTAAATTGCTTTTGTTCTGAAACGCCTGCTTTGCTAGAGCTATTCTTCTCTTAATCTCTGTCCTATCTGTGTCTTATTTTCACAAGTGATGATCCTCCACAGGGAGGACAAATTTTCAATTTCTTCTAAAATTGTATTACCCAATTTAATATCAACTTTTACATTCTCTTGCTTCTTTCCTATCACCATTGTTTTCGTTTTCTTCTTGTTAATCTTAAATTTAAGTTTTTCAAGGGATTCAGACAAGATTTGTAACATTCTCTTCGTTTCTTTTACCGAGTCTGCGATTGTTACTGTATCATCTGGAAAGCGGATACTATGATATCCGCTATCTATGATACATGTAAGCTATATCATTCGGCAGGCGATATACTATGCGCCTTCCATTAATATTAATGCCTTTTATTTTTTCTTTCATTCTTGTGATAGCCTCTTCAATAAATAAAGAGCTTTTTATACCCGTAGGGATGTAAAAGCGTTCGACCACGAAGCCGGTATGTCATCACCTCTTTAGGCTTTGTACCTGCAGACTTGATATTTGACTTTACACTTCTGTAATGATGCTTTCGTAATCACATGACAGCTTTGTCAGGAAACAATCTGATTGCTGGTTATATTCAGAAACGGTCAAGTCATAATGATTGCTTATTTCTTATATAATTAATATTTTTTTCAGTTTGTACATTCTTTGAGATCCGTTTACAAAGTGACTTAAGCTAAGAACTCTTTCGACCTTTTAATTATAATTTCTTATTTCATATCTCTCCTCTCATATGTCTTTCGTCTTTCATTATGTCAAACCATTGTTCCGACCAAACCATAGGTTTTCCAAACACCGGGTTTTCTTCCATTAGAAGGCCACCTACAAGCCTTTGTCTCAATCTCCTCACATCATACTTCATCACTGCCTGCCCTATGCCATTATAATATCCTTTTGATTCTTCTGCGTTCATCGTCAAGGAGCTCCATACTTTTTCTTTCCCCTTTAGCAAAGGTCTATGATTCACAGATCGACCGCAAAGATTCGTAATGTTGTTTAAAAAAATTGTAGATAATTGTTTTAAGACTTTTGGATGTTGAATAAAATATTTAATTTGTATTTCTTGAGGTTATTTAAAAATTTTTATTACTATAAGCTGTTTTTTTTTCACAGAGTTTAAGATATCCTGAGGGTTATGCGTTATACACGTTTGGACTAACTTTTTTTTAAGAGCAGTCTGATTTGCAAAAATCTGTTTTTTAGATCCATTAGATTTCTAAACAACACAATATGAAAAACTCCACTATGAAAACAAAGGTAATGTCATTTCGAGGCAAGGAACTAATAGGAAGAAAAATAATGATTAGTGATGGAATTCTAGACAAGGTAAGACATTTTAATTATTTGGGAAATAATATTGGCTATAATAGAAATTATGATATTGCTGTTAAGTTAGGTAAGTTCCAGACGACCTATGGGACAATTAACCGTTTTTGTAGGAACAAGATAGGTCGAAATACAGAATTAAGGTTCTACAATGTTCTATGGAAGTCCGTGTATTGTTCTATGTGTGTGAATTATGGAGGTCAACGAAGCATCAAGTTGCAGGCCTCAGAAATTGCGTTCTCAAGAGCAGTTAAAATGTGTTCTAAACTTGACCGTATAAAGAATGAACCCATAAGAGAATAGTTGCAGGTTTTAAGTTGAATAAAAAAATTAAAAGATTACAAACAACGGTGGAAAGAACACTTGTAAAGAATGTCAGATTCCAGACTGGCCAAACAAGTATGGAAACACAAACGTATAGGACACAGGTGTGCCTGTAGACCCAGGAAGAGATGGCTGGAGGATCACTAAAGGCAGATCAGGCAGCACATTGCCTATGCCGTGTTGGGAGGACGATGATGCATGTCATATTCATTAAGTGTAAGTGAGACTAATTAAAACCGTTTACTGCTGTGTCTGCTGCTACTGCAGATATTTTTAATTGTCAATATTTAACAACTTGACGTGGAATATTTCCGCATGATCGAGCAAAATTAAAAGAAAGACGGCGCTGCGAGAACACCTCTGCATTGAGTAACGCTCCATTTCTCGCCCGTAGAATAAATGAAATGGAATAAAACGAAATACATTTTATTAATGTTAAAACTGATTTCAGCTCTCAGGCAAAGCGATCCGTCATGTATAATGGGTTTGGCTGGCAGGCGGTAGCAGTGGGTTGGGTATCAGAGACAAGAATGAAGTACAGATTAATCTCGCTGGATGTTTTTCCATTCCATCTATCTAATTTGCACAGAAATACAGACGTCTACAAAGCTGTCCACCGGGACGACAATTCGAGTGTGTATAAAATTATTAAAAACATGAACGATAATTAACGACAACTTTATTTAAGTCTGTGAATACTGGAATACTCTCAATTAGATTGTGTTTCCTACGTAATCAATTAAATTGAATGACGTTTACACACATTTATACTAACTGAGAGGACAGCCATACATTTTTTCAATATTTTTATAGAAGCAAGTGTATTCAGAGAAATATAAGTTGTCGTAGAACACAGATAGATAAATGGATATATTAGAAAGATAGACAAGTAGATAGGTAGATAGAGAGAGAGAGAGAGAGAGAGAGAGAGAGAGAGAGAGAGAGAGAGAGAGAGAGAGAGAGAGAGAGAGAGAGAGAGAGAGACAGAGAGAAAGAGACTGAGAGACACAAGTGAATTATAATTGCTGTAGTTATCTGTGCGGAAATAATATGACATTTTGTTTGTACTGGAGAACATCAGTCAATTGTAATTATAAGCTGTACAGTACAGACACCAACGATGTCACTAATTACCAACTTTGATCAGTCACAAATAAAAATTTATATCAACAACGTACTCTCTTATAGCAATAACGTATATCTTATAACAATAACTCGAGGTACATTTGTCCACGCACAATAACAAAATCAACTATTACAATTCCGCACTAATTATAATACAATAATCACTTTCATGAATACGCAACAAAACCTTGATTCGCACTCTATATCAACGACAGGTGTAACTAACTCTTAAACCCGCCGTAGACTCTTATATACCCCGCAGGATGAAGAAGATATCACTTATATGATGAGAAAAATAGTAGAAGAATACTATGGATGGGGATTAAAAAAAAAAAAAAAAAAAAAAAAAAAAAAAAAAAAAAAAAAAAAAAAAAAAAAAAGACAGCCACAGGAAGTGTCGAAAATAGATCTTCAGTTATCAGATAATACTTCCATCAAGAAATGTGAAAAGTGTAAATATTTAGGTATTTAGGAAGTATAATTAGCGATGATGGAATATGTGATGAAGATATAAGACATTGATTAGTTTTAAGAAAAAGCACCATACGCCAAACTCACTTTTATGGTCCACCAAAATCGGGCTGCCGACAAAGATCAATATTTATAACTCCATTGTTATAAATAAATTACCACCTGTGGGTCGGAATGTTGGACAATCAACGAAAAGAACCGCAGGAAGATTGAAGATGTAGAGATGGACTATCTTAGACGAGCTTCCAGACTTTCTCGTCTGGAACGTGTAAGGAATGACGTAATAAGGGGAAAGAACAAATAGAAAAGAAACTGTAATAGAAGATACAAAAAATAAACAGATTTCCTGGTATGGACACCTAATGAGAATGAGTGAAGAAAGAATACCTCTGAGTGTGTTCAAATACAGAACTAGCAACAGAAGAAAAAGAGGCGGACCTAGATTAAAATGGATAGAAGGGATCGAAAGGAGTATGGAAGGAAAGAATCTAAAGAATGAAGACACACAGACTAAGTTGATATGGAAACTGAGTAGCTGGATGCGGCAGTAGCTCTGGGTCCCCGTAAAAATAAAAAGAAAACCCCGCAGGAGTTCCACAAAAATATTGCATTCTTCTAGCGGCGGGCCGGCATAATCGCGTAGTTACAAGAGCTTGAAGAGCTTGAACAGTCTGGAAGCCACGTGAGTGCACGGCCTTGACAGAGAACTACACCTGGTCGGCTAGCCGAGAAACGAGTAGAACGACGCTCTCGAAAAGTCGAGAGAGCGTTACGTTATTGTAGTAGCAATATAATAATCCAATTCTTATCATTATACGATATGGTTAATTCAGCTATAGATAGTTATGTCACTAACGAAGTTAATTATTAATTATATCTCTTGAATGTTTACCAGACTACGCTCACTCAGAGGAAATAATTGTTTTCCTTTAGAAAGTTTTGTTCTTAGTGTTGTCGCAGAGAATGTACGGCTAAAGCGATTTGATGAACCAAGTATCAAACAATAAATTGTTTTGTCTCTATTGTCGCAACTTCTTTTAAAATGTTTTACTCAACTGTACACAGCCAACGAAGACAACGTATTTTAATATGGATAATATCTATTGTATACATACATAAGTGGGTTACCAGTGTGTTATAAAAAACCTTTAAGGTCTAGAACTGTAATTAAATATTCTAATTAACCGTTAACGTGTAACGATATAAAATATGCGGTACAATATGGGGAGTTGCATTGTGTTCTAAGTCGCAAACCTCTAACACCCCATTACTCTAAAGGCAAAAGTACTGCTTGGATACGTCGCAGCCCGCAATAAACTATCTTTGTTCAGCCGCGTTGGCTCTATCTCTCTTACTCGTGCAATAACTCACTTCTATTATTGCTTATAAGCTACTTGGATATTTTGTTATGGTTTTGTCTTTAAAACAATGGGGACTTTTCATGTAAATGAGAACAATTATATAGGGTCGTAGACGTTAAAACGTTTCCATAGCACAGTTGTAACCCACTTATGTGTATATACAATACATGTTATCCAGATTAAAATACTGATACAAATGGAACCACCAATAATACTCTCGGGAGTCCTCACCCTAGAGTGACAGGTGTTGACTCTGTCAAGGCCGTGTTCAAATACGTTCCAGAGTACTCTGCAGAACACTTGAATAGCATTAAGTGACGTGCACTTTAAGGATGGAAGATCTGTAGAAGGGGTGCGCTACCTACAAAAAGCCATATCAGCCGACTTGTCGGTTCAATAGTGTTGAGCGATTTCCTTAGCGCAAATCGAGTGTTTGTAGAAGTATTGTAGCGAAGTGTTGTTATGTTATAATTAGTGCGAAATTCTTTGTAGATAACATTGTTATTGCGTGTGGACAATTTTTTCTTGAGTTGTAAGAGACTAACTTGTTGATTACAAATTATTAATTGTGATAATTGAAGCTGGTTTTTAAAGAGTTCATTGATGTCTTGTATTTTGTTTTCCACTGTACCATACGACGATTAGTGAGACAGTCGAAAAATACGTTGACTTCCCCTTGCCTGTGTACAGCTGAGTAAAACATTTTAAAATATGAAGTGACACTAAAGAAAAAATGTATTGTTCGATACTTGGTTCACCAAGTCGCTTCAGCCGTTCAATCTCTGCGACAACACTAAGAAAGAAACTTTCTAAAGGAAAACATTAATTTCCTCTGAGTGAGCGTAGTCTGGTAAACATTTAATAAAAAGATAATTAACTACGTTAGTGACATAACTAATTGTCACTTAAATAAGCATATCTCATAATGTTACGAATTGGATTATTATATTCCTACGAAAACTACGTGGCGCTCTCGACTTTACGTAGTGCAGTGTCTCGGTCAAGGTCATACTAATTGGCAGAAGTTTAGTAAAACCTGACGAAACCGGAAATGTACCTATTAGAGTGGCGAATATTTTGGATCAAGCTGTCACTTTACAAAGCAATACGCTCCTAATTCCGAATTACCAGAGGAACTGCAAGAATTATTGAACAGATCTTCTAACGACCTCTCAAGTGGTGAGGTAAAAGAACTCGGACTGTTTTTACATGAAGCCAAAGATTGTTTTGCAGTTCGGCGACAGTCACTGGGAAGAACCTCTCTTGTGCAACATCGTATCAATACCGGGGACACAACACCGATACGCCAACCTCCTCGAAGGCCTCCATTATCTAAACAAGAGGAAATGTCTCGGTTAGCACAGGACATGTTGACAGAGGGAGTAATCGTAACTTCGTCAAGTGCTTGGTCTTCTCCTGTAGTGCTGGTAGCGAAGAAGGATGGTGGACTGCGTTTCTGCGTAGACTACCGGAGGTTGAATGACGTTACAAAGAAAGACTGCTATCCATTACCTCGCGTTGACGATACACACGACACGTTGTCCGGAGCACAGTGGTTTTCCACATTGGACCTGAAGAGTGGATATTGGGAAGTGGGTCTTCATCAAGAAGACAAGGAAAAGACCGCTTTCTCGACCCCAAGCGGCTTATTCAAATTTAACGTCATGCCATTTGGACTCTGTAATGCACCGGCAACATTTTAAAGATTGATGGACCTGGTACTGCGAGGCCTGACATGGAAGACTTGCCTTGTTTATTTAGACGATGTCGTAGTGATCGGGAAGACTTTCAAAGACCATTTGGAAAACCTTAAGTAGGTTCTAACTAGAATTCACAGTGCCCAGCTGAAGCTTAGCCCGAAGAAGGGTGCACTAACGTAGCTTCCAGATTGTTCAAGCACTTGTAACTTTGCAATTTATGCCGGAACGCCGCCAAAAGAATGGTAAGTTATTGTGGAACTCCTGCGGGGTATAGTCTATATAAGGGTCTACGTCGGGCTTAATAGTCAGTTACACCGGGCGTTAGTGTAGAGTGCGGATCAATTTTTTGTTTTTGTTTTGCTGATTAGTGAAACTGTGATTATTGTATTATAATTAGTGCGGAACTGTAACAGTTGACATTGTTATTGCGTGTGGACAAATTTAACTAGAGTTATTGTTATGAGAGTATCATGTTGGTTTAAATTGTTATTTGTGACTAACTAAAGTACTAATTACCATTAATGACTTCATTGGTGTCTGTATTTTGTTTCCGCTGTAAAATACGAGACCGTAGTAACAATACCTTTGTTGGTTTGGTTGGTTTAATATCTGCATATTTTTCAGTGGAATGTATTCTTTTTGAAAGCCAAAACTGATATTAGCAATTTTTGTACATAAATAAAGGAGAATACAGTTAATATTTATAATGGAGTTAGAAAAAACTGAACAGCTTTTTCCGGGTATGTATTATTTAACGTGCTTATAAAATATTTTAAGCCCAAAATATTTTTTTTTGTGAGTGTTTCAGCTTTAATGGTAAACGATAACTTGTGTGTGCATGTGTGTTAGTCTTTAATTCGGGCATTAAATTAAATTAGAAATTAACTCAGTATGGAAGCGAATGTAGCGGGTTAAATTGATTAGAGTAATGCAAAATGATAATAGACATCTTACATTCAGCTGTTTTTTTTTGTGTCGTTAATAATTATAGTATACATAGAAGAATCATGTCCTGAATGAAATACTTAAACAGACAAAACCTATAACCTGAAGAAAAGGTTAAAGAGATAATTGTTTTTGTTTCAATGTGCAAATGTTATTCAGAATAATTAGATGACTGAAACTACAAAGTTAAAAGAAACAATTGTTTCTCAGTAATTCGCTTTTTGCTTTCGGTTATTATTATTATTATTATTTTTTTTTTCGTATTCTGCGCTTAATTCAAAGTAAATAAACACAATAACTGGATATTTAAAATACACAGTAAAACAGCCAAACGTTTCCTTTAATTAGTTCTTTTTAAGTAAACATAGAATGAACGACTTAGCTTGTTGCTATTGTCTGTCACCCTATTCACCCATCCTATATACGTCTCGCTCTACCCCGCTATCCACATCTATCGTACAGTCAATGTAATTTACATATAATTGAGTAAAATAATTTCATCTTTATGACTAACTGTCTGAAAGTCAGTCACTATATACGCTGAAGTAAAACAGAAATTGAAACACAGTTAAATTATTTTTCGTTCATTGTATTATATTTAAACTAAGATAAGCAGTTTCATTGCCGAACTGATAGGAACAGTTTTACGTTAATTTATGTGTATGAAATTTTGTCAAATTTTCTTAACATGTAGTCTTAGAAGAGACAATGTACATTTCTAGTAACTCAGGTTAGTAAAAAAATATGTTTAGATTGTTGAAAATAGAGTCCGGGCTATTGGGCCGTGTGGTCTATTAAAATTGTTATTGTGAAGGATGGTATTTTCAGACGTGTCGCGCTTACCTCTAGAGGCCATCTTCAGTGAGATAAAACGATTCTAATACAACTGACTTAGCGTTTGTCAGTAACCACAGTACTGTGACATGAAATGCGGTAAACTGTTTTGTTGTTATTAGCGTTACGAAAGTGATAGTGTTTAACACGTTCAGTGAAATATAATAATCCACGCGCTGCTTGATACCAGTGTTAAACTAATGTGTGTGTATACATCTTTACAGATGTATGTACTTACAGAACTGATAAGAGCTTCGGAAATCGGATGGAGAATTCGGTAAAACGACCTAAGCTTACGCAAAAGGACAAATACAAATGGAATTATGGGACTGATATGGATTGGAATAGTAACCTAATTATGTACTTACATAACTAATACGAGCTTCGGAAACCGGAAGGAGAATTCGGTAAAACGACCTAAGCTAACGCAAAAGGACAAATACAAATGGAATCATGGGACTGATATGGAATGGGATAGTAACCTAACAAAATTTAGACGCATCTGTGGAACGATTCATAGGTACCTGAAAAATTAAACACGGAAGGATACCCGAATGAAATTTAAAAAAACTGTGGCTGTCCCCACATTTCTGTATGCTAGTGAGACATGAACTCTTGGTAAAAGGGACGTGCAGAGGATTCAGGCACCCGAAATGAAATTTCTAAGAGGGACGCAAGGTTGTTTTATCTTGGATCGGAGAAGGAACCAGGGTATTAGACGCGATTTAAACGTTGTATCATTGCACCAGAAGATTGAAGACCACAGAAGGGGATGGTGTGAACACTTGAACCGCATCCCTGATATCCGTCTACCTGTGGCTGCCTTGGGTTATCACCCTACTGGGAAGACAGATGTCGGTATATCGAAGAGGAAATGTGTTCCGGAACAGGTCTAAGGCATATTCTTTGAAGTAATGATGATGATGATGATGAGATTTTCACCAAACTTTATATTTTATTCTAAATTTTGATTTTGAGAACTTAGTTCAAAATAGATCTTTGATACAGATTACATGCTTGTATCGATTGCTTCGTTTAGATTCTGAAGCCACATAAATCTATGCTGCGAACTTATGTCACATAGGATTATCATTTTAATATCACGTACAAAAATAATGAATTTTTGAAAATTCAAATGAACTTTATTTGACATCAATGTTAATATAAACACTATGCAGAGAGCATTCTCCGCACAAAAAGCGGATTAGTGAATCATTTTCAACTATTCAGTACAGGCAATAGGCGGCACGATATTGTATGTTCTACAGTATTACAGCAGTGATTTAAAATACACTTTAATACATAAAATGAAACAAACGTACACCGTTACACACATGCACGCGCGCATGCAATAATCGTTGAACTATATTGAAAAACAAATCCGCATGGCTATAACAAAAACTAATTAAATAACCTACATGTCAAAATATATAAACTATATTTTTTATACTTTATAATTAAATTTTTTATTTTATACAGATGTGGACAAAATACGTGGAACAAAATTTTGATTACAATCAAAATCAGATGTCCCTTTAGTATTAGGTTTTCATTGTTGCCAGTCACTGCAATCAGTATAGTTTTGTAAATTTATATTGATTTTATTGAATATTATGTGACGGGTTTAATAAGTAATATATATTGCTATGACAGTTATATAACGCCGTCGATAAGTCGGCAGGTGCAGGTCGTAAAAGTTCTACATGTTTCTCGGTTAGTCGAGCAGGTGCAGTGTCTCTGTCAAGGCCATGCACTCAACTTGCTTTGATACTGTCTCAGCGCAAATGATGCTCTCAAATTATACTGGCATGTTGCAGTAAGGATGGAAAGTTATTCTGAAACACCCACGCTACATATATAAGCAACGCGGTTGGCTTTGTCAGTTCAGATACGTTGAGCGATTTCCCTACTACGGATCAAGTGGTTATTGGTGACTAGTGGGAAGTGATTATAGTGTTATAATTAGTGCAGAACTCTAACAGTTGACATTATTATTGCGTGCGGGCAAATTTAACTGGAATTATTGTATGAAAGTACGTTGTCGGTTTCAAATTCATATTTCTGAAGACAATGTGATGTATTTTTAATGTACACTACACTCTCGTTTATCCGGCCTTCGTTTACCCGGAATTCCGGCTTATCCGGAATAAGTTTCCAAAATAATGTGTTTTAACTACTTTACCGGTGAATTTTAAGATACGATTTGTACTAAAAGCAACCTGTTTTGTTATAAATTCAACGTTATACCCTTTCAGAGCTCATCAACATAAACGTAATTAATCTAAACTGCTAGGATAAAAATAATACAGCGCAGTGTATAGTTCGCTCGGCGATCTGGTTAAAGTCGTCATTCAAAGAGAATCTTATCCCAGCAGAACTGTTACTTCTAAAAAGGCTCCGTGACCGTACAGCTAAGAAGAGAGAAACATCGCTAAAGCAGAAAAAAATAATGGACTTTTTAAAAAGTAAAGAATTTGATCATTCATGCACATGTGTGTTTACTATTGGTTTTCCTCGCTAAATTAAGCTTGTTAATTTTTACTTCCATGTTCCTTAAGGAAATGGAAGTATGGTGATGGCAAAAAAAAATCGTTTTCGAAATTATTGCAGTTTCTGATTGTACTACACTCAAAACATGAAAAAAAGTCATTTTTCGAAAAGTGTCTGTGTGTCTGTCTGCCTGTCTGTCTAGATTTTTTTTCTATGGCAAACGATAACAGCCGCAAATTCAAACAGAATCAAATAAATTTTGCATACAGTCCTGATTTGTATAGAGTACTCAAGACCTATTGTTTTTGGTGAAGATCGGTTAAGGGAAAGGGGTAGTTTACCTGCAACGGTTTTTTTTTAATGAAGGGTAATTTTTTTCTATGGCAAACGATAACAGCCGTAAATTCAAACAGAATCAACTACTCTTTTGCATGCAGCCCTGAGTTATAGAGTTCTCAAGACCTATTGGTTTTGGTGAAGATCGGTTAAGGGAAAGGGGTAGATTACCTGCAACATTTTATATTTTAACAAGGGTATTTTCTATGGCAAACGATAAAAGCCGCAAATGTAAACAGAATCAAATAATTTATTGCATACAGCGCTGAATTGTAGAGTTATCATGACCTATTGTTTTTTAGAAATGCTGCTACTGTACTGTACTGAATTTAATGTAGTGTATGTATAATGTCTAATCCTAAATAATTTTTCTTCTTGTTTATACAGTAAAATATTCTGAAATATGTTTTGTTTTTCCTTAACATTTACTCGAAAAATACAGTACAGTAGGCTATTGCAGTTTGAATAAAGTCTTCAAAATAAAAAAAAGGTAAACATAGCTAATACCGGCATTATCGCCATAAATTTGGTTTATCCGGAATTTCGTTTATCCGGAAAGGGTCCGGTCCCATCAGTTCCGGATAAACGAAAGTGTAGTGTACACACACGTATTGCTTACTAAAGGTACCGATAATCTCAATCTCATGTTGTGGTGTATTCATTGTTCATAACAATGAACAATATGGCACCTTTAGGTTATGAACAATGAATACACAACAATAGAAGCTTGAAATTCTTATTTGTGACTAATTAAAGCTGGTAATTAGTGACTTCATTGGTGTCTGTATTTTTCTTTCCACTGTACAGTACGACGATCCGTGAGAACGTCGTAACAATGTTAACATAATATTGCACATAACAATAACCTCTTACGTAAATACTTATCAGGTAAGAATTTACGTGGATGTAATTATCGCGTGTAAAATAAGTATTGCCTTTTCTCGTGTTGTTTTCCTTTTTAATTGTAATTGTGTAGAGTCTTTCATATATTCTGAATAAATTAATGTGTGTTCATATATTGTTCTCTGTAAATTATCTTCTGTTTCTTGCAGATAGCCGGTCATCTGCACACAATAAAGTATTCAAATTTAGTCTCACTATTTATCCTAATCCCAATATAAAATACTGTCCTCCACTTTCTCACCAAGTCGTTACATATAGATTAAAAAGGGTAGGGGATAAAGCACGTCCTTGACGGACACATTGATTCGTCGTAATTACTCCTGACAGATGTGACTTCTAATTGTACGTTTAAGATGTCAAACATGTGTGCGTGTAGACGTGTATAATGCGCGTGTAATGTATATTCGTTTACCGTTCGTATATTAATTGACTACACAGCTGCGCTGTGTGTGTGTCTGTTAAGCAACAATATATAGGGAAACGGCATTTGTATTGTCAGCGTGGTTTGCTGTCCCGTTGGGAAATGTTTATTACGATTGGTGTCTGCATATTTCAGGCCAAACTATTGTAGTTGAAACGAGTTTACTGAAAAAAATCTGAAAACAATGCTCACACTGGCTGTAAATACTTTTTCAAGCGTTCATTTACTTTCAATTCAATTACCAACACTGCTGTATCTATACAGCACCGCCAGTCAGCTGTTTCCCAAGCGTAAACAACGGTCACAGCTGATCGTTTTTCGCTGCCGACAACCAATTTTCGTACAGTAATCCTTTTTAATAATTCTTCAGCACCAGAATGACAATAAATTTACAGTAGTCTGTCATGTCAATACGAGAGTAAATACGTTAATTATTGATTAATTGGAAATATGAACATTAGTCGAAAAACTTGAAGGAAAGCACAATATTGCTTTCGAACTGCTGGACAATTGTACCGTCATTTTAATGTTGTGTTGCCGGCTCAGATACCGGTGACGTTATACTGTGTATGGTCATTGACCTCGTAGTAGTTGTCACTGTACGTACTAGAGAAGGATATGCTTTCGTCCGTCCGATCTGTTGCCGCTGTATAAACCGGCAAAACACTCAGTTAACAGCCATGTTTGTTTTCGGAACCGGTTACTACATGCACTTGTTTCTGCTTAGTTCGTATAGTTGTGTGTTTCTTTATTAATTTTTAATTCGATTATTTGTGTTCGGATTTACTCTGTGTAAATATAGTGGAGTTAGATTATGTTGAACCGGGACGAACGGTCCTTCTGTCAGCGTACGATACGTAGAAAATACACTAAAAATGTATTTTTGCTCTAAAAAGAATATCTCGTACTATAAAAATTTCGAATTAATTTTTAGGTATATACATTAGGACCACAGTATTGTGGTTAAAGCTGACCACAGTATTGTGGTCCTAACGTGTATATCATCCCACGTTAGCGTACACTCGTTTCCACTGAATATGACAGTCAGTGGCTTTGCCGAAACGTCTGGTTTTGTCACAAACTTTGGACCACGACCAAACAGCCCAAGAAATAATTTTAATCAAAATGACACCGGCCGTATGAGTCTTCGTACACCATTACAGATGGTTAAATTTTGGAAAATGGACTGCCACTTTGTTAGGCTGTTATTACCAGGAGAACAAATTGTTCTTAAACGAATATTTTCGTGAACGACTTAGAGCTCTTAGGTTGTTAACAATCCCTTTACGCTCTATATTTTTAGACGCGTATATTTTCCACTTTTTATTTAACAGCCGTGAAAACAATCGTTTTATCTGACGATTTTATCACGAAAACAATAAACAACAATTTACTCTACACTTATTGGACTAATGTACTGTAATTTTGACTTGACACAACAGGCTACAGGTTTTTGTTTTGTGTAAATTATAGGTCAATTATACGCTAATTTCATTCCCTACAAGCTACGCGATGGCGACAATTTAACTACGCGATTATGTAGCGTTTATCTACTACTGGAATCAATATTGATCAATATTGCATGCATGTATAGAGGTGTGCTTATTAAACGTTTATTCTAAAAAAAAAACAAAATGAATATTAATTTCCGTCCTAATAGATGTCTCGCACTTCAGCTATTGTCTCTAGAAGGCAGATAGTGATTGGAAAAATACGTGAAGGCATGTTGAATTCGGGAGAGATACAGAGCGTTATGGAAGACCGGCAATGATTGGAGTAGAATGAGTGCAGTTGCAATTACACAGTGAGGTAAAACTTTGAAAGGTATAAACTGTGAACCCATAAACTGTGAAGCCATAAAGAAATAAAAGATTGTAAGTATCATATTGTTACGACAATCTACTTGACGTCGTATGGTACAGTGGAAAACAAAGTACAAGACACCAATTAAATCACTAATCACCAACTTTAATTGTCACAATTAAACAGTTTGTAATCAACCAGATAGTCTGTTACAACAAATCCACACGCAATAATAATGTCTACTAATAGAGTCTTGCACAATTATAAAACACATAACACAATAATCCTTCACTTCGACAAACACTCGATCCGCGCTAACAAAAATCGCTCACGTAACTGAACTGACAACCCGGCTGCTATGACTTTATGTACACCGCGCTGAGGTCAAGTACAACTTTCTCTCCTTACTCCACCCCAGCGGCTTAATGCGTATCTCAAGTGTTCCTGGAACTCACTAGAATTACCTACTTGAATGACGCAACAAGATTAGTAGATTAGCATCGCAAAACCCGTTCTTCTGTCTTCCATGTGTATCAGTAGTAAGAACGTTTTATGAGGAAATACATAACAAACCTAATAAAGTGTTTTGTTTATCTCTTGTTTTGTATGTTTATGGTTCCCGTTTAGCATTTAATGTTAATGACACACGTATGTAAGAGATCACACAATTTTACACGATTTTACGATTTTCCCACTGACACCAACACACGCATACGTATATTTTGTACTTCTGTGTCCTCGTCTGTTCTTCTTCTTCTTTTATTATGTTAGTGCGTATTTGAAATGTTATTGATTCATGAGTTTTCATTCTGGTAAGGGCTCAAATATTTCAGTTCTTGAAAAATATTTGAGGTTTTACATTTGCGTCAACATAGTAAAACATAGTACTCTTTTATATTCTACCTTTATCGGCTAGTTGGATTACCTGTAACACAGAATGATGTCCTCAACAGACCCCCAAATGGATTTAACACTTTTGCACAGCACAATATAAGAATTATTCCAATTATAGCGCTTTCAAGCTTCACAGCTCATCATCAGATCAAAAATCATGATGACGTTTGCGATTTGATGATGAGCTGTGAAGCTTGAAAGCGCTACTTGGAATAATTTTCCTATAGTGGTGTGAAACAGTGTTAATTCTGTTTGTGATTATAACCACTAACACAACTTTTTTTTTATCTGCCATCTAAGGACGAAATGCCAATTTCAATTGTTTATTCTTTGTTCTTTTCTTTTTCTCCAATATTCTTTCATCTTTTCACTATGTCTCTTCTTTCTGTCTTCAGTCCACTTTGCACCTGCGATTGTCTCTCTTCCACCTTCGACTCCTACCATTTTTAAAACTTTTCCCCAGAAACTTCTCTTTCAATTGCTTCTTCTGCGTGTATATTATTTTTTTCTAAGTCCTTTTGGAGTTATTTAATCCACATTGACATTGACTGCTCCCACAGATATTTGAAGATCTGATTTGTTAATCTATTTTCGTCCATTATATATAAATGTTCCAAAAATAATAGTCTTCTTTTTCTCATTTTTTCTGTTATATTTTCTATGCTTTGATATATTTCATCATTACTTCTTAATTTCCAACCTTCTTCATGGGCCTAATATTTTTCTAATAATTCGTCTTTCCAATATTTCTAGTTTGTCTGAATTATAATTCAATGCTAGACATTAACTTGCATATAGGCATTCTGGCTTCACTACTGTACTGTAATGCCTTATTTTCGCACGTATTTTTAGATATCCACATTTTATTGTAAATATCTTTAATTATACCATTACAAAAATTTACTAACACAACTTACTAACACAAGTTTATTAATTAAAGATCCCCAAGTACTCATCACTAAATTGCTTTTTGTCCACTTGTGTTTTTACTTCAAATAATAATACAGATGTAGAGGATAGCTTTCATGAAAACCGGAGTTCTTTTTTGCAATGTAAGAAATTTGGGATACTTTGATGGAGACCATTTCCAGCGGATATTACAGTGATTCTGTGTACTAAACAGGGACAACGTAACTTTTCCATGCTTAAGTAAACATTGTGTCATATACGTGTATGATTTAGTCTTAAATAGTCGGTTAATACATACTGAATACGATGCTACATATTTTGATAGGTTACGGAAGGCATATATGTTGTAGGAGCTTATCTCAGGATCGTAGTTTCTTAAATGTTTTGTGTTGTTTACCAAGAAAAGCTGCTTCATATTAATGTAGAAATTTATTTAATTTTTGACATTTACTTCTGGAAGAGACTTCCATTAAATATAAATCTTCTAAATTTTTTTCTACTAAAATTTTGATAGTTTTTATTTCCTAGATTGGATTTCTCCGTACGATTTTGATATTAATGGAACTTTTAATTTTCATGTTTTTTTGACCGTATGATTTTAGCTTTATTTTATTTATGATTTTAGATGCCACGAGTATGCCTGACTATCACGAGATTGCCTCAATCCAGGTAAAGTCGTGATATCACGAGTATAGCGGAGTGTTGTCACGAGATTACCTGCAACATCAAGAGATTACCAAGCAAGAACATTGTTTCGAAATGTCATTAAAGTAATATAATATGATGTTTTATCCAAAAAATGTTTAATGCGATAAAGTCTTTAGAAAACATTCTTTCCAAAGTTTAAAACAGAAAAAGAATTCAAAATGTTTGGTTGGCACAAATGGTATTTCATATATCCGTACTTTATCACGAGTTTACCCAAGTGTACCATACATGACATTATGTGTTCACACTTGGCAAGGGGAACATATGGTCTCATTAAACGTTTACAAATACTAAACCTAAAACAACGTTTTTCTAAGCCAATACGTACAATTTTATCTTTTCGTAATAAAATGATAAATGGAACATACACAGGCTTTAATAAAGGAAAAGAACAAAATGACGGGATTGGAATAACAGCACAAAACATGAATTTGTATTCATGAGCTTTATCGATTTTGTAAACACGCAGAAGAGGTGGAGGGAACAAGGAAGCGTATAACATAAAGGGGCCTAACGTCTGTAGTAGAGTTTGCCATAAGCACTTACAGCGTGTATTGTGCCCTTAGGACACAGAACAGGCCTTATTAAGGCATTGTCTTGTTCCGCCTTGGTTGAAGCAAGTCTCCTTTCATTTCTCTAAGGGGAAGAAACGTGAATACAAAATCTTTGTCTATACCAAAGATGTAGCCTGATTTAACACGAATCCAAAAGTAATTACATTTTATGAAATTCAAAACACTTTTTGCTACAGTCTACTTCTTGATGTATAATATATTTAATATTCATAATATCATTACCTCAAGACTTTTTTCCTTATCTGGAACATGCTTCGGGACACTTAGTGTTGCCATCATCATCCTTCCTAATATCAAAGTCAACTCCACAAGATTCAAAATTATGAAGGCTCATGATGCGAACACTAAGTGTCCCGAAACGTGTACCAAATAAATGGAAAAACATCTTGAGGTTAAGATATCATAAATATTAAATATTTTATAAAATGTATTTTGACAGTTTATGTAAAAAACAATGAAATAAAATCAATACAACAGTAAAGTGAATAATTTTTAAATGTTTATTTTTGTTCTTGCTTTACCGCTCTCACCATTGTTAAACTTTCATAAAAATAAGAAATTAAATTTTATTCAGATACCTATAAAAACTTAGAAGAGTATATAATTAAAAATACACAACTTAGAGTTTATAAAATTGATTACAAAATAGGAAATCACAGTTAATATTTCATGTAGTATCATACGTTACTGTATAATATTTACTGGGAGAGAAAACCTACTAGCACAAAAAACTCTTCTTTATATTCAAGAAATAAGAATTAAAATTATACTTAAAGCACATGTGCTTGGCAATTACACTTAATTTAATATCGGTCTTTGATAACTATCCCTTTTTAATGAAGTTCATGTTAAATTTGCACATATACAGCATTGCAATTTCTTAACGTTTTATATTTTTTGCGTACGATGTTTAAGGAAAATGAACACTCAGTTTAATATATGAAATATTTCTAACTTTACAACACATTTTATTTAATAAAAATGAAACAGTTGTGTGTTATATTAAACGTCGTTTCATTATTATACATTAAAGAGATCTTTAAAAAGAATTTTTAGCTTCCTTGTGACTCCATTATAAATTTATTTTATTTCTTTTAATTACTTTTCTTGAACTCTTTCCTTTTCTTTTCTTTTTTGTTTCTTTACTACTATGCCAGTGTCACCTAGATATTGCTTCATATACGAAGGTACCTGATTACATTCAGTAATATATTATTTTTTAGATTCTAGAGCGGACTAATGATCAACGTACGCCTAAGAAAATTCTGAAGGCACAGGTCTATAAAAGAGGAAAGAGGGGCCGACTAGGCCGAGCAAGAAGGTCTCAGAAGAATGGATATGAGGGGATACACTGAAATGGCAATGGACAGGAAACTCTGGAAAAGTGGAGAAGATTGGTGTTGGAAGCCAGGGGTCAAGTTGGTCTGTAGTGCTGAAGAAAAAGAAGAAGTAAATTATATATTTCTCCACTTTTAAGCGTATTGCTGTAATTCTTGTTGTCAGTGTTGGTGTTTATGACCCGAAAATAATAAATGAAAGAACAGATTATAATTATGTGTTTTCTTCTTTAAAGACACGAGTTGTTAACCTTCATAAAATTTTGCATCATTCGTATGGCCGATCTTATGGAAAGAAAATTTCTGGTATTCCAATGACCATTATTTTACCAAAATATTTAAGTTATTTCACAATATTTTGGCATCAGCTTTCTGTTTTTCATCAAGCGTACACTTATTATATCAAGTATGTTCATTATCTTCGTTTTGAACATTTTTATTTTCAGACTAGTTACTAGTTGTTTTCATTCGTTAACAATTGTATCTCAAATGCGATTTTAATACATGAAATTAGATTAGTTTCAAATGTCAGATTCCGTAAAGAGTAATATTCCTAGTTTTTAATTTCTTATCAGTTTATTAATTTCTATCAATTATACTGCCGACATATACTGTACAACTCTATGAAAGTGCATTAAGGTGTTAACATACTTTATATGTAAATAACGTTTGAATGTAGAGGGAACCAACAAGATTTTATCAATATGCTTTTTATGAATGTGCAAGCGTAGAGATAGAGGAATGCCATAGTTTGTTGTTTTTCCCTTAGACCGGCTACACTGGGCACTGTACGCTCTGTTTATCAGCTGTTCTTCAGTTTTGTAGTTGGAATTTCATTATACTGTGCTCTCACTACATTTTTCATGTAAAACTATTCTCTCATGTTGGGTATTCGTTACCCAATGTTGGGTATGCATTTGGCATGCAAATGCATACCAGTGATTTTTAATAACGAATAAACTCGTTTGTGTTTAATTTCTCCCGTAGTTGTAACATTTCTCTATAAAAATAAAGGAAGTAGGTGTGAAACGACATTGTAATGAGATATTGTTTGTTCAATATGGCTTCGAAAGAAAATAACAAAATTATAAGGAATATATAAGTACGCCCAGTGAAAAAGGTCTAGATAAGTTAACTGTAGAAGAACTCCAAAAAGTGATGAATGGAATAAAAAGTAGTAAAGCACCAGGACTTAACGGAAAAAATGCAAAATTCAAAAAATGTGGTGGCACATTATTGCATTTACGAATTCTCCATTTTCTAAATAATATTTGGATGGAAAACAAAAATTTTAAAAGAATGGCGACAAGCAAATTGATTTTGTTATATAGAAAAAGGAGACAGAACAAATGCAAATAATTACAGAGGAATAAGCTTGCTGGACTCGACGTACAAAATATATACAATAATTCTCAATCAGAGATTAAGAATCATTACAGATGAATTACTTCTTGAAAAGCAAATGGGTTTTGGAAAGGGTAGATCGACTGTGGATGCATTGTTAGTATTACGACAGATAATAGAGACAAGGCGGGTGTATAACCAGGAAACGCATATCGCTTTTGTTGATCTGGAAAAAGCATTTGATAACGTAGACCGTCAAAAGTTATGGAATATTATGGACAGAAGCGGATATCCACAGGATTTAATAAATTCAGTTAAGATTCTATATAAAAGTACATCTGTAGTCCTAGATCTGAATGGTAGGGTCTCAGGTGACATTCCAATAAATAAGGGAGTTGGGCAGGAATGCTGTGTTCCTCAACCTTCTTTAATATATACACTGACAACATGCTGAAAGAATGGAAATCCAGAATGACTTCGGAAATGCAGCTTAACAAATCAGTTTGTATGGGTTCCCTGCTATATGCGGATGACACAGTTCTTATTCAAGAAAATGAGGATAATTTACAAAGAGCTATGTGTCAATTACAAGAAGTGCGAAGAGAGTAGTCACTGACAATTTCAGTAAGAAAGAGCAAGACCATAGCTTTTAAAGGTGAATATCCACTTTAGAACAAGTAAACCGTTTGAAATATGAATATCGATATCGTAATCTGAATACGATATAGGAGAGAAAATAAATACATTTAGGAATATTTGTGGTACGATTCATAGAATTCTTAGAAGTAAAACAAGACACAGCACAAGGATTGAATTTTATAAGACAATTGCAATCCTCACATTGATTTATGCAAGTGAGGCGTGGGTCATAACAAAAAAGGAAAGCGGCAAAATTAAGAGTGCTGAAATGCATTTATTCAAAATACTTTAAATTATACATTGCAAGATAGAATAAGGAATGAGGATATCAGAGGAGAACTCCAAGTAAAGGACATAAATGAAATTATTTTAATTTAGAGAAGACAATGGTGGGATCATCTACAAAGTATTGACAGAAGATCGATTGCCGAAAGCGGCACTGAACTACAAAGCCATTGGTAGAAGAGACGTGGGTTGTCTGAGGATGAGATGGGTGCCGGAACAGGTTTATATAACCTAATCCTTGAAAAGGAGGAGAAGAAAAAGAAGACCTTTCAACACTTGAATTGGTAAGTATTGAGATTGTAAGTCTATCAAATTGTACTAAAATTCTGCCGCAGTAGAAAGTTTTGCAATAATAGCTTTTTTACTTGTAACAGTGAAACACGTTGACAACAAGTATTAATTTTCCATATTTACTAGTACGTGGTGTTTAAAAACACGACCACTGTTTTTGCAGCTGCTGTAATCGATTCCTGAAAAACAAAGCTTGGCGTTTACGCTACAATACAGATGGTGTACTGCTGAATCATGTGTTTGCTTACAAACGGCAGTTACATTACAGGCTCCAGTAACTGAACAGTCCCTATTTGTATATCACTGGTTGATTATTGGAGTTCGTTGGTTAATATTTGTCTTTAAAACTGTACAGTATCAAACCCACAGATGGAAGCGGTTAACTTATGTTTGAATATGTGGATTATAAAACGCATTTAAGTTTGTTTTGCAAACTTTAGACACTTTTGGCATAGTCATCATAATATTTTTTATTTAGTTTCACGTGGTTTAGTCAGACTATTAAAAAGAAAGTAGAACAAAATGCATATCGGAATGCATAGTGGGTTCACTAGTTAACCAAACACCAGGAATACTCATGACAATGATTCAACCGTTAATATTTGAACTGGGTAATAACTTTCCGTAAAAATATTTTCCGGGAATACCAATGATGAGGTATGAACTCTGAGGTAGTGAGTACATCAACCGATTTCACTTCCATGTTCCGTAAGGAAATGAAATTATGGTGATGACGAAATAAATCGTGTTTAAGATAAGGGCTGATTCTGATTGTACTACCCTCAAAACGTGAAGAAAAGTCATTTTTCGAAAAGTGTCTGTATGCAGAATTGTTTCTATGGCGAACAATAACTGCCGCAACCTCGAACAGAATCAAATAACTTTTGCATGTGTGTCTGAGTTGTAGAGGACTCAAGACCTATTGACTTTGGTGAAGATCGATTAGGGAAAAGGGGTAGTTTACCTGCAACTTTTTACCAAGAATAAAGTAGGCCTACTTAATTTTGATAAATAAAGTATCCTGAAAAGAAAGTCATAATAATCCACTTTAGAAGGGCAGATGAAATATCTATAAATAAAAAAAAAAGGTTAGTTAAAAGAGGAGGGGTAATTTTTTCACGTTTGGTATTGATAAAAATGCATTCACGAAATTAAATAAAAATGCATTTAATCTTTTTCAAACAATGGTAATTATTAAGAATAAAATAATATTGTTGCCAGGCAATAAAATAATAATTTTTTTATTTTAATTTAGATCATCAGTGCGTGAAGATCTGCAACCACGGCCCAGTAGACCGCAAAATAATTTGTGGCCACATAATTGGATAAATATATAATTAATGCGTGATTATCTGCGTAGTTCAGTTTCTTTACAAGAATAAAGTACATAATTCTTTTAGATAAATTGACACGAAAATAGCATTATATTTAACGACTAGCCCATAATGACAAAAGTATCTATAAATAGTGAAAATAGTTTGAAGGAGGGGGGTATTTTTTTTAGAAATTATCGAACTGAATTCAAGTAAATGATTTTAAATATAAATCGTAGAACATGGAAGTCATGTATGGTTCTCCATACCGATTTTTTGTTTGTTCTACAAACAGCAATTGGTTTCTTTGTGTAAAATTTAGATTTCATAGCTTAGAAATAACACAGAATTATGTAATAGCTATAATATGACATAAATAGGCAAACATGCGTGTGGAGTACAAAGGACGAAAGCTTAATAATTCATTGGCTGTCTACCATTTAACTGATTGTTTAATAAGAAATACATAGGGAAAGACGTCATTCAATCATGTGAAGCATGATACGTATGTCTTGCGTGCGTGACATTTGACTTGGACGCCAACAATGGAAAATGACACATTGTTACGTGCTAAAGGATAAAGTACAATCTGGTAAAGAAATTATTGTGAACGTAAGCCCTGCCCTTTGTTGTACGACTTTTGCACCATATACAGTACATATACCATATATCATATAGCATATATCATGCGGCTTTATGTGTCGATAATTGATTTCTTGTCATGCGCTTCAAATAGTGTTTTTCAATTACTATTAAAATTTCAGTAAAATTATTTTCTGGGTTGTTGGGACGTGGTCCTATTTTTGTAGATCCCAACGTTTTTATTGCAGTTGCTGAGAGCACCTTCTGGCCATGACGACTACGTGGTGAAGTTTGAGAAGGCGAAGATCCTATCCTCTATGTTGCACTATCCTACGCAGCTACACCGGGAAGCGAGCGAGATATATAAACACATTAACATGCTCAGCAGAAAGGAAGAGTGCTTGAGGCTGAATAAGGCCTGGTATCCGGCACTCAGAGGTTCTCGGATCACTACCTGATCAGGTGAATCAGTTACCATCACGCCCCCGGACTGTTATATAAGTGCGGCTGATGACACCGTGCGGCGTCTTGCGCGTAGATTTCACGTCCGAGCGGCAAGGGCCGAGACAAACCCCCCCCCTCATAGCTGGCCTTGGTAAGTACCGTCTACGACCAGGCGATTCTTGGAAACGGCCTCGGCAAATACTGTACTAGAAGGAGCTGGTACGAGCATGCCGTTGTAGCGGCCACTAAATCAACATAAACATTTCGTTGTGGACCGGACCACAAGGCAGGAGCTCCTACCGGTAGCTCGGTACTAGTAACCCTCAGCTCTCACGGCGTCATTTAGTCGCCATAGGAGCAGAACAGAAGACCACGGAAGATGACTGCCGCAGGTGCAGTCGAAAAGAAGTCATCTTACATTGAATGCTTTTTAGTATGGGATAAGCAAGTAATACCATTTTAACAAAAAAATATCGTAGTCCTTCAGTCTTCGACTGGTTTGTACCCTCCCCGCATATACCCGTGGCGCGTGTGGTACTGATTCTCTCACAGGTATATGGGACCTACAGTTGAACGCCGGATCCGAACGGCATAGTTGGGGAAGGTTTATACTAAGCAGGATAGCTCTCGCTGGTTTGCCATTGCCTTGCGAGGGGGGAACGGTCGTATCTAAATCAGATGGCCCCCGGCGGGAATTGAACCCGCGCCGACAGCGTAGCAGCGCCACACGCTAGCCACTACGCCACTACCGCTCCTAGCAAAAAATATTTTTCATAATTATCTGAAAAGATCGCTCTTGTAATTAATAACTATACAAGGCTCCTTACTGTGGTAACTAGAAAAACATTTACAATCAAATAAGTTATAGAATTTGAATATTTTAAATTTTATATTAGTGGACAGTTATCAGACGAGCAGAATTCACAGCATAGTTGGTTACGTGTACAAATGGTAGTTATTTTTTAAAGGTACAGGTTGTGTCAAATGTTCCAACAATTTTCGTAAGGTATGCTTTATATACGGATTTACTAGAATTACATAACGCAGTTTGGAGACGATAAGGGAAGTGTTCCACGCGGAAGCGGGTTACGCTTACTTGAACTTAACGCTTTCCGCCCTTTCAGGAAAGAAGGGATATTATGACGCCAAGGGGACCACGTACATAAATTAAAATGAAATACATAAGTTATTATGCAGGAGACTCACAATTTTCCTGGATGGCTTTTCTTTTATTTTTTATTGCTTGTTCACCCTTTTTTAACTTGTATTTTGAATCGTTAAAAAATATTCTACTACTGTTAATGTCACACTGAGTTGCACGTTTGAATTTCGTGTTTTCTTGTTGAGTACTGTGTAGAAATCATACCGTTTCCATTTTAATTTCCTACTAAAAGTACTTGAAGAGAAATGCAGTAACCTCTTCACTCCAACTACACTCTCACCTACACGTTGGTGAGCCCAGTTACGCCGATAAAATCCACTCCAAGGTTGTGGTAGCCAATCCCTTCGGAGGAGAGGATCGGTAAGCAAACAAGAAATGGGGGTTCTGTCAAGGCAATCTGGGGGTATTCTGGGTACCTTTCTGGTAGGAGCGTACACATCGGCAGCATGGTGTGCATTTAGTGTGAAGGCGGACGAGCCTACAGTAGGCCAACGGCTGCACACATGGCCTAAGTTAGTTACGGGCAGAGAGAGCTCGTCAGGTGAGGTGAAAACAACTCTTTAGGGGAAGAGCAGACCAAAATCAAAGTTCCTGGTCCTCCAGGTTGCGAGTTTTACAGCAGGCCAGTAACCTGCTTAAGTAAAAATATATGTACTTACAGAAATCATACGAGCCTCGGAAATGTCGGTGGATCAAGGAAGAGGTGGGCTCCGGAACAGGTCTAAATCCTAATCCTTGGAGTTGTGATGATGATGTATTGATACTTCTTAGAAAAGCCTTGAAATTGGTGTAGACCAACTCTCTTCGTAATGATAATACGCAATATCAGTAACGAATCACAGCGGCATATATACGAGGTCTGTGGTTTTCAATATTATTTTTTCATAATCAAAACATTTTAAGTTTTATAATATTTAGGAGCAATATGCCATGTTTTTATATAATGTTTAGTATATTGTAATACCAATTCTCTGTGTATACAGTTTTACTTCCATATTCCTTAAGGAAATGGAAGTATGGTGATGGCAAAAAAAAACGTGTTCGAGATTATTGCAGATTCTGATTGTACCACACTCAAAACATGAAAAAAAGTCGTTTTTGGAAAAGCGTCTGTGTGTGTGTGTGTGTGCGTGTGTGCGTGTGTGTGTGTCTGTCTGTCTGTAGATTTTTTTTTCAGTGGCAAACGATAACAGCCGAAAATTCAAACAGAATCAAATAATGTTTCGCATACAGCCCTGATTTGTAGAGTTCTCAAGACCTATTGTTTTTGGTGAAGATCGGTTAAGGGAAAGGGGAAGTTTACCAGCAACGTTTTATGTTTTAACAAGGGTATTTTCTATGGCAAACGATAACAGCCGCAAATTTAACCAGAATCAAAAGATTATTTGCATACAGCCCTAAATTGTAGAGGTCTCAAGACCTATTGTTTTTGGTGAAGATCGGTTAAGGGGAAGGGGTAGTTTACAAGCAACGTTTTTTTTTTATCAAGGGTATTTTCTATGGCAAATGATAACAGCCGCAAATTCAAACATAATCAAAAGATTATTTGCATACAGCCCTGATTTGTAGAGTTCTCAAGGCCTTTTGATTTTTGTTAAGATCGGTTAAGGGGAAGGGGTAGTTTACCTGCAACCTTTTACGTTTTAACAACAGTAAAGTTCTTGAAAATTCATTTAAAAATTTTCAAACAATGGTAATTGTTAAAAATAAAATAATTTTGTTGCCAGGCAATAAAATTATAATTTTTTCATTTTAAATCATGTATGAGAGAAAATATATCGTTCGTGGCAGGCAAGCATATCTCAGTTATGTAATGTTTACGTTTCCATTTTATTATTATGACTACCGCAATAAAAAGGCAGGGAAGACACACACACACACACACACACACACACACACACACACACACAAAATTCGTGTTATTTCTGGCCTCATTCATGTTTATTTTCTTACATTTGCACGGTTTTTAAATGGAAAGTGCCGAAACCCATACCAACATAACGCGTGCAAGCCGAAAAAGTGTCCAGCGTGGATAGCGATTTGCTTCCTGTGGATCGCTGGGCAGTGTAACTGCACGTGTTTACAGAGGAACGACTCCTAGACAGACTTTTCGTCTTTAGGGAATGAACCCTCCGCAAGTTGCTGAGGGTCCATGAGTGACTTCGGAGCGCTCCTTCTTTTCCGCGTGTTTGTTCTGTGAAACGTACACTGTAGATTCGCAGCTTTACTCTAAGCAACGCTCAACAGGAAATGTTGAAAATTTTTGTCCACGGTGTACCCTCATACACACTAAACCTGCACTGATGTTTTAATTACGGACATCATAATATTTAAACTTTGGAAACTTTAGCACTACTTAATGGAGATCAATCATTAACTTATACAAGCCATTAATTTTATGCATATTTTTTATATATATGTGTACAACGTTATCGACAACAAAGAAGTAGTTTTTGTTAAAATTCCTTCCCGGGATATTTGGCCATAGTCCAATGTTTTCTACAAAACCAGACGTTTCGGCAATGCCATCGAATTCCATCATCAGTGAAAATCGAGTGCGATAACGTGAGGTGGTATACGTTAGTGATCACAGTACTGTGGTTAAGGCTGAAGCAGTAAGTAGAAAGAAGTAGTTTCTATGGTAATATTTCATTTCGAAAATGATTTCAAATATAAATCTTAGAATATGGAAGTCATGTATGGTTCTCCATACCGATATTTTTATTTTTTAACACCTCACGTTGTAAGCGTCAATTATGTAATGTCGAATATGTAAATAAAAACCAATAAATAAATAAATAAAAAATAATTATTGAATAGGCTGGGTGTAATGGATAGGCCTTTAATTATGAAACTTTATTAGCTAAACCACAAAATTTTTTTTTCTGTGTTAATTAATTAGCTCCCTTGTTTGTATTAAAATCGAGTCCCTAGGCCTCATTGTTAAGTCAAATTATGTAAATAAATACTTTAAAATAAATTATCAGTTAGTTTCTTTATTATTCTTAAGGTATGTCAGTTCTTCGTTAACGCTTCACTAGGCGCTCAGTTTTGAATGCACAGTTTCTGTTTTTTTAATATCACTGGTATAGAGATACTTACGGATTTTTATCTTTATTATACAAATAATTAATTGAGTTTTTGTTTCTTTGATATAGAATGAAAATAAAATTTGTTGAAAAATGAACAATAATTTAAATCAAAATATTATCGTTGGTCGCCTGGAAATACAAATTTTCTCTTCAATTCTCATGAACGCCAGCACTCGTAATTTGAGAAATTATTAATTATTAGAAATAATTACACTTGCACAAAATCAATTCTTTTCAATATTTTTTATTGAGGTTTGAAATCCTTTCTTTTTTTAAAATAAAATAAATAAATAATTGTTAACATGAATTACCCTGGATTAATTAATGATCAGCGGTTGGCACTATTGAAAGTTTTCGATGTCAGTATGATTATCTGTTTACACTATGTAAATATAACCACGTGTGTTCTTTTGACTACAATAATTATTGAGAAAATGTCATTAGTGAAGTACAAAACTCACAGTTTAAAATTATAATATGATACAACAAAAGAATAACTTATAACTATAGTACTGAACAGTTCGTGAGTGCCGAACAGTGTCTTTTTAGGTTAAGGAATACTACACTTCTTTAAAATTAATCACACAAAAGTAATTACTTAACCACTAAAAAATACAACAGTGTTAGTGTTTGATAGTTGAGTGTTTGTGAAAAAATAGTTCACTAGTGTATTTAGTCTCACAGGTTGGTTTATAATAACTGTTAAAGTTTTTTTAAACTTGAATTAATATCACAATAATTTCTTTTTTACGTTCACACTTTCTTATTGCTTTTTGGTTGTTTTCACTATATAATTCATTTATTATGATTTTAACAATTCACTATATAGATTTATCACTCGATTGTAATTTAACTCAGGTTCACTGCACACCTAACCTGTCTGATGTTCGATCCCGATTGCAATTTCCTGTCCAAAAGTGTTACGGATGCTCCGATCTTTACTACTCGAGGTTTAACAATCAAGTAACTAGCTTGGGTTAAATTTTGGGGTCTTTCTGGTGCAAAATATGCGAAATTCCCATTGGCTGAAACTCAAAGCATTGTCATCTCATGGCGTCGGTTTTTCTTGTCAAAATTACATCAAAATATTAATTTTAACATACCTATCTTATGCTAGGTACAATAGTAATAAAATTATTACCAATGAAATCCTCTTTCTCTACTGATCATTTTGAGATATCACAATATAGGTTTTTGCTCAGTATTTGTTAATGTGACATTTTTAAATTTTGGCCTAATATAATATTTCATGTTTAAAAGTATTCTTTTTGATACACACCCATTTCCCTTTACTTTACATATGATCTTAACTGTTAACAAAATTGATTTTAATACTAATTATACCAAATGTGAACATTAATTTATTATAAAACATATTGATTGTGCCATAGACATAATATTGTCTAGTGTATCCTTGAACATTATCTATGTCGTAATGTACAAATGCTTATTTACAACACATAATAATATTAAGTATGTGTTCTTTATCCTTTATACAGTTCTTTGTTACCTTCTCTGAAGTAAATGCAAGTTCTGTAAAAATAACATTGAATCAAGCAATTTTAACTCATCTACTACCAATAATCATTATGACCTACTATCTAATATAACAACACATTCTAGAAAATAACATTTTACTGAACAAATTCTCAGTTAGTCTATTACAAATAATTATTATTACCTATTCCCTAATATAATAGTCAGTTCATGTTTCATATTCCTATTACTACGAATATTATATAACACTATTAATTACATCTTGGTACTTCTTCAACATATAATAATGGTCATTCTGACAAACTGGATTACAATAATTAGTTTACCAAATATTACAGAACATTATTAACTTCATCTTGTTAATCCTTTAAAACATAATAAGTCTCATTTTGACAACTCAATGGTACAATAATTTAGTCCAGCAAATATAACATAATATAATTAACTATGCATCTTGGTAATTCTTTAAAATATAATTATTGTTCTTTTGCTAACTCTATATTTTAATAGTTTTAATGTAATAAAACTTTATTTACGCATTTATGTAATACCATTTTTCCTCTCTAAATTGTCTATATGTTCATTTATCATAGGTAGATACAACCACCTAATCCAGTCATACAGTTTTTATTACATTTTATACCTACTACTAAACAATCATTATTTAAGATAACTGATTGATGGATGTACACACCTTCACTTCACAGTCCAATGTTAATCAGCTATACTTGATATTATAGGGCTTTTGCCTATTGTTAATATAATTTACTATGAAGTCTTTACTGGAACTAGTGGTTACAAGGTTTTATCTAGACATGTTTAGTATTCTTTTATTATATTCTATCATAATTTAGTCTTGACTACACCTATTAGTACATATAATTTACTATATAAGTTTATTGTTCTGTACTTCAATATAAATGGGTTTCAAATCTTTATTTTAAGGGAACCATCACATTACATAATATAAAAGATTCTAGGAGAGTTGAAGATTTTTGAATGAAATGAGTAAATAAGTCAGGAGAATATCCAAGGAAATCTTGTGTAGAGAATGCTATGTGGGAATTATGAGCTATTGTTAAGAAGAGGTAACTTCAAAGGTGTTAGCAAATAAAGGAAAACGTAGGAGACAGAGACGACAAGCATAAGTGGACAATGGCAATGACAACAAGGCACTGGAATGATTGTATAAATATCATGTTCAATGTTGATATGGTAACAATGACGGAACGTTCTCGAACAATGGAGAGTGTTGTTCTACACGTTTCTCAGCTAGTCCACAGCAGGTGCGCGTTTCTGAGGCCGGGCCGGTCGTGAGTAAGAGTCTTCTAATCCGTTAGGCGCCATCCGGTTTGGAACAGCCTATAGTGGTTATGCTGATGTGCTTGCGTGTGTAACTTGAATAAACACAAACGGTGAGCTCAGGAAATTTACTATAAGTTTTATTACACTGTGTACATTGAGCGCACAACAATACAATCATAGAACATGTATTTACTGGATAACCCGTTGTATATACAATAACTGTAACTATAATTTCTAACAACATATACTACGAGATTTGAATGCGAAAGTAGTAACATGCAATTGCAAATTGTATGTTGTATTGGTTAAATCGCATGCTATATTATGAATATTAATCCGGCAGAAGTATGAAAACTATGAATACAATTTATTCGGTTCGACATGCGATGAAAGTTTAATGACTGTGTAATCGACGTTTCCCAACTACTGGTCGTTGTAATTCAACGTATTGTTTCTATGTCCCCAGTATAACATAATTCTAAATTTGTCGTTTGTGTATTATAAATCTGTTTTACATAGATTATCTAATAATTCCTATTGTATCTTTCCTCCTCTGTGTTTATCTTGTTTAATTATTTTTAGTGTCTTCTGACAATAAAAGTCCTTTATCAGGACTGCTTCCATCGTAAACCTTTAGCCGGACTGCTTCCATCGTAATCCTTTATCCGGACTGCTTGCATCGTAATCCTTTATCCGGACAGCTTCCATCGTAGTCCTTTATCCGGACTTCTTCCATCGTAGTCATTTATCCGGACTGCTTCCATCGTAATCCTTTATCCGGACTACTTCCATCGTAGTCCTTTATCCGGACTGCTTTCATCGTAATCCTTTATCCGGACTGCGTCCATCGTAGTCCTTTATCCGGACTGCTTTCATCGTAGTCCTTTATCCGGACTGCTTCCATCGTAGTCCTATATCCGGACTGCTTCCATCGTAATCCTTTATCCGGACTGCTTCCATCGTAGTCCTTTATCCGGACTGCTCCCATCGTAATTTTTTGTCGCTTGAGGTTTTGATCTCTGCAATCTTCGATTGTCCTCAAAAGCTAAACATCATTAAACAAATTACAAAAAGTATTATAAACATATTGGCAATATATACGTAACTATGGATGAAAAAACTTTTCATAACAATACAAGTCGTACAAGCATTAGCCACAACGTATAAGAATAGAAATCTAAGACTAAAGTACAAAATAATGTAAAACAAAATAAATCTTCCTTACGTATGTGTAGCGGTTGAAAGATCTAACAACGGCTGAACACATACCAGATGCAGGGGGCACAGATTCATGCGAGCTCCCAGTGGTTGCAGGATGGCTGCTGTCGTTCGTCAAGTCGCGGAACTATTCGCAACTGCTGATTGGTAGGGGAGGATCGGAGGACGCTCGCACGGAGAAGGCAGGATTTGTACGCCGCAACGGGTCGCTACACTTCCGCCAGCCCGTTGAGAGTCCCGGGAGACTGCCCCTCGGCAATGCCGCAGCAGGGGAGAGAGTGCGTCCGGAGAAGACACCCGCAAAAGGCGGTGCTTGGCTCACCTAAAGCGGGCGCAAGCACCGATACATTTGTCGGCATGCAACGGCACGAAGCAGGTGTGAGTGAACTGAGAAAGATCGGGGGAATGAGGCAGATGTGCTCTGAGAGCTTATGAGGGGGGGGTCATCTAGTAGGGCTCCCGGGCGTTTGCGTTTAACAGGTGGTGGGCCTTAGTCCATACTTAGTCGGCGGAAGGGAGGATAGGATGAGGTTGAGGCACAGTCGAAGAGTCTGTGCGCAAGAGAACTCACAAACTCGTCGATCGTTGGTACCTTCAGTCATCGCCTGATAACATCATTTCTGACAAACTAGAGGGAGCTGGAAACTTGTCGGAGGGTAGCTGCCTTCTTTCATATTTATACCACCGCCTACCTGCTAAAGACAACGCACCCTCCTCTACTTCTCACTCTATCATGAAACGAAAAGCCGCAAGGAAACTTCCAACACCTACTGGATATTTCCGACCTACTAACACCTGTTACCCACTATTACGGCATTTCATCGCATTCCTCAAAATATTAAACCAAATCTGACGAATGTCTTTGCTTGGTTGGCCCAATGAGAACTGTTTGAGCCAATGATACGGTTACCGATTGCTTTAACAGACAGATGGTTGGGGTCGAAGCCCCACATAACCCACCACCGCCCCTCGGGCTCGCAAGTCTCGAAGACTTATTGTGCTTTAACAGACATCACATATCAAGTTTATCATCATCATATCTTCAATGATTAAACCAAGGATGGTTTGTTCCGGTCTCAAACAGGCAAAGATTAGAGCTGGTCACTCCAGCGCTTCCTCGGACGTCCCACACCTCTCCGTCCCGTCGGCTTATAGTTTCATAGTTGTTTGGGGATGTGGCAGTCATCCATTCAGCAAAGAGGTTGCCACCAATTCAGCCGATACTGGGCGATCCTGTTGCGAATATTCATAATATTCAGTTCCTGCCGTATATCTGAGTTTCTTCTATGATCACGGACAGTATACACTGTCACATGCCTGAGAAATCTCATTTCAGCCGCTTGGATGCGACTGGCCTGGCCTCTCGTTAAAGTCCAATCTCCAATTCTTAAGTCCAATTCTCAGATCCATAAAGAATTATAGAAAGAGCCATCACCTTGTAAAATTTTAGGCGTGTTCCTTTACTTGCTGACTTAAGGGTTTGCCTAATGGTCCATCACATAAGGTTGAGCTTATGCAACTTATTCACAACGTCGTTGCTTGCATTATAAGACACACTGTAGCCCAGGTATTAAAAATTGCTAACTTGTTCCAGGTCAGTACCATCTATAACAATTTTTGCCCGTACGGGATCAGTTCCACGAAAAGACATCACTTTGGTCTTAGTGTGAATATCTGCAATCCAAAGTGTTTGTAAATTCGATTTAACAGATGTATACCCCACTGCAATTTGTTTTCAGAATCCGACAGAATAGCCTGATCGTCCGGAAACAACAAAGTGTCAATTGTAGACTAACCAAAAGTAAAATGCTCTGTAAGACACATTGTGTGACATCGTCAATATATAAATTGGAAAGAGAAGATTATAGTGGACACCCTTCTCATACTGCACAATTGATCTGGCGAACTCTACGAGCTGTTTTCGGTTTCCCTGCTTCTATTAAGATTTTATTCTGCACATACAGACACTGGTATTGCTCTAATTAAATGTTGTAGGGTGTAATTATTAATATATCAAGTTAATAATAATAATAATAATATTCCTTAAATTCGTATTGACCCTCAATCATATTGACCCTCAATCAATGAATTTTTCCGGCGAAAGGTTTGTGAGGATCGGTCAACAAATATAACAGAAATTTTAACTGATTTGTGTCGACGTTGCGACAATGTTTATCCTCATCATCAGGACCTGTGTATGAATACAAAAGTAATGTCAAACACAACACAACAGTTATTTGAGTGAACGTGTTATGCGAGTGCACGGGCGCATGTGCGTGCGTATGTGTGTTTCCTTGTATATGTGAAGGAGTTGAGATAGTTTGTTTTACATCATCAAATGTTTTCTTTAAAGACAACCAGAAAATTATAATATCACGGAACTTAATTTATACAATATTACAATTTAAATTACTCATAATGTAATGGTATTTGTAATTAATTATAATGGCGGAAATCTACAATTAAATATTAGAATTGGTACGTCTATACATATACCTGTCAACATATAGGCCTGGCGTAGTAAAACATATTATAGCTAAATACAGATTATAGGGATGTCCAGTTATGTAATTATTAAAAGTTATTTTTATCATGTTTCATATACATTATTTTATCATTTCTTTTGTGTTCATACACAGGTCCTGACGATGACAATAAACATTGTTGAAACGTCGACACAAATAATTTAAAATTTGTGTTATATTTTTTTGACCGATCCTCACAAACCCTTCACCGGAAAAATTCATTGATTGACGGCCATTACGAATTTAAGGATTTATTAATACTACTACTACTACTACTACTACTACTTCCTCTACGGATGCGAGGCCTGGGCCGACGCACTGAAGCAAGAAAAATACCGCAAGCAGATGGCCGCGGTACAACGAAGAGGAGCACTTCGGATTGCAAGCTCCTACAGAACGGTGTCGGAACCAGCAGTGTTGGTCGTCGCTGGAGTAATGCTAATAGATCTGATGGCTGAGGAGAGAAGGAGGGTTTACACAACCAAGGAAGACTTGGGGTTTGTAGAAGCAAGAGCAGTGGCCAGGGCACACTCCATGCGGAGCTGGCAACTACGATGGGAGCAGGAGAGTCGAGCTAGGTGGAAGGCGAGGCTGATTGGGAACCTCCCTGAATGGGTGGACAGAACGCACGGCGAGGTAGATTATTACCTTACTCAATTCCTGACAGGGCATGGTTATTTTTGTGCATACCTGTGAAGGATGGGTAAGATGGAGGATCCGTCGTGCGTGTATGGCGACCCAGACTCTGGTGACGCTCATCATACGTTTTTCGAGTGTCAGCGGTGGGTGCTGGAGAGGCGAGGGCTGGAATCGGAGATTGGCCCCATGACGCCTGATAACATCATAAGCGTTATGCTTAACAGCAAAGAGAACTGGGACATGGTTGTGACCTTCGTGAGGACGGTCCTACGGCAGAAGAAGCCTGAACTGGACCCTCTCACAGGTCGATGATATAGATAAAGCTGTAAAAGCCTAGTAGGCGCAATACGAGGTGCCACCCTGAAGCCATACGAATAGTTGTTCCAGGGGGGGTTCCCTGCCTGTAAAGTGGAGGTTTTTTAGTGGGTGTGAGTCCCACACACCGGGAGACCAGTCGGGTGTCTCCTGATGGTGCATAATGTATTCCCCCCCCGCAAAAAACTACTACTACTACTACTACTACTAATAATAATAATAATAATAATAATAATAATACATAGATTACAGTGTTAATCGTTATTGGATGTGTCTGTGTGCATATACGCAGGCGCCCGCGGGTGATAAATAATACTCTTCGACACCTGTATTTTAATTCTCCGTAGAAATTAATATACACTACGTACAGACAGGCTGTTATAGCACACACAAACACACACGCGGGTATAGAGAAGCAGTCCCACTGTGAACAGAGGCAGTATACGGTTTGGCAGTACAATTTAGATACGTATAATACAATGCGCCTAAATTAATCACGTTCAGGTGGCGCCAATTCAATATTTGGGTATTACACGTATATGTATATTCGATTACTGGCACGTCATTTTCACGCCACGTATTGATACGTATGCTGACAATAGGCATAGGGTATTCACAGCTCGCACTGTTCCTTAACGTCTCCCTTCGATTTGGTCGTTTCAAAGTACCCGGCTGATCCCAACGATATCTGTAGTTCTCAAGTGCAAAGAAGTAAATCCTGAAGTACCCATTGTTACGCCTTTACAGAACGTTCTACATGTTTCTCAGCTATGCCAGCAGAACCAGCTGTAATGTTGTGTACGCGCACCAGGTTTGCTGCCGAGACGCCTGATGAGCGGGGCACTTACTGAATGATAGTGTGTGCTTGCGTTGGTCGGGTATTACTGGTTCTGAATACATTGTTCAGTTGTTCACAAGACGTACAGTATTTACTTGTAATTTTCTGTGCGTATTAGTTTGAGCGTTCGTGCATTATATGTCTGTGTGATTTATTGAATATTTTGTTAAAGTGTGTTTTCTTATTCCCTACAAGAAATGCTGTGTGAGACACAGTCAAGTCACACCGAAACTGTGTTAAACGGTGTTACCAACGCCAGCCTCTGAAGAAGCCTTATAAAGGAGAAAACCGGTTTAGGCTGTAAGGTAAAACTGTATGCTTTTACTTATTTGAAAACACCAGACGAACTTATCAACGAAATAACAGAAACTCTGATCATTATCACAAAACAAAACTACTTTATTTTTAACAATAAATACTACACACAGAACGATGGCTTACCCATGGGCTCCCCCATATCCAGCATTCTAGCAGAATGTAAATAGCCCACACCTGACGCTTAGTTTTCAGGCGTTGACGGAAGATTTACACAGTGCTTCTCAAGTGGTGTATTAGTGAAAAGTGAATGTAGTGCGGAATTCTTAATAGTTGACATTATTATTTGTGTGGTGAGATTAACTTGAATTATTGTACGAGTATAATCTTGTTGAATAACTTGTTGAGTACAAACTGTTAATTGTAATAATTAGAACTGGTTTTTAGTGACTTCAGTGATGTCTGGATATTTAGTTTTCCACTGTACCATAACACGATTAAGGAGACCGTCGTAAAAATATTTTTGTTTGGAAAAAGCCAATTACATTACAGTAATGAGAGACAGTGACATATTCGGCTGAATATGTTCTTCTTCTTAGTTTTCATTCCAGTATTAGGCGACATCACCTAATCACCTAGGTCTCTATTTTCACGCCACCTTTTGCGTGGTCTTCCCGCATCTCTTTTCCCTTTAGGCGCACATTGTAAAACTTGATGAGGTAACCTTGTCGCTTCCATTCTGTCTATATGTTCCCATCTCAGATTACATTTAGATTTTTACATTTACAGAGAATTTACCCAATTCATACATATCATATTCATACATATCGAATATTCATTGGATATCATACAGGTTATTTTAACTTTCTTCACTGCTGTACGTAATAAGTCAGTTGTATTCATGCCAAACCATGTCCACAAACTTCTCAACCATAAACTTCTTGATAGCTTAACTCCTCTCTTTCCAAGTATCTTTTCCTGTAGTATGGACTGCAATTAGTAAAACATCTTTTCATTTCTCATGAGATATCCCAGATACTGAAGCTTTCTTATCTTCACTGTGTTAGTAACTTCACTTTCTTTCTTCATCTTCCTAAGATCTTCAACATTAGTTGTATGTGCTGTCCATGAAATGCTCAGTATTCTACGGTAAAGCCGTACAGTATAGTATTGTATTGAACCATTTTGTATTTTATAATGGTTAGTAATTGTTTGTACATCTTGTATCATTAATATTTTTGAAAGACACCCCGTATTTGCCCTTACGTCTTTTTTCAACTCATAACTACCATATTGTAATATTAGAGAAGTGTGACGGTAAACAGTTAGCTGCAGGTTATAAGAGAAACAAAAAAAAAATGTCCCTACGTTATAGATCAAAATTAATGTGAAATTAAAAGAAAAATATTTTAAGCAACAAACATTTATTTTAGACAATGGCAGTACCATAACGAGACTTAGAATATAATGAAGAAGGACTGGTGCCAATTACAGGGTGCAGAAATGAGCTGTTGAGATTGGTAAAGGCATACACGCGACTCGATCATATAAGAAATGCGTATACCAGACGATATTTTGATATAGTTTCCCTAAACGATTTCATTCAGAATTATAGAAATTGCTGGTAACAACATCTAGAAAAAATGGAAAATGCCCGCTTTCCGAAGTGTGTTTGTGAGTATGAGCCGGTTGGAAGAAGATCTGTAGGCAGGCCAGTCACAAGATGGCAAGCGTCAAGAGGCCGGAACAGGAGAAATCCTATTCATAAAGGGATGATGATGATGATAATGATGAACATTTTTTTACAGTAAAAACATTTTTCTTTTTACATAAAACACGTTCAATAATAACTATCAAAATTTAACACTACCTTGCATTCATTTTACATATTTGGAAATGTAATTTTAATTTTATTTACGACTTTGGGTAAGCAATATCAAAGGTACCGGATGTATCTTTTCTACTATACAAATAAACCTTTTCTGTTAACAGTGAGAGACAGAAGACATGAAAATAATTAGAATTACTGAAATACATGTATTTAAGATTTCGTTTCCATCACAGTACAGTTGGTACATAAAGTTTGCTGACTCTTTTGATTTCTGTAATAATAAGATTACAATTAAAACTCCAGGTGACGAAAGCTCAGGAATCACAATTTCAACTGACATTGTGTAGAGGTGTCTGGAGAATTATTATCATGATGAGACTCTTCAACTTTCACAAAGCACTGTAGTGGCTTCTTTGTTATGACACATTTCTCCTCCCGTTGTTAATATTACGGCTTTAATTGTCACACAGAGAGGCACACCTGCTTCCATGCCCCACTGACACACACGTGTGTTATCGTTTCCTGTGGCGGGGGCTTGTTTCGTAAACTTTCTCTCCCTCGATTACCTTTGTTATCTTCTACCTCTCACCATTCGTTACACAGTACTAGCTCCTGTTTTGTTTTCCGTGTGTGAAAGTAATATTAACTTTGCCTGCAAATGTATACTCTAATGATCTTCTTCCTCTGATAATTTACCCTCATGACGGTTGGCAGTATTATTACAGTTTATTCCCTATGTCTTCTGATGGGCGTATTGACGGGCAGGATGAACAAGACCAGACCCCCTAGATGGCCCAAAAGTTGACAAATTTTGATAATCTCTTAATTTTTAGGCTGCTTTATTATATTTTCTTCCGGCTTTGTAAGTTAATACAGTAGTAGTAGTATTAGTAGTAGCTAATGTTGTACCGAGGTTCACACGGCCGTTGGCATTTTGATTAAAACTGTTTCCCGGGCTATTTGGCCGTGGTCCATAGTTTGTGACAAAACCAGACGTTTCGGCAGTGCCACCGACTGCCATCTGCCATTAGTTGAAACGAGTCAACGCTAACGTGGGACGATATACGTTAGGACCACAGTACTGTGGTTAAAGCTGGCGACAGTACTGTGGTGACAGAAAGAAGGCATACAATAATCAGAATTTAGTGTACTGTTTGTAACTTATGTAAACGTTAATCTTTTCGAAACATCAATAATACTATAATAAACCTTTATTTACACAATATATACAAATTAAGAATTCATCTTTTCAAACCATCTCATTAAGGCAGACCACCATGAACAAACATAAACACTAGCATGGAAATCTTACACGTTCACACAAAAGGTCGAAAACTAGATTAAATCTCGAACAAATAGATATATACAAACACACAAAACGCATAGAAACAATATCCTAAACGACTAGACACAATTTAAATCACAGAAATTCTAGAAGGAGTGAACTACCGACCAGCGAGAAGAAACTGGAGAAAAGCAATACCTGAATGGAAGATACCCAAAATAAAAGGAATTCACAACCAACCTGGTTTCATAGAAAACAATGGACCACGGGCAAACAGCCAGGGAAGGTCCTTGCACTAAAATACAGCATAGTGTAACGATTCCCTCAGGATACGAACAAAAACAAAGGCTCGCCCATTGCACCGTCCTTTTCGCATTTTACCTACACCTTGAAGTAGGTACTCCTCTGTTTTTATTTTACGTGTGATTATTTTCACTATTCCATGTTTACTTGTTAAGTAGAAATGTTACCGTAACGTGTTACGTTCTAAAATCTTTGATGGAAAGAGTGTCTTTGATTTGAATGCATTCTAAAGAAAATACAAGGTCTGAAATAAAATCTTATTAACTCTAATCATTTTTTGTAGAGAGTGGAGAAGAAAGGAGGAACCAGTTGGACCAAACGCTGTCCACAGTGGGTCATATGCAAAAAAAAAAAAAAATACTTTAAAAATTGTACAAAATACACATTTTGTAAGGTTATCTATTCTTACGACTTTAGGTTGGAAGTATTATATTTTATTCTTCGTATTGTTTAAATTAGCAGCCATCCTTACTATTTCTATTATGAATTTGCTAACTGCTGTAATTTTTATTGTTCGACTAAGCTTTTCGTCGAACAATAAAAATGAATGAACACGCAAAAGGAGAAGGGGTTAGAGTAACGAACTCACTATATGCAAGACATTTCAATGAATCCATAAATTCATAAATCCAAATGAAAATATGGAAATAATCAAAATAGAAAACAATCCGCAAAAAAGAAAATTAATAGAAGAACTAGAAATACTTAAAGTTAAAAAAGAAGATAAAAATAAATTAATGAATATAAAAGTGGATTTCACAAATGAAGAAATATTTTATTATATATTAAACAATAAACAAAAATAAATTAAAATAATAAGAATAACACACTAAAAATGACGAAATGTAAAAGGTTACAAAAAAATTATAAGTCAAGAATGAAGAAATTAACGGGAGATTCTTAAAACAATTTGACGGACGTTAGAAAAATGCCTAACGGAAAAATGTAGACAAAGTTCCCGTGAAGAGCGGTAGCAGCTAGAACCAATAGGAGTGGCGATGACATAAGGAGAGGGGCCTAAAGTATAAAAGCCTACAACGTACAGTTGATAGACGTTGTTTAAGACCTGAAGATGTCAGTGGTGACGAAAAGCTTAGTCGAACAATAAAAATTATAGCAGTTAGAAAGAAATAGTATTATATTTTAGTTAAAACACCACGGATAAACCGACCGGCTAGTACTGACAGTCAAGAGTAAGTGTCTCCAGATTGCTCCGCACCCACATACTCGTATGGTTGATAATTGAAACTGAAAATAACATACGACTAAAGCCAAACCGGGGCACAGTTACTGAATCACCCGCAAGGACACTGCTAGGGCGTCTTCTCCTAAGTGATTGTCGAGACTACTTGGCAAGCGACCAGAAGCTGCCTCACTGTCTTTGTTTGGTTTACATTGTTGAGTGAAGTGGTAACTATTGCGCGTACAGTAGATGATGCGTCACAGCGTATTGTCAGGGTTCATATGCAAATAAAAATAACTAAATAAAATAAAATAATGAAGGCTGAGGATGAGAACACAATGGTTCTCGAAACATGTTCCTAATAAGGAAAAAAAATATCTTGAGATAATTTCATTATAAATACTAAATATAGTATATACATCAAGAAACGGACTGTAGCTAAAAGTGTTTGAACTAAATAAAATTGTATGCTAATGAAAGTATTGACCTAACAATATTAAACCATGACCTTTAGAGGTAAATATCCGTTGATGACTCAGATAGTTATAAACAACAGCTCTTTAGAACAAGTGAGCCGTTTCAAATATCTCGGCTGTGCAGTAAGCTATGAATCTGAATATGATATAAGAGAGAAGATAAATAAATTTAGGAATATTTGTGGTGCGATTCATAGAAATCTTAAAAATAAAACAAGACACAACACAAGGTTTAAATTGTATAAGACAATTGCAATACCCACGTTGATTTATGCGAGTAAGGCGTGGGTCATGGCAAAAAATGAAAACGGCATAATTTACAGTGCTGAAATGCACTTTCTTCGAAATACTTTAAATTTTACATTGCAAAGTAGAATAAGGAATAAAGATATGAGAGCAGAACTCGAAGTAAAGGACATAAATAAAATTATTTCGTAATTACATAAATTGTTTCGGTTATTACGTAAACATAAAAAGAAGAACGTCATCAGTACACGTAACAAAAATAATAAAGTTAAGTTTACTTCAACTGAGTACACTTCAATAATATATCTATGGTTGTAAAAAACGAATTTCGGAAACATAACATCCTAGTATCGTTCCGTACCACAAATAATGTTCAAAAATTATTACGGCCTAAAGCACAACAGTTCAAAGAAAAAAGGACAGGTGTTTACAAAATGGTTTGTAATGATTGCGATATGGTGTATATCGGTCAGACAGGCAGGGCATTTAGACAGAGGTTTAAAGAACATCTACCTAAAAATAACTTAAAAGCCTGTAAATCAAAATATGCCGAACACTTAATGGTGCATAACCACAATTATACTGACTTTGACAACAACTGCAAGCCATTACATCTCTGCAATAAGGGATGATACATGAACGCAGCCGAAGAATTTGAAATATACCGGGCGTTTAAGTGCAATCCTAGTAACATGCTAAATGACCAGCTGAATTTTAAATCACATCAGCTATACGATATGGTTGTGGAAAAATTCATTTTAAGCAGGAATAGAAAGCAATCGATGGTGGGGCGTTGTGACGAGACCGTAGAGGAGTTGCAGGCAGTGCGTCGCGAGACGGCAAAGGGTGCGCACCCAGACATCGGTTAACTTGTGTAGTGTGTTTTATTTTAATGTGTAGTAGTTTAGTTTTAATGTGTTAACGACGTCCACACTGGACTGAAATCTGAAGATGAGGCCTTGAGTCTCGAAACGCGTTATTTAATTAAATACAATAAGAAGTCACACGACGGATGGAAAAAAGGTAAATTAATTTTAATCTGTAAATTATTTCAATTTACAGAAGAAAATGGTGGGATCATTTGCAAAGGATGACAGAGGATCGATTGCCGAAAGCGGCACTGAACTATAAAGCCATTGGTAGAAAAGACGTGGGTCGTCCTAGGATGAGATGAGTCATGGAACAGGTTTATATAACCTAATCCCTGTATAGGAGAAGAAGAAGAACAGTATATCAATAATTTTAAATTGTTTGAAGACGTTTATCTGGTTTTGGCATTACCCACAATGTATGGGGAATTTAAATTGTTCCCTCAATAGTATCTGTTGCAGTGGTAATAGTGTGGTAACTTAATAACTATTTTTTTATTGTCCGTACCATAAACTGTAAGGCCATTATTGCTACTTTTGAGGTTGACACAGATATTGGCAATATGAAAAACCGTTGCGAAAGAACCTGGAGTAACTGGGGGAATGCTGGAAACAGTACTTTCAAGAAAACAATACAAATTCACCACTGTAACACGACTGTCTAAGCGTACTCAGTGAACAAAAAGTAGATTTATTAAGTAAAAGTAGAATAAATATGTCAAAATTAATTCCAGGGATGTTTGGCCGCGGTCCGTTGTTTTCAACTAAAAAAACGATGTCCGATGTTTCTACAGTGATATCGACTGTCATCATCAGTGTAAAATTCGAGCTTTGCTAACGTAAGGTGGTAGACGTTAGTGACCACAGTACTGTGGTTAAGGCTGGAGAAGTCCGTGAACACCACTCCTGCTTAAAAATTTTCTAATTGCCACGATACAGTAATAAGTCAACCACCAGCCAATCAGAAAGAAGAACGTATATTAGAGGCTCGCAACACACCTTGCCAAAGAGTACTTAATGACAGGCTAGCGATCGCAGCATGTTTCTGGATCTGGACGAACTCCATATGAAGACGAAGGAAATACTACGAAGCCTATGTAGGCGTAGCCTACGAAGTATATCACTCAAAAAAGAATTAGAATTGGAGTACCCGGAGGAACCACAACACAAAGAGCTGTAAAAATATTTTCTGAGGCAACGCATAAAGAATAATAACTTAAAATTTATTAAATTCCAGTAACACATAATTAACATTTACGATCATTTAGTTTGCATAGTGACGACAAATGAAATTTTTCAAACAGTCAACGTGTTAAAATTTATCAATGTATCCAATCTCCTATGCATCTTATATGTAATGTAATAGGCATGTAACAGACTTTCTGTTATTATAAAGACATGATTTATGTTTAACTTAACACTCTTATATATATTCAAACACTTTCTGCTACAGTCCGTTTCTTGATGTATATATTATACATAATTATTATCATGAGGTAAACTCGTTACAAAAATTAAATATTTTATATATATATATATATATATATATATATATATATATATTCAGTTCTCCATCCATACATATTGTATCAGTACATAGTATCAGTTTAAAAATGATATCTACCGTTATTCTCTGTGTGTAGGAGAACGTTTGCTTGCGTTTCATCAGGTTTATCGAGTTTAGAGCGTGCTATATACTAGGAGGCAGCAACGATATTCAATCTCCCCCTGTACCGTGTGTTTACTCCAGAGACTCACTAGAGGGCGCATGTGTACGTTTGTGTACATAACACGTCGCCATGTAAACAAGCAGTCAATAAGAAGTATTTTGTGAAAAAATTGATTTCCAACAATGCATTCGCGCGAGATCCAGGCAGCAGTCAACTAGAAAAGTGTTGGCTTTAAAAGAAAGTTTTTTCCTTTATATTGTACAGAATTGAATATAGTAAACGACTAGAAAGGAGTATCACAATAATACCGTCGACATAATTCAAATGTCACTGCTTGCATCAAGAATGTGTATTCACGTAATTGTTTAGACTATGAACATATTGTTACGACGGTCTAACTGATCGTCGTATGGTACAGTGGAAAACAAAATACAAGGCACTAATGAAATCACTATTAATGAGCTTTAATTAGGCCTATCACAATTGTAAATTTGTAATCAACAAGATAGTCTCTTACAACAATTCAAGTAAAAATTGTCCACACGCAATAATAATGTCAACTATAAAGAATTCCGCACCAATTATAACACAACAACACTTCGCTACAATATTTCTGCAAACAGTCGATCCTCCCTAAAGAAATCGCTCAGCACTACTGAACTGACAAGCCGGCTGATATGGATTTTTATAGGTAGCGCACGCCTTCTAGAAATCTTCTATTATCACTTCACGGCACTTGATGCGTATCTCATGTGTTCTTGAATACACTGGAAGCAGAGCCGGATTTACGTTTTGGCCGCTTGCGGGCTATCCAGTTTTTGCCGCCTCCTTCTTGAGCCTGAGCTGGCCAAAAAATTCTCCCCACCCCTTCCCCAGGCCCTTCCTAACACACATTCCTATCTTTTTACGTACCCGATCTGTTTTTTATAGTCTTCTTCTCCACATACATGTTCTACTACAACTTGTCAACTTTAACAATGTTTACTTAAATATAAGTAATGTTTATAATAAAACGATACAGCAATTTTTGAAAAAGTTTTATTTTAATAACTTTGGTGTGCATAAATGAAAAATATACAAGACAAAGGTATATGGTAGCGATAGGGTTAATAACACATTAGCATTTCTTTCTACGTGATTTACTTTGAACAAAAGAGTCTATTAGATCATCGTAGTTTAGCTGTTCGGTGATTGAAGACTCGTATTGTTAACACGGCCACCGAGTTGAGACGCTCATGTGATTGTGATGAACGGAGATAGTTGTTTACCGTTTTCATCACAGAAAATGATCTCTCCGCCGAACAGTTTGAAGCCGGTGTTGTCAAAAAAAGCCTTAACGCTATATCTATGTACGGGTAAAACTCTTGAAGTCCCGTGTCGTAAACCAAACACGTTCCAAGTAATACTACAATATCACTTTACACAAGAAACAAAAGAAAAAGTAAGACGAGACTAAATTGCTCAAGATTTGCCCATAAATCAACGAAATTCAACTATCACTAACACTCAACACTGCAGTCTGCACTGACACTTGACAGATTGCGCGATCCCAGCGCCCCTAGCTCTAAAATAGTTCGCTCCTGATCAGCTGCTTTCTACGCCCTCGCGCATGCGTCTGACAGCAAGTGAGATCATTCCATTCCAGCTTTACCACTGACAAAGCGTTGTACTCGTGGAGTTGACATCCCAACTCCCAAGATAACTTCCTACTCAAGTACTGTGCGGTATTCTGCCGCTTATGGTACCTGAATTATTAAAAGGTGCCGCCCTTCAAAATTTGCCGCCCCGGGCTATAGCCCGTCAAGCCCCCCCCCTGTAAATACGGCCCTGACTGGAAGCTACTTTTGAGCGGCCTTGACTGAGGCAACACCTGCAACACTGGACGGGGGGGGGTGCAGAATGTTCTGGTCTCTTCTATAAGATTCTCGTTACAGTATATATAAAGATAACATAACTTAATATGATTAAGAAACATACTGCTACGACAATTATGGCAATTACGTGACGCTTTCGAACAGTCGGCAATTGTAGTTACGTAATAGTTGTACACGTTTCTCGGCTATCCGAGTAGGTGCAGTGTCGGAGGGTGGTGGAGAATGTTCTGGGCTGTTCGACAGGATTCTCGCTACAATACTTTCATCTAATCTCTATTTGATTGGTAGAGGTTTCCAACGGCAAAAGCAAGATCAAATGGAAAGGCTGAAATCAAATTACGTGGTAGAAGATTTGTAACCTTTATATAAATTACAAAATATTCTTGTCGCAAGCGAAGAACTAATTGAGTTTTATTAGTAAAGGAACTAAAGCAAGCGAGGCGTATTTACGAGAGAGACGAACGGGGCGAGACTACACTCCAAAGGGATCTTTATATTTCTAATACAGCTGTGGACAACAATCTGTAGCATATTCTAATTCTAAACGCGACCTTCCAGTCTTTAGTCTTTATTTTCCTCACATTATAAACGTATTTATTTCGCAATGATTTAAACTACGCTTCATCCGTGTAGAATTGTGAAAAGACAAAATATAAAACAATAAAAGTGAACCAGACCCTAGTTTCTAAAGCTGCACAGAAAACCAATACCTAACTATACGTATGGAGGAAAAGTTATTCAATGTGGCGTTATTTACATGGTCGGGTTGTTCTTGTCCAATACACAACTGTTGTACGGTTGGCTGCACTGTTCCACGTCACAATAAATAAACATTATTGTACTGTATCTGCATGCTGACCTCCTTTGCTTACGTATTTAATGTACGATATTCTTTTCTGGTACTACAATGCATCCCGCTGTTGGAAATACGGGCCATCCATAATGCAGCTTCAGTTCATGTTCATAGTAAAAGATAATTCGTTACTACTTAGTTTAAGAAAAGCGTTTACTTAGGTGAATGGTGGCAATTAACATTTTACTTAACGATAATTGTATATTTAATTGTCTATGATTATACAATTTTCTGATCAATTTGTTTATTTTATTAAGTAACATACAAACGTTTATAGTAAATAAATAAAGGATATTATTTATATTATTCAATATATTTTCTTCTGTAAGTAGTGTATACTTTGTATTTTTCAATTGCCTGGGGCACGCTTCACTGAAACAAATTAGTATCATCAGAGGTTGTAAATGAATTAACAATAGTCAAAATTATTATTAATTATTTACAATAAATAAAGAATTATTTTGATTAATGTTAATTCATTTACAACCTGTGAGTCCCGCACAATTTTAATACAATAACACTTTGCCACAATACATCGAACTTCACTTGAATAAATTGCCCGACATAAACTGACAGACCGCCGCTGGATGCTTATATTTATACCCCGCTGAGATGCCAGGATAATCTGTCACTTTTTTATGACGTGTTAAACAAGTGTCTATTATAGACGCTCTAGAATCCACTAGAAACAGAGTCAATGTCTGGCCTTGAACACAGTGCGCCGAACGGTATGGTCTGAAATAGCCTCGATTCCATGATGGAATCGCCTCTAACGCATGATAAGTGTCACGTAAATGTATTTATTCTCAAAGTAGTAATATGTACGCACACAAACATTACAGCTGAGCTGTGCTGGGATAGCCGAACGACACTCTCTATTGTTCGAAAATGTTCCGTTGCGTACCAAAATTATATAACTACTGAAAGAAACTTTCAAGTTACATAATGGAAAATAAATAAATAAAATAAAATATTAGATTAAAAAACTATTTAAGTAACCTAAATGTCATAAAGGAAACTGGTTAGCTGAAATAACTCTACATAAAGCCGGCGCCATATAACAAAGAGCACCATTTGATTATAATGCTATCATAATGCTAATAACATTATATATCATGATAAGGGCAAAGCAACCCCCCCCCAGAAGTGGGAACTCCAGAAACTTAGTAAAGCTTCCCTTGTTATTTTTTTGTCTGACATTCACCTCACGCGTCGGCGGTCTGAGCTTATAATTGGATGGAAACCAAACAGCGTACGAATACAAAGTTACAAAGTTAGGCAAAGTGGTTGGCGGTTTCCTAAGAGAAGGGCGAGGAAAGTGCGGTTGATATCACGTTACGCGGAGAACCCACCCAACACCTCCGTGTGCGTATACAATACGTTGCAGAACACACTGCTGCATCCACTTCTCTACATTATTTTGTCTGCTTCATTTAACACTTACAAATCACAATTTAGTAAGCTTATTACTAATTAATTCCTTACAAATTCTTAATTGCCAATCACTAATCACCAATCACTAATTGCTAATTACTAAGCAGTGATCATTAATCACTAATAATTAATCACTAATCACTAATTACTTACAAATCCTTAATTCCTATTTTCAATTAATTTCTTACAAATCATATTTAGCATTATGTATGCTTAATTTACAATAAGCGTTAGATTTATTGTGTTTGTGATATTTAAAAAAATTGTAATGATTAATCCACCTTTAACCTTAACTTTTAACAAATGCTTGCTGAAATAATGCTGTTGAATATATTACTTATTTGAAGAATTATTTTGTAGAGATTTTACATGGAAAGCGTTAATAGTATTTATTGCTTTGAAATTTTACCACTAGAGACAACAAAAGCATGGAGAGTTCTGTTTAAATAATTTATCTTGATTACACGGAACACAAAATGAATACCGGGCAAAAAATAAAATAATAGAACATCTTCTTCTTCTTCTTCTACTCTTCAGGTATTAGGTTATATAAAACTGTTCCGGCACCCATCTCATCCTCGGACATACAATATTAGAACATTCAAACATGGAATACAATGCTTTTTCAGATGACCCAATTAATCATACAAACAATGAATGAGCGCTCCAGAAATAGATGTTCCAGTTACAGCAAGTGTGCCCAAGTTACAACGTGAAAACTTGTGTGCAGGAAATAAAAAGTATGGCGTTCATACCCCTTTCGAACTAAGATTGTATTATATAATAAGAGTATAAAGTAGGTGTCACATATCCGCTATCGTGGCTGTGACGTCACTTATGATGTGGGATGTAATGTTGATCGTACGAGGACTGTTCAATAGAAACACGAGGCTGTAAAGCATATTTTATTTAACGATTAAAAAGAAGTCTTCATTAACACTAAGGCATGAGTCTAACTGTTGCACTAATCTGTAGATTCCCTACTGGTAAAATTCTTGCGGCTGATTGCGGAACCATTCGCTAACAGCAAACTCTACCTCAGCGTCCGATTTGAACCGCCGTCCTTTTAGTGATTTCTTTAACGGGCCAAAAACACGATAATCGCACGGGACAAGTCGGGACTGTAAGGTGGATGTTGAAAGACTTTCCATTTCATACGACCAAGCAGACCTTGAATCGTCTGAGCTACATGGGGTCGAGCACTATCATGTAGAAAAATGACAGCATTTGTGAGCTTCCCGGGACATTTATTCTTGATGCTGAGCCGTAAGCATTTTAAGCTGTCTGCATATCGCTCAGCGTTGATATTGACACCAGGTTCTTTAAAATCTAAGAGCAGCACACCCTGATAATAAAAAAATACGGTCACCATTACTTTTCCTGCCGAAGGTTGGGACAGACATTTTTTCGCGTCTGGAGATTGTGCATGCTTCCACTGCATACTCTGACGTTTGGAATCTGGTTCGTAGTGATAACACGAAGACTCATCACCATCAACAATTTGGTGTAGAAAGGCATTACTTTGTTGTTGATAGCGCATCAAATGCTGTAATGATAAGGCCGAACGCAAATTTTTCTGCTCATCAGTAAGCAGCCGCGGAATCCACTGAGCAGCAACTTTGTGATAGCGAAGACTGTGAATGCTTAAATGAGCAGTTTCCATCCTGATGCTCAACATTTGAGAACGTTCTCTAACTCTGATGCGCCTAATTGCGCGTAAAGCAGTTTCCAGCTGTCTCACATTTTCATCTGATGCTGCAACACGTGCAGGTCCGGGACAGGCCAAATCTTCAGTGGATTCTCTTCCTTGTCAACATTTATTGCACCATTCAACCACTGCCGTATGAAAATAACTATAGTCACAATATACAGCTTTCATTCTCGTATAAATTTCCATTGACTGACGCCCCTCAGCGGCCAAAATCTGAATAACGGCACGCACATTATCTTTGGACGGATTTTCTATCACAGATGCGATTTTCAACCCAGTTACAACGCATAGAAAATAGCACGCTGCAAATATTTTTGACAGACACGTCACTAGTACTTAAACAGACAATACAAACAAATGAATTCCGTTGCAATGGCGACGAAGTCACGGCTGCGCAGATCAAACATGTTTCTATTGAACAATCCTCGTAAGTTGACTAAGTTTCAGTCAATATGTAGGACAATTCGTCAAGTATTATCGAGGAAAACAACGCAAGAAAAAGAACAGAAAAGAAACTCGACTAAAATTTTATATAATTAATGCTTGATGCCTTTACTTGGTGAAAATCCATTGTAAATTATAGTAAAAAATAAAACCATAAAATAGTTTTAGTGATTTTCACTCGTCAATTTATTAAAATTATAAATCCATGACAGCTGTTTCGGCAGCACAGTGCCTTCATCAGATGGTGTAAGCTGACTAATTTTCGTACAAACAATACAGAATATAAAATATAATACAAGTGCTTATTGACACGAGACTACTATCGCTCTCTATACAACAGCACTTGTATTATATTTTATATTCTGTATTGTTTGTACGAAAATTAGTCAGCTTACACCATCTGATGAAGGCACTGTGCTGCCGAAACAGCTGTCATGGATTTATAATTTTAATAAATTGACTAGTGAAAATCACTAAAGCTATTTTATGGTTTTATTTTTTACTATAATTTACAATTTTATAAGTTTATGGCTGTGCCAGTGTCGTTGTATGGTTCTGAAACTTCGATTCCGAGGAAATACATCTGAGTAGGATACAGATGTAGGAGATGATGTGCTTGCGATCCGTTAAAGGCTGCACACGAAGAGGCAGACTCTACAATGAAGATATTCAAAAAAAAAAAAAATAGTTGAACGTTTTCATATTCAAAATCTAATTGCAGAAAGCAAAGAGAGATGTTTTGCTCATCTGAATAAATGGTAGACGGCAGGTTGCCTAAGGACGTTTGGCAATACAAGCTTATTGGACAAAGAAGTAGGTGTATAGGATGACCTACAAAGCGCTGATAAAGTGGGTGTGTTCCCTTAGAACGGGACAGAGTATTCTCGTAGTACCTATAGCAGAAGAAAACGTGAAAGGAAAGGAAAAAGAGGAAGAAGAATAAGAAGGAGAATAAAAAGAAGAGGAAGAATAAGAAGAAGGGGAAGGAAGAAGAAGAAGAAGAAGAAGAAGAAGAAGAAGAAGAAGAAGAAGAAGAAGAAGAAGAAGAAGAAGAAGGAGGAGGAGAAGGAGAAGAAGGAGGAGAAGGAGAAGGAGAAGGAGAAGAAGGAGAAGAAGAAGGAGAAGAAGAAGAAGAAGAAGAAGGAGGAGGAGGAGGAGGAGGAGGAGGAGGAGAAGGAGGGGGGAGAAGGGGAAGGAGAAGGAGAAGGAGAAGGAGAAGGAGAAGGAGAAGAAGAAGAAGAAGAAGAAGAAGAAGAAGAAGAAGAAGAAGAAGAAGAAGATGAAGAAGAAGAAGAAGAAGAAGAAGAAGAAGAAGAAGAAGAAGAAGAAGAAGAAGAAGAAGAAGAAGAAGAAGGAGGATGAGGAGGAGGAGGAGGAGAAGGAGGGGGAGAAGGAGAAGGAGAAGGAGAAGGAGAAGGAGAAGGAGAAGGAGAAGGAGAAGGAGAAGAAGGAGAAGAAGAAGAAGAAGAAGAAGAAGAAGAAGAAGAAGAAGAAGAAGAAGAAGAAGAAGAAGGTGGAGGAGGAGGAGGAGGAGGAGGAGGAGGAGGAGGAGGAGGAGGAGGAGGAGGAGGAGGAGGAGGAGGAGGAGGAGGAGGAGAAGGAGAAGGAGAAGGAGAAGGAGAAGGAGAAGAAGGAGAAGAAGGAGAAGAAGGAGAAGAAGGAGAAGAAGAAGAAGAAGAAGAAGAAGAAGAAGAAGATTACCCGTTTGTGTACTGCTACTCTTTGAAATGTATGTTTGCTACCCGTATATTTTGTCTACCTACCAAAAAATTATTGTACAAATTGAAAATTATTATTAAAATTAATAAAATTTATTTGCAAAGACACTCTTTCCTTCATAGGTTTCAGAAAATAACACGTTGCGTTAACATTTCTACTTAACAAGTAAGCCTACAAGAGGGAAAATAATCATTTACATGTAAAAGAAAAACAGAAGAGTAGCAGTTGTAGGCGTAGGAAAATTACAAAAAAAAAATGAACGGTGTAATGGGGGCATGTCTTTGTTTTTGTTCGTATCCTCCAGAGGGAATCGTTACACAATCCTGACTTTTAGCCGGGTCCAAATCTTGTACATGATTGAAAAGACTTACTCTTTCAGCAGCGTTCAGTATGTAAAGTGCCGTGAATTATTTAATAGGGTACGTGTTGTTGATATTGTTGTTGTTTGATGTTTACAACTCTCACTCTCGCTCTCGCTGCTGTGCTTTACAAACGCGTCTGCCGTCACAGTCGCTACACTGTATGCAGCTAAATTCTATTTTGTAATAGTATCAAATATTAATACTAGTGTTCATAATACTGCAATACTTAATTTTCCTGGATTCTGTTGTCCATGACGTGTCCGATGCTGTCAATTAGCAATATAGAATTCTACTGACACGGGACTGTTACGACGGTCTAACTGATCGTCGTATGGTACAGTGAAAAAACAAAACACAAGACACCAGTTAATTCACTAATCACCAGCTTTAATTATTACAATTAAACAGTTTGTAATGAACGAAGATAGTCTCTTACAACAAATCAAATAAAAATTGTTCACACGCTATTGCACCAGTACCTATAGCAGAAGAAGAGGTAAAAGAAAGGAAAAAGAAGAAGAAGAAGAAGAAGATAAAGAAGGAGAATAAAAAGAAGAGGAAGAATAAGAAGATAAAGAAGGAGAATAAAAAGAAGAGGAAGAATAAGAAGAAGGGGAAGAAAGAGAAGAAGAAGAAGAAGAAGAAGAAGAAGAAGAAGAAGAAGAAGAAGAAGAAGAAGAAGACAAGAAGAAGGAGAAGGAGAAGGAGAAGGAGAAGGAGAAGGAGAAGGAGAAGGAGAAGGAGAAGGAGAAGAAGAAGAAGAAGAAGAAGAAGAAGAAGAAGAAGAAGAAGAAGAAGAAGAAGAAGAAGAAGAAGAAGAAGAAGAAGAAGAAGAAGAATTACTCGTTTACAATTACAATAGTTTACAATGTCAACTAATGTAAAACGCAATTGTATTACAATTTTCCCGCACGATTATAAAACACATAACAATACGCCAGAATACTTCGAACCGCACTGTGTAATCGCCCGACAATAACTGAAAACTAAGCATCAGGCATGGGCTATTTATAGTCTGCACGGTTCCATAATATGCGTCCTTAACAAGTCATCAAAAATTATATAGGACACTTCAGCGCGACCTTCGCAGAAACACGCACCGTTGGGCTAATTGAGAAGCTTCTAGAACGACACCATCGAACGCACGAGACGTTCCACATTACGTAATACTGCCGCGCATGTCAAGCGTCACGTACGCATTACAGCTGCGGGATCGTTCTGCAATGTACCAGAACGTTCCGTAATGGCGTAACACTGTTTCTGCATTACGCAACAATACGTTATTGTTGATCAATTGTTACCTTATGGCCTAAACTAGGTGTCGCTCGTTAGAGGCTGCCGCTAGAAGCGCTGTCCCTCCTGCTGTGTCCAAACGCGATCATTCCTCCCCCCAGTAGCGATAATTTCCACAAAGGACAACGTTTCGCGACCGTTGAAGACGTAAAACGAAGATCGCTATGCGAGCTCAAAACTGTACCAAAAGCGCATGTTTGAAATATTTTAAAGACTGCAAAACGGCTGGCTTAACGGTGTTACTAATGTCACACATGTTACACTTACAAATCATTCCATGATTTATTTATCAGTAATTTTGTTTATATGTAATTTTGTTTATATGTAATGAATATGTTACTTAGTGAGGCGTGGGTCATGACAAAAAAGTAAAGGGAAGATTCAGAGTGCTGAAATTCAGTTTCTTCGAAACACTTTAAAATATACATTGCAAGATTTAAAATCACTTTCGCATACCACTGTACTTGGTTATTCTCGCTCGCCATTTCATAAGTACTTCTGGAACAATGAAACAAAGGTCACAACAATATATCACAAGTATAACCAAGCTTAAATTTATCGTCGTGATTACCGAACGGCCATGGTTTTAACGACCGTCTATTAGTTGGCTGCATTGCATATTATGTAGTGTACTGGTTCGTGATAATAACAAATCATTATCATTATAACCGCGTTCCGCAAGCATCTGGGCACAATTTTTTAAAAGTTCTGGGTTAACCAGATCTCTAATGGGTCTTTTGCGTGAAAAATAAAAATTTTCCGAAAAAATACAGAAAAGGATAATCATCAATATCATGAATTTGTATGCATTGCCTAATAAGATACTGATTAATATTAAGGTTTATCTGGGTCTTCTGCAGCTTGAAATTCTTCTTCCAGCTTCCTTTTTGCGCTGCTTTCTGTAGTTCTGCAGTTGCTTGTTCAGCTCTCCGCACTCTTTTCATATCAATAGCCAATATAATTTCAGCACAGTTCTTTCCTTTTGACATGCCTAATTGTTTCCAAACTAAGTACCTAGTTAAGTAACCTCCATTAAAGCATGCAACTGCGAAATAAACCCCAAAATTCAATGTTTGTAGGAAAACAAAAACAGTTTTATGAATGTGCGACAAATATGCTGTATAAGAACTCATTGGGGTTTTGACGTTTACAATGGGCACAATTTTTTAAAAGTTCTGGGTTAACCAGATCTCTAAATATAGGTTTAACCTTCTCCATATATGTAGTATAAATGCAAAGAGAAATAAGAATGAAAAGCAATAGTTCTGTGTACTATAACAAACCGAAATATGCATAAGCTCGAATGGTGTCATATTGCCTGAGTTTATCTCTTAAAAAATCACCTATTAAAAGATTGTTAAAAATTTTCTAGTTGATTAATTTAAAATTAATATTAATTAAAAGCAGATATTCTATACAATATTTTCGAACAAAAAAATATAAATCGAATTTTTTTTGACCAAAATGCCTTACAGACGCCCGTTAAAGATATTTTTATTAAGTTTTAACGTAGTGTACAGAAGAAATCTGTTTTAGAAACAGTTTTACAAAAGCGAATTATAATTACTGTATCTGTAGTGAGACACGTGGATAAATGTTAGTAAGCATAGAACGGCTACGGGTAGACCTAGAACGTCAAATAAGGTACCGTTCGCTCCGTCTCGTCGTCCTCTACAAGATTCGATGGTCAAAAGCGACATATATTGATGAATATAAGCAAACATTCATAAAAGCATTGATGTTTCTTAATTATACATTAAAAATTGTATATTTTAAGTGAAAAGGTAAGTTAGAGAAATGGATAAAGACGTTGTTCAAAGAATTGGATATGCAGACAGAGGGTGTTTCTTCTTCATATAACGTATGTTAACAGCATTTTAGTCTCTCTCAATATTACCCACACCCTTCTCTTAGGTAACCACCAACCACTTTGGCTAATTTGTATGCTCTCATACATTGTCTGGTTTCCATTCAATTATGAGCTCAGACCACCAAAGTGTGAGTTGAAAGCTAGACAAAAAAATTTCAAGAAAGGTTTGCCAAGTTGCTGGCGTTTCCGCTTCAGAGGGTCGCTTTATCCTCATTTGAGTATTCTAATCGAACGCTTTCCTCTATTGGACACCGACTTATGTACTGCAATGGAACATCGCAGAAAGGGTATTTGTAGCCAGAACTACATGCTTTAATACCAATTTATGACAGTAATGACGATGTGAAAATATACCTAGAGACAGTGATAAGTTAGCAAGTAGATGTAGTGTGTTAAGAGCGAGAATAAATAATTGTATAGGTAATGTGTTAATAGACAGTGGTGCACAAATATCATTAATTAGTGAGAATTTTGTAAACAGAAACATAGTGGAATTTAAAAAGGTACCAATCTTACCTATAAACAATACCACAATTAAAACCGCCACTGATGAGTTACAAAAAGTAAATAAACAAGCATATATAAACATTTCGTCTCAAGGTATGGAACTTGAAACACCTGTATTAATTGTCAAAAATTTAATTTATGATGTTATTATAGGAACGGACACTCTTAAATAAATAGATGCAATAATCGAATTTAAAAATAATAAATTAATATGTATTTGTTAACAGAATTAATCTTTCTAAAGAATCCTTATCTTCTAAAAGTCAGAAAACATTTTGATAAAATGCAACAAGTTGCCTGTTTGCTAAAATCCTATTGGGAACTAGAACTCAAATAATTAAATTAAATTATTAATTACATAGTGCTATTCTCGCGAGAGTCAAGATATCCTCTTAGGGGGAGGTGTATTTACCGGAATACATCTGTGTGAACGCGAGGACACATCAAGACTCGGGAAGATGTACGTACAATACACCGAAACTACATTAATTGAAATTAAAACCCATTATCGAGCCCCGAGTAAAGAGGTAAACGGTATCGGTGTATCGGCGTGCGTGCGTGTGAGCGGAGTGTCCACGTGACATCAGTGCAGCAGATTTCAGCTGGCAGCGAGGGGTAGCAGATTCAACAGGCCGCGAGAGGAGCAGTGCAACGGATCAACGGTGTCGTAAAAGGAATTCAACGACCAAGTAAAAATAGACATTAAAGAAAAACCTTTTAAATCATTTATAGACATTAAAAAATTAGAATAAATAATTTTTGTCAATCACAGACCATTTTAAATTTGTCTAAAATATATACCTTACTCCAGATTAAAGACTCTATTATTATTGTGTTTTTATTACTATGCCTTATATTTGTTTTTTCGCAGTACGGATCGTTTTATTTATTCTTTTTGAATTCCGACTTTATTCTTATCTTAAACTTATCATTCGATTAATTATTTTAATTAAGATCCGGGCTGTAACTCTGTGGTCTACTATAATTACCATGCTGACGGATGTTATTGTCAATCGTTTCGGTCTCATTTCGGGAGGTCAGTCTATGGTTTTATTGATGAACACCTTGTCAGCTGTTTCAAAACCGCTTCACTGAAGACGGCCTCCAGAAGTGATTCCAAAACGTCTGATAATAACATCAGTCGGCTTGGTATTTACAGTAGACATCAGACTTACAGCACGGATCTTAATTTGAATAATTATGACACCGCCCATGAAAACCTAAGAAATAGGTTATCATTGCATTGTATCAGTTTGACGTACAAAATTTATAAATTTGTGACGATTTATTATAAAAATGGTGACTGAATTTAAGTGATTCACTTCCGGATCTGTTACACCGCATGTCAACCCACGTGCAGTGAAACCAGAAAGTAAAGAGTACCAAGTCGTACTAAGCGTAATGCCTACAGGGCAGGCTCCACTTACCGGACCACCAACCGCCACTTCTACACTATTTAACTGAGTTCGCTTGCCGGTGTTTTCGTCACATAGACGTGAGGGTACTCATTGTACTATAAGTGAAACGTTGTCATACAACAAATTTTTTTGACGCAAAGAAGACTTCAAAAACATTGCAAGTCGTTATTTAGATTTTGTTCTTTCAATAATATAGGTTCTTCTACCAGAATCTAATATGAATCATACCACAAATAATCCTAGAACTAAGAACCGTTACAAATTGCCGACACCTTAGCACATTCTGTATACAAACCTCACTGCAGAAGGAGAACAACACTCCGAAACGTCGTATGAGAGAATAAACAAGCAAGATAACAAGAGAAAGTACCAGCAATATTAATAATTCCTAAATTAATTTACCTTCACTCTTATATCTGATAATTTTGGAATATTTGTGGTACGATTCATAGAAATCTTAAAAATAAAACACGTCACAGCACAAGGATTAAGTTTTATGAGACAATTGCAATATCCACATTGATTTATGAGTGTGAGGCGTCGGTAACGACAAAAATAGAAAGCAGCAAGATTCAGAGTGCTGAAATGCAGTTTCTTTGAAATCCTTTAAGTTACACATTGCAAGATGGAATAAGGGTTGAAGATATCAGAGTAGAACTCGAAGTAAAGGATATAAATGGAATTATTTCAATTTACAGGAGACAATAATTGGATCATCTGGAAAGGATTGCAAAGAATCGATTGCCGAAAGCGGCACAGAACTGTAGAGCCATTGGTAGAAGAGACGTGGGTAGCCCGAGAATGAGATGAGTGCCGGAACAGGTTTACTTAACCTAACCTTTGAAGAGGAGAAGACGAAGTATAAGAAGGTTTTTCTACCACACACACACTTACTCACACATATATGTGTGTGTGTGTATTTTAAATACTACAGTTTTCTGTAGATGTGTGATAAGACATTGAATACAACAAAATTTACAGGCATTGCACAAATGCAATGCACATAGAAGGGCATTGGAAATGCTTCAATAAATCTAAAAAATATATATATTTGTTCATTTACCAATCAACGAATTCATTCCTCATTCACCAATCAATGAATTTATTGTTCATTTTATCAATGTACAGAGTATAAGTTAAATGTAGTCGCAATCATAAGCGAAGTTTTATATGTGTGCTACGTTATTGAAAACAAAGAAGTAGTTTCTATGGAAACTCACCGGTTCCCATTTTCGATCACGCACCAGCGACGACCGCAAATGTGCGACACGTCCTTCTAAAAAACATTTTCAATGTTAAAAAAGTCTTTTTCAATATATAGCAAGCAATAATCTATAGAAAAATCCTTTTCTTAGGAATGCTGCTTCTGTGACTGTTAAAGTGGAACAGTCATTCGAAACTATTCCCTCAAGTGGGGATATTGTTCAGTTGTAATTACTGTAAAAGACATTAATAGAAACATTTGACGTAAATTGGTAAAAAAGGAAACAAAACAACAAACAGGAAACGTGAATAAAAAGAGAGAAAACTGGAACGAGGAGACAAATTGAAGCGACGACGTGACGTAATAATACAGTATTGTTGTCTTTGAATACGCGTTTTATTTAATAAAGGGTATTTACGGTAACATTTTTCCTTATAGACACGTGTCGCTATCATATTGGAGACTTCACGTAAATAATATCTCTGTTCACCTTTTCACATTATTTCAATAACCGTTGTTAGAACAAAGTAATACTGTATTCTAGGAAATGGTTAGTGCTTTGTATTGCACGTAGATGTTTTATTTATGAACATATGATGCTGAAATTTTACAGACGCTTCTGCAAATATTGCAAAGTCAATCATAAAGAAAATTAGCATTTTGGATTAAAAAATCTATATAATGGCTAATTACATCATCATCATCATCATCATCATCATCATCATCATCATCATCATCATCATCATCATCATCATCATCATCATCATCGTCGTCGTCATCATCATCATCATCATCATCATCATCATTCCAAGGACTAGGCTTTAGACTTGTCCCGGAACCTAGTTGACTACCGGACCTAGAATTGTCCTCCTCGGTCTACCGACATCTCTTTTCCCAGTAGGGTAAAATAACCCAAGGCAACCACAGGTAGACGGGTCTCAGGCATGCGGTTCAGGTGTTCACACCATCTCCTTCTGTGGTCTTCAGTCTTCTGGTGCAACGATACAATGTTCAAATCGCGTCTAATAGCCTCGTTCCCTCTCCGATCCAAGAGAGATCAACCATGTGTCCATCTTAGAAATTTTATTTCGGCAGTCTGAATCCTCCGCACGTCCTTTTTACCAAGAGTCCATATCTTACTAGCAAACAGGACGGCCACAGTTTTATAAAATTTCATTCGGGTATCCTTTCGTGTTTTATTTTTCAGGTACCTATGAATCGTTCCATAAACAGGCTACTTATTTTAAACTGAAATTTTTAATTGCGCTAGTTACAGTGGAATAAAGTGTCTCTAAAACCTCGGTTTGTAGCCTTTCATTGCATTGTTAAACAGCAGTCTGAATTTGTCAAAAGTGAATTAAATGTATAATTTTACTTTTTTGCGTTAGTAATAATAACGGGGAAACTTATTGTTACGTAATACGGAACGTTCTACAAGTATCTCGGCTATCCCAGCTGTAATGTGTGTGTGTGCGTACATATTGCTGCTACTTTGAGATGAAAGACAAATACGTGACATTTGTCATGCGTCGACCATCGACTCTATTCCCAGCTGTAATGTGTGTGTGCGTACATATTGCTGCTACTTTGACATGAAAGACAATTACGTGACATTTGTCATGCGTCAACTATCGAGTCTAGTCCAGCTGTAATGTGTGTGTGTGCGTACATATTGCTGCTACTTTGACATGAAAGACAATTACGTGACTTTGTCATGCGTCAACCAACGAGTCTAGTCCAGCTGTAATGTGTGTGTGTGCGTACATATTGCTGCTACTTTGACATGAAAGACAATTACGTGACATTTGTCATGCGTCAACCATCGAGTCTAGTCCAGCTGTAATGTGTGTGTGTGCGTACATATTGCTGCTACTTTGATATGAAAGACAATTACGTGACGTTTGTCATGCGTCAACCATCGAGTCTATTCCAGCTGTAATGTGTGTGTGTGCGTACATATTGCTGCTACTTTGATATGAAAGACAATTACGTGACATTTGTCATGCGTCAACCATCGAGTCTATCCCAGCTGTAATGTGTGTGTGTGCGTACATATTGCTGCTACTTTGATATGAAAGACAATTACGTGACGTTTGTCATGCGTCAACCATCGAGTCTAGTCCAGCTGTAATGTCTGTGTGTGCGTACATATTGCTGCTACTTTGATATGAAAGACAATTACGTGACGTTTGTCATGCGTCAACCATCGAGTCTATCCCAGCTGTAATGTGTGTGTGTGCGTACATATTGCTGCTACTTTGATATGAAAGACAATTACGTGACGTTTGTCATGCGTCAACCATCGAGTCTAGTCCAGCTGTAATGTGTGTGTGTGCGTACATATTGCTGCTACTTTGATATGAAAGACAATTACGTGACGTTTGTCATGCGTCAACCGTCGAGTCTAGTCCAGCTGTAATGTGTGTGTGTGCGTACATATTGCTGCTACTTTGATATGAAAGACAATTACGTGACGTTTGTCATGCGTCAACCATCGAGTCTAGTCCAGTTGTAATGTGTGTGTGTGCGTACATATTGCTGCTACTTTGATATGAAAGACAATTACGTGACGTTTGTCATGCGTCAACCATCGAGTCTAGTCCAGCTGTAATGTGTATGTGTGCGTACATATTGCTGCTACTTTGATATGAAAGACAATTACGTGACGTTTGTCATGCGTCAACCATCGAGTCTAGTCCAGCTGTAATGTGTGTGTGTGCGTACATATTGCTGCTACTTTGATATGAAAGACAATTACGTGACGTTTGTCATGCGTCAACCATCGAGTCTATCCCAGCTGTAATGTGTGTGTGTGCGTACATATTGCTGCTACTTTGATATGAAAGACAATTACGTGACGTTTGTCATGCGTCAACCATCGAGTCTAGTCCAGCTGTAATGTGTGTGTGTGCGTACATATTGCTGCTACTTTGATATGAAAGACAATTACGTGACGTTTTTCATGCGTCAACCGTCGAGTCTAGTCCAGCTGTAATGTGTGTGTGTGCGTACATATTGCTGCTACTTTGATATGAAAGACAATTACGTGACGTTTGTCATGCGTCAACCTTCGAGTCTAGTCCAGCTGTAATGTGTGTGTGTGCGTACATATTGCTGCTACTTTGATATGAAAGACAATTACGTGACGTTTGTCATGCGTCAACCATCGAGTCTAGTCCAGCTGTAATGTGTGTGTGTGCGTACATATTGCTGCTACTTTGATATGAAAGACAATTACGTGACGTTTGTCATGCGTCAACCATCGAGTCTAGACCAGCTGTAATGTGTGTGTGTGCGTACATATTGCTGCTACTTTGATATGAAAGACAATTACGTGACGTTTGTCATGCGTCAACCATCGAGTCTATTCCAGCTGTAATGTGTGTGTGTGCGTATATATTGCTGCTACTTTGATATGAAAGACAATTACGTGACGTTTGTCATGCGTCAATCATCGAGCCTATCCCAGCTGTAATGTGTGTGTGTGCGTACATATTGCTGCTACTTTGATATGAAAGACAATTACGTGACATTTGTCATGCGTCAACCATCGAGTCTATCCCAGCTGTAATGTGTGTGTGTGCGTACATATTGCTGCTACTTTGATATGAAAGACAATTACGTGACGTTTGTCATGCGTCAACCATCGAGTCTATCCCAGCTGTAATGTGTGTGTGTGCGTACATATTGCTGCTACTTTGATATGAAAGACAATTACGTGACGTTTGTCATGCGTCAACCATCGAGTCTAGTCCAGCTGTAATGTATGTGTGTGCGTACATATTGCTGCTACTTTGATATGAAAGACAATTACGTGACGTTTGTCATGCGTCAACCGTCGAGTCTAGTCCAGCTGTAATGTGTGTGTGTGCGTACATATTGCTGCTACTTTGATATGAAAGACAATTACGTGACGTTTGTCATGCGTCAACCATCGAGTCTAGTCCAGCTGTAATGTCTGTGTGTGCGTACATATTGCTGCTACTTTGATATGAAAGACAATTACGTGACGTTTGTCATGCGTCAACCGTCGAGTCTAGTCCAGCTGTAATGTGTGTGTGTGCGTACATATTGCTGCTACTTTGATATGAAAGACAATTACGTGACGTTTGTCATGCGTCAACCATCGAGTCTAGTCCAGCTGTAATGTGTGTGTGTGCGTACATATTGCTGCTACTTTGATATGAAAGACAATTACGTGACGTTTGTCATGCGTCAACCATCGAGTCTAGTCCAGCTGTAATGTGTGTGTGTGCGTACATATTGCTGCTACTTTGATATGAAAGACAATTACGTGACGTTTGTCATGCGTCAACCATCGAGTCTATCCCAGTTGTAATGTGTGTGTGTGCGTACATATTGCTGCTACTTTGATATGAAAGACAATTACGTGACGTTTGTCATGCGTCAACCATCGAGTCTATCCCAGCTGTAATGTGTGTGTGTGCGTACATATTGCTGCTACTTTGATATGAAAGACAATTACGTGACGTTTGTCATGCGTCAACCATCGAGTCTATTCCAGACCGCGCGGTGAGCGTACTGAGTTCAAGGGCCCTGTTTCTAGTGGATTCAAGACCACCGGTTTGTTTAACACGTCACCCAAAGGGACAGATTATTCTGGAATCTCAGCGGGGTATAAATATAAGCATTCAGCGACGCTTAGTTTCAGTTTACGTAGGCGATTACTCAGTTCAGTTTATGTCGGACGATTTATACAGTGCGTCTCAAGTGGTGTATTAGTGAAAAGTGATTATGGTGCGGAATGCTTTATAGTTGACTTTATTATTTGTGTGGACAGATTAACTTGAATTATTGTACGAGTATAACCTTGTTGAATAACTTTTTGATTTCAAACTGTTAATTGAGATTAATTAAAGCTGGTGATTAGTGAATTAATTGATGTCCACTATTTTGTTTTACACTGGATCAGTAGACCGTCGTAACAATATTGTTTACATATAAAGTCTCTATTTTCTCACCTTATAAACGTATTGAGTTTGCAACTTTTTAAACTAATTTCAGTAGTGTAGATGTCCAAACAACTTAAAACATACGGCAAGAAAACTGAACCAGTCTGCTGTCTCTAAAGTGGCACAGAAATCTCATATCAGAATATAATATGTGTAGGAAAAGTTATTCAACTTTGCGATGTTTACATGGTCTGCTTGTACACGTCCAATACATATTTGTTATACGGTTGGCTGCACTGTTCTACGTCTCAATATGTAAACACTGTTATTCTTCTGTTGTTACCGTAACTGGATGCTGCACTTCTTTACTTATTCGGTATGCACTATTCTTCAACGATGCTACGATACTGCGATGCATGCTGTTGTTGGAAATATGGGTCATCAGTAATTCAGCAGCTCTTGATGTCTATAGTAAGCAATTAGACACTACTTATTTTCAGAATAGCATTAACTAGAGCAATAATGAAAATTTAAAATATTAACTTTATTTTACGCGAACAGGCTAACCGTGGACCACGCGAATATCAATTCCTTTTCTTCCACTTCCACTGTCCACAGTGTCTCATCTTCTTCTTACCGCAGAGAACCTCAAGATTTTGAATGTTGTTTCTGTTTGTTTCTATCCACACCGTCGTTCAAAGAGATATCCAGTTTCATCATTTCCTCCTTGAGTTGTTTGGTGTATCCGTTCAGACTGGAATTTGCCAAATATAGGCCTAGTTGAACATTTGTTTATTCAATCTAGACCGATCCATCCGAACCATATGTTCAAAGAATTTTAGTCATTTCCTTCGGAAAGCCGTTTTCAGATCTTCCAGATCCCTGTACAGCTCTTCTTTGGGTCTATGCCTGTAGGCTACTCATCTTCGGTTTTTCTTTGGGTCGTAAATTTTTCTAAGAATTCTTCGTTGAATTTTAAGAAGAGGTTCCAATTTTTAAAAGCATATTGTTTCCACTCCACACATGCTCACCGGCCTGATCACAGGTTATAATGGCGGACATTTGCATTTCTAGAAAGGTTTTACTTTCCGTACAGTTCCCGGGTTAGAGTAAAGGCCTTTGGTAATTTGAGTTTCCTTATCTTAAAGGAGTGTTTGTGTGAGGCGTTTCGGCATATGTTTTTTTCTCCAAGATATTTAAAATTGTTAGAAAATTTTATTTCTCCATACGTAGTGTCCAGGCACGTTTTCGGAATTTAAATACGGTGGTCATAATTTCCGGTTTCGGAAAGGAGATTTGGAGGCCACTTTTCTCCGCTATTTCTTTGAAACCCTCTTGCTTTCTTGCTTCTTCTCCTGAAAAAATATTAGCTTTTATAAATAATAAGAAAAAAATTGTTTTTTAATTGTCTGCGGCTATATTTTATTCACTTGCAAATTTTATTAATAAATATATACAAATACTTAAAATAAACAAATAAAGTGTTTAAATACCTACTTTATTTACATTTGTATACAGAAAAAAATAAGTGGAATAAATACATAAAAATCTTCCGTTTATGCAAATCGTATTACTAAAATGCCTTGATTTATTTTATTTTATTTTTAAAGTTATGACTTTGTCTCTGCTACACTTCTGTAAAGTAGATTTGCTGCCCACAAATGTCTTCTACATACAAGAAATCCTGTACCTCCAGCGGCGTCAAAAATGTTGGAAACAATATGACTTAGCTGCGGGAAATTGGACCGTAATTCAATCTTGCTGTTACTAACACAGGATTTTGCCTGTTTTCTAGGCGACATTTTCAGTGTGCAAACGATTCGCTAACTGACACAGTCTTCACCAGTTAACCACAGTACTGTGACAAAAGAAGAAGAGGCCGAAACGTCGGATCGTAAGGGTAGGAATGGATCACGGCCTAATACCCCAGAGATAAGTCAGTTTTTTCTAACATACAAGAATTATGGCGCATAAAATAAAAAATCAATGCATCCAAGTCAGTCCACGTTACCTTCACCACATGTAAGGCAAACTGCCCTCCAGTAACAATTAACGGTCAATCAGTACCGCAAGCTGAAAGTGCTAAGTACCTTGGGATGCATCTGGACAGGAGACTAACATGGAAAAAACATATAACATCTAAGAAGACTGAACTTAATCACAAGGTCAGAAACATATATTGGCTGATAGGCAGAAAATCACTGTTAAGTCTCGTCAACAAACTGTTGATCTATAAAGCATTTCTTAAACCGGTATGGACTTATGGTATTCAACTTTGGAGTACTGCTAGTACAAGTAATAATGAGATTATCCAGCGCTTTCAGTCCAAAACTTTAAGGTCAATAGTCGACGCTCCATGGTTTGTCTCCAACAACTCTATACACCGCGACCTCAATGTTCCAAACGTGAGAGAAGAAATCATGCGCCTCTGCAGGACTCACATCTCCAAATTAGAACAGCATCCTAACCACCTGGCAATTAATTTGTTAGACAACATTGAAGATATTTATAGACTAAAAAGGCACAAACTATTAGACTTACCATTCAGGTTTAACTAATAATATATTATCTGTATTTTCTGTATTGTAATGTCTGTGATATCTGTTTTGAATGTTTTTGTATTCGTGTCATTATTAAGTGTTAATGTCAACCTGTATATGGGCCCAGTGTTTAACTTTTGAACTTATTGTATCATGCCAGCAGGAAGTGGAAGTGATTTTTGTTCATTTGTTTAGATGTTTTTATCATTTAATTTTGTAATTTGTGTTCCTCTTCAATCTATTATCAAAAACAAGAAGAGCTGTCAATGGTCAGCTCTTGATAATCCTATATGTGTGTTGTCAGCCAATATGTTAAATGTTCACTTACTCGAACAGATTACATATCTCCAATAAATTAAAAAAAAAAAAAGAATTTTTTTCTCCAAATTATGATCTTCTGCAATTATTAAAATTTTATTACAAAGGCTGTCTTTCCTTAGCTGGATTTAGTCAAAAAAAAATTTTAGAGTATTTTGCTAGGGAAGGATGCCTAAAACAGACAGTAGACTGCAACATACATTTGTGACAACATAGGCTACCTAGGAGTAGCTGTTAGTGGAAAAGATTTACTGCAAATAGTACCGTGTGATAGGCACTTTTGTGCTGTTGTTTTTGCTCGCTTCCTGAGGGATACCTCACTTTTAGCTGGGTCCAAATTTTGTACACGATTGAAAAGTTACTTCCAACGGCATTGACTATGTAAAGTGCGTTGAATTATTAAGTGCAGTACGGTGTTGTTGTGTTTTGGAAGGTAGAACTCTCAGTCGTGCAATGCTTAACAAATATATCTGCCTCCTACAGTACGGTGTTGTCGCTTACTGATCTCGTATATACAACAGCCGCTTATAATAAACTATTGATATTTTGATGTCACTTTAATCCTTGATTTATATACTAAGTATCTATAAAAATGAAAGTCCAAGAAAATAGAAACTGTTTGTAAAATACAAGTGTTACACAATATTCTCTCGAGGCTTTCGTGGCCGCGGCTTCAATGTTGTGAAAACTTCGGCTTGCCGGGCTCAAGGCCGTGGTTCAAGATTGTTCGTTTCAAACGTTTCGGCCGTGCCTTCGACGGCCATCTTCAGTGCAGAAGGCTGTGTTACACACTGAAAAAGTTTTCGCAGTCAGTGACCACTGAACTGTGGTTAAGGCTAGTGGCTGTGGTTTTTTTTTAGGGGTTGTTTGAGTCTGGTCCGTATAGGGCCAGGCTCGGGCTGGTCTGGGGCAAGCCCTCTTCAGCCAGTTGTTAAGGGAATTGTGAAGATTCGTACGCCATTGCAGACCGGCCGTTGAGAAGGTGGAGGCAAGAGTAGAAGGAAGAGTAGTGAATGTTGGGATATTTGTGTGCATTATGTAGTTGGTAGCCAGGTGTGAGGAGGAAGAGTAGTGAATGTTGGGGTATTTGTGTGCATTATGTAGTTGGTAGCCAGGTGTGAGGAGGAAGAGTAGTGAATGTTGGGGTATTTGTGTGCATTATGTAGTTGGTAGCCAGGTGTGAGGAGGAAGAGTAGTGAATGTTGGGGTATTTGTGTGCCTTATGTAGTTGGTAGCCAGCCGTGAGGAGGAAGAGTAGTGAATGTTGGGGTATTTGTGTGCATTATGTAGTTGGTAGCCAGGCGTGAGGAGGAAGAGTAGTGAATGTTGGGGTATTTGTGTGCATTATGTAGTTGGTAGCCAGGCGTGAGAAGGAAGAGTAGTGAATGTTGGGGTATTTGTGTGCCTTATGTAGTTGGTAGCCAGCCGTGAGGAGGAAGAGTAGTGAATGTTGGGGTATTTGTGTGCATTATGTAGTTGGTAGCCAGGCGTGAGGAGGAAGAGTAGTGAATGTTGGGGTATTTGTGTGCATTATGTAGTTGGTAGCCAGGCGTGAGGAGGAAGAGTAGTGAATGTTGGGGTATTTGTGTGCATTATGTAGTTGGTAACCAGGTATGAGGAGGAAGAGGAGTGAATGTTGGGGTATTTGTGTGCATTATGTAGTTGGTAGCCAGGCGTGAGGAGGAAGAGTAGTGAATGTTGGGGTATTTGTGTGCATTATGTAGTTGGTAGCCAGGTGTCAGAAGGAAGAGGCAGATGGAAGCGCCATTAATAGGTGTTTGTTTATTTATTTATTTTTGTTTTCAGGGCGGCCAAGACAGGGACGAGTAACGTAGGTCGCCAATGCTGGAGGGTGGCGACAAGGTGGCGTCAGGTAGGCGGGGGACACATAGTAGTAATTGGTTAAAGAGCTGGGAAGTGGGTGATAGGAAGATTCATTATAGAGTGAGATCAAGAAGGTTGATCGGTTATAGAATCTAGATTTTAAATTTGAGTATTTTTGGTTTATGAGACGCCAGTGAGTCCTGTGTCTCTGACGCTGGGGATTGGTGTGAAACATTATAAATAGAGATTTAAGAGCTGTTAGATTTGTCTGTTTCTCAGACGCTGTCGGCGAGGAATTCTTGGAGGAGGGCCATCGGCTATGGCGAGGAGACGATTTATTAAGAATGAAGGTCTACTAGTGTGCGGGTAGTTCTGATGGATGGGACTATTAATTGCAGGGAAGTGCGTCGCAAAGCTGTTCGAGAATATTTCAAATTGAGTTTGTTGTTGTATTGGAGTGTTAGTGGTCTCGAATATTTCTACTAGTGATTTTGTACAAACCACTATGTTATCTTTAGTATTGACGAGTGCTTTCGGCAGTCAAGCCATCTTCAGGTCATTTAACAACGTTAGTATTCTCATATATGTTGGTATACCAGCATCTTCAGGTTGGTAAATGACCTGAAGATGGCTTGACTGCCAAAAGCTCTCGTCAATACCAAAGATAACATAGTGGTTTGTACAAAATTACTAGTAGAAATTGAGTTTTGTTAGAAAGGTTTCCAGATGAGGGAATAGGGTGTTTAACGCAAACAGAGCTATGTTGGAGGTTTTTGTTCAGCGTGGTCTGCGGTAGATGAGTCGTAAAGCTCGTCGTTCTGTGAGTCCGTGGGGATCTAGGAAGGGAGGGTCAGCAGTTAGGAGAATAATGGCTGTGCGTAGGACACCCATATTTATAAACTTTTGGTATCCGCAGAAAGTTGTTGTCTGACACCACCAACCAATCAGAATAAGGCAAATTCTTATTGGTTCCCCACACTTGGCGTCCAAAGAGCACTCAATGAGAGACTCAATCACAGGGGTGATTAAGCAAGCAAAAAATGTACACTGGATAAAAACGTGCACTTAAACTACCTTAACAATTTCTCAACAGAACAAAAAGAGAATAAACCGCAACAGTACTACCAACCCTCACGAGAGAAAAAGCACGTCAGAGGAAGACGTTTAAATTACGTTTGTAGTCAGAGCTAGGGTTATTTTTCACAGGAATGAAACAAAGCAAGCGATAATACTGTGTTACGCATGGTAAGAGGTAGAAGGTAACTGAGGGAGAAAGTTTACGATACAAGTCCCCGTCACAGGAAACGATAACACACGTGTGTGTCAGTGGGGCATGGAAGCAGGTGTGCCTCTCTGTGTGACAATTAAAACCGTAATACATTAACTGAAATAACAACACAGCGAGAGGAGAAATCTGTCATAACAAAGAAGCCATTACAGTGCTTTGTGAAAGTTGAACAGTCTCATCATGATAATAATTCTCCCGATTTCTCTGCACAATGTCAGTTGAATTTGAGATTCCTGAGTTTCTGTCACCTGGAGTTTTAATTATAATTTCGTTAGTAGTGAAATCAAAACAGTCATCAAACTTTATGTACCAATTGTACTGTGAAGGAAATGAAATCTCAAATACATGTATTTCAATAATTTCTTATTACTGCCTTGTCTTGTGTGTCTCACTGTTAACACAAAAGACTTTTCTGTCTAGTAAAAATGATACATCCAGTATCTTTGATATTGCTTATCTAGAGACGAAATTAAAATTACATTTCCAAATATGTAAAAAATGAATGCAAAGTGGTCTTAAAATGTTGATAGTTATTATTGAACCTGTTTTATTATGTAGAAGAAAGGTTTATATTAAAAAAGGAAGTTTGTTTCTTACAATATTTTTGATTGAATTCTGATTTATAACGTGAAGGAAAATTGTATTGAAACGAGGAACGTCACAGGAAACAATAACAACCCGTATGTGTCATTGGGGTATGGAAGAACGTGTGTCTCTCTGTGAAAATTTGATGCCGTAATATTAATTATAATGACAACAGAACGGCAAGTATGTCATTACAAAAAAAAATAAAATAAAATAAAAACATTCCAGTGTTTTTGCATAAGGAGGCGTATCTTATATTTATTTTAATTAACTGGATTTATCTGTGCTATGTAAATAAAATTCTTAAGTTTTTGGCACCCACAGAATTAATTTTAATTTTATTATTAACGGGATAAAAACAGTTAACACACATGTGTTAATTGTACTGTGAAACACATAAGAACTTACATATCCTACAGTTTTTCTATCAGTTTAGATTAGTGTGCAAGTTAGATTTGTGTGTCATGTCTGTCATCTCTCGCTGGGTACGAAAAATCCCATATATTCAGCCGAAAAGGATTTCATTGACATACTTCTTATATTGTATCGTCTTTATCATCTTTAATAAGGATTAAACTGAAATAGTTTGTGCCTGCCCCAAGCACGTAGACTAGGATTAGTACCGTTTGGTATAGGAAATGAAAACACAGGTCACATACTAAAAGAGTGTCCGAAAAGTCCCGCACCATAGGGATGTCATTAATTGGGTTGTGTTTTTGTTTGTTGCAGTACTGAAAAATGTTGACTACTGAAGAGCGGGTAAAGCTTATCCTCCTCTGTGGAAGAGAAGGATTCTCCAATAGAGACGTTGCAGCAGAATTTAATCTGAGGCACCCAGAACGAGAGCCAGTGTCGCACACCACGGTTGCCAGACTGTTAAGGAAATTCCAGGCTACAGGTAGTGTGGCAGATGCTCCCCGATCTGGACGTCCAAGGACACCAGAAGATGTGGTGGAAGGGGTTTTGGCAAAGGTAGCAGCAAGTCCAAAGAAATCAATTCACCGAACAAGCTTGGAAGTGGGCGTTCCTCGATCAACAGTCGCGGACATTTTGAAAAAACATAAGTTTCACCCGTACAAGTTACAAGTGTTACACCACATGTCAGATGATGATCCGGATCGGCGTGTGGAAATGTGCGATTGGTTTTTGGCACAGTTGGAAGAGGACCCACAGTTTTTATCAAAAGTTATGTTCTCTGACGAAGCTAACGTTTACGTAAACGGAGAGGTGAACCGACAGAAAAACTAAATACAATCATGAATGCAAAATATAAAATTAACTCAACTAAATATAAACTGAATGCAAAATTTAAAATAATTAGTTTATGAAATACACTGTGCAAAATGCGATGCTATTTATATCGTACAATGTGGCCGTGCTCTGAAACATCGCATTTCTGAACATAAGAAGGCGATTTTAACCAATACATCTAATACAGGTTTTGCAGATCATTGCTTACAACACAATCACTTCATAGACACAAAAAACATAACACTACTCCACAACGTACAAAAAGGTAAAAAAATGGATTTGTTAGAAATTTTAGAAATTAAAAAAGCAATAAAAAATAACAAAAATTTAACCAATGAACAGACTGAATTTTGTGTATCCCCTTTATTAAAATCTGTTATTTAGTTTAGTTTATTTTATATTATTTTGAATGTTCATCATTATTTTAAATTTTGCATTCAGTTTATATTTAGTTCAGTTAATTTTATATTTTGCATTCATGATTGTCTTTAGTTTTTAAAGACACCTGACCTTCCCTTGTCTCATGCACACACTCCCTCCCTCGCCATCACAACACAGATGTTCCAGATACGCCCTAAACAAATGTTCACCACCTACACTCCACTAACATCCTGTGTTCAGTAATTTCATTCACTCGCTCTTTGACAATGGCTTAGTTAGTCGAAACAGCTGTCAGAGTTAATTAAAAAATTTGTGAAACTTACCAAGTGTTTTTATATATTTTACAAAACCTTTGTATTAATATGTTTCACCAAGTGCCCAACGAGTCATCAATTAATATCGTGATAAGTAAACTAACATTTGTCCCATGAAGTTTGTTCTCCTTTAGGCTACTTTAAGACACCAAGTTCGACGTGTTTACTAGCTGAACTCTACCTGTCCTGTTCCGGACGAGGCCTTTCAGTGTATTCACCACTATCAAGTCCAAAACCCTGTATATATACTAGTAAACCCGCCCTCACGGTTGATCAGGTCAATTCGTAAACAACTCTACTTGTCGTTACCCTATTGGCTCAGCTCCGGTAAGCCACTCCCCTTCTGGCTTCTTATTGGCTACCTACTACGAAGCTTCGTCTCCCCATCTATTACCCTATCGAAACACACCTAGCTTTGTCTGCCTACCTAACACTTGTTATACTACTGTGTGATGGAATTCACATGTTTTGTCGTGGTTTTGGACTTGGGGGTTGGTGGAGAAACTTCAAGGCCTCGTACGTAGGCATGACAGGTAGCAATTCATCAACTAAGCACGGCAAAGTTGGTATTACAGAGACTGCTAATTCGAATAATAAGAGATGAACACATAAAGATACAGATCGCTACTTACACCAGCACTTAATTTTATAAAAATATTATAGACAGTCAAAACATTCTCGATAAGTTGAACATCACTTGTAATAACAATCTTTAAACTACAACCACATTTCAATTATTATGAAAAGAAATACGACATAAATAACTGCCAGTTTTGCTCTTTCCTTATAAAGAGCGCTTTCATAGTTAACAAGACGCAACAGCTTAAGAAACTCCAAAACTGGTATTCACTTCTCCAAAGCATTAATTTATACTAATTGACGCTGAAACCTGCCGTCTTTTACAGGTTACATTTGTTTACATTCACATCGCTGTGTTATGAATTATCAACAGCTCGTTCTGTCTGTCCGAGACAGGCAGTTTCCTGTCTTGGCATTCTAATTCTAATCTGTTCAACACTGGCCAAGTTAGTTCCCTCTCAGTCACACGTCTGTTACCCCAAAAATTAATTCTCGCAAGTAATCTGTACCTGTATTCTAATAACATCATCATCATCTTCACAACACTCCATAGGCTAGGTGCTGCCTGTTCCGTCTTCAAAGATCCTCCAGCCACCATCTTTTCCTAGGTCTACTCACACAACTGTGTCCTATGGGTTTGTATTTCCAGTCTTGTTTGGCCAGTATGGAATCTACCGTTGTTTGTAATCTTTTAATGTTTCACTCAAGTTAAAGGCTTGTAACTTGGCCTCATTCTTTATACGATCAAGCTGAGAACACATTTTAACAATTTGTAAGAACGCCATTTCCGAGGCCCGTATTTTACTTACAGTCTTGTTTCTTGGCGGTTGTCGATAATTCACACACACATAGAACAGGACAGGGATTGGCATAACTTTGTAGAACTTTAATTTTGTGTCCCGACGTACTTTGTTCCTAACAATACGGTTGATTGCTCTACAGCAGCACGTTAAATAAAATACAATTTTTTTAACAGCTTAAACCATTACTATTTAAACAGTTTACGTAAAGTTAAATTTAACCGTACATTGTTCTGCCGGCAATCTAATTATCCTATATCCTTTTCCATTTTCCTTACTTATTATTTCTTTTCTATCGATAAGTATATTCTTATCTACCTGTGGTTGCCTTGGGTTATTACCCTACTGGGGAAAAGAGATGTCGGTAGACCGAGGAGGACAATTCTAGGTTCTGTAGTCAACTAGGTTCCGGGACAAGTCTAAAGCCTAGTCCTTGGAATGATGATGATGATGATGATGATGATGATGATGATGATGATGATGATGAAGATGATGATGATGATGATGATGTAAGTAGCCATTATTTAGATTTTTTTAATCCAAAATGCTAATTTTCTTTATGATTGACTTTGCAATATTTGCAAAAGCGTCTGTAAAATTTCAGCATCATATGTTCATAAATAAAACATCTACGTGCAATACAAAGCACTAACCATTTCCTAGAATACAGTATTACTTTGTTCTAACAACGGTTATTGAAATAATGTGAAAAGGTGAACAAAGATATTATTTACGTGAAGTCTCCAATATGATAGCGACACGTGTCTATAAGGAAAAATGTTAACGTAAATACCCTTTATTAAATAAAACGCGTATTCAAAAACAACAATACTGTATTATTACGTCACAACGTTCAACCTCATCGCTTCAATTTGTCTCCTCGTTCCAGTTTTCTCTCTTTTTATTCACGTTTCCTGTTTGTTGTTTTGTTTTCTTTTTTACCAGTTTACGTCAAATGTTTCTATTAATGTCTTTTACAGTAATTACAACTGAACAATATCCCCACTTGAGGGAATAGTTTCGAATGACTGTTCCACTTTAACAGTCACAGAAGCAGCATTCATAAGAAAAGGATTTTTCTATAGATTATTGCTTGCTATGATATTGAAAAAGACTTTTTTAACATTGAAAATGTTTTTTAGAAGGACGTGTCGCACATTTGCGGCCGATCGCTGGTGCGTGATCGAAAATGAGAACCGGTGAGTTTCCATAGAAACTACTTCTTTGTTTTCAATAACGTAGCACACATATAAAACTTCGCTTATGATTGCGACTACATTTAACTTATAATCTGTACATTGGAAAATGAACAATAAATTCATTGATTGGTGAATGAAGAATGAATTCGTTGATTGGTAAATGAACAAATATATATATTTTTTAGATTTATTGAAGCATTTCCAATGCCCTTCTATGTGCATTGCATTTGTGCAATGCCTGTAAATTTTGTTGTATTCAATGTCTTATCACACATCTACAGAAAACTGGAAAACTGTAGTATTTAAAATACACACACACACGTGTGTGTGTGTGTGTGCGTGTGTGTGTGTGTGCGTGCGTGTGTGTGTGTGTGTGTGTGTGTGTGCGTGCGTGCGCGTGCGTGCGCGTGCGTGCGTGTGTGTGTGCGTGTGTGTGTGCGCGCGCGCGCGCGCGCGCGTGTGTGTGTGTGTGTGTGTGTGTGTGTGTGTGTGTGTGTGTGTGTGTGTGTGTGTGTGTGTGTGTGTGTGTGTGTGCGTGCGTGCGTGCGTGCGTGCGTGCGTGCGTGCGTGCGTGCGTGTGTGTGTGTGTGTGTGTGTGTGTGTGTGTGTGTGTGTGTGTGTGTGTGTGTGTGTGTGTGTGTGTGTGTGTGTGTGTGTGTGTGTGTGTGTGTGTGGTAGAAAAACCTTCTTATACTTTGTCTTCTCCTCTTCAAAGGTTAGGTTAAGTAAACCTGTTCCGGCACTCATCTCATTCTCGGGCCACCCACGTCTCTTCTACCAATGGCTCTACAGTTCAGTGCCGCTTTCGGCAATCGATTCTCTGCATTCCTTTGCAGATGATTTCACCATAGTCTTTTGTAAACTGAAGTAATTTCATTTATGTCCTTTACTTCGTGTCCTGCTCTGATATCTTCATGCGTTATTCTACCCTGCAATGTATAGTTTAAAGTATTTCGAAGGAACTGCATTTCAGCACTCTGAATCTTGCCGCTGTCATTCTTTGCCATGACCCACGCCTCACTCACATAAATTAACGTGGGTATTGCAATTGTCTTATAAAATTTAATCCTTGTGCTGTGTCTTGTTTCATTTCTAAGATTTCTATGAATCGTATCACAAATATTCCTAAATTCCTTTATCTTACCTCTTATAACATATTCAAATTCATAGCTTACTGCACAGCCGAGATATTTGAAACGGCTCACTTGCACTAAAGTGCTATTTTCTATAACTGTCTTAGTCCTGAGAAATGATGCTGAGAAATCCTGTCGAGTATACTTATAATGTTCAGTTCCTGCCGTATATCCCGTATATCCCGTATATGTGTTTCTTCTATCATCGTGGAGAGTATACTCTCCCACGTGGCTGAGAAATCTCATTTTCAATTCTCAGACCCATAAAGAATTGTGGGCAGAGGCTGAATTTGTAGAATTTATTCGTGTTCCTTCACTTGCTGACTTAAGAGGTCGCCTAATATTCCCGCACGTAAGGTTGAACACTTATTCAACTTATTCACAACGTCGTTCCTTACATTATAAGACACACTGTAGCCCAGATATTCAAAATTGCTAACTTGTTCCAGGACAGTACCATCTATAACAATTATTTTTGCCCGTACGGAATGAGTTCCACGAAAGGCCCATCACCTTGGTCTTAAGTGTAGATATTTTCAATCCAGATTCTTTGCAGATTCGATTTAACAAATCTATACCTATCTGCAACCTGTTTTCCGAGTCCGACACAATAGCCTGATCGTCCACATACAACAAAGTGTCAACTGTAGAATGACCAATCATAACATTCTCTGGAAGAAACATCTGTCAGTTTTGTATGACATCGCCAATATATAAATTAGAAAGAGATGGTGATAATGGACACCCTTGTCGTACTCCACAATTTATTATGGCGACTCTAGGACTTAGTTTTATTCTACTTTATTTTACTATATACCTTGTCTCTATATGTGTTTTGTTAAGAGCTTCTTGTTGTGGATTTATCAAATTACAGATTTACAGCAATACCGTCTGAATAACAGTATGAATATAAAATGTCGTGTTTTTATTCTAGTGGCAGCAGTGCTTATGAGATTGTAGTCATTGAGATTACACGGCTCAGCGTGCAACAACAATACGAGATCACTCTTGTGACTGTATACAGTGTCGCGTTGATGTATTATTGCAGTGGTAATGCAATAACAATGAATCCGTCTAGTCCGTAGTACACGATGATGCTGTTCCAATTAAATAGCACTAATTAATTATGACGTGTGGATGTAAATACGGGAAGCAGTGATAAACATTACTGTGTTGTCAGCTGACAAATAGAGAGCGATAGAGATGGAATTAACAATGCATTTGCTTTTAGAGATGATAGAGAATACATATTTTCTGTACACGTACGGATTAACTAATGAGTACTTAAATAAGGAAGGAAGGCGAGATTGTGTGTGTGTGTGTGTGTGTGTGTGTGTGTGTGTGTGCGTGTGTGCGTGTGTGTGTGTGTGTGTGTGTGTGTGTGTGTGTGTGTGTGTGTGTGTGTTGGCGTAGTGATAGGAATTGAAAAACAGAAGTGAAATTGTAGAGCAGGGGTGCTCTTCAACACGTACGCTCTGATCCTTTGGTTGGAGTTGTGTCAAGTTGAACAATAGACGTGTAATTAGTAATATAGATGGGGCTAATGATAGTCTCATGCGACCCAGTACTAGGATCTCTTCAGTATCGGTTTGAAGAGTTATCCACTCTTGTTGGTCCTTAGTGAATTGGAAGGTATGTATTTATCTCTTGTCTCTAATTTCAGGCGAGCATAATATACAGCACACTCTTACTAATCCCGCGTATATCAGATCAGGGTAGTGCCGGATCAGTGGAAATGCCGGATTAATGGAAGGTTATTAGAAAAAAACGCAATTTCTGTAAAAAAAAAAAAGTAGCGTATATTGTACATAAAATTAAAACATGAAAAAACTTACACCTGATTAAAACATCGGATTAAAAATATAATAAATTATCTTCTATTTTTCTTAAAATTATTCAAATTAATTTTATGTTTATAATTTAGTCAAACGTAGGAAAAATGAAACTGGCAGAGCAATGTACAGTATTATTTCATTGCAATGAGAAAGCTGAAAACTTTTTTTCTGTTTTTTGGCTTAAATCGACACTTCACGTTTTTTCTTGCAGTTTTTTTTAACACGAGAATTTCACAAGCAGACACGTCATTTCCTTCTGCTCGCTTAATAGAAGTTGTGAAGGCATCCACTGCCATATCATGGCCTACTGTATGAACAGCTTTTGCTGCTTCTTCCTCACATTTAGATTGTTGACATATATTATGCTCGCGTATAATTAGAGCCAAGAGATAAAGCTTTATCTCTAACTATATTTTATAATTATAATATCGGAGATACGAAAAACTATATTTACCTGACCAAATTATACAGCAAACCGACTTAAAATCTCTACTTTTACCATCAACTAAAAAGCTATAAAAAATGAGAAATATTATAACAAGGAATAACCGGATTTGTTAAAATTGTTTCTGCGAGACAGAGGAATGTATGTTACTTAATTAAACTTGTTAAGTATGAGTGCGTGAAAATGTCACACTGAGACCTTGCCACCCTAAAAGGCGGAAAGAGTTACCTTCAACAAAAGTGTAACGTAACCCACTTTCCTCACTGCTCTCAAACTACATTGTGTCACTGAGGTAAATTTGAGTTAAAACATTTTTATAAAAATCAGAATGCTCGACAGCGGGTTGTCATGTAACACCAATAACCGTAGACACCGCTTTAAAAGGTATCAGTTAACCGTGATTTGTTTGGCGTCTTAATTCCTTATAGATCTCAAAGAAAATAAAAAGCTTTATAGCAGGTGTCTTCTATAAGAGAAGAGTCAAGATTATTTCTAAATTATTAGTAAATAGACAGATAGATATGATATATCGCACACACGGATAAATTGCAATGTTAGGATTGTGTTTGTAGGTGTTTATAAAAAGAGTTATGTTTCAATTAAAAGAAGTGGCAAGAGAGTACTCACTGACAATTTCAGTAAGAAAGACCAAAACCATGGCCTTTAAACGTAAATATCCAGTGAGGACTAAGATAGTTATAAACAACAGCACTTTAGAATAAGTGAGCCGTTTCAAATATCTCGGCTGTGCAGTAAGCTATGAATGTGAAATAAAACAAGACACAGCACAAGGATTAAATTTTATAAGAGAATGTGTGTGTGTGTGTGTGTGTGTGTGTGTGTGTGTGTGTGTGTGTGTGTGTGTGTGTGTGTGTGTGTGTGTGTGTGTGTGTGTGTGTGTGTGTGTGTTAATCATATCGCATAATATATAAATGTGACCAACCAGGTCGTGGGATTTAATTTATTTGATTTACTTCTAAGACATCGTCACTACAGGAGTTACTACAAAAGAATGCCGATAGTAAAGAGTATCGGAAAGTAAAATATTTATTTTCAATATGAACTACCTGAATTATTCAAAAAATTTTCAAACATGCTCATAGTTATAAATCAGCATATACGTAGACTAATAATCTATGTAGACCCCGTCTTGGCTGTCCTTATGTTAAATAATTATGGCACTTCCATAAGCTTCTTTCATCATACATTTGGCTCTGTACACTACATTAACACAGAAATACACAGCCACATATTAGTCTACCTCCTGAGTGCCTCCACTTTCTCCGCATTCGGTCGACGCTGGCGTGCGACTCCTCACAATCTTCCATTCGGCTGAAGGGGGCTTGCCCCAGATCAGCCTGAGACTTGTCCTCTGGGACATGCTTCAAGCAACTCTAAAAATGAAAGACTAATAATCAAATTAACGTCTATTAAAAGAATAAGTTTATAAGTAAGAATATCAGGTTAACATAAAATAAAAACAAAATCTAGAGTACGTTAGACGTATTACAATATACATCCAATCAAATAATTTTAATTAAGGACAAATAAAGTTTTAAACTAAAGCTGCTAATAATAAAAAACACAATGTTTGTCAATAGAAATATTTAAACACGCTTCCCTTTTACGGTTCATATTAAAATATTAAACTTATTTATTGTTACATTACATATTTACACATTTACTTTAAAAATTTACTAAAATGTATTTTTAAATTATACTTTACCAATTATTTTCACTGTTTTCATTTTGTTTACCTTATATTATAAATACATTTATAGCGGGAATTTTAATTATGGTTAGAAAGTTTACAATATATCAAAGATTTAGACAAATTGTGTTGGAGGTTTTAGTTATTTTCTAGCGTGTTTAATGGTGATTTTGCATTGAACCGAGTCTTCTTGTTCCAAAGATGTTCTTATTGTCCTTCTTGTGCAGTAAGTTTAAGTAGGAAGTTGACACGGTAGACTTAAACAATAGACGGAAATTTTAACAGTCGCGTAAGTTGGAATGATCGCTGTACTGAGCGTTATAGGAAAGTGTTAGACTGTACGAGTATAGCAGCGTAAGCAAGAGAGAGAGCGTACAATTGCAGCCATCTCACTCTAACCTCGTCACAGCGACGTCCGCTACCGGTACGAACATAAAACTTTACTCAATTCAAATTATCAGTTCAACCTACAATAACTTCAAAACTAATAATTATACGGCAATTCTGAAAACAAGTTCAGCAATTGTGTTCAGCAAGTAAAGCTTTATAAGTAGCCGCAATCTCAGTTAATATAATTAACAATTGAAGAAGTTATAAGGAAGACGAACGCCAAAAGGAATAACAAGAGAATTATGCTATGTAGGAATTAGGTGTTTTCACACGCACACAGATAAAGACCTAAGCAACAATATTCTGTGGTCAGATCTTTGAAAACACATTTGCAAATACCTGTAATCAATCAATTTGCAAACACAGGAAGTACGATTTTGACTAGAAATTCTCTGCCTTTTCAAACCTGTCATGGGGTGTTGGCTCGACCTGTTCGAGATTGTCGAGACTGGAAAAACGTATGATTTATTTGAACAACCAATCAGAAGCCCGTATTTAAAACAGACGCCAACTCAAACCGAGGGGTACCGTTACTCTTCGTTCGAATCTTCAAGGCGCTAGTCGTATATAAATTACGTGCAGAAATTTTACAATCACGCAAAGTGGTATTTAAGTATCAATTTCGAGGAGTAGTCCGCAGTAGAGGAACTAGTACAGTTCAACAACACTCGCTGTGTAAAACAACACATTAATTAATTAAATTATTAATTAATTTATTTATAATCAGCCGTGAAGTGACCTGAGCAACAGAGAGCGACAGCATCTGTAATTGCCAGAGCATCTTTCTACCAGATTGATCAACATCATTTCTTCTGTGCTAAACCATCAAAAGGAGGACCTCTACGGATTCCTATCTTCGGTCGACGCATCAAACAGTAAGAAATAGATTCATTGATCAATGAAATAAGTACTAAACAAATAATAAAAAGCAATAAACAATTTTTAAAAGACACTAAGAATCGCACACTTTGTATTTAATGTGTAAGATTAGCTATAACGTAGTATAGGAGTGTACAATGGAAAGTGAGGTGTAGTATTGGACATGCAAATTATTGCAGACCTGTTCATTAGCACTGGTTTGGGAGATATCAATCTCTTAATTAAACCAGATAAGAGCAATAGATCGTTTGAACGTCTTAATCTTTACTTTTCACACTCACTCGTTAATTTTAAGAGTTTGGGTAGCAATAAGTCGTACAATTAACATTTTCAAGATGTTTAAAAATAATTAAAACGTTAATTAAACATACTCATGTAAAACTTTAAAGTGTTATTTGTAACGATTCCCCTTGAAAACCACAATCACTGAACGAATCCTGAGAATTTGTGTCTCTATGCTCTGAGCTAAGCTGAAACCGTGTCATTAGTATATATATATATATATATATATATATATATATATATATATATATATATATATATATAAGTATCTATACAACACAACACCACTGTTAATATAATTGAACTTATATACTACAGTTATAACTATCACTACAATTATACTACTTTATATTTTATGTTGTAGGCATGAGTATGAGATCAAATAAATCTCAAAACGTCGCATAAAGACTGCATTTATATTTGTTTGTTTTCTTATTTGTTTGGTAAAAATTATTCTTTGGTTTATATTACTGCTCTTACTGTACACTTTATCTGAACCCAACGAATTCTAAAGGTTTAGAATTCACGTAGTGTGATCATTATGAGAGCGTGTGTGAGCGCGCGCGTGTGTCGTACAGTTTGTGGGAAGCTGTAACATAGATTCAGTGATGCGTGAGACAGTCGGACTGTAGCCGGTAGCTCCAATGATGGCCGTTTTACTAATTATTAGTAATACCAAACGCAACCGCCAGACATCAGCTCAACCAAAATTAATTTAACGGCATGGTTAGACTAATACTGATAGATTTCGAACAGACTGGATCGTTTGTATGTCTATACAGTACAAGACAGCATAAATTTTTGTAAAATCCATTACGTCCATGACGTAAAAAATATCACCACTGTAATTAGCATATGTGACAAGTTTCTTCTTCTTCTTCTTCTTCTTCTTCTTCTTCTTCTTCTTCTTCTTCTTCTTCTTCTTCTTCTTCTTCTTCTTCTTCTTCTTCTTCTTCTTCTTCTGCTTCTGCTTCTTCTCCTTCTCCTCCTCCTCCTCCTCCTCCTCCTCCTCCTCCTCCTCCTCCTCCTCCTCCTCCTCCTCCTCCTCCTCCTCCTCCTCATCCTCCTCTTACTCCTCCTTCTTCTTCTTCTTCTTCTTCTTCTTCTTCTTCTTCTTCTTCTTCTTCTTCTTCTCCTCCTCCTCCTCCTCCTCCTCCTTCTTCTTCTTCTTCCTTCTTCTTCTTCTTCTTCTTCTTCTTCTTCTTCTTCTTCTTCTTCTTCTTTTTCTTCTTCTTCTTCTTGTTCTTCTTCTTCTTCTCCTTCTTCTCCTTTTTCTTCTTCTCCGCTGCATGGTTTGGGCTATAGCTCGTTCCGACTTCATATAGTCTCTGGACCATTTTTTCCAGGGCCTTCCACGGTCTCTCGTCCCCACTGGCCTATATTCAAAGGTTTGTTTAGGAATACGCGAGTCTATCATGAACCAGAGAAAAAGTATTTTTAAGAAACAAATCTGTTTAACAAAGGTGACATTATTGTTGGTACGATGTCGGTATCTCGTTATAGTACTGGGCCATGTCGTCGCCGATAGATTGTCTACATCGATATCTCGTAACCCGCACCATGTTGCTCCAGTGTTATGTTTACTTAAGGTCAAGTGGCAAAACCAATTAATTGCTCAGCTGCCAATATACGTGCCGTGTCGCGGTAAAGTGATTAATCAGAACATTCCTCAGATAATTGATTCCTTTTCTGTACTTCTACTCTTGACCTGTTTCTCTGACTCTTTTTGTCGATATCGTATTTCTTTCATTTCATTCTTTAATAGAAACTTTCTGCACAACTTTACAACTAGACTTTATGAAGCCTTCTATTTGCTATATTAGAAAATAGAATACTTATGTAATATTACTAATAAACGTTAATTTTACAGTGGCCGTCAATCAATGAATTTTAACGATGAAGGGTTTGCGAGGCTCGGTTCAAAAACTATAACATAAATTTTGAATTATTTGTGTCGACGTTTCGACAATATGTATTGTCATCATAAGGACCTGTGTGCGAATAAACGAGAAAATATCAAACACAACAGATAAATTAGTTGAGTGTAAGTGTTTGTGTATATAAGTGTGTGAGCGCGAGCGTGTGTGTATGTGTATGTATATATGTGAAGGAGTTAAAACAGTTTGTTTTACATCATCAAAATAATTACATTATTACATATTGTTTTCCTTAAATACAACGAAAAATTTATAATATCCTAAAACATAATTTATACAATATTACAATTAAATTTTTTCCGTATCAGCCGTCTAAGGACGACATGCCAATATCAATTCTTTACTCTTCGTTCTTTTCATTTTTCAATATTCTTTCATCGTCCCACTATATCTCCTCTTCCTGTCTTTAGTCCATTTGAACCTGCGTTTTTATCTCTTCTACCTTGGACTCCCTCCATTTTCGACACTTTTGCCCAAAAAACTTCCCTGTCAATTGCTTCTTCTGCGTGTATATTATTTTTTTCTAAATCTTTTTGGACTTCTTTAATCCAACTTGATGTTGACTTCTTCGCCCACAGATATCTAAAGATTTGCTTTGCCAACCTATTGTCGTCATTCTATATAAATGTCCAAAAAATTATAGTCTTCTTTTTCTCATTGTTTCTGTTATATTTTCTATACGTTGAAATATTTCATCATTACTTCTTAATTTTCAACCTTCTGAAGTTGTTCGTGAGCCTAATATTTTTTTAATAATTCGTCTTCCCAATATTTCTAGTTGTCTAAATTATAATTCAATGCTACAGATTCACTTGCATATAGGCATTCTGACTTCACTACTGTACTGTAATGCCTTATTTTCGCATTTTTAGATATGCATTTTTTATTGTACATATCTTTAGTTATACCATATGCCCTTGAATGCCTTGGAGGAGTTTGAAATCTATGATGCATACGCAAACCTAAGCAGTCGCGATTTCTATTAAATGACCAACTGAACTTTGGATCCAACTTTGAGTCTGCTCGCTAAGACTACGATAAAGTAACAACCGTTCAGTAGCAGATTGAGCTTGAACGGGTACGCACCCAACAACGCATACAGTTTATATGCAAATGACATTTTATTAATTAACGATCTCGTAAGAGGGATACAGTTTTATTTTTTATTTTAGTATCTGAAGATGGAGTATAGTCTCCGAAACGCGTAACAGAAGAGATGTATAAGAAGTCACAAGGCGGATTATTGAAGGTAAATTAATTTATAATTCGATTAGGTGACTTGGATACCCGATTAAACATAAATATTAAATCAGCTTATTCAGGTTGTTTTCGACCTAACGATAGTTTAAATATCGAAAGCGTTGGATGTACTACAATGTTTATAATAGTTGTTAGTAAACTAAAACACTATAAAGTTAGAATACTGTTAGATGTGAAACGGCAACTGCATTTTAGTGTTTTCACGCCGTAAGATATTAAATTTGTAATCGCTGAATAATGTAAATATCGGTATGGAGAACCATACATGACTTCCATGTTCTATGATTTATATTTAAAATCACTTTCGAAATGAAATACTTCCATAGAAACTACTTCTTTCTTCAGCCTTAACCACAGTACTGTGGTCACTAACGTATACCACCTCACGTTAGCGCACTCGATTTTCACTGATGATGGCAGTCGATGGTACTGCCGAAACGTCTGGTTTTGCAAAAAAACATTGTACCACGGCCAAACACTTCGGGAAGGAATTTTAACAACAAACTACTTCTTTGTTGCCGATAACATAGTACACATATAAAAAATTATCCCCTCCACCAACAACTATTATTTTAATTCACAGAAAATTACTCCCTCCCCTTCAACTACCCTTTTCATTTATATGATATATAATCTACGTTTCTACGGTGGATTATTATGACCTTCTTTTCAGGATACTTTATTTATCAAAATTAAGTACTGTTGTAAAAAACAAAAAACATTGAAGGTAAACTACTATAACATCTTCTCTTGTGTTATAACTTAGGGAACCCGCAATAATTGGATCTGCCAATTATACAGGCTGCCTTAGTTGTGACGAGCTGAAAATAATCACAACAAATAAAACAATTCTTATAGCAGGATATTAGGAAGGGGAGACTGTTGATTTATGCACTCAGTTTACTCGGTACTCAGATGACATCTCTTTATTACATTTGGTGATTAAGATCTCTATTGAAAGTTCTCAAACAATATAGTTTACTATATGATTATATATAGATATTACTCCTTTACAAATGGCCCTCAAAATATGATGTACATCTATTTTATTTATTCCACGGATCCGGGATTGAATATATTAAATGAATAATGGTCACCTTGCCATATACAATATTGAAAATTTAACCATTTGAAGAATGGTTTTTATTAAGCTTTTAAAACAACAAAACTTTTAGTTTAAAGTTTTACTCTTTTGCTATAACCAGTGTTATTAGATTTCAGACTACATGTTACATATAATGTCTGTCTTTTAAAGTCTTTAATGTTATAACATTTACAACAGAAGTTTTTAAAGTCTTTAATATGATACGTTAAATTGTCTTTTGTGGATTATAATTTTTGTAACTCTTAACCATGGAAGACAAGCCTCCATGTCACCTGTGTGTTTCCTGAAGTTGCTGCAGAATAGGTTCTTCGGTCCTCCGGTGTTTCCTGAAGGTCTGTCGTTACCTTACCATCCTGTGACGGTGAAGTTCCTGAAGTATGTCAAATCATTCCGGGGGCGGTACACTCATCTCAGGCGACTGTAGTAATTCTTAGTAATTCTTGTAGTTAGAATAAATAAATAGAAAGTTTGTTTCACTGTTATACACTTCACATGATTATAGATTAGTTGAATATCACCTTCTTGTTTGTAGTACTGTACAAATTACATAGTTTGTTATTTGATAATAGAGAGAGATGTCATCACCGCACAAATTTACTTATTTAAATAGTCATTGAATAAAGCCTTTCACATTTTTATATATACGTAGCGAAACAACGCTTTACGCTGCTTACGGCGTGAGCGCTCCATTGCAAGTGGTAGAAATAGTTAAGGGGGAGAGTAGTAATCTCTAGACAATTACTAGGCAACATAAAAGTAGTTCCGTGTTTCTAATTTAATTAAAGGACTAAAGTTAGATTAAATAATTAACTAGAGATATTCTTAGTTACAGAGGTTATCAAAGTACGTAACAGGGGTCTTATTTAATTATTTAAATAATAACAAATTTACAATAATACTTAGTTTATTTAGGGGTCAGAAAACAAGTTAATTCTGGTCAGTTCCTGTTTATGCAGGATTAAATAATAAGCTTTACCCTTTCTGTACAATTCCATTCCCTTTTATTTTATTATTAGACTTTATATTAAATATTATTATTATTTAATGATTGCAATAAGATTTAATTTAAAAATGTGAGATTTTATTAAGAATTTAAAATTTCTCTGCTTATACATTATCAACTTAATTAATTAACGTATTTTTTTATTAATGAAATCGTCACACTACCCCTTTGCCTTAACCGATTTTTACCAAAATCAATATGCATTGAGTTCTTTACAACTCGGGCACATATGCAAAACATTGTTTGATTCTACTTGAATGTGCGGCAGTTATCGCTCGTCAAAACAAAAAAATTACCCTTGTTAAAACGGGAAGGAATTCTAACAACAAACTACTTCTTTGTTGCCGATAACGTAGTACACATGTAAAAAATTATCCACTCCCCTTCAACTATTATTTTTATTTATAGAATTCCCCTTCAGCTGCCCCTTTATTTATAGATATTTCATCTACCTTTTTACAGTGGATTGTTATGACCTTCTTTTCTGGATACTTTATTTATCAAAATTAAGTAATTTACTCTTATTAAAATATAAAACTTTGCAGGTAAACTACCCCTTTTCCTTAACCGATCTTCACCAAAATCATTAAGCCTTGAGTCCTCTACAATTCAGGGATGTATGCAAAACATTATTTGATTCTGTTTGAATTTGCGGCTGTTATCGTTTGCCATAGAAACAATTCTACACACACACACACACACACACACACAGACACTTTTCGAAAAATGACTTTTCTTCGTGTTTTGAGGGTAGTACAATCAGAACCAGCCCTAATCTCGAACACAATTTTTTTCGCCATCACCATTCTTCCATTTCCTTATGGAACATGGATCTAAAAATGATAATCCACTGTCCATATATTTAGATAAATTTTCAGCTAAACAAGCTGTTTAGATATTCAGCTATTTAGATAATTCAGCGTACCAAACAAACCCACCATGTGTTGGTTAGGACGTCGATTTTGCAAAACAGGATTTATTTATCGAGCGCAAGATCTCCGCCTATCCAAGTGTTTTGACCGGATGTAAAACCTATTCTCGTTCTAAAAAAAGTATCTTTTAAAACTTTATATTTAAAGTAGAAAATGTCACACGAGTGTTCATGAAACTACAGAATTTTCAATGTTGTATCCCTAACAGATTAAGTAATGTATCACCTCAAAGTCGAGGTGACGTGTCAAAGTTGAAATGTCAATGTTTACGTTTCAAGCAGGATTGCCAATCACTTATAAAATCAATGCTAGTTTACCTCATTTGCCATGAGGATAATAATTTGCTGAAGTTTAATATAGGATAGAAGTTAAATATATTATAATATATTAGTTTTAACAATTCAAAAACGTTAATAAATATATTAATAAACAACATTGTACAGAACAAGTCCACAGTACAGTAAGCTAGTATAAAGAGGTCACCACCACAGTGGGTTCGTCATTAAGAGGGGTATGAGCAGGATCGCCACAGTAACACAGACGACGCCGATGCCGACTACGACGCTGATACCAATTTGTGGTTACAATATGCAAGCCAGTACGGTCTGTACTTGGTTTTATTAGTATACATTACACCAGTTGGCAAACGCTACCTAGATATAATGTATTACGGCTCCGTAAATAATTCATATCGCCGCCACAGAACAGTACATGTGAGGTCGCGGTTTCTGTTTTTGCGTGACATATTTTACGTTCCTCTGAAAGGCATTCGACCCTCCCGCTTTCTGTGTTTCTTCATTATTTTACTGTTAATTCTATACTTTCTAGCCATCTTGCTTCTTCTATTTCTAAACTTTGCATATCTTACTTTGAAGAAAATCATGTTTTACAACACGTACAATGACTGTTTTGAATCATCATCATCTTCACAACACCGCATAGCCAAGGTGCTGTCTGTTTCGTCTTCAAACATCCTCCAGCAATCTCTTCTTGGGTCTACCCACGCACCTGGGTCCAATAGTTTTGTATTTACAGACTTGTTTGGCCAGTCTGGAATCAGAAATTTTTTTGCTAAGTGTTCTTTTCACCGTTGTTTGTAATATTTTAATTTCTTATTCAATTTAAAAACTTGTAACTCTTTTCTTATGACCTCATTATTTATGTGGTTAAGCTTAGAACATCTTTTAACTCCTCTAAAGAACGCCATTTGTGAGGCTTGTATTCTCTTGTTTCCTGGTTGTTGTCCATAATTCGCATCCATAAGACAGTACAGTGACTGTCATAAGTTTGTAGTAATGTAGTAGTAGTAGTAGTAGTAGTACGTAATCGTATGTTGTCATAATCGCCGCTTATGTAGGAGAGACGATAGCAATTGATTAAGTGTTACTGTCCATTAACTAAAATAAAATTGCCAAAGGCAAAGTGTTGTAAAATTTAAATAGGCATATTTCTGTAAATAGAATTTTTGAAGAAATTATTTTTTGTAAATTCTTCGTCTTATTCGTTAAAACCACAGCCCAACGTGAGCCGTGGCTTCCAACACCAATCCTCTCCAAAAACTCCTGTCCATTTCCATCTCGGTGTAAACTCTTTCTCATCCACTCGTCTGAGATCTTTTGTCACACCATCCAACCATCCAACCATCTTATCACATCATCCAACCATGTTATTTGTAACGATTTCCCTTGAAAACCACAATCACTGAACGAATCCTGAGAATTTGTGTCTCTATGCTCTGAGCTAAGCTGGAACCGTGTCATTAGTATATATATATATATATATATATATATATATATATATATATATAAGAATCTATACAACACAACACCACTGTTAATATAATTGAACTTATATACTACAGTTATAACTATCACTACAATTATACTACTTTATATTTTATGTTGTAGGCATGAGTATGAGATCAAATAAATCTCAAAACGTCGCATAAAGACTGCATTTATATTTGTTTGTTTTCTTATTTGTTTGGTAAAAATTATTCTTTGGTTTATATTACTGCTCTTACTGTACACTTTATCTGAACCCAACGAATTCTAAAGGTTTAGAATTCACGTAGTATGATCATTATGAGAGCGTGTGTGAGCGCGCGCGTGTGTCGTACAGTTTGTGGGAAGCTGTAACATAGATTCAGTGATGCGTGAGACAGTCGGACTGTAGCCGGTAGCGCCAATGATGGCCGTTTTACTAATTATTAGTAATACCAAACGCAACCGCCAGACATCAGCTCAACCAAAATTAATTTACGGCATGGTTAGACTAATACTGATAGATTTCGAACAGACTGGATCGTTTGTATGTTTATACAGTACAAGACAGCATAAATTTTTGTAAAATCCATTACGTCCATGACGTAAAAAATATCACCACTGTAATTAGCATGTTATGTGACAAGTTTCTTCTTCTTCTTCTTCTTCTTCTTCTTCTTCTTCTTCTTCTTCTTCTTCTTCTTCTTCTTCTTCTTCTTTCTTCTTCTTCTTCTTCTTCTTCTTCTTCTTCTTCTGCTCCTCCTCCTCCTCCTCCTCCTCCTCCTCCTCCTCCTCCTTCTCCTTCTCCTTCTCCTCCTCCTTCTTCTTCTTCTTCTTCTTCTTCTTCTTCTTCTTCTTCTTCTTCTTCTCCTTCTTCTCCTTCACCGCTGCATGGTTTGGGCTATAGCTCGATCCGACTTCACATAGTCTCTGACCATTTTTTCCAGGGTCTTCCACGTTCTCTCGTCCCCACTGGCCTATATTCAAACGTTTGTTTAGGAATACGCGAGTCTACCATGAACCAGAGAAAAAGTATTTTTACGACACAAATCTGTTTAACAAAGGTGACATTATTGTTGGTACGATGTCGGTATCACGTTATAGTACTGGGCCACGTCGTCGCCGATAGATTGTCTACATCGATATCTCGTAACCCGCACCATGTTGCTCCAGTGTTATGTTTACTTAAGGTCAAGTGGCAAAACCAATTAATTGCTCAGCTGCTCAGCTGCCAGTATACGTGCCGTGTCGCGGTAAAGTGATTAATCAGAACATTCCTCAGATAATTGAATCCTGTTCTGTGCTTCTACTCTTGACCTGTTTCTCTGACTCTTTTTGTCGATATCGTATTTCTTTCATTTCATTCTTTAATAGAAACGTTCTGCACAACTTTACAACTCAACTTTATAAAGCCTTCTATTTGCTATATTATAAAATAGAATACTTATGTAATATTGCTAATAAACGTTAATTTCACAGTGGCCGTCAATCCATGAATTTTAACGATGAAGGGTTTGCGAGGCTCGGTTCAAAAACTATAACATAAATTTTGAATTATTTGTGTCGACGTTTCGACAATATGTATTGTCATCATAAGGACCTGTGTACGAATAAACGAGAAAATATAAAACACAACAGATAAATTAGTTGAGTATAAATGTTTGTGTATATTGTAATAGACGAGATCCGTCTATTTTGTTTATCGTTTGATTATTATTATTGAATAGTAGTCTCAGGGTTATTTTACTGGATATGGGTCTTGCTCTCGGCTAATCGTTATTATTCAATATCAAATTTTATTATTATTTTGCCGTTTAGTGACTTATTCCCCTCAATTCAACCTATTGTTGAATCCAGGATTGAATAAGTCGGTACTTACTCTTTGTTCGTCGGATTAGTTGTCTGTTTAAACAGTTTAATTTTAGGTATTATATTCACTGTTAGGATGCTTCCACTTGACGTTCCGTTGACTCTTGGTTGATCAGCAGTTGAGAACAGATCAGTTGTTTCTTCCTATACACTAACATACACAAACATAGGCATGGTACTCACAATAACTCATGTATAGTATTATTGTATAAGATTGTAAATATATTGATCTGAGCGGTTGTAAACAACACATGGAATCATTCAATTTGAATAATTCGCATTCTCAGCATGGTACCAACCGCCTCGTTTTTCTCCTCTAAGCTGTATTTTTACTGACACAATAAAAGTCAACTCTTTCACTGGTAAACAAAATAATAATGGTAATTTATTCAAATAACACACAGTGAAATTCAATACAATAAGGCGTTTTGCTCTTCTTTTTAGTAAACAATTAATATTTTTAAAAGTGAACATCGACTCTAAAACAAATGATGAGCTCGAGTTGGCATAACTGCCTCTGGTTATTAATACAATGTGTTTTGACCAACATGTAGGTTATGTCGTATTGTTCGACTTGAAAATTTAATAATGATTATAATAATAAAAGTAGTAGGTTCTTTTAGACTGCAAAATACACTTATTTGAAATAATAGCTACGGTTAGAACAAACATATAAAATAAAAACTCATTGATTATTAATGAAAAAAGATAAGATATGAACTACTGTTCATCGTTGGACACATGCTTTATATATATATGGTTTAGTGCAACCTTATTTGGTTAAAAGTAGTGAATTATTTATTATTAATTAATAGTAATTGTGATAACCCAGTATCAGGTACTGCGATCATCTGTGAAATTGGATATTCCTATTTCAGGTAAAGGTAACTTATTTATTATAGTTATCGCACTCCGGCGAAAACTATTAATTGAATTTAGTAACAAAATATTTCATGCTCTCGTCTACTGATAGCATAAGAGCACATATACTCTTCATTGATATTACAATGTCTTTACTTATCCTAGATATTTACAGTATACAAATAGTTAAAACTGTCATTACTCAGACCGTTCAATTTCAACATTGTTCATTTGTATTTTATCAGCTCCCTTCTGTTAAGGATAGGGAACTTAATTGTTTCTATATTTCAATTTTAATCGCTTTTAGCGTTCAGTTATTTTGCTTATAAACTAATCATAACATTATGTTTGTGGTGATGAATACTTGCGTCTCTCGTCGTTCGAAGGGTTACACTTTTTTAATTTTAAACACTTTTTAATTAATTAAAATTTATTAATTAATTATTTGAACTTTATCACAACACTGCACACACTCATATGCGCATAAACTCCGAAAAGAATACACTTGTAAATATACTGCACTGATTCTTCAATGTAGGTTATCTATGTCTCAAGTTGAGGTTAGTATGGTTGACGCTGGGTAGCTGTCAAATGCACGTTTTTCTGATGCGTCGACGAGCGTGCAGTCCGCTTCGTTGTTGTTGAAAGACTGTCCGTGGTTCCTCGGATGGAATGATGAATTTCGGATTTTTTATAGGCTCTGATTGGTCAGTTTTTTCCGATTCGTTTATTTACGGTAGACTTCGTCAAAATAGACGCTATCATAAGCGTCAGTCTTTGGGAACATGATTAACAAATTCTGGTTCACACGCCCACGCGGAAGGGCTAAGCACAATACAATTATTTTTAAAAGTCTAATATCTTTCTTATAATTGTACTGAGGATGTTGTGCTTACTCTCATTGTTCGTGTTTTTGAAAGACGATTAATTTAGTCCCCTTATCATATATTTCTGATTAGGGTTAGCTGACTTAGCACTTAGCATTTATGCTTAGTGTCCATTAAACCATTAATTATTAATATTTCATGGTTTTTATTTTATTTTCTATAGTAATGTCTCGTTCTTAAGCTACTGTACAATTTTCCCTTAAAACTATGTCCTAATATTAACACTATGTCCGTTTTCATAGATTCACACTTAAACTTATTGTCATACATTTTTGTTTTTCTTATTACTCAGTAATAAGAGTATTTAATTAACTTTTAACATGTTGTAATTAAATATAGTTGGGTTAAGTCACTACTGGCAGTGTTCTTTTCCCTACATTATTGGTTTAATGCCTTAATTATCACTTATGAATTATGCTTGTTATGCCTATATGGCGTTACTTGTTAGTATGCTTAATATCATAGACATTTCAGTTGTATTGTTTTCTAATTGATAACTGAAATAGTCACTAGGACCTTATCGTTATTGTGATGCAGTTCACTCTGCATTTGATTCTGTTATTAGCTAGGTTTGGTTGCTGTAAACCTTACTTGCAGCTAACTGTCATAATGGTTTAGTTATAAATACATTTATATTGACTATTTAAATGGTTATTTTGGTTGCAATTGCTCATATGAATAGTATTCTGTCTGACATCAAGTCATTAATTGAGTTACTTTCTTTGTACAATGTGTTTATTACATAATTTTGGTTGCATAGTGTCACTTTGCCATTACAAGCATTTTGTCATACTTGTATTACATAAATATAGCTTTTATATCCTGTTATACTATTAGCTATCGTGTACAAAACATTCCTTATATGCTCTATTTACTTCCTAGCTCATTACATTTTGGTCTAACATTGTTTTGATTGATTTTTTATCAAGTTTTATTGGAAACTGGATGCCCAGATTAGGTTATGTCATAGGTTCAGTAAACAGTAACATGTTGTTTATGGCTGTGTATTTTTATCTTAATCTATTCGACTGGTTTTCGTTTCATGTTTGTACATTGGTTATTGGTTATCAATAGTTCACATTTAGTTTACTCCTGTATTATCTGACTTTCATTGTTAATTAGTGGGTTTGTATGTACATAATTCCCACTGTACAATTGGTCATTCACTATTTTGGTTGCATATTCCTCTGTTTATTCTATAATTACACATCATTTAGCTATCATAAACTCATCTTGTCCTCATTCAGGTTGCTTGTGACTCTTTATTTACAATATTTAGTCCTTATTTACAATAATGTGTTTCACATAAACAATAAATGTGTTCATTAAATGAGTTGTTGTCAGTGTTGACTTTACCATACAGCTTAGGGATTTATATCATGTAATTAGTTAACATTTCTTCCATCTTCCTAATACAATTATTCTTTCAAGGTTTATGTTAGTTTGTTATACTTCAATCTTCTTCCCTTATTCTCGTGTTTGGTCTGGTTATCTTCCTTCTTCTTTCTTCTTTCTTCACTGATCTCCTCCTCACTATTGTTCATTTCATACATGATGAGGTTTTCACTTGTCTTCTTCACACTGGTTCTTCCTTCTTCTTTCTTGAAGTAGTCCTTGTTGTATTCTTCTTCCTGACTCTTCTTTCTTCCATTGTTGTCTTGTGTCCTTCTCACTGATTTTTCTTTCTTCTTTTGTTGTCTTGTGTCCTTCTCACTGATCTATTGGATATAGTATGTTAGTCGTCTCGTCTTTATTCTTATTTCCTTCTTTCTTGGTGCATTTACTAGCGAATTCCTTTCAATGATGCTTCACTTATTCAAACTTAGGGTACTTTTCTTTAGTATACTTGGTGGTATTCTAGACCTTTTAATGTATTTTTTCTAGTGGTGGCCTTTAAATTAATTTTCAGTACTTAGGTAGATGTGGTGTCTTATGTACTGTTACAATATTAGTGTGTGAGCGTGAGCGTGTGTGTGCGTGTATATGTGTATGTGTATATGTGAAGGAGTTAAAACAGTTTGTTTTACATCATCAAAATAATTACATTATTACATATTGTTTTCCTTAAATACAACGAAAAATTTATAATATCCTAGAACATAATTTTTACAATATTTCAATTAAATTTTTTTCCGTATCAGCCGTCTAAGGACGACATGACAATATAAATTCTTTACTCTTCGTTCTTTTCATTTTTCAATATTCTTTCATCTTCCCACTATGTCTCTTCTTCCTGTCTTCAGTCCACTTTGAACCTGCGTTTTTATCTCTCCTACCATGGACTCCCTCCATTTTCAACACTTTTGCCCAAAAAACTTCCCTGTCAATTGCTTCTTCTGCGTGTATATTGTTTTTTTTTCTAAATCTTTTTGGACTTCTTTAATCGAACTTGATGTTGACTTCTTCCCCCACAGATATCTGAAGATTTGCTTTGTCAACCTATTGTCGTCATTCTATATAAATGTCCAAAAAATAATAGTCTTCTTTTTCTCATTGTTTCTGTTATATTTTCTATGCGTTGATATATTTCATCAGTACTTCTTAATTTACAACCTTCTGAAGTTGTTCGTGAGCCTAATATTTTCTTAATAATTCGTCTTCCCAATATTTCTAGTTGTCTAAATTATAATTCAATGCTACAGATTCACTTGCATATAGGCATTCTGACTTCACTACTGTACTGTAATGCCTTATTTTCGCATTTTTAGATATGCATTTTTTATTGTACATATCTTTAGTTATACCATATGCCCTTGAATGCCTTGGAGGAGTTTGAAATCTATGATGCATACGCAAACCTAAGCAGTCGCGATTTCTATTAAATGACCAACTGAACTTTGGATCCAACTTTGAGTCTGCTCGCTAAGACTACGATAAAGTAACAACCGTTCAGTAGCAGATTGAGCTTGAACGGGTACGCACCCAACAACGCATACAGTTTATATGCAAATGACATTTTATTAATTAACGATCTCGTAAGAGGGATACAGTTTTATTTTTTATTTTAGTATCTGAAGATGGAGTATAGTCTCCGAAACGCGTAATAGAAGAGATGTATAAGAAGTCACAAGGCGGATTATTGAAGGTAAATTAATTTATTAATTCGATTAGGTGACTTGGATACCAGATTAAACATAAATATTAAATCAGCTTATTCAGGTTGTTTTCGACCTAACGATAGTTTAAATATCTAAAGCGTTGGATGTACTACAATGTTTATAATAGTTGTTAGTAAACTAAAACACTATAAAGTTAGAATACTGTTAGATGTGAAACGGCAACTGCATTTTAGTGTTTTCACACCGTAAGATATTAAATTTTTAATCGCTGAATAATGTAAATATCGGTATGGAGAACCATACATGACTTCCATGTTCTACGATTTATATTTAAAATCACTTTCGAAATGAAATACTTCCATAGAAACTACTCCTTTCTTCAGCCTTAACCACAGTACTGTGGTCACTAACGTATACCACCTCACGTTAGCGCACTCGATTTTCACTGATGATGGCAGTCGATGGTACTGCCGAAACGTCTGGTTTTGCAAAAAAACATTGTACCACGGCCAAACACTTCGGGAAGGAATTTTAACAACAAACTACTTCTTTGTTGCCGATAACATAGTACACATATAAAAAATTATCCCCTCCACCAACAACTATCATTTTAATTTACAGAAAATTACTCCCTCCCCTTCAACTACCCTTTTCATTTATATGATATATCATCTACCTTTCTACAGTGGATTATTATGACCTTCTTTTCAGGATTCTTTATTTATCAAAATTAAGTACTGTTGTAAAAAACATAAAACGTTGAAGGTAAACTACCCCTTCGCCTTAACCGATTTTTACCAAAATCAATATGCATTGAGTTCTTTACAACTCGGGTACATATGCAAAACATTGTTTGATTCTACTTGAATGTGCGGCAGTTATCGCTCGTCAAAACAAAAAAATTACCCTTGTTAAAACGGGAAGGAATTCTAACAACAAACTACTTCTTTGTTGCCGATAACGTAGTACACATGTAAAAAATTATCCACTCCCCTTCAACTATTATTTTTATTTATAGAATTCCCCTTCAGCTGCCCCTTTATTTATAGATATTTCATCTACCTTTTTACAGTGGATTGTTATATCCTTCTTTTCTGGATACTTTATTTATCAAAATTAAGTAATTTACTCTTATTAAAATATAAAACTTTGCAGGTAAACTACCCCTTTTCCTTAACCGATCTTCACCAAAATCATTAAGGCTTGAGTCATCTACAATTCAGGAATGTATCCAAAACATTATTTGATTCTGTTTGAATTTGCGGCTGTTATCGTTTGCCATAGAAACAATTCTACACACACACACAGACACTTTTCGAAAAATGACTTTTCTTCGTATTTTGAGGGTAGTACAATCAGAACCAGCCCTAATCTCGAACACAATTATTTTCGCCATCACCATTCTTCCATTTCCTTATGGAACATGGATCTAAAAATGATAATCCATTGTCCATATATTTAGATAATTTTTCAGATAAACAAGCTATTTGGATATCCAGCTATTTAGATAATTCAGTGTACCAAACAAACCCACCATGTGTTGGTTAGGACGTCGATTTTGCAAAACAGGATTTATTTACCGAGCGCAAGATCTCCGCCTATCCAAGTGTTTTGACCGGATGTAAAACCTATCCTCTTTCTAAAAAAAAGTATCTTTTAAAACTTTATATTCAAAGTAGACAATGTTACACGAGTGTTCATGAAACTACAGAATTTTCAAAGTTGTATCCCTAACGGATTAAGTAATGTATCACCTCAAAGTCGAGGTGACGTGTCAAAGTTGAAAGGTCAATGTTTACGTTTCAACCAGGGTTGCCAATCACTTATAAAACCAATGCTAGTTTACCTCATTTGCCATGAGGATAATAATTAGTTGAAGTTTAATATAGGATAGAAGTTAAATATATTATAATATATTAGTTGTAACAATTCAAAAACATTAATAAACAACATTGTACAGAACAAGCCCACAGTGCAGTAAGCTAGTATAAAGAGGTCACCACCACAGTGGGTTCGTCATTAAGAGGGGTATGAGCAGGATCGCCACAGTAACACAGACGACGCCGATGCCGACTACGACGCTGATACCAATTTGTGGTTACAATATGCAAGCCAGTACGGTATGTACTTGGTTTTATTAGTATACATTACACCAGTTGGCAAACGCTACCTAGATATAATGTATTACGGCTCCGTAAATAATTCATATCGCCGCCACAGAATAGTACATGTGAGGTCGCGGTTTCTGTTTTTGCGTGACATATTTTACGTTCCTCTGAAAGGCATTCGACCCTCCCGCTTTCAGTGTTTCTCCATTATTTCACTGTTAATTCTATACTTTCTAGCCATCTTGCTTCTTCTATTTCTAAACTTTGCATATCTTACTTTGAAGAAAATCATGTTTTACAACACGTACAATGACTGTTTTGAATCATCATCATCTTCACAACACCGCATAGCCAAGGTGCTGTCTGTTTCGTCTTCAAACATCCTCCAGCAATCTCTTCTTGGGTCTACCCACGCACCTGGGTCCAATAGTTTTGTATTTACAGACTTGTTTGGCCAGTCTGGAATCAGAAATTTTTTTGCTAAGTGTTCTTTTCACCGTTGTTCGTAAAATTTTAATTTCTTATTCAATTTAAAAACTTGTAACTCTTTTCTTATGACCTCATTATTTATGCGGTTAAGCTTAGAACATCTTTTAACTCCTCTAAAGAACGCCATTTGTGAGGCTTGTATTCTCTTGTGTCCTGGTTGTTGTCCATAATTCGCATCCATAAGACAGCACAGTGACTGTCATAAGTTTGTAGTAATGTAGTAGTAGTAGTAGTAGTAGTAGTAGTAGTAGTAGTAGTACGTAATCGTATGTTGTCATAATCGCCGCTTATGTAGGAGAGACGATAGCAATTGATTAAGTGTTACTGTCCATTAACTAAAATAAAATTGCCAAAGGCAAAGTGTTGTAATATTTAAATAGGCATGTTTCTGTAAATACAATTTTTGAAGAAATTATTTTGTGTAAATTCTTCGTCTTATTCGTTACAACCACAGCCCCACGTGATCCGTGGCTTCCAACACCAATCCTCTCCAAAGTGTCCTGTCCATTTCCATCTCGGTGTAAACTCTTTCTCATCCACTCGTCTGAGATCTTTTGTCACATCATCCAACCATCTTATCCTAGGTCGGCCCCTCTTTTTGCTTTTATAGACTTGGGCCCTCAAGATTTTCTTTGGCATACGCTGATCATCCATCCGCCCACTCTAGGTAACCAAGCCATTGAATTTGTTGAGAATTTATAGGTCTTAGAATGTCCTCATGATTCAATAGCTTACCTATCTTCTATTTTTCGTATTGTTTAAATTAGCAGCCATCCTTACTATTTCTTTTATGAATTTGCTACCTGCTATAATTTTTATTGTTCGACTAAGCTTTTCGTCATCACTGACATCATCAGGTCTTCAACAACGTTTATCTACTGTACGTTGTAGGCTTTTATAATTTAGGCCCCTCCCCTTATGTCATCGCCCCTCCTATTGGTTCCAGCTGCTGCCGCTCTTCACGGGAACTTTGTCTACATTTTTCCGTTAGGCATTTTTCTAACGTCCGTCAAATTGTTTTAAGAATCTCCCGTTAATTTCTTCATTCTTGACTTATAATTTTTTTTTTGTAACCTTTTACATTTCGTCATTTTTAGTGTGTTATTCTTATTATTTTAATTTATTTTTGTTTATTGTTTAATATATAATAAAATATTTCTTCATTTGTAAAATCCACTTTTATATTCATTAATTTATTTTTATCTTCTTTTTTAACTTTAAGTATTTCTAGTTCTTCTATTAGTTTTCTTTTTTGCGGTTTGTTAAATACGTGCAGTAGCGCGGACAAAGTGCTTAATCGGAACATTCCTCAGGGAATTTAATCGTATTCTCTGCTCACACTTTTACATTGTTTCCCTGGCTCCTGTTATCAGCATTTTTGCTTTAGTTTCTTCCATATCCATAAGAAATGAAGATATCAGAGAAGAACTCGAAGTAAAGGAAATAAATAAAATTATTTCAATTTACAAAACACAATGGTCCGATGGCCCTACTCCAAGACTTCCCCGCCGACTGCATTAGAGAAATACACAAAATTAGTCACTCTTACCTTTTCTCTATTATGCTTCTCCACTAATCTCCAGCGTCAGAGACTCGAACCACGCAAGACCCAAACACTATACTAACCCAGCACTATACGAACTTTATCTAAACTGTAAACTCTATCATCGATCAACCTGCTCGAACACACACAATAATACTTCCAATCACCCACTTCCCGGCTCTTTAATCCACAATCACCTGTCCTCCGCCTACCTTGGCGCCACCCTGTCGCCAACCACCAGCCTTGGCGACCTGAGTTACACGTCTCTGTCTTACATATATGAATGTAAAACATATATGAACTGTTCCGCCCTGCAACAGAACAATAAATGAATAAATAAATCAGAAACACCCTTGAAGGGCGCATCTATCTACCTCTTCCTCTCATACCTGACTACCAACCACAGATGGATACAATAAACCGCACCTTCTCAACGGCCGGTCAGTATTGGAGTACGTCTCCCTACAATTCCCATACCATCTGGCTGAAGGGGGCTTGCTCCAGACCAGCCCGATTCCGGCCCAAATACGGACCGGACTCAAACAACCCCCTCCACCCAAAAAAAAGAAAAAGACGTGGGTCGGCGAGGATGAGATGAACGCCGGAACAGGTTTATATAACCTAATCCTTGAAGAGGAAAAGAATAAGAAGTATAGTTTTAAGCTCGATCAGCAAAATTTGTTTCTATAGTCCTTTTTTGAACTTTTCTTTTTTAATTTCATAAAAGAAGGTCACGTGAGGAGAAATGTGGCGATACAGCGGTTGCTGTGTTCTTACCATGGTTTTGTTTTGTATATGATTCTTGAAGAAAAATGATGTGTGTGTGTCAATGTATTACGTATTATGTATTATGTTTTATTATTATGTATTACATCTATGTATTATCCGTGGACAAATTCCATAAAGTTGACTCCGTAAATCTGAAAAATCTTTAAGTCTTGCTTAATCCTGACCACAGCATCTGTTGAGAATATTTATTGATCTTAATCTTATACCTTCAGCGTTTTGGAGGTCTTTAAAGTTTTCTATCGTCTGTGACTACCGTTTGGGACGTTTCCGTGCATACCAGATTTGGCATAGCCTTTTGTAGCAATTCAATTATTATTATTAGCGGGGGTCCTACAGTCTATGCCGCATCTCGCATTTCGATCGCCATTTCTCCCTATCTTTCCAGTCATCGTCTTTAATATCTCGATCTCTCATGGTTTTCCTAATTCCTGTTCTCCATTGTGTTGTAAGTCTTCCTCTTCTTCTCCTGTTTTGTGGTATGTAAGTCAATGCCTTCTTGGGCATCGCTTCTCCTCCATCCTCATTACGTGACCATATCATAACAACTGTCTGGATTCTATTCTTTCTGCTGTTCTAAATATGCGCCCTGTTTTTCTTCTTATATCTTCGTTTCTAACATGTTCTATTCTAGAAATATTACACGCTCTTCTTAAGAAGTCCATATCCACAGTTTCTATTATCTTTTTTTCTTTATCTGAAAGTTGGCAGCATTCGCAGCCATAAGTTAAAATGGGCTCCACAATTGTTGTGTAGATGGTCATTTTAGTTTGAAGTTTCATTTTGTTCGACCAAAGTAACGAGTTTAGCAAACCAATAGCCTTTTTGTCCCTGTTGTATCCTATTTTTGATGTCATTCTTTGTTGTTCCATCTTCTAGAATAACAATACAAATACATTTTCCAAATTAGAACAATTTTTACATTCTTCACACTAAACGTTAATGGAACCTCTTTAAGAGTGCTCTGTGCAATACTAAATGTAACCAAGTAAGAAAGCAAAGCTCAAATAAGTTATTGTTTGATCCTAATTATGCATACAGCACACTTAGTATCTTCGTAAATATGTTCTGTAAGTAAAATAAAGTTGAAATGTGATGAAGATTATAGCTCAGTATCGCAATCGTTCAGTACCGCTGTCGATAGTACTGGGACACGTCGTCGCTATAGATTGTCGACACCGATATACCGTAGCCAGCACGATGTAGCTCCAGTGTTATGTTTACTTAAGGTCAAGTGGCAGAACCGATTAATTACGCAGCTGCTCACCTGCCAGTATACTTGCCGTGTCGCGGACAAAGTGATTAATCAGCGAATTCCACGGAGAACTGAATCGTGTCCTGTGCTTCCATTCTTGACCTGTTTCTCTGACTCTTTTTGTCGTTATGATGATTCTTGCATTTCCTTCTTTAATAGAAACTTTCTGCACAACTTTACAACTCGTATTTTCGAAGCCTTTTATTTTCTACTTTAGAATTTAATTTAAAAATTTCTCTGCCTCACCCTGTATAATTAATAATCCTTAGTTTCGTAGTGACCGTCAATTCGTGAATTTTAAAATAAAGGGTTTACGAGGATCGTTCAAAGAGGTATAACGCAAATTTTAAATTATTTGTGTCGACCGCAATCGATCAGTACCGTGAAACGTCCCCCTGAATTTAATTTTTTTTTTTATCAGGGGTTGTTACTTGTGGTCTAGACGGAAGAAAAAGTTGTGGTGAGCCCATTGTGACAGGACGTGCAATAAAACACTTGCATAACGATAACAGCGTTTTATTAGTGTTCATATTACATATCATGATAACATTTTTAATCCAGTGTACACAATTGAATTGTCAACGTTCATTTCATAGACATGTGCCTATCAAGTAGTATCAATCACAATTGGCAATATTATTAACAAACAACAATTATTCAACACATTTAAGTACACTGTTGGAACATAAGCCGTCCTTTCTATATTTATTTCTACATTTATTCAAATGACATTTTCTAAATCACAGTCTAACTAAAGTTGCTAAATAACAATTCTATAGGTACCTTATTAATTCAATTTATGCTCACACAATAATACCTCATCACTGACAAGAAACATGTAGAATGTCGGTTTATATCTGATAAATGAAATTAAAAAAATTTAGCATTAAAAGAAAAATATACATATATTTATACACTGACACTACCATAATATTCTTATATGCACCAGTTGCTCAGAAAAAATTGTCCCATAAAGTTCTGATACTTCGAAACTTATTCTTACCCAAGTTTTATATAGATCATGGTAATGTGCTAGTTCTCATAAGAAGATTTAGAAAAGCTAGCCCATAATAATTTACCATTACTTTATGCATAACGTTGTTACTGACATTTTACATTCACCAGAAACGGTATAATAAAAACTGACCAACTAACAGTTTAAAATTTTTCTTTGCCAATTACACACAGCAAAGACAATTAGTGTTTCATATAATACAGTATGGCAATGGACATATATTAACAGGAAGATTCTTTAATACAGTTAATCACACAATTCACAACATGTCTCCAGGTCATGCTATAACAGAACCTTAATAATTGAATATCTCCATTTACTGTTTATGAAGGTGTCTTTCGTTTTATACGTTAAATCCAAAGAAATGCTGAGTGTGTGTGGTTTAATATAAGGAATACTCCCACCTGTACTTGGAAGATTACATGTTATCCGGAATTAGAGATGATGCTGACTATGTTGAGGCAACTGGTGAGTTTGAGCTCCGAATTAATTTTCTGGGCAGTTGTTCAGGCTGGTGTAGTTGGGATTCCTCCGGGTCTGACGGCGTTGGGGAGGTTATCGCGATGCTCTGCCGATGAAAACTGATGGCCTGTCTCCATCCTCGCAACCCTTTCTCCTCCTGACTATGCGGGAACCCTGGAAAAAATTTTATTTGTAGATAGCCGTCAAGAAAATACCTTAGCATAATTCTTTCTCGCCCCCGTAAACCCAGATCACAGACACACTGTCCCAATTCTGCACCAACAACTAAGTGTTAATAGTAATCCTCACAATTTCAAATTATTAAATTTCACATTTCAAATTACATTTTAATTTAAATATTTGTTACATCAAATTATTACTTTACATGTGAATATAATTTCCAAAGACATCTTATTTTTCTAATTTTTAAGCAAGCAAAGGCAAGTCGGCCACGTGCTCTCAGCTACCCCAGACGTAACATTTGAGTCGTACACACACACATATATACATATAAACGTAATACCCACACAAGCCCTTAATAAATGAACATTAATTCAATACGTTTGGCTCACCTGAAGCACTTAAAAAAAATTACGAACTCATTTCGTAAAGATAGACCACAATGTAGTATGCCGCCAGACCAAGCGTCCCGTCAGAGAGCAAAAATTAAAATGAGAATGACTTGTACAAAACAACTGACGTGTGGCCGCGGACTAGATTACGTCGCTCCAAGCTATCGCGATATAACGGTCAAGGCCGTGGTATATTGTCGTGTTCTTGCCTAGCCAGCGCGTAACCTTTGTTACAGATATTCGATCGGCAATTTCGGCGCGAAATATGGCCGATAAAATTTACTATTTAAATTTGCAACGGCACAACCGCTGTCGACAGTACTGGGCCACGTCGTCGCTATAGATTGTTGCCATCGATATATCGTAACCCGCACGATGTTGCTCCAGTGTTATATTTACTTAAGGTCAAGTGGCAAACCAATTAATTACTCAGCTGCTCAGCTGCCAGTATACGTGCCGTGTCGCAGACAAAGTGAATAATCAGAACATTCCATGGAGAATCGAATCCTGTTCTCTGCTCACATTTTTACATTGTTTCCCTGGCTCTTTTATCGGTATTTATGCTTTAGTTTTCTTCCTTCCGTAGGAACTATTCTGCACAGAATAAACCTTCTGTAGTTTATTTCTGAAACTGTGTGTTTAATAAGATGAGGTAATAATTTTATTTTGGTAAATAAGAACATTATATAATAATAATAATAATACTAATATTATCAATTACAACCGAAGGTTCAAAGTGGGCTACAGACAGTATGAAGAGACATAGTGAAAAGATGAAAGAATACTGGAGAAAAGGAAAAGAACAAGGAATAAATAATTGAAATTGGCATGTGGTCCTCAGATGGCCGATACAAAAAAATAATATTAATTATAATAGTAATAAAGCCCTGACCAGTCGCATCTAGGCGGTTGAAATGAGATTTCTCAGACACGTGCCAGGGTGTACTTACCATGATCATAGACGAAACACAGATATACGGCAAGAACTGAATATTATGAACATACTCGACAGGATCGCTCAGTATCGGCTGAATTGGTAGGAAGATCTTTGCCTAATGGATGACTGCCGCATCTCCAAACAACTATGGAAGTATAAGCCGAGGAGACGGAGAGGTGTGGGACGTCCGAGGAAGCGCTGGAGTGACCAGCTCTAATCTTTAAAAATATTTTAATTTGTAATTTTAAAAATATTATCATTTTTTGTATTAATCTGAATTTCTTCTGTACTTTTTTACGTTTAAAAGTTTCTACATTTTCCATAATATTATTTTTGGACCTTTGGAAATGTGTTTTAATAAACCGATATTTTTAATAAATATGTTTAATATAATAATAAAGATTTGTATTATATTTTACAATTAATTATATAACACATTTTATATACACATAGAAAACACCAGTTTTGAACAATTGATTAAACAATTTTTGAATTTATTAATTTACATCTGATGACGATAGTTGGATTAATATAAAAAAATATGTAATTTAGAAAATAAAATACCGTATACACTTTGTAAAATTTTTTTTTATTAATAATAATATAATGCAATGGAATTTGTATAGAATGGACGACAATAGGTTAACGAAGCAGATCTTCAGATATCTGTGGGGGAAGAAGTCAACATCAAGTTGAATTAAAAAAGTCCAAAAGGATTTAGAAAAAAATAATATACACGCAGAAGAAGCAATTGAAAGTGCAGTTTTTCGGGGGAAAAGTGTTAAAATTAGTAGGAGTCCAGGGTAGGAGACAGAAAAACGCAGGTTCAAAGTGGACTGAGAAGAGACACAAAAGGTGAAATAATATTGGATAAAAAGAAGTGAATAAAGAATAAACAATTGAATTTGGCATGTGGGCCTTAGATGGCCGATACTGTATATATATATATATATATTATATTTAATTTTTATAATGAATTTACCTCAAGGTATTTCTTTCCTTATTAGGAACATGTTTCGGGTACCATTGTGTACCCATCCTCAGCCTTCCATAAAAACACATTTCTGGAAGACACAAAATGCGGAAGGCTGAGGATGGGTACACAATGGTACCCGAAACATGTTCCTAATAAGGAAAGAAATATCTTGAGATAAATTCATTATAAAAATTAAATATAATATATATATATCAAGAAACGGACTGTAGCAAAAAGTGTTTGAATATATATATATATATATATTCAATCACTTTCTGCTACAGTCCGTTTCTTGATGTATATAATACATTTAATATTTATAAATATTAAATGTAATATATATATATATATATACACATATATATATATATTGTCACGACACAAATAGCCAACCCAGTACCAGGGATAAAAAATATATTTATAATCGTAAAAATACTTCTTATCAAATAAACTGATTGATTTAATTAAAATATAAGGAATATAACACGACAATACGACGACTTTAACCTAACCCAAGTGATTGACCCAACATCAAGAAACAAACAAGAAGGGAACTACAAATAAACAACGAGAATAAGAAAATAATAAACCCAAACCACAAGGAAACAAGTTTATGGGTTTAAATGACCCCAAAATGCCCAAAGAAACGGATGGAAAAATCTAATATATTAAACGAAAAAGGAAAATGAAGAAGGAGGGAGACAAGCAAAAGTGAAAACCAAGAATGGTTCACCAAAACAAGTAAAAAAGCACTCAACAAGAACATTGAAACCAAAACAATGGTTATCAGGAGGAAGGAGAGATAACGGTTACTACCCATTAAAAAGGCAACCTAAACCACCAATAAGAATTGTTATTAGTTAGTAAGTATTAGTTATTAAGTATTAATTGTCATTAGGATTAAGTCATGAAAGAGAAATAAGTATAGGGGTCACCCACTATAAAACAAATGATATAAACAGTGATACAGTGCAATAGTGTAGGTGTAAGAACCCCAAAGTGAAGTGTGACACTAGTGAAGTTATAATGAACAATAAATAATTTACAAGTGAAGGTAAGAGAAAGATTGGAAATTAACAGTGAATAAATAGCTGATGAATAAATAGTATTAAGAGTGAATTATAGTATAAGGTATAGTAAACACTAGAAGTGATGATGACTTTTTATTTAAAAAAGATGTTCAATAGAGCTAAGTTTAATTATAGTCAGTAGTAAGTAAAAAGGGAGGATTCCAGAATAGAATAAATTGAAGGTGTTACCATGGAGGGAATATAATAATTGTTTAGAGATTAAGAAGTCAAAAAACTAACAAAGATACCTAAAATTATAAAGAATTTTTATTAATTTCATAGCAAATGAGGTTGTTTATCACAACACAAATAATATGTGTTATGAACTAAAAAATTAGCAAATAAGGATAAATTAGAAGGGAGTGATAATGTTCTTTAATCAAAACAATAACTCTAAAAACTTATAAACAAAAATTGTGTTCATGTTAATGTTATGAAGAGGATATGGCTGAATGAAATGTGCAGTCCATAAGCCTAATATTATGTTTTAATGATTGAAATAGAGAAAGCAATATTGAACAATAAACAACACACCTACAGACTCAAAACACAACACAACTAATAAAAATAACAAAGTAAGGCCCAATAGGCTGAACCAAAATGTGATTTGAACGAAATAAGTAAATTATTATAATGGCTACCTAGGCCTAGAAAAAACATAACTGTCAGAACCAAACAACCAAAAATTATAACAAATTGAATCAGAATTTAGAAAATCTGAGATGAAGGAATCACCAAGAATAAATTGTAGATCATTTATAACACAAAATATTGTAATAGGCATTATTATATAAAAAGAAATGTAATTAACAAGCATTAACATAATTGTAAAAACTTAAAATCTGAAAATACCCAAGCTTGTGGGGTATCAAAATAATCTATGAACGAGAATAAATACTATAGTGACAATATTTATTAACCAGGAAGGAAGATGGAGGAATAACAGTAATCAGAATATATACGAAGATTTCGAATTTTTGGTAACAATACATCAACTCAAAATCAACCAATCCGAATAATACCGTTACTATGGAAACGGCGGTTGAAGACAAAAAATACCGTTGGAAATAAAGAGAAGCGAAGCGTCATCAAGCCAATACAGATGCAAAAGTTTGGAAGAGCGTTTTTTCAGTGTAAACCATGAAAATAATTATTCAAAGTTGCTGAAATCGATCACTAAAGAAGCAGATGACCGTTGCAGCAGATATGTCAAGACCCAAGACCAATTAAACTGAAATTATACTTGAAAAGAACGTCAAAAAACATGACGAAAAAGATGCCACATCTAGTGAAGCCCAAAATCTAAGAAAACTGAATTTATGCAGCCAAACCCTATCTTGAATAAACTCCGAAGACATCCTAGACCCGTTGAAGTGTTAAGTACTATCCAATTATTTATTTTCCAACAACCTTAATCACTTTAAATAATTTTGAAAGGTAAAATTACCACACTATAGAAACAGTATTTCTCTTTCATAGAATATTTGAACAAATTAAAACGTAATGAAACTTTGTTAACATTGAATAACCTAAGAATTAAACACGAACTTACAGAACACTTTTACGACACAACACAACAGATTGTAACAGCACACTTTATCTTTAATGTACACTTAGATTAAGGTAATTTGTATTTTTATTGTAACCATTGTAGTTCTTTAACTCATAGCCAAAAGAATCCACGGATTTTGAAACCAAAACATTGTAATAAGCCTAACGTAAACAGTGACGCTAGGTTAAATGGTTTCTAAATCAATTCGCCGCCCTGAAAACAAGATCTCATGTAACCAGTTGATAATTATTTTGTTGTAATTGTAAATGTTTTCAATTATCACCCATTAAAAAATATTTATTACAGGGAGTAACCAGCGTTATCATTTCATAGGGAGTGCTATATAATAATTACTTGTGTTTACGAATAAGTCATAGCAGTAAGCAGGTTGTCAGACACACAGCCAGAAGCGACGATTGTGACGGCCGTGCGAGCGGGAACTATTTGAATGCACCAACCCGCAACGCTGATAACTTGTTCAAACACAATTTTTAGTTGTTTTGTAAAACGACTTGGCGCCACCCGGGATTATCACACCCCCTAAGAATAACAGGTAAGGTTACTGCCGTAATATACAGGTGATCAGATCTACGCTACGAACATCGCTAGCCATCAAAATTACTGTAACGACCCGGTGCGAGGCGAACGCACTAATCATCCAAACACATTATTTTTTATGTACACATTTTGCAGGTACGCTGCGAATAGCTCGTTACAATATATATACATATCCATTATACAATTTATTTACTGTAACATAGGCCAGGGAACCCAAATGATGTAGTGTTCCTAACTGTATTAGAGACAAACAACAAGCCAACAAGGCCATTTAAATATCGCCTTGAATAACTTTTCCGATACAGTTAAGTATTGATTTCCCATAACACAGTATACAGCCGGCAGGCTGAGACTCATTTATTTTCCTCTTCGATTTAAGTTTTGCATTTGTCTCTCAACCATAATGATAACTCCTGCACCTGTGAGACCCTTGGCAGAATGTATACAACGTTTGTCTCTCTCAGTCTTGACTTCTGCTTACCTTGTTCTGTTGAATATCGCTCCTACTAATCGTTTCTACCTTTCCTTGGTTCACGGCACACTGTATTTTGTAGTGAGTTGCCTCGGTACACTGACGTACGAGTTAACAACAATTAACCCTTCCCCCATTCCTGTCACCAGGTATGACTGGATATGGAGTCCTTATGCTGTGTCTACAGAATTCACCATAAGTTTCACAATTTATTCTTACCTTCTGACAATTGTTTCAGACTATTAGGCTGTTCTCAAAGTGCTGCTAAGAACAACTGAATACAGAGAATGTGGGGTGGTGAACACGTGTTAAGGGAGTGTATATGGACATGTGTGTGGGGTGGAGGAGCTAGTATAGGGAAGGTGAAGTGGCTGTAAAAACTAAGTATAATAGGAATGCAAAATCTAAAAACTAACTGAAGTAAATAACAGCTTTTAATAAAGTAGATACAAAGAATGTGTAGGATGGTGAACACGTGTTAAGGGAGTGTATATGGACATGTGTGTGGGGTGGAGGAGCTAGTATAGGGAAGGTGAAGTGACTGTAAAACTAAGTATAATAGGAAAGCAAAATCTAAAAACTAACTGAACTAAATAACAGCTTTTAATAAAGTAGATACAAAGAATGTTTGTTTGTTAAATTTTTGTTACTTTTAATTACTTTCCTAATTTATAAAATTTTTAATAAATATATTTTTTTCCTTTTTGTATGTTGTACAGTAGTATTATGTTTTTGTGTCTATAAAGTGGTTGTGTTTTAAGCAATAATCTGTAAATACCTGTATTTACTGTATTATTTAAAATCACTTTTTTTATGTCAGAGTTTAAGAATAAATTGTGAAACTTATCGTGTATCTGTGTGGTTTTAAAAAGCTTTGTATTAAAATGTTTCACCAAGTGCCCAACGAGTCTTCAATCAATATAATTAAAAAGTGTTTGGCAATTTTGTTGTGCTTTCGATGTAATAAATGAAAGTTTCCCACACAATTGATATTGAAGTGTACGGACTGCATTAAATGAGCAAAACATGATTCCCAACACAGAATTACTTACGGTGATAACAATGTCACTGAATACATAATAGCCTATTGTTGCGTATTGTGTTTGTAGTATCTACGATGCCAACAATGAGGAGAATACAGTGACGACACTCATTAGGTATCACACATTGTGATACTGTAGGATACATTGTACAGAGCACAATGATACAACAGAATTAATACTGTTACGACGGTCTCATGGATCGTCGTATGGTACAGTGGAAATAAAATACTGACACCAACGAAGTCACTAATTACCAGCTTAAATTATACACAAATAACAATTTGATTCCAACAATGGAAAAAAGAAAATAGAAAAGAATAAAGAAAATATAGAATTATTAACATTTCCTGGTCTAAGCCCGACTACATGTCGAGCAGTATACTTTTGCCTAGTGGACACAGCCCGGGTATACCTTGAGCCGTGATTCGTTTGCTTTTCTATCACATTACAGATACGTCTCGTCTTTAGTCGTCACAAAATGCTTTCGTACGTTTATATACAATGCACTTTGGTTTGAATTTTCATAAATATAATCGATATTTAAACAGTTAATACAAACTGTTTTTAGCGTGGTTTCTAACCTCTTTCTTGTCCGTTTATCGTTACCGTGTGTTCATTGTTGTTTTTCTAAATAAATTAAGCGAAGTATTATACGAAATTAATGTATAGACTTTATGTATTCCATAATGTTTTCAAACGTATCGCAGAATTGCCAAGTATCTGAGGAACCTTAGCGTCCCAATTCTTTTATTTTATAGAAAAATTACATTTTGAAAGAAATAGTATTATTGTAATTGTAACTTTGAGTCTATTATAATGCGATATTTTAATAATGTTTTGTTTGAAAATAAAATTTAATATGTAATTTGTACATACATATAAGAAGTGTTAAGAAATAAAAAGCCACGAATGTTAGCAAAATTGGCCAGACTGGAAAGACTATCAGGTAGCTATACACTCAGACTGAAAAGTGTTAACAATCAAGAGAGAAAGAGCACAGATAATGGGTGGGCTTTAATGAGGTATTCCTTGCGGAGAAACGTAAAATAGGCTACGTATAGAAAAGGAAACGCGAGCTTACAGGGAGTCTGGTAGCGGGGCCGTAATACATTATCGATGTAGGTAGCGTTTGCCAACTAGTGTACTGTATACTATTAAAGGACAAGTACAAACCCTACTGGCTTGCATATTGTAACCACAAATTGGTATCAGCGTCGTCGTAGTCGTCGACGGCGTCGTCTTTGCGGCAGAGACGACTCATACCCCTCTCAACGGCGAGCCCACTGTGTTGTGGGCTGTTTGTACTAGCTTAGTGCACTGTGGTCCTGTGCACTGTACAATGTTAGTAATAATTTATGAATATACACTTATATATTAATGTGTTAGCGGTGTTGTTCTATTTTATTATAAAATATTTTTACAAAAAAAAAACTTTAAAGAATGATTATGTTTATGGAAAACGAGGAAGGCGAGAGCTGATTTATATGATAAGTGGTTAGAAACTTTAAAAGTTGTGAGAAAATTAAATTAAACTTAATTTTCTAAATGTTCTAAATTAAATTAAATTTTAGAACAGGTGAGTCATTTAAATCATATTGGAAAGTGATATTGGCTATCATTGGAATTATGATATTGATATTGAGTTAGGTAAGTTCCGTACGATCAGTGGGACAATGAACCGTGCATTTAGAAACAAGGTACATCGAGATACAAAATCAAAGTTCTGCAAAGTTATGGCAGTCCCCGTACTGTCCTATGGGTATGGATTACGGAGAAGAAGCAACAATCAAGAGAGTAAAATACACGCCACGAATATGGCGTTGTTAAGAGGAATTAAAAGGTTTAGAAAATTTCACCGTATACAGAATGAGATCATAATAGTAGAGTTACAAGTTGTTAACAAGTTTAAATAGAAAATTAAAATATTACTGTGAAAAGAACACTTAGAAAGAATGTCGGATTCAAGACTGACCAAACAACTCTGGAAATACAAACATATAGGACACAGTGTGTGGGTAGACCCAGGACGAGATGGCTGGAGGACCTTTGAAGGCGATGCAGGCAGCAGCTTGTCTATGCCGTTTTGTGAAGATGGTGACGACGATGGTTAAAAACAGTTATTGTACGTGTTGTAAGCATGATTTGATAAAACTAAGTTGTGATGACGATGATTATTCAAAACAGTCATTGTACGTGTTGCAAGCATGATTTGATAAAACTAAGTTGTGATGACGATGATCATTCAAAACAGTCATTGTACGTGTTGTAAGCATGGTTTGATAAAACTAAGTTGTGATGATGATGATTATTCAAAACAGTCATTGTACGTGTTGTAAGCATGATTTGATAAAACTAAGTTGTGATGATGATGATCATTCAAAACAGTCATTGTACGTGTTGTAAGCACGATTTGATAAAACTAAGTTGTGATGACGATGATCATTCAAAACAGTCATTGTACGTGTTGTAAGCATGATTTGATAAAACTAAGTTGTGATGACGATGATCATTCAAAACAGTCATTGTACGTGTTGCAAGCATGATTTGATAAAACTAAGTTGTGATGATGATGATTATTTAAAACAGTCATTGTACGTGTTGCAAGCATGACTTGATAAAACTAAGTTGTGATGACGATGATGATGATGATTCAAAACAGTCATTGTACGTGATGCAAGCATCATTTGATAAAACTAAGTTGTGATGATGATGATTATTCAAAACACTCATTGTACGTGTTGCAAGCATGATTTGATAAAACTAAGTTGTGATGATGATGATGATTCAAAACAGTCATTGTACGTGTTGCAAGAATGATTTGATAAAACTAAGTGGTGATGATGATGATTATTCAAAACAGTCATTGTACGTGTTGTAAGCATGATTTGATAAAACTAAGTTGTGATGATGATGATCATTCAAAACAGTCATTGTACGTGTTGTAAGCATGATTTGATAAAACTAAGTTGTGATGATGATGATTATTCAAAACAGTCATTGTACGTGTTGCAAGCATGATTTGATAAAACTAAGTTGTGATGATGATGATGATTCAAAACAGTCATTGTACGTGTTGCAAGCATGATTTGATAAAACTAAGTTGTGATGATGATGATTATTCAAAACAGTCATTGTACGTGTTGCAAGCATGATTTGATAAAACTAAGTTGTGATGATGATGATTATTTAAAACAGTCATTGTACGTGTTGCAAGCATGACTTGATAAAACTAAGTTGTGATGACGATGATGATGATGATTCAAAACAGTCATTGTACGTGTTGCAAGCATGATTTGATAAAACTAAGTTGTGATGATGATGATCATTCAAAACAGTCATTGTACGTGTTGCAAGCATGATTTTGGTAAAACTAAGTTGTGATGATGATGATTATTCAAAACAGTCATTGTACGTGTTGCAAGCATGACTTGATAAAACTAAGTTATGATGACGATGATGATGATGATTCAAAACAGTCATTGTACGTGTTGCAAGCATGATTTGATAAAACTAAGTTGTGATGATGATGATCATTCAAAACAGTCATTGTACGTGTTGCAAGCATGATTTGGTAAAACTAAGTTGTGATGATGATTATTCAAAACAGTCATTGTACGTGTTGCAAGCATGATTTGATAAAACTAAGTTGTGATGATGATGATCATTCAAAACAGTCATTGTACGTGTTGCAAGCATGATTTGATAAAACTAAGTTGTGATGATGATGATTATTCAAAACAGTCATTGTACGTGTTGCAAGCATGATTTGATAAAACTAAGTTGTGATGATGATGATGATTCAAAACAGTCATTGTACGTGTTGCAAGCATGATTTGAGAAAACTAAGTTGTGATGATGATGATTATTCAAAACAGTCATTGTACGTGTTGCAAGCATGATTTGATAAAACTAAGTTGTGATGATGATGATTATTTAAAACAGTCATTGTACGTGTTGCAAGCATGACTTGATAAAACTAAGTTGTGATGATGATGATTATTTAAAACAGTCATTGTACGTGTTGCAGGCATGACTTGATAAAACTAAGTTATGATGACGATGATGATGATGATTCAAAACAGTCATTGTACGTGTTGCAAGCATGATTTGGTAAAACTAAGTTGTGATGATGATGATTATTCAAAACAGTCATTGTACGTGTTGCAAGCATGATTTGATGAAACTAAGTTGTGATGACGATGATGATGATGATTCAAAACAGTCATTGTACGTGTTGCAAGCATGATTTGATAAAACTAAGTTGTGATGATGATGATTATTCAAAACATTCATTGTACGTGTTGCAAGCATGATTTGATAAAACTAAGTGGTGATGATGATGATTATTCAAAACAGTCATTGTACGTGTTGCAAGCATGATTTGATAAAACTAAGTTGTGATGATGATGATTATTCAAAACAGTCATTGTACGTGTTGCAAGCATGATTTGATAAAACTAAGTTGTGATGATGATGATTATTCAAAACAGTCATTGTACGTGTTGCAAGGATGATTTGATAAAACTAAGTTGTGATGATGACGATTATTCAAAACAGTCATTGTACGTGTTGCAAGCATGATTTGATAAAACTAAGTTGTGATGATGATGATTATTCAAAACAGTCATTGTACGTGTTGCAAGCATGATTTGATAAAACTAAGTTGTGATGATGATGATTATTCAAAACAGTCATTTTACGTGTTGCAAGCATGATTTGATAAAACTAAGTTTGGATGATGATGATTATTCAAAACAGTCATTGTACGTGTTGCAAGCATGATTTGATAAAACTAAGTTGTGATGATGATGATTATTCAAAACAGTCATTGTACGTGTTGCAAGCATGATTTGATAAAACTAAGTTGTGATGATGTTGATTATTCAAAACAGTCATTGTACGTGTTGCAAGCATGATTTGATAAAACTAAGTTGTGATGATGATGATTATTCAAAACAGTCATTGTACGTGTTGCAAGCATGATTTGATAAAACTAAGTTGTGATGATGATGATTATTCAAAACAGTCATTGTACGTGTTGCAAGCATGATTTGATAAAACTAAGTTGTGATGATGATGATTATTCAAAACAGTCATTGTACGTGTTGCAAGCATGATTTGATAAAACTAAGTTGTGATGATGATGATGATTCAAAACAGTCATTGTACGTGTTGCAAGCATGATTTGATAAAACTGAGTTATACAAAGTTTAGAAACAGAAAAAGCACGACGGCTAGAAAATATAGAATTAACAATAGAAAAAGGGAGAAAGGATAGAAGGGAGAGGGTCTAATGAGTAAGCCTTCAAATAAACGTAAAATGGGTCTCGCAAAAAAAGAAACCGCGAGCTCACATGTAGGACAGTGACGGCGATATAAATTATTTACGTAGCCGTAAGTAATACATTATCTAGGTAGCGTTTGCCAACTGGTGTAATGTATACTAATAAAGGACAGGTACAAACCGTACTGGCTTGCATATTGTAACCACAAATTGGTATCAGCGTCGTCGTCGGCGTCAGTCTTTGAGGCAGAGAGGCGGCGTCTGTGTTACTGTGGCGATCCTGCTCATGCCCCTCTCAATGGCGAGCGCACTGTGTCTTAGTCTGTTTGTACTAGCTTAGCGCACTGCGGTCCTGTTCTGTACAGTGTTAGTAATAATTTATTAATGTGTCGCAACACATATTTACTTAACTCATTAGTTGCAACACAAAAATAAAAACATATAAAGCCACTAATGAGACCAGTTATTTCTTATGCAGGCGAGACACGGATATTGACAATAAAGGAACAAGTGAGACTGAAAAGGTTTGAAAGAAATATCATAAGACGTGTTTATGGCCTAGTTAAATTAAATGCCGAATGAAGAATAAGGAATAACCAAGAGGCTGATGAGCTATTGGATCATGAGGACATTGTAAGATTCATAAAGGCTCAATGAATACAGTGGCTAGAGCGGGCGGATGGATGAAGACGTTTGATGTCCAAAGAAAAGACGGACAGTGTTAACGAAACAAATAGGACGTTTTTCTGAATGAAACCAAACTTGATAAGTCTGGAAAGAACGGACACTAACCAATTAATGCACCAGCGTACAATATCAGAAGGGTGAAAAGATATAGCGTGAGGGTGAAGGTAGTATAACGGTAGAACAACGTTTTGTAGGAACAGAAACAAGACAAGTGGTAAAACTGGGTTACAGATGGATGGCAAAAGGCGGATTATTACAAAGGCCATTGAGAATGAAAGTTTACGAAATGAACAACATCAGAAGGGAACCGTAATAGAGTGTGTGTGTGTGTGTGTGTGTGTGTGTGTGTGTGTGTGTGTGTGTGTGTGTGTGTGTGTGTGTGTGTGTGTGTGTGTGTGTGTGTGTGTGTGTGTGTGTGTGTGTGTGTGTGTGTGTGTGTGTGTGTGTGTGTGTGTGACAGTGGGATACATAAGCATGTATGCCTCTTCCTCTCTGTGTGACAACTAAAGCTATAATAATGACTGAAGTAGCGTCACAAGAGGGGGGGAGACGCGTCATAACAAAAAGCCACTACAGTCGGTACTTTGTGTAAACCGTTGTATCTCTTAGGTTGATATTAATTCTCTGTGTTTCTCTATGCGACACTGATATTTGATTTGGTTTAGTTCGTTGTGCTTTTCCACTACATTTAACATTGTAGTAATTTTGTTTATTAATGTCTTCAAAATAATTAGTAACAGTTATTTGCTTATAGGTCTGGTCGTGGAGGTGATACAAACTATTAAATATTTAGGCGTGTCTTATACGGTTGGTGGGGGGGGGGGGATAAGAACACAACAAGATGTGTTAGATCGTGTTCGGTTAACATAGCAACAATAAATAAACAAACAGGATCAACACTGTTGCACACCACTATAGAAAAATTATTCCGATTAACGTTTTCAAACTTCACAGCTCATCAACAGGTCGAAAATAGCCTGTTTAACCATATGTGTTCAAGTTTTCTGGGATTTTGTTCGAACTTGCTTGCCATTCAAAAAGAATTTTAAAAATGCCCAAGGTTAACAGGAAAACCAAAGAAGAGGACATGTGCCATCTGGACTGACCGAAGGAGGGAGAGACATCTATCATATTACCATAGTGGCTCATACGCAAAAAAAACGATCTTGAGGCTTGAGCGTTTTAGTGTTTAGACTAATAACTTTTAACTATATCGTAACTTTAAGTCAATCCGCTTCCCGGGCGGGTGTTTTAATGCCGTTATACAGGGTGGGGTAATGAGAACACAACAATTTGTGTAAGCTCGTGTTTGGTTACTATGGGAACAGTAAATAAACAGATTGTTCTATAATCTTAATTAAACTATGCCATTTCAGTAAACATGGCTCAATGGCAAGCTGTACATTGTGTGTTTGTTGTAGGAACGTTTTTTTAAAAAATATTTATCCCTATATAACAACACGAAGACTGTTTAGAAATCATTTCAACGTTGGGAGACACGAAAGACTTCCAGATCTTTCTACCGTACTGAACTGGGTAATAACATTTAGAACAATGCCCTCGACACGGAAAGAATTGTAGGAAGTGTAAAAACAGAGCTCATTCCAGAAACTGTGGAATGGGTAAAAACTGTTGTCACGCGTAGTCCAATAGGGTCTGCTAGGAAGCATACCATGGCACTGCAGATTTCCGGTAGGTCTACAACAAACGCACGATGTCGAACTTGCCATCGAGCCATGTTTACTGAAATGGCATAGTTCAATTAAGGTTATAGAACAATTTGTTTATTTACTGTTGCCATAGTAACCAAACACGAGCTAACACAAATTGTTGTGTTCTCATTGCCCCACCCTGTATAACGGCATTGAAACTCTCGCCCGGGAAGCGGATTGACTTAAAGTTATAGTTGAAAGTTATTAGTCTAAACAGTAAAACGTTCAAGATCGTCGCAACCTGGCTAAGCCAAGTAAAGGCCAACGGATGTTTGATCTTTACCTTCCTATAAGCTTAACATCAGTGTTCTACAAGTTATTGGAAGGAAGTTGTACCCCACAGGAAAAATGTGGAGTTATAGCCAGAAAAATGTATAACATATCACCAAATTAAATTCTGTATAGGACATCTTCATAGGATCCATGAAAACAAATGTTCTCAACAAATCTGAGACAAGTATTGTTGTTAAAACTCATCCAGGGCTGTTTGGCCGTGGTCCATTGTTCTCAACTAAAACAGTCGTTTCGACAATGCCATCGACTTCCATCGTCAGTGTAAATTCGAGCTTGGCTAGCGTAGGGTGGTAGACGTTAGTGACCATAGTAACGGCATTAAAACATTCGCCCTGGTCAAAACGTACCGTGGTCACTAACGTCTACCACCCTACGCTAGCGAAACTCGAATTTACACTGATGATGGAAGTCGATGGCACTGCCGAAACGTCTGCTTTAGTCGAAAACAATGGACCACGGCCAAACAGGCCGGAAATGAATTTTAAAAACATTGACTCCGGCGTGTCAGCCTACGAAGTATTGTACGTACGTCGTTTATGGAGAGAGAGAGAGAGAGAGAGAGAGAGAGAGAGAGAGAGAGAGAATACGAGAATAATACTGAGCATGGAAAAAGGTGAGTTAGGAAGTGCAGCGTTACGGTGACAGTGAGTAGTTTGTTTACGGTCTGACTCCGTACTTCCGTTTCCTCTGAAAGTACACACAGGTCTGAGGGTCGTTACCCTTCATGCATTGTATTTTACTCGACTTCATTCTGCTTGATAAATCTCGTCATCCCTTGGCCTCTTTACGCATGCTTGTAGCTATAGAACTGTGGTTTGTGTGTTCTGTCTCTCGGCTTCTGGGTCTGCACGAAATAATTCTGCGTCAAAGCCGACTGTATATAAAGACTGTTAATCAGTAAAATACATCTGGTTAGTTTTCAGCTGCTTCTTATAACAATTCTACTTAAAAATTAAAACTTAACCTTGTTTTACATACAGTTATGATTACTTTATTACTATTGCGGCTGTATAATGTTTACACATTTTCATAATGGGCATTTTGAGCGTTCAGAACCTTTGAAAGTTTTATTATTAATATTATTTTTTTCTTCATCGGCCAAGTTTTAATCTCAACTTGAATACTGAGTATAAGGAGAATCTTATTAGAATAAGCGTACACACATATAGTACACAAGAGACTAACAATAAACCCAAAAGAAAACAACACCTACATGTGATTGTTTGCTGTAGTAATGTAAGGAAAAAATTATTCCTCAGGCTTTCACGGCCGGTGTCAGATGAATTGTTCATGATATCCGGGCTGTTTGGCCGTGGTCCATGGTTTATAACAAAACCAAATTGTTTTTATAACAAAAACAAAAAACAATAACAAAATTGTTTTTGTTATAAAAACAATTTGGTTTTGTTATAAACCATGGACCACGGCCAAACAGCCCGGATATCATGAACAATTAATGTAAGGAAATCTTTGATGTAACGTTTTGTATTCTTATAAACGGGGTGTGAGTACGGGAATCTAATATACATCTCTCAACAATGCACGGCATCTCACTACAGAACAACACTACATGTGATTGTTTGCTGTAGTAATGTAAGGAAGTCTTTGTTGTAACGTTTTGTATTCTTATAAACGGGGAGTGAGTACGGGAATCTAGTACACATTTCTCAACAATGCACTGCGTCTCACTACAGAAACAAGACTACATCAATTACTAACGAATTATTGATGTTTTCTACTCCCCTTCCATCACACCAAACCTGCTTTCAGACCGTTTACTCGGTACACTTGCTGTGATTTGTTGAATTTTTCAACATAGTGTGTACGTTCACTGGAGAGACTCTGATTTGTTTTCAACTTTACAGAGTAGTTATTTACATAATTTAACATGGTTTGTAAAATATAACTTTTCTCATGAAGTTTTGAAAGATGATTTTTGTTTCTTATAACGATAACATTGTTTTTATGACTAGAAAAGATAAAGATAAATAAAAGTTAATATTAGCTTTTGGTAGTGAGTCATGGAGCCATGACAGGAAATGACAAACCCTACTTCAAATTTTGATTAAAATTAACTCACAGGCTGTTTGACCGTGGTCAAAAGTTTCTCACAAAACCAGACGTTTCGGCAGAACCACTGACTGTCATCACGCTAACGTGGGATGGGATGTAGTACTAGTAAGGTTTCAGCCTTAACTACAGTACTGTGGTCTTAACGAACTACGTACACCCGTCGTTAGCGTTGACTCCTTTTCACTGAAGGTGGCAGTCAGCGGCGCTGCCGAAACGTCTGGTTATGTGAGAAACTTTTGACCACGGTCAAACAGCCGGGAGTTAATTTTAATCAAAATGACAACTGCCGTGTAAGCATTCGTACCATTTTTCTACTTGAAATATTTGAACGAAAGGTGTTACGAAAGATTTATATATCAATAAGAAATGTTGATGACACGTGGAGGATTTGGATGACTCATGAATTCGTTATAGGATGAGCTGACGTGGTGAGATATATTGAATCACCATGCATCGCATGGATTAGGTTTGTTGCGCGGATGGATGAGAGAATAATTGTAAAATAAAAGGTTTAGGGGAAACTTTTGTTGAAAACAACAAAGGGTAGAACTAGGAAGAGATGGAAGGGATGATGCAGAGACAGTTCTAAAAAATTGGAATACGAAACTTGAGAGAGTGACCGAGCAAGGGCAGAGTGGAGGAGCATTGTTGAGAAGGCAAAAACCTACAAGGAGTTGTGACTGCGAATTGAAGAAGAAAAAGAAGAACATAAGGAAAAGGATGGTACCAGAATACATTTGAAAATATTTTCAATTAATTCCACTTAATTAAAGTAAATAATACAGTACCGATAGACGAGGTCACATAAGAAATGAGGAGATAAGAAGTGATTTAGATATTTTTGCAGTTAATGAAAGCATTAAATAATACAAAAAAAAAATGGATTCAAAACATAGATAGAATGGAACAAAGTAGAATACCGAAGATAGCAAAAGATTACAACCCTAGAGTCAGAAGAAAAGGTGGACTGTGGAATAGGAACAGGTTGCTAAAGCCTAAAACCGTTAAGAAGATGATGATAATACTGAACCGTGCAAAAGGAAAAGGAAACTTAAATACACAGACCGCTGATAACAAATCCGCAGCCAGGAAAGCTTAACATTTTGTAGCAAGGGGTAATAAATTGGATAAATAGTAATAGTGAGTTGGGCAAAATGGGATAATAGTAATTGAAAGCAAATTTGGCACAACAACGCGTAGGAAGAATTTTTATTTAGGACGTCCTTGATTAAGACTTTTTATGAAGACAATATATGGGATTATCTGAAGAAAGAGTAGATTGAATTCAATACTAGAAGAGTGTATACTGATGAGATTAAACGATTAGTAATCCAACGAGGTGTAATATGAAAATTCCACCAGGAGAGATAATTGTAGAACTATAAATATACAACAAAAAGCCTGATATCAACAAATATCCGTAGCTATTTGCTGCGCACTAAAATTCTCTTTTTGCGTAAAGAAAAAAGGAATAAAAAGTTTAATAAGAAGGGAAACAAAACTCATGGTTCTACAGTCTTACGCGTAGCAAGGCCAAGGACAAATTGCTGCAATGAGATAGAGGCACACAGCTGATGTGGTGAAGAAGCTGCACAAGTTCAGCTACATGTGTGGGGCCGTGAGAGAACTCTAAAGTCAACGAGTAAAGAAACACGATTAAAGTTCTGCAAGGTGATGGCCATCCCCACATATCTCCACAGGTCTGAGAATTAGACTTAACGAAGGCCCAAGCCACCTGTATTCAAAATGCATGTTGGTTCTTGGTATCCAAGTCACGTAGGAATATAGATTATAGATAAATAAATCACCTTGTATCCGTCGTGTGACTTCGTTACGTCGATTAAAATGACGCGTTTCGGAACATCTGCTCCATCATCAGATTAAATCACTCTATTGAGGTCGTTAACAGTTAAAATCACATGTTACACATAATTGTCAACCAATGTAACTCACTCGCTTTCTAACTGGTGCGCACCACCGCGAAGCCGATCGGACACTGAATTATTATCTGAGTGATTACGCCTAGGCAGGTTCAATGCTGTATCGTATAGCGGGTTGGATTTAAAAATTTAAGTGGTCATTCAATATGAAGTCTCGGCTGTTTATGTTATTATATGATTTGTATATTTCGAACTCTTCTATTGCGTCCATGTAACGGCCTTTGTTGCACACATGTAGGGGTATCAAATTAGATTTGAAATCGGTATAATTATGATTGTGTAAGATTAAGTGGCGGGCAAAGTTGGATTTTATATTATTTAACAAAGTGAGATTATTTAGGTGACTTTTGGTGTGTGCTCTTTAAATCGTTTGAGGAAACCTCTCCCCGTTTGACCAATGTAAAAACTGTTGCAGTCGTTACATGATAATTTATATATGCCAGATTTCTTTTCTAAAGGTATGGGTTTTCCTATGACGTAGTATTTTTAATAGACTATTGTTTGTTTTGAAGGTAGCGGTAATATTCAATTTATTAAATGTGGAGGTTAGAATCTTTGGCATTATATTTGTGTATGTGGTAGAAATAAATGTTATTTTTGTATCCTTATCTACTGGGGGCTCGGAATTTCGAATTTTATGTTTCTTGATGAGATTATCAGTTAACGTGTTTTTGTAACCATTAGCTAAAGCTATATGGTTAATGGTATTCAACTCCTCACGGTAATCATCATCACTGAGAGGCACTGCCAACAATCTACTGACAAAGTAATTATAAGCTGCCAACTTTTGCGAAAAGGGATGACAAGAGTCAGCATGTATTCTCACATCAGTGGTGGTCGGTTTTCTATAAATATTAAATTTCAATTTCTTGAATCAAACAATTGCTGGAATGAGATAAAGGCACACAGCTGATGTGGTGAAGCAGCTATTCAAAGCTATCATCTGTATTCAAACGCCCATAATAAGATTCTCAGACACGTGGTAGAACATACTGTTTTATGATTACGATTAAAGACTTAAAACGAATGCTTCTCTGATAAACAACTGGAGAAAAATTTGGTTACTAGAACAGAAGAATAAAACCTACCTACTTTAAGAAAATCTTAAACCAGAAAATCAAAAACGATGATTTTGTAATCAAAACGTTGACTTATTAAATGTTTTTGTAAAAGAAGTTTGTAAAAGAAGCCATACATGGTGGCCCTAGGAAGAACTGATTCTCAAATCAAACAGCGCCGCCAAAATTTCAGGAGAATAACATGACAAACATTCAGAAAAATCATCCAGCTATATACGGATGACATAGTTCTTATTCAAGAAAATAAAGATGATTCACAAAGAGCTATATTTCAATTACAAGAAGTGGCAAGAGTGTACTCACTTACAATTTCAGTAAGAAATACCAAAACCATGGCCCTTAAAGGTAAATACCCAATGAGGACTAAGAGAGTTATAAACAACCGCACTTTAGAACAAGTGAACCGTTTCAAATATCCGGCTGTGCAGTAAGCTATGAATCTGAATATGATATAAGAAAGAAGATAAATAAATTTAGGAATATTTGTGATACGATTCATAGAAACCTTAGAAATAAAACAATACATAGCACACGGTTTAAATTTTATAAGATAATTCAAATACCTTCATTGATTTATGGGAGTGAGGGGTGGGTCATGACAACAAAGGAAAGCGGCAACATTCAGAGTGCTGAAATGCAGTTTCTTCGAAATACTTAAAATCATACATTGCAAGATTGAATAAGAAATGAGCATACCAGAGTACAACTCGTAGTAAAGGACATAAATGAAATTATTTCAATTTACAGAAGATAATGGTGGGATCATCTGCAAAGGCTGACAGAGAATCGATTACCGAAAGCGGCATTGAACTATAAAGCCATTGGTAGAAGAGACGTGGGTCGTCCGAGGATAAGATGGGTGACGGAACAGGTTTATATAACCTAATCCTTCAAGAGAATAAGAAGAAGACATACAGAAACAAACGAGTGTTAATGTTTGTTAGGGGAGGGAAAATGTGCATTACAATAATGTTAATTGAGGGTAAAAGTTTACGAAATGAACAACATCAGAGGGTACCGTAATACACGTCTGTTTAGTGCAGTCCGTAAGCAGGTGTGCCTCTCTGTGACAACTAAAGCTGTAATAATAACTGTAGTAGTGACACAAGGGAATGGGGGTGAAACGCCCCCTGTCACAACAAAAGCCTACACGTTACCCTGTGTAAACTGATGTTTCAACTTGTATCAAGTTTCTGAGTTATTCTACACGGTATCAGGTTTTGCTTTAATTTCTGTACGGTTTGCCACTACAATTAGCTTTATTGTTTTGTAGTCGTATCATGAGTAAATATTGTTTGCTTATATGTTAACGATGAAAAATATAGCTTACAGGATGTAGACACGTGTCAATATAGGCACACAATCTTCAGTTTAAACAGTTTTGTCATTATCATCATCATCTTCACGATACGGCATAGGCAAGGTTTGACGCCACAATAATTACTCTCCCAAACTCTTCTCTTATTGACGAGATGGTACTTATTGCCTTATATTTTTCGGCCTTCCTTCTTATAGTAGAGGAAAAGGAAAGGTTATATAAGGCTGTCAATAAGGTTGTATTTTTTTGCCTTCCTTCTTATAGTAGAGGAAAAAGAAAGGCTCTATAAGGCCATCAATACTCAAGTATCTTACATTTTATAACAAAGACGTTGTCGTTATGCTTATAAGCTGTAATTGATAACAACAATAAAAATGTGTATTTTTTTGTTTCGGAAAATTAGAGGCCCATCTCCGGGTAACATAGACTAGTTCTTTAATGGTCTAATAATATCAGAGCCAAATTAGGCGAGTTTTTAATTTATCGTCATCATCCTCACATAGGCTGGTTGTTCCGCCTTAAAAATCCTCAGCCATCCGTTCCGGATCTTCCCACACGACTGTGTCCCACAGGTTTCTATTTCCAGACTTGTTTGGCCAGTCTCGAATCTGACATTATTTTTAAGTGTTTTTTCGGGTCTTTTGCGTTATACGACCACAAAGCATTGGCATTGGCATTTTGTTCATCTTTCATTAAACTGAGTATAGTTCTCAGAAACTCTACCGATGTTGTAATTTCATCTAGAAAAACAAGACTCATCGATTTCTATAGTCATGTTAGGCCCTCCAATTTTAATAGGATTCTTCAACAGAGAGTCCGCGCATACTTCACGCAAATAGTTTTTCCAGTCGGTCATAGTGTGCGTACTCATGTTGAGCTCGCGTGCACAAAACTGTGATGTGGTGTATTCCTTAGTCCACGAAAAAATAAACAATACAACGGTGTCACAAGACAGCCTGCTGCCCTCTAGCCACGTACCGTTACGTAAACCGACAATCGTCCTACACTGTGTTTTACCACATCTCCAGCTACAAATTTTTTCAGACAGCTGAAGAGTCATTTCATGACCATTCGCACAGTATCGTCTTTTGTGTAAAACACCTTTTTGTCCTTCAAAAACTTCACTCCCTTCTCATTAGTACTTATTTCCCGCACTAAATGAAATAAAGACATGTGGCTGAACGCACCGACAAGACAGGAATGACCTACGACTACAGACGGTGGAGCGATAAGATAACTTATAATTATTCTTGTTCAGTGTACGACAGTCTGTAAATGAGAGAATATCATTTTAACTAATCAGTAAACAGAGGTAGCAAATTCTGAGAACTATACTCAGTTTAATGAAAGATGAACAAAATGCCAATGCCAATGCTTTGTGGTCGTATAACGCAAAAGACCCGTTTTTTCCACCGTTGTTTGTAACCTTTTGATTTTTAATTCAAATTAAACACTTGTGAGCGCTGTTAATCCAATCTATTATAATACGTTACACAAATATTCAAAGAATGATTACGTGCATGACAAATAAGGGAAACCTGTATTGATTGCAAAATGTCATTATCATCGTCATCATCTTCACCACACGCCATAGGCAAACTTGTAACTCTTCTCTTGTGGCCTCATTCCTTGTACAGTCAAAAACACGTTTTAACTTCTCTTAAGAACGCCATTTCCGAGGCCTGTATTTTATTGTGTTGTTTCTTGGTAGTTGTCCATAAATCACACCGATAAGAAAGAACTGGAAATGCTATAATTTTGAAAAACTTTAATTTTGTATATCCTCGTACTTTGTTTCTAAAAATATGGTTAATTTTTCCAAAGATGGTCTATAACTTACCTAACTTAGCAATTGTTTTAATAATTATCGTGTTGATTCATCCTCTTCGTTCACTTTATAAATTTATTAATATATATATATAAACTTTCACGCATGAACTTACTATTCGTTATCACTTCCCCAAACGTTTCAAGGTGATGTGCCTCTTCTTCAGTGGGAGTAAATACTGAATGTCGTTTTACAGAATAACCGTTATGGACTATAGGTGTGTGTGGTGGGGGTTGATGGTGGGATGGGATTGGCGCTGAGTTTCAAATTGTGTGTTTGGTTCAGTGTATCGAATAGTGTATGTGATCTATAATGTAATAGTTCATTTAATATGTTGTTTGGTTGTAGTGTGTGATATCTGTATGTTTCAAATTGTTCAGCTGTGTTTATTTGCCACACATTTACAAAACGAAAACCACAGTTACACAAACATAGAACACAACATGGAAAAATTACACTACTTACCTAAAAGTAGAAAACTAAACACAGCTGAACAATTTGAAATATACAGATATCACACACTACAACCAAACAACATATTGAATGAAAAATTACATTATAAATCACATACACTATTCGATACACTGATCCAAACACACAATTTGAACCTCAGCGCCAATCCCATCCCACCATCAACCTCCACCACACACACCTATAGTCCATAACGGTTATTCTGTAAAACGACATTCAGTATTTACTCCCACTGAAGAAGAGGCACATCACCTTGAAACGTTTGTGGAAGTGATAACGAATAGTAAGTTCATACGTGAAAGTTTATATATATTAATAAATTGTTTTAAAGTATGAATTTATTTTATACCTTCAAAGAAACTGCTAGCCAGTCGTAAATCTCATTTTCTCAAACTATTTACTTAAGTTCATGATATTAGCAATGAGCTACTTGAGATGACTCATTGACAAATCCCTTATTTCCGACAACGAACAGCGCAAAATTATTATGTTAGTCGATTTAGTGTTTGAGGTCAGCGTTTGTCGGTACTGTAGTAAATATAGGGCTAATTTGTATCCAAGAACAGACGAGAAACAAAGGCTGCTGTGCACAAGGGATGAGAAGTTTAGGGTTTGTGTGCGCGTGTTTTGGCCAGTCCGTCCGCCCATTGGTCAATTTACCGGTCCGTTACTCACATTCTGTAGTGTCAACAGTGACTGTGACTTTAACTTGTGCCTGCCTAGCTCAGCCGTCACTGGGACACGGAATCCAGTAGAAAATCTCGCCTTGTATGGTACACCCATTCCACCTTATATTATGCACTGTAGTAATATATGTCATGTGCCACATGACAGCTTCCTATTACGTAGAAAGCAAAAGGCACTAACTAGTAATGTATTTAAAAAAATGCAAACAATTTATTTAAACATATTTTATTGCATAAATATATAAACATGTTTACATATATATGAGCAGGTTGTGTGTGTGTGTGTGTGTGTGTGTGTGTGTGTGTGTGTGTGTGTGTGTGTGTGTGTGTGTGTGTGTGTGTGTGTGTGTGTGTGTGTGTGTGTGTGTGTGTGTGTGTGTGTGTGTGTGTGTGTGTGTGTGTGTGTGTGTGTGTGTGTGTGTGTGTGTGTGTGTGTGTGTGTGTGTGTGTGTGTGTGTGTGTGTGTGTGTGAAAGAGAGAGCAGGTAATAAATATCCGTTTAGTTTTCACAGCAAAACAGTGAAACTGAATGAATGAAGCAAAAAATAAAATATTTACTTTGGATAAAGTTATTAGTTTAAAAGCCTAAAACGTTCAAGATAATAACTATCTGCCACGAAGACCCCAATGGATGTTTTATCTTACTTTTCTATAAACTTAACATCAGTGTTCTGTAAGTTACTGAAAGGAATTATAGTGCCCCATAGGAACAAAGTGGTTTTATAACAAGAAAAACATAAACCAAGTTATCAATTTAAATTCTGTGAAGGACACTGTACAACTGATACATGAAATAACAAGTGTTCTCAAAGAATCTAAAAAGCATTTTACATCACTTATATAGAGAAAGAGGAGCAAAAGGAAGACCGAGAGAAGAGGAAAAACAGGTAGATAGAGTGATAGATAGATTGAGAGAGAGAGAGAGAGAGAGAGAGAGAGAGAGAGAATACGGTAGAAATGCTGAGAATGGAAAAAGTGGAGTTAGGAAGTGCAGCGTTACGGTGACAGTGAGTCGTTTGTTTACGGACTGACTCCGTATTTCCGTTTCCTCTAAAGGTACACACACGTGTGAGGTTTGTTACCCTGCAAGCATTGTATTTTACTCGACTTTATTCTGCTTGATAAATCGCGTTGTCCTTTAGCCTGTTTACGCGTACTTGTAGCTGTAGGACTGTGTTTTGTGTGTTCTCTCTCGGTGTATGAGTCTGCATGAAATAATTTTGCGTTAAAGCCAACAGTATGTTAAGATTGTACATCAGAACAGAAACAAAAACTGCTGAATATGAGAACACTATTTATTCCTTAGACGGTTAAACGTTGAATGACAATAATGAAAGAAAACCAATACGTCAAAAAAAAAAGTCGATAAAAATATACGTCAAGTACAGTAACTAAACAGGAGGGCGATAACCTCGCAGATAGACAAAAGAAAAATAATACAAGGAAAGAGAAAGGGTAGAAGGAATAGAGAAGCAGAGACGATTTAATGAATACTTACTGCAGACAAATATAAAATGGGTCACCTAAAGTGACCATAAGCTGCTCACATGCACTGTGGCGACATGAATTGTTTAAGTCGCCGTAATACATTATCTGTAGGTAGCCTTTACCAACTAGTGTAATGAATACTAATAAAGGGCAAGATAACCACAAATTGGTATCAGCGTCGTAGTCGGCGGCGGCGTCTTTGCGGCAGAGCGGCGGCGTCTGTGTTACTGCGGCGATTCTGCTCATACCTCTCTCAATGCCGGCCCCACCGTGTGGTGACCTGTTTATACTAGCTTAGCGCACTGTGGTCCTGTTCTGTACAACGTTAGCGGAAATTAACAACAACTTTTGATAACGTGTATTGGAGTTAATCTACTCTATTACAATATATTTAAGAATAAATCGAAAATGAAATATTGTGTGATGACAAATGAGAAAGTTACAATTTATTACAAAATATACGTGAATAAAATAAAGTTATATAAACTTAAACACTGACTCTACTAAATTAGTATATATAGCAATGTGCAAGTAGGTCAAAACATACTGTCAGCAACTGGCAGTAGTAAGTGAGAAACTGGGTTTCTAGATACACAAGCATGGGTTGAAATTAATGGTTTGCTGACAATTCTATCTATTTGCGAAATGATATTGGCTGTGACAGGAATTCTGATATTGATGTTAAGTTGGGTAGTTTCCATATGAGCTGTGGGACAATCAACCGTACTTTTAAATACAACATACATCGACATACAAAATTAAAGTTTTACAAAGTTATGGCGATCCCTGAACTGTCATATGGGTGTGTACTGTAGACAACAACAAACAAACAAGACAGTAAAATACAGGCCTTAGGAGTGACGTTCTTAAGAGGCGTTAAAAGGTGTTTTAAACATGACTGTATAAAGAATGAGACCATAAGTTGCAAGTTTTTGAATGAAAAAATAAACCTTTATTAGAAACAACGGTTTAATGAACACTTAGAAAGAATGTCGGACTCCAGACTGGCGAAACAAATGTAAACATAAACATACAAACCTATAGGACACAGGTGTGTGTGTGAGTAAACCCAGGAAGATATGACCAAAGGATCTGTTGTGAAGATGATGATGAGTCTGCTTACAAAGAAATAAATAATTTACAAAATAATTATGACATATGACAAGGCACGAAATAATAATAAATAACCAGATAATAAATATCCATTTAGTTTCCACAGTGGAACGCAAAAAACAGAATAAGAAGCAAAAAAAAAATTCCTCAGTAGAGTTAAAGTCTGAGTGACAGTAATCAAAGGAAAACAAGACGTTAGGCAAAGAAAACAACAGTTTTCAGCATTAACTATCAAATCAGTTACATGAGATGAAAACGGAACAAGCTCGTACTAAGACAAACTGCTAGTCCACAAAAAAAAATATATATATCTCGAAAGAAGACGCATGAAGTTGCCGCCAAAAAACATGCGAATGGTAACTGGCATTATTATTGTCTATTGTATATAGCTCCGAAATATTAAAGATGACAACATTTTTAACAGGAGATTAAATGGAAGATAAACTATGGTTAAATCTATAAATTTGTTTTAGACTATGAAAATTCAAAGACCAAACGTGTACCATCAAATTTAAATGAAACAAATTGGCTTTAAGAAACGACGTAAACAATAATTTATGATTTTAAGTAGATCAATAAATAATAATAATCATGTGAAATAAGTACTCATTATTACCAGTCATAGGGAAGAACATGTGTCGTAATCGGGAAGGTATGAAATACTTAGTTCGCAGCAAAATATTACGTTTACGTTACCAATTGTTTGCTTTTATTTTACAGTACTTTTAATACAAAATTAAATAAATATCACTATTACTTTAACGACTCGGAACACTAGGTTTTAAAAAAAGGTGAAAACCGGTTAAGGCTGTAAGGTAAAACTTTTTGCTTTTACTTATAAAAAAAGGTGAAAACCGGTTAAGGCTGTAAGGTAAAACTTTTTGCTTTTACTTATAAAAAACCTAGTATTCCGAGTCGTTAAAGTAACAGTGATATTTAGTTAAGTAACGGACACGTCATGGACAACGAAATCCAAGAACAAAATTAAAGTTTTACAAATTTATGGAGGCGCTTTTACTGTACTATGGTTGTGAAGGATGGACGACAACCAAGAAATAAGAAATTGAAATACAGAACACGGAAATGGCGTTCTTAAGAAGAGTTAGTGTTCTAAACTTGACCGTATGAAGAATAAGGTCATAAGAAAAGAATTAAAAGTTTATAACTTAAATTGAAGATATATAGATTATAATCAAGTGTGGGAAGAAAACATAGGAAGAGTGTCAGGTTCAAAACTGGTGAAACAAGTCAGGAAATATAATGCTAGAAAACTGGTGTGTGGGTAGACTCAGGAAGACATGCAGGAGGGTCTTTGAAGGCGGGCGGAACAGGCAGTAGCTTGCCTACGCTTTGTTGTGAAGATGATGATGATTGATAACTATTTTCAAAGGAGTGCACTGTTAATAAAAATTAACAGGTGTCTACAAATCAAATTTTAATAACTGCAATAGTTTCTACATAGGCCAGACGGGAAGAGCTTTTTCATCCCGTTACTCTGAACACTTAAAGGCCCTTTCCAACAACAATATACATTCTGCGTTTGCCACACACATACACACACATAACCATAGCTACACCAAAATAGATACTAATCTTGAAATACTACACCTCTTACCCAAAGGGCGAAAACTCAACACAGCTGAACAGTATGAAATATACAAGCACCACACAACACAACCAAACAACATACTAAACGACCAATTGCAATATAAATCACATACACTTTTCGACACAGTTATACACAAAACAAACAATAATTCGGATCCCCGCGCCAATCCCCTTCCTCTATACACCACCCCCACTATACCTTCCAACCAACAAACGTTACTAGGTACTGGCAGTCTGTCGCAAAGGTGAAGAAGGCGAACACGACGCCGAAACGCGTTCTACATACAAAACAGACAAGTAAGTTTCACTTGAGAAAGTTTTCAATATTATATAAAGTATTATATAAAGTGTTAATAAAAGTTGCTTATCAGCAACTGTTACAGAAGTTGTCTGATTACAAAAACTCATTGCTAAATTTGATCCTTTTTAAAGTTTTCTGTGTTAATAATAATGACTACAATCTACGTTACAATACTGCAATAATATTGTGTAATATTACAATTACAATATGAAATATATTGTAAAACTAGTACAGTGTAATAACATACAAATCATGCTCATTTTTCTAACATGCCTATTCCAAAAACCAACTACGCCGTTGGTATACCATGCAAACAAACCAGGTTTGCTTGATTAATGTTTCCAAATAAAACACGGCATGTCAACATTAACAAACATAATGGAAATTAAAAGAAATACAATTTTACTACATAACTGTTCTACTGTAAGCAGTAACATATGTGTGTTATGTGCTCAGTATTTATTGTGTAAACATTAAAAGTCAAACTGCTATTTGAAACATTTTTTATTTTGCGTGACAACTCCTAATATAATATTAACTTTAATATTTAATATCTCGAATAAAACAAGCAGAATTATGCACTACGTTCCGTTTATAACCTTGATGCATGACAGAGATGCCCATACCAAAAATAATAAAGCATCCATTTTTAAATGTATTTACTTTGATCAAAAGTAATCAAATCTTCTTAAATATCTTATGATTTAAATTTATTTTTCCAGACACGTGACCAGAGGCAAGCGCCCAACTGTTATACCACACACATCACACGGCTGGTGGAAATTAATCTAGTATACTTGGTGAAGTGGTCAAATCTACGCGAGCGAAATTACGTTGTGCGTGTTGTAGCGCACGTGTTCTAGCCTTGTTTGCTCAGGTCGTCGGTCAACACAAACAAGAGTAGTACTGATTACAAACTTAGAGGAGCGGAGCATGCGGTCGTCCTTGACCCTGACCGCAAGCCCTATTAGGAATTAAGAAAACTTTTTTTTTTTGGTTTATAATGATGTGTTGAGAATTTGGAAAGAAAGTGTCAAAATAAAAAATAATTTAGCCGCGCATTGTCTAAAAAATAATCACCAGTTGCCAGATATTCAAAATATGAAATTAATTTAAAAAATAAAAGATTATAAAAATTGATACAGCAAACAAAATAACAATAATTTATTTTTTATCTAAAAATGAAACTTTACTTGTGAACTTACTGTTTTTTCTTCTCGTCGAACGCGTTTCGGCGTCGTATTCGCGTTCTTCAGCTTAGAGACAGACTGCCAGTATTTAGTAACGGTTGTTGTATGGAAGGTTTAGTGGGGGTGGTGCGTGGAGGAAGGGGATTGGCGCGGGTATTCAAATTAATGTTTGTTTTTTGTATAATTGTGTTAAAAATTGTATGTGATTTATATTGTAATTGGTCGTTAAGTATGTTGTTTGGTTGTGTTGTGTGGTGTTTGTATATTTCGTATTGTTCAGCTGTGTCGAGTTTTCGACCTTTCGGTAAGTAATGTAAAATTTCAAGGTTAATGTCTATGTTGGTGTAACTGTGGTTTTGTGTGTGTATGTGTGTGGCAAACGCGGAGTGTATATTGTTGTTTGGTTAAAGCTTTTAAGTGTTCAGAGTAACGGGATGAAAAAGATCTTCCCGTCTGGCCTATGTAGAAACTATTGCAGTTATTACAATTTAATTTGTAAACACCTGTTTTGTTATATTTGTCTATGTCTGTGTTTGTATTATTGATGTGTTTTTTTATGGTATTGGTTGTTCTGTATGCTATTTTTTGTATTTGTGTTTTCTGAATGTGTTGGCGATTTTGTGTGTGTAGGAGTTGTGGTATGTGAGTGTGATGTATTTATTGTGCTGTGTGTTGATGGTATTTTGTGTGTTGTTGTTTTTGTTTTTGATGCGTTTGTGTAGTGTGTTTATTAAATTAGGTTTGTAACTGTTTTTGATTGCTATGTATTTTATTGTGTTGAGTTCGTCGGTGTAATCTTGTTTATTTAAGGGTATTTTAGTTAGTCTATGGAGCATATGGTTGAAGGCCGCATGTTTATGTTGTGTTGGGTGGTTTGGTGTGTTGTGTATAACCATGTCAGTTGTAGTTGGTTTCCTGTATATTTTGTACGTGTGTGTATTGTTAGTTTTGTTAATTGTTAGGTCTAGAAAATTTATACTATTGTTTTGTTCAAAAAAGTAATAATGTATTACTTAAAGAGCAAACTCAAATAAAAAGAACAATATAAACTACTTGAAACTAAAAATTTTATAAAATAAAAATTAGTAGGCCTGTATAAATAAACCTAAGTTATTTCAAATTTTTTTGCTTCGAAAATGGTGTTCTTTAGAAGAGTTGAATGTGACCTAAACTTGACCGTATAAGAAATGAATCCATAAGAGAAGAGTTAAAAGTTATTAACTTGAATGGAAGAATGGAAAATTAAAAGATTACAAACAACAGTGGAAAGGACACTTAGAAAAAATATCAGATTCCAGACTGGCCAAACATGTCTGGTAATGGAAACCTATAGGACACAGGTGTGTGTGTGTGTAGACTGAAGAAGAAATGGCTGCAGAATTTTTGAAGACGAACAGGCAGCACCTTGCCTATGCCGTGTTGTGAAGATTTTTATATTGAAATCAAATCATTTCGATTAATATAAAAACTCAGGTGTTAATTCATTTAATAACCTCTGAAAGTACTGAATCTATCAGTGGAACGTACGCCAGAATAATTGAATAATAACAACAACTTGCAGCAATAATATATATTTAGTAATATATAATATTAATCACGAATACTGCAAGAAGCTCGTAGAATTACTTGTAAAGAAATAATTGGATGTAAACAAAATAACAATTACTCGAAAAGAACTAGAAATAAGTCACAACTCCAGTATGAGTACGCCATTAATAGGAAAACAATTAGATAAAAGTGGTGGAGGATATTTGAGGCCGAATTTCAGGAAAAGTTGTAGAATGAGAGGAATATTTTCATATTAGTGTGCAACAAAATATTATAGAATTTGTGTACATATTGATCTGAGAGATTCTAATTTACGGTACGAGCATAAATAAGCATGTAATTAAGTACATATAATATAAAGTACGTAAATAATTACAACAGATTCTTATTGTACAATAAAAATAATCCAATTTTTATTATTTATTTTTTTGGCAATCTAAGCACCACATGCCAATTTCAATGCTTTATTCTTTGTTCTTTCCTTTTACTCCGATATTCTTTCATCTTTTCACTGTGATTCTTCCTCCTGTCTTCGGTCCACATTAAACCTGCGTCTTTTCTCTCTTACCCTTCTCCTTCCGTTTTTCATTTTTAACACTATTGCCAGAAAATTGTTTTTCCTAACGGTAAAGAGGCGTACTCGAAAATCACAAAAGAAAATCGATCCTATGAACTGTTTTAAAAACAGTTTCAATTGAAGAGTGGCTGAGAGATGCGCAGTGTACAAACACCTGGTTGCAAGTGGAAGAAAATATTCAGTTTCGCACAGGCGCGTAACAGTCTTGTACAATGTTTCATAGTGTGAACATCGGCTGCAACAAGACTGGTGAGCATGTGTGTGACAGAGACAGAGGTAGTACATGAGTGAGACGGTGTACTGTTATCGCGTTGTCTCTTCTCTCCCCCCTCTCTAGACAACTTAGCTATTATGACAGAAAATAATGGTATAAGAAACCAAACTACTATCAATCTTTTTAATTTCTCTATCGTTGCATAGCAGGTGAGAAGTTAAATGTTGTGAAAACGCTTTGATTTGATTACTTTTCTTGCTTTTCTGCCAAGCATACAACAACTGCAAATCATTGTGTTCTTAACCTAAGTGTCAGCCGAGATTTTAAATTGTTTTTTTTTTCAAGAAAATACTAAATCCATTATGTAAATAAGTTTATTGAAAACATTTTTTTATTGTATCGGCCATCTAAGGACCACATGGCAACTTCAATTCTTTACTCTTTGTTCTTTTCTTTTTCTCCAATATTCTTTCATCTTTTCACTGTGTCTCGTCTCTTCTTCCTGTCTTCAATCAACTTTGAACCTGCGTTTTTCTCTCTCCTACCCTGGACTCCTTTCATTTATAACACTTTAGCCCGAAAAACGTCTCTTTCAGTTGCTTCTTCTGCGTGTATATTATTTTTTCTAAATCCTTTTGGACTTCTTTGATCCAACTTGATGTTGACTTCTTCCCCCGCAGATATTTGAAGATTTGCTTCGTCAACCTATTGTCGTCCATTTTATATAATTGTCCAAAAAATAATAGGATAACATAATTTATTTTGAATTAATTTGTACAATTACTATAAAAAAAAATAACAGCCAAATAGAGATTACTCTCCTGGATTATAATTACGTTGGCATCTACTGTTGGCAACCCCTCCCCCCCCCACCAGTACGGTATTTAGACTCTAACGTTCATAGGTAAACTGTGTGTTACACATCTGTCCATGAAATTATATGAAAATAGCACCTCATTAATTAACTGAAGATAGGTAACTAAATAATTAACTGTATATTGTATTTGACGATGCAGGCTTGTCAGCTGTTTTGTTGGTTAATTACACATCTGCTACATTTCAAATTTTACATTTCCGGTGTATTGTTTCCGAATGTGTGTGTAATTATAATAATATTATTTTCATATGTTTTGTAAATTACATATGTTTGATAATAATTCAACTGTCAGCATCAGATATAAATTAATAAATTTGATAAATTTGAAAATTTTTAAACTAAATTGAGTAAAAAATTTATTAAATTTTTTTTAAATTAATTAATGTATATCTGATGATGATAGTTGTATGACTATCAAAACATATGTAATTTACAAAATAAAATATATTCTTCCTGGAACAAGTTAGCAATTTTGAATTACTGGGCTGCAGTGTGTCTTATAATGCAAGCAACGACGTTGTGAATAATTTGCATAAGTTTAACATTATGTGAGGGACCATTAGGCGAACCCTTTTCAGCAAGTAAAGGAATACTCCTAAGATTCTACAAGGTGTGGCTCTTCAAACACTTCTTTATGGATCTGACAATTGGACTTTAACGGAAGGGCAGTCATATCCAAGCAGCTGAAATGGGATTACTCAGGCACGTACGTGGCAGGGTTTGCTCTCCATGGTCATATAAGAAACACAGAAATAAGGCAGGAACTGAATATTATGAGTATACTCGACAGAAGTGGCCAGTATCAGCTGAATTGGTGGAAACATCTTTGCTGAATGGACGACTGCTGCATTCCCAAACAACTATGGAACTATAAGCCAATGGGACGGAGAGGTTTGTGACGTCCGAGGAACCGATGGAGTGACCAGCTCTAATCTTTACCTGTTTGAGACCGGAACAATCAATCCTTGGTTTAATCCTTGAAGATGATGATGATGTTGAAAATATATTTTTTAAAGAGTTTTATTTATTCATAATAATACAAAATTATATTAATGTACAAAAAAATGTACGTTTCAGACCAACGTACGCGCGAAGACACAAACATATATAATACAGTATTGGAAAATGCAGACATCGATGTAACATTTTTATGAACGCCGTATACGATGTCTGTCAGCGGCAAATGCTAACCGTACCATATCATTCCAAGAGATTCTCGTACTGGACAGATGTGTACATATGTTACGTGAAGGTGTGTTATCAGTGACCTCTCCCGAATGTGAGGAATGCAATATTACGCAATTTACGTGTTTGTGAAATTTCAATACCTTTTAACACCGTTTATTTCAATAATGCTTAACATACGTACAAGGAAAAGAGCGACAGATCAGTATGGAGATTACGCCACATTTAACGGGTACGCACGTTTTTGCGTTTATTATTTTTTTTTACTTCCCTGTTCCATAAGGAAATGGAATTATGGTGATGGCGAAAAAAATCGTGTCGCAGATAAGGGCTGATTCTGATTGTACTACCCTCAAAACATGAAGAAAAGTCATTTTCCGAAAAGTGTCTGTGTGTCTGTTTGTCTGTGTGTAGAATGTTTTCTATGGCAAACGATAACTGGTGGAAATTCAAACAGAATCACATAATGTTTTGCGTATGTGCCTAGGTTGTTGAGGACTCTAGGCCTATTGATTTTGATGAAGATCGGTTAAGGGAAACGGGTAGTTTACCTGCAACGTTTTATGATTTGACAAGAGTAATGTACTTAATTTAGGTCCTGTAAATAAGTAATAAGGTATCCTGAAAATAAGGTCATAATAATCCACTGTAGAAAAGTGCATGAAATAACTATAAATGAAAACGGTAGTTGAAAGGGAAGGGGGAATTTTTTATATGTGTACTATGTTATCGGCAACAAAGAAGTAGTTTGTTGTTAAAATTCCTTCCCGGGCTGTTTGGCCGTGGTCCAATGTTTCCTGCGAAAGCAGACGTTTCGGCAGTGCCATCGACTGCCACATCAGGGAAAATCGAATGCGCTAACGTGAGGTGGTATACGTTAGCGACCACAGTACTGAAGAAAGAAGTAGCTTCTGTGGACATATTTCATTTCAAAAATAATTTTAAATATAAATCATAGAACATGGAAGTCACATATGGTTCCCCATACCAATATTTGAAACCGGTAACTTAACTTGGAACACATGTGAATCAAGTATTCTGTGTAGCCCGTTTTAATTAAAGTAAGAGTAATTGATCTGTAAACTATTCCTGAAAGGAAACTGCAGAAAGACGATTTCCATAGACAATATAATATTACATTAATCATTCTTGACTACCATACTTGCAAGGAATAAGCTTTTTTTTGCAACCATAATTTCCTTCCTCTACGTATGTCAACCTTTTCTTCCAGTCTATGCAGTATTGACATTGGCAACGTAATATGAGAAATCCCATAAAGTCAGTGGAGGCATTTATACCAATATTTTATTCTCGATGTCTTTAATAAGCATCCCAACACATCTTGAAGATATTGCTCTTGATATGGTTGATATTTTGTCCAATATTTAGGCGGAATACCTAAACGGTTTATATATACATTACTATATATATTCATCCAGATTACACCTCTGAATATATCTAGTGTTTGAAAAGTTCTACCAAAAGCGTTATTAGGGCATTGTAAGTTACACTTGAGGAATGGATGCTGTTTTGTGTCTACTAATCATAATAATCATTTTTAGTATCCAACTGGAAACCCTCTTTTTTGGCACGATATAATATTAGAACTTTAAGGACTTGGTCTATGTCGCCCGGAGATGGGCCTCCAATTTTCTGGAAAAAAAAAATGATACATTTTTATTGTGTTAGTAATTGTAGCTTCGCATGCCGACAATTTTGTTGTTAAAAATATAGGATATGTAAAATGTAAAATAATATAGAAATATAGGATATTTGTGTATTGACGGTCTTATATGACCTTCGACAGTGATATTAATAAAGAGATAAGTAACTTAGAATGCTAACAGATGCTATTATGGGCTGATGAAATACTTTAAATCACAATTTCTACACGGTGAAACCAAAACTAGACTATATAGAACATTAGTAAAACCGATCCTGATGCACGGAAGTGAAACATGTGTACTGACACAGGACGACCTGTTTCAACTTGCATCTTTTCAAAGGAAAATACTTGGGACAATTTATGGTCCCATTAGGGAAGGTGAAGAGTTGAGAATAAGGTAGAACAGAGAGCTCTATGAGTTATATAGGTCGTCTGATATTGTGACATCAATTAGGATAGCTAGGCTGAGATGGTCAGGACATGTACACAGAATAAATGAGGAGGATCGTCTTAAGAGGATAATGAAATGCACACCAGAAGGAAAGAGAGAACGTGGAAGGGCTAGACTACGACGTATTGATGGTTCCTAGAAGATGTGACAGTGTTTAGAGTGAAAAATTGGTGGCGATTGGCTAAGGATAGGAGAGTCTGGAGGAAAATCCTGAGGGAAGCTGAGACCCACCGTGGGCTATGGAGCTACTGATGATGATGATGGTGATGGTGATGACGATATGGCCTTCTTCCTTCCTCTGCTATAAGAAGGAAGGTTAAAAAATGCAAGTAAATTAGTATCATCGTGTCAATATGAGAACTGTATGGGAGAATAATTATGACGTCAACTGGTAATAGAAATCGTTTATTAAATAACCGTAATAGACATTGGCACTATGGCTGACGTATCTGGGATAATGGTAAATTGATTATGACAGAGAATTAAATGTGTGTGCGATCGTATTACGCCACATGGGTGTCAGAATTGCGTCAATAACTTTGGATAACTCACCCGGTCAGCGCTAGGGAGCAGCACCAGCGGCAGCGTCAACAACAGCTGAGCGGTGATGTCGGCAATTTATTTTTAATTAAAACCGTTGTACACAAGCGATACGCACAGATACCCGATAAACATTTTGAACAAATATTTGTAAAAAATTAGCCGAAACATGGAATGTGTAGTGATTATTCAGATTTCCGAATACTGGTCGAATACCAAAAATGTTTCCGTAACACAAATTTTGAATTAATAAATAAAACTAATTTGACATTCTATGTTTTCTTTTATTGCGAAAATAAAAAGTAACTGAAATTAGCAAAAGCAAAATCCTATTCCATAACCGTGTCTATCAATTACAATAAATTTGTTGTTATTATCAACAATTAACAACATTTAACCATTTAATTTGCCAAAATTCATATTTCAATGCGCTCTTAAATGAATAACTTTTAAATAAGTTTATGTTAATATATATATAAAACACTGCAGTCAAAAAACTGTTACTGGCGTCCGAAATTTAGATGTAAGTAAAATTAATCTTATTCTTCTCCTCTTGAAGGATTAGATTATATAAACCTGTTCCGGCACCCATCTCATCTTCGGACGACCCGCGTCCCTTCTATAAACGGCTTTGTAGTTCAGTGCCGTTTTTGGGAATTGGTCCTCTGTCGTCCTTTGCAGATAATACCACCATTGTCTTCTGCAAATTGCAATAATTTCATTTATGTCCTTTAGTTCGAATTCTGCTCTGATATCTTTATTGCTTATTCTATTTTGAAATGTATAATTTAAAGTATTTCAATGAAACTGCATTTCAGCACTCTGAATCTTGCCGCTTTCCTTTTTTGTCATGACCCACGCCTCACTTGCATAAATCAACGTGGGTATTGCAATAGAAAAAGGTTTTATTTTCTTGTTCATGTTGAAATCAGTAAAAGTTTGGACTGTAAAACTTCAAGCTAGCCTCTTTCCCTTGAAGGGAAAAACAATTTTCAAAACGTTCCACTCGCACAGAATAAATTTCACAACGTAGTGCGGATATAGTCGCCGACGTTGCGGGCGGATGCACAGGAATTCTTTGTTTCTGGAGTTTCGTCGGTGTAGCTGCTGCTTGTTCGTAAAGTTAGCGTAGCCGCCCGCTTGCGGTGGTCGGCGGCCAATAACTTTGGCTTTGATGTTGGTCGGTCGGCGGGCGTGTAATAGCGGAAAACGATATCTTGTTATCTCCGCTCTCCTTTATCTATCTATTGGCGGCTGCTGCTGCTACTTTACGTACACAACAACAGACCACAAGGGGCACGTCTTATCTCATGTGCAGCTGTAAACCGTGTTATCTGTTAGCTGAATTTATAAAATCTTGTCGGGAAGAAGAATTAATTGTATATAAAAGTACTGTGTTCATTCAAAGAACGAATCCTGACAGATTAACAGGAAAACTTTTTAACTATTTCAGAAAACTCAAAATGCCATACGTGGTAAAAAAAAAAAAAAAAAAAAAAGGTCCAGATTTCTCAAGAAAACATTGAATAAAACCCTTACCACTCAAGAATAAATTAAAAATGTTTTCAGGGAAACCCACAAAAAGGGGACATGTGTCATCTGCACTGACAAAATGAGGCAAACACATTGATGAAGAATGAAGGAGATATGAGTTAGGAGGAAGAGTGACCAGATGAAGGAAAGGATCGGTTGCACTAAACGTAGTCTACAGTGGCTCATACGGAAAAAAAGTATTTTATAGACAAGACTATTTACGGTTTTTTGAGAACCAAGCAATTTCAACAAACCATTCAAAATTGTCTTTACGCTGTGGTTTATTGATTCTGGTGTATGTTTGACAGAATACCGACTATGAAGCGGTACAAAATGTTAAACACACGCACATGCACACACATACGCGTGCACATGAAATGACAGTTGTAATTAGTTTGTGTGCTGCCTGATATTATGAACTGAAAAAAGCGAATGAATACTATGATTTAAATTTAAAATACGGAAATTAGCCATTACATACATACGTATATAATATATAAATATCCGGCAATACAGTCCAAGATGGACCTTGGCCTCTCTATCTGTGGGTTTCCCAACATTGGGCTTACAAGGAAAGGTTGTTAACCCGTAACTAAACCCCCTACCAGGAGGACCGGGAACCCTGTGTTCTACCCCTAGACAACTTGTTTTCATCATGACTTAGGAGCCAGCACGTATAGCCCCGCAGTAGCCCTGTTAACTTAGAGTGTGGACACCACCGTTGGCTGCCAGGCAGCTCACCTGCTGCCGCCCCATACCAACCTGGTCGACCTGTACTCCTGTCACTCCAGAGCAGCTCTATCAGGACCTCCTTCTCTCGTTTGCTGGCCGACCCATTCCTCCACAGGGATTGGTTACTCAACCCTGGTAACCTGTTAAGTTGCTCTTTTAACAGGGATCATGACTGACCCACTCCATATTTCACACATATTTCACAATCGTCTGCGTACTATTGTCCACGGAGACCTGTGTTTCTGGTCATAACCAAGCGTTGCTTTATTTCATCTGACGAAACACTTGATCTTTCAAAACTGATGTTCCAACACATATACATAATTACATACAACTCTTGTCCAAGCCAAGTCATGTACGCATGCCAAGACTATTTCATAACACATGACAATCACAACAAAATGTACTGTTACAAAGTATAATTTTTAATGGCCCTCATCTGTGTTTTTTGCGCAGTTTTCTTTTAAATTTTATTTAAAAAATGAAAACTAAAGGAGTGACATTGAATATAAGTACTTGTATAAACATTTATTATTATAAATACAGTAATACTACTGTAGTAACACATAGTGTAACATTAATTTTTGCAGGTGACTTGACAGAAGAACCATGTTTTTAAATTCAGTTTTTTATTGTGTAGAAATACAAATAACCAATGATTTATTCTTTAAAACTGTATACTCTTGTTTGTTCCAGGCACATTCCTTGACAGCAGTGAATACTGACATCCACAAAGAAGTGAATTCTGCTGAGAAGCGTGAAGAATATAGAAATAATTTAGTTCACGCTAATAGGTGAGAGTGGAGTTGAGGAGACACTATTAAGTAGCCGATTATGACCATATTTTCCGCATCACTTCTCCTCGGGCTTCAATAAGCCATTCTATTTAACAACGCATCTGCTACAGTAGGAATTAGTATACTCTTCCAGCAGTAACGAATATTCAAGATTAAGGCAAACATCGTTTTTAAACAGTGGTGTACTGATGCTAGTATATTTGTGACTGTTTAACACAGGACTGACTATTCAACGGTACAAGATGTTATATACACACATACACACGCGCGCGCGCAACACTAAATTTGAAACTTGATTAAAATGGAGAGGGTCAATTAGTGTTTTTGCGTTGTCCGATATTTACGAACTACAAAACAGGAAATGAATACTAGTATATAAATTTAAAATACACAAGTTAACCGTTACTGATTAGAAGTAAACAACGCGTCTGATACTCTAGGGCTCAGCAATTGTCTACACGCACTTAATTCTAGACTGTAAAGTAGAAAAATCAGCAAACATGTATATGTGACCTGAGTGGTACTGTGGTAACCACTTTACCTTAAGCTACTAAAACAAGGTTCTTACAGGTTTAACAAATATTTTTTCCATGACAATTCCAGGACATTTCCATGACAAAATCTAGATTTTCAAGGACACTCGCGGCACTCAAAATACACACTCGCGACATTCAAAATACCCAAAGTCAAAGATTTAATGATAAATAGTTTTGTTTCTTGCATTGTATATAATTATATACAAACCTAAGATACATCTATATCAGTCAAGCTATTTTAAGTCAAAAATAAAAATATTTTTTTTATAAAATATCCCCAACCATAAGAGGCCGGTTGAAAACAAAATTTCAATGCACTTTACAAACTTTTCTTTTTAATTTTTGAATATAAGAATATTGCATTGAGTTTAATGTTGAAATAGGAAACTGGTTTGGCTGACATATAACTGAAAGACTCAAGAATTACAGGAATTATTATATTCATACATAACAACTAAGATCTTTAAAAGATAAAATGGGCAAGTCATTGAAATTTTGTTTCTGGATGGGGTATGGCCAAGGGAAAGTTTATTATTCAAAAACATCTTAATTAAAATCTTAATATCTTAAAGGTACCCTTCTTATTATTCTAGAACGACTTAACTACATCACGTTATTTTAGTCTTTAATTAAAGGAGGGAGATATCAGGCTACCGGTACTTAAATTGCTACAGTATTGCACAACTTAACATTCTTTGGATAGCTCAATAATCTCTTTGTTTATTTTTTCAACATCAGCTGCCATTTGAGTTGTCTTTAACCTAAAAGAATTTGATTTAGCCAGCAATGTAAAGTCTTTCTTGTTTTCAGCTTTCAGTGCCACTGCATCAGCTTCTTTTGTCATTGTCTCAATGGCATTTTCAAGATCCAACTTTCTTTTCTTCATAGACTTTAATTTTTCAGTTTTTGAAGTTCTTTTCTTGGTTTTTTCCTCTTTCTTCTTTTGGTCATCTAGATAGTTTTGATATCTCATTCTCGCAGATCGGGCATATGACAGAAGTTCTTTGGTAATAGGAACTTCATGTAAATCAACACTTTTCAATTCATCACACACCAATCGAAGAACTACCAAACTTTCTTCTTTGAAGTTTTCCACAACTATTTCTTTATTTGAAGAAAACCCTCGTTCAACCAAAGCCTGTCCGTGGGAGAGGGTTAAGACTATCTTAATAACCTTCCACAAATGGGAATATTGTTTCTTAGCCCCAATGACGTCATAGTAGAAGGAATCTATCCTGTCTTTGGACTTTTCAAACTTGCTGAACTCTGTTATTGGGCATTCTGTAAAAAGCAGCTTCAGTTCAGATAGAGCACTATCATAGTTTATTGGGAGCATAATTTTTCTTTTCTGAAGTTCTTGTAGTAATTTTGTGAAAGTTTCAATGGTTTTTGATTTATCTACTACCATTGACTTAGGTTCGAGACGCCTGGCAAATCTGACGACTGGATATTTCAAGGGGTTCTTGTCTATTACTTTCTTTACTACAGCCTTCAAAAACATTTGGCATTCCAACTTAAACACCGACACTTCTTTTTCATTGACTTTCTTTTCTTTCTAAAGCTTGCTTAAGATTTCTCTGATGGCAAACCCTGTCTCAACTTTGTTAGAGAATTGCAGATTTTCTTTTTTATCAAAATCAACTGAACACAGAGCAAAATCAGTATTACTTTTATCAAGAACGTCCTTCTTAACAAATAGAGACATGAGGTTGTAGAGCAATTTCAAAACATCAATAGCTTGGAAACGTAACATAGACTCATCTGTTTCATAACCTTTCAGGTAAGGCTGCATTTGTTTGCCTACAAAAGAAAAGAAGCTAAGCTTGGCAACTACTAGAGGATCTTTAGTTGCCTCTTTTATAATCTGAAAAGATTTTGACACCACCTCAGACCGTGGTTTGTCTTTATAAGAGTCAATAAACTTTACTACAGAAGGCCAAATTGTTATGGCTCGGTCACTCACAGCTACATCCTCAACCCACCTTGTAGCACAAAATTTAAGTGGCATCAACCCAGTTTCATTGAGAGCTAAGAAATCGCTTCTCCTAGCAGGTGAATCTTTCAATATTTGCCACAATGCTCTCAAGAGGGTGGCTAAGTCCCAACCTGTATGCTCAGCTCCAACTTCAAAGGATCTGTGAAGAGTATGAATGCTACAGCTACCAATATCAATGAGCCGGGGGTATTCAGGGTACATGGTTTCTCTATTCATAATAAGATCCTTCAATGCTTTTAAATTTACATTTGGCCCGTCCATACCTATTTGAAGCAACTTTGCTGAATTCAATTTTTCCATGGCCCCTTGAAGAGCTTTGACTAAATCAGCGGCTTTGGCATGTCCCAGAAATTGAGAATCCAAGTATCTGCTTGTTACTATCTGCGCTTCTTCATCCCAAGACCTGATAATATCTACTTGATCTTTTTGAATAAACTTGTTTATACTGCCATCAAAGCACAACGAGAAAAATTCACACTTAGAAATGTGTTGATACAATTTGTCTTTAAAGTACTGTGCAATCCCAAAACAAAGTAAGTATGAACACTTAGTTGGTGCACATGAAAAGCTTTTGGCAATTTCACTGTCAGGAAACATTACTGAAAAAAGGTTGTTGAGGCCATTGCAAGAATTTTTTGGTAAAAACAAATGGAAATATTTTGACAAACTAGCTTCTTTGATTCTGTTGATCACCCAACCATCCTCCCATATTTAGCACATGAACTGCTGTCAATTAACTTGTATACAAGAAAACATAATTTTTCTAGGACGTGAGTGAAAAAACATCCTTTTCAACTCTTAGCAATAATATGAAGAAAATTCCATGACAAAAAACAAAAATTCCATGACAAATCAGAAAATTCCATGACATTTCCAGGTATTCCAGGACATTTATCAAATTTCAGGTATTCCAGGTTTTCCAGGACGCGTATGAACCCTGTAAAAGGTAGCTCAACAGCTGCCAGTTAAACAAAACGATTTAGACTGAAGATCACAGATACAGTGGATACACCGTAATTGTACAAGAGTCGGGGGGCATAAAGCTAAGGTGCGTTTGGTCTCAAAAGGGAAACTAATCTGGGTTACCACTTTGAAACAGCAGAGGACTTTCTAGAGCATCGCGTGGCAGCTGTAAAGCAGGCAAACAAAACTAGAGTAAACTCAAGCCAAAACAATATTAATAAAACAAGTTTTATGAGATTTATGAATGTTTCTCATATGACAAGAATGCAATTTGTACGTTGTTTGATTCCCAGCAAATCTACTTGTACTCTTTATATATGGTCAAAAAATTATATTTTAAGAAAAGGAGAAAAATAAAAGTTTGAAACTTTTGGAATATTCAGGTAACTACTGAAGACATCATTGTGAAAGATCGAATATTGAATGAGAGAATTTTGACTGTAGTGAATTAAGTAAAATGTTGCGCAAAGCAACTGTGAAAAGAAAAAAAACAGTACGCTTGTCCATTCATGACGACATTCTAGCTGGTTTATTAAATTTATTTAGCAAATGCCTGAGAGATATTCAGTAAAATAACACAAAGACAAAGTATAAGAACGATATACGGGACGGGAATGAAAGTAAAGAAATGAACTCTGGAATTGAGGAACCTGCAAGTTGACAAGGAAATGATGATGAAGAAGAAAATGAAGAAGAAGAAATAGAACGACGAGGAGAACGATGAGGAGGAGGAGGAGGAGGAGAAGGACAAGCGGGGGAGTGGTGGAGGAGGAGGAAAAAGAGGAGGAAAAAGAGGAGGAGGACTACAGAGATGTGGTGAGGAGGAGGAGGAGGAGGAGGAGGAGGTGGAGCAGAAGAAGAAGAAGAGGAAGAGACGTTTAATGAGCTTTCATAGATGCTGTCTAGTGATAGTACCTTACAGCCCTTATAAAAAACTGCTCAGTTCAGATTAAGTAGTTGTTCCCCTGTGAGAAAAGTCATCGTGTCATAAACACTGCAAAGTTTGGAAGAAGTGAGTTGACAGTAATTTACTCTTCATTCGATAATATCAAAGTTCTATTTTTATTATATCTTCTTCTTCTTCTTCTTCTTCTTCTTCTTCTTCTTCTTCTTCTTCTTCTTCTTCTTCTTCTTCTTCTTCTTCTTCTTCTTCTTCTTCTTCTTATGTTTTTTATATATTATATTATACATATAATGTACAATATATTTAATATATAATATAATATAATATTTAATATAAAACATATATATAGTATATATATATATATATATATATATATATATATATATATATATTCAAACACTTTTTGCCTCAGTCTGTTTCTGGATGTATATAATATATTTAATATGTATAGTGACTTTACCTCAAGATGTTTTCTCCTTATTTGGAGCATGTATCGGGAAGCACCATAATGAACATTTGGGAACATTTACAAATATACAAACATAAAACACAAAGCAAATACCTGAACAAATACAAATCAATACAAAACATGACACAATTTTCAAAGCACTCAACATCGAAAATACACAAAATACTAATATATACACCACAATCACACACAATAATACCAATGTAAAGTACCAGAGGCCAACAGGAAACCACAACAATATCCAACCAACACATAAATACTTCACAAGATTCAAAATCAGGAAGGCTGAAGATGGGAACACAAGGCTTCCCAAAACATGTTCCAAATAAGGAGAAAACATCTTGAGGTAAAGTAATTATAAATATTAAATATATTATATATAATTTTTATGTTTTTGTATATAAAAACTTTATTCGGACCCGTATTTTGCTTCAAGTTGAGGCGACGCGTGAAATTTAACCTCCTTAATACGTTTGTATTGACCAGCCAAACTCTGAATTTGTATGTTACCATTGTTACACTCAAGCTGCATTATGGGTACGTGATAGGAGTACAAGGTGGGTGCAAACGAGTATCCGATCAGGGCTGCAACGATTTACTCTTTGTGTGGGGAAGCAGTGAGTTAGCTCGTTTTAGTGTACACTGTTTTACTCCATAAATTACTGAACAGGTCCGTTCGAATGTCCGTTACTCCCTAAATTACTCAACTTGTCCGTTCGAATGTCCGTTACTCCCTAAATTACTCAACTTGTCCGTTCGAATGTCCGTTACTTCCTAAATTACTCAACTTGTCCGTCCATATGTTTTGCTACTTATTCATTAGTATTTTTACATATTCCGATTAGTTTTTTCTATTCTGACCTGGTTTTCTTAGTTTTTCATCTATCTAGCTTAATTGTTCTTTTTACCCTTAGTAACCAATTACTGGAAAGTTATTAACACAGTGAAGATAAGAAAGCTTCAGTACCTGGGATATCTCATGAAAAATGAATAGAGATTTTACTCATTGCAGTCTACACTACATGTTAAAGTACTTGGAAAATGAGGTGTTGGGCTACCGAGAATCTCATGGCTGAGGAATTTAAGGACCTGTTTTGGCATGAATACAACTGATTTATTCCGTACATCGAGGAAGTTAAAATAGTCTATTAGTCTATATGATATCCAATATCCGAAACGGATAGGAACTATTAAAAGAAGAATCAATTACTGTGATTGTTATCTACACATAGAGACTTCTTTTGCACTGTGTAAAATCTAATGTACTTGCAAATAAGCACAAGTATAATGATTAATGATCAAACTTAAGGAAACTGAATGATTTTTTTTTAGGAACAAGGTACGATGAGACGCAAAATTAAATTTCTACAAAGTTATGGCCTTCCCTGTACTGTCCTATGGTGTCAATTATGGATAAGAACCAAGAAACAAGACAGTAAAATACAGGGCTCGGAAATGGCGTTCTTAAGAAGATTAAAAGCTGTTATGAGCATAACCGTATAAGGAATGAGGTCATAAAATAAGAGTTGTAAGTTTTTAACTTGAATATTAAACTGCTAAAATAATGATTCGTCTATATATATATATATATATATATATATATATATATATATATACTGTATATATATATTTTGTAATAAAACAAAATATTAGATTTTTATGTGTTTGTAGGGATGTGTAGTGATGTTCCACTTTGGAAACGTCAATTTGGTAACGTTCCTGGTCTTCGTGGTTACAAAATAAAATCTGTTTGAATGTTGTTATCACAATTTGAAATATAAAAATAAATTTATATTTTATTTAAAAAAATTTTTTTCTGAAAAAATGTTTTCTGAGTAATTTGGTTCTTAAAATTTAGGAACAAATCGAGTTTATTGATTGTAATTAGAAATGTGATGGTATCGTGTTTATTTTGGTAATAGTGTCACTTTCAGTAAATTTGTTTAAAAGACAATCTGGTTAACTCCAAGTTTAGGCGAAAAACGGCTCTCTTCTTCTTCTTCTTCTTGAAACGTTGTCGTTTCGTATATACCTTTCGGTTAGTTGGGTTTCTTGATTAATTTACCTGTTAAGCCTTTTTATAATAAAAATCAACTCCAAATTACCAAAACAGAACGTTTATTATTAAAAATAATGAATTTGTTCGATTAAAATCGATGTTACAATGTAGTATCGACTCACTCAGGGCCGGTCGATATAAACAGTTTACATTAGTATTATAAAAATATGGTTCTTTAAACGGTTATTTAAGATATAGCCAGAGAAGGTCATGGGCAGGAAAGTATAACACTTACAATTATAAAATGCCTTAATATTAAACAATACAATGATAATTAGAAATAATAAAAGTTTATATATGATTTTTATTCAAACCAATTTCATCCAAATGTCGTTTTTCTACAGCAGTGAGAATGGATCAAAATGGCCGACTGACGCATGCGCGATGAAGCCTCTAACATTGACTAAGTTTTTGTTGAAATAAAGATGTCCTTTCTTCGTGTAAACGGTCTCCGCAATTGTATATGATAGTCCTGGATATATTTGAATGTCACTGGTGTATGATGGAATAGTTCACTTGGTGTAAAATGTTGTTATTGGATATATCTCATTGTGTCTATGTGTGTCGGTTTAACCTCGAATTTTCAGTCTGTATATGGTGTTATATCAGTGTTATTCCGTTTAATTAGTTTTATGTGGTTCAGTTTATTGGTGTTACGCTGTTCATAGGTCAACTTCACCACTTCACAATAAATAAAATAGTTTAAAATAATTTTATACAAAATTTCACCGAACTCGGTTATAACGTAACCGCCATTAAAGGTTATTTCTAGCAAATATTCACTTTAAGTGCACTCTTCAACGTATAATAATGAACTGTTCCGATTTTCTTCGTCTCCCGAAAATCTTAGCCTATTTAATATATTTTATACATTGTTTCAAATTATCTTAGCTTCCGATACATTTTATTTTTATACATTATGCTCAGAAAATAATTTCGTTATTAGTTAACTGTACGAAATATTAAATACATATTCGGTTTCATTATTCTATTCTGCTTATTTTGCTAGTAATTAATATAGTGTTACAAAGTTTCATTAGAAAATTATATTTATTACATTTTTGGAATGTAGGCCTAAAATTACACTTCCTGTTGGTCTAAGCAAATAATAGCCATTTTCCCTAATATAATTATTATTCTATTAAATCTGAAATTGATATAATTGTCTATTCTTACTTAATTTATTGCAATTTAGTTTATTAATGATGGTTTTTAAATGTTATTCATTTGTCTATGACTCCTCCTATGATAATGTCAGTTAGTCCATTCCAGTTTTAATGGTAATTTTATTAGATAAATAAATAATTTTACTTATATAATGACCATATCTTTAGAAAGCCTTATTTACATGGTATACTATATGTTGAGTTTTTCTTGCATAAATATTGTCAGTTTAACTGGCTTATAAGACTAGATTTATTAATTATTCTGCAGTTTAAATTCATTATATGGCCTAGATTTGATGTGTTGCTATTTGCAAAATTTTTACCAATGTAGTTATTTTATATCCTTCTCTGACTTCTTATCCTTATATACTTTATTAACAATTAGTTCTTTGACTGGTATAACAGTGATTATTGATTGTACAATTAAAATATAACACCTATCTCTATCAAAACTGGTACCTTGAATAATACTTTTAATGTGTATTGATTACCTAGTAACATAATTAAAAAATATTTTATAACATTGGGAATGATATCTACTTTTATATAGGGTATTCCAAATTTAAATTGACAATAAAATAACAGCTTATAACAATAATATCTCTTACTAATAATTCTTATTTGTCTAATTATTATATGGAACAGGAACATAACATCTTGGTTCCATATAATGGTTAACACTTCTTAAAACTAATTATTAACAGTATGCTCTGTATTTCCCCATTTTAAAGATTTATTCCCCCTCTTTAAGTATAACACTGGCTATCTGTTTCTTATTTCATTCTATGGAATGTTCATATAGCTTCAGTAGCCTTTCATTAGTAATATTACTATTTCATATCAAAATAGATACTGTTCACAAAACACTTAAAGTTTATTACTTTGTACTGCAACTCATGCACCTTTTTAAAGTTTATCAGTTATAATTCGATAACTTACACTTGTCCATGGTGATTTATTAATATTATTACTAGTCCTTTTCTAGCTTTATAACATGAAATACTCAACCATGGGGGGACTGTGAAGATTTGTTCATACAAACTAAACAATAACTTTTTTGGGTGCACTTTTATTTAATACTATTAACACGTTTGGTTTTTGTCAGTTTTACATCGTGATATGGTTTTTTGGGGTGTTATACTTTCTCTATGGACATTCATTTATTTTTGGGGTTTTTGGGTTCTCTCCCTATGGGGTTTCTATTTTATATGGGTCGTCTCACTTCCTTCTTCTTTCTTCAGTATTTTTTGTCATTCTTCTTTCTTCAGTATTTTTGGTTATTCTTCTTTCTTCTTTCTTCAGTATTTTTGGTCATTCTTCCTTCTTCTTTCTTCAGTATTTTTGGTCCTTCTTCCTTCTTCTTTCTTCAGTAATTTTGTTCATTCTTCTTTCTTCTTTCTTCAGTACCATTTCGCTGTGTATGCTTTTGTTTGTTCTGGTCTGGTTTCTTTGTCGGGGTATCTTAATTGCCTGCTTCTATCTTACCTGGGTAATTTTGTTATTCACATTTTTAGTTTTCTGGGTTTTTAAATTTGTAGTATATATATTATTTGCAGATTTTTTCTTTATTTAACTTTTCTTTTGAGTATATTAATTAATAGTGCCTTTTAATTGATTCTCATCTGGATATTCCATATATTAGAGCTTTATTAATGATCATTGAGTAATGTATTTGTGTGGATTATCTGTCACGCTACAATATATATATATATATATATATATATATATAAAATAAGAGCCAATTAGCAGTTACTAAAATTAACACTTAGTTTTTTTTCCAGCCTAAAGGCACCATATGATGTTATTATAAAGCGATCGATTTCGGTCAATAGACCATCTTCAGGTTATCACAATATTATAAAACATTACAGCACATTGGTGTTCACAATAAGTGTAAGTATATAAAAATACATCACATTATCATTACTTAGAACATTGTTAAAATTAACAAAATGTTAATTTAATAATTACAGTTTTAAACATTTATTTTATAATATATTATAAAATATAATTTTTAATTATATAATATATTTTATAATATTTTATAATAAAAACGGGTTATAGAATTTATGTGCTGAAAATGAAAATTTTTCGTAAAACACCAAACTTACAATCGTGAAGAAAAACAGTTTTTATAAGTCCTTATTTTTGTGATGATCGATGAGTGTTAACGATTAAGGGTTTGCGAGGATCGGTCAAAGAAGTATAACACAAAATTTAAATTATTTGTGTCGACGTTTCGACAGTATTTATTGCCATCATCATAACCTGTGTACGTATACAAGAGAAAATATCAAACACAACAGATAAGTTAGTTGCGTGAATGTGTTTGTGTATGTGTGTGGGTGCGTGTGTGCGTATGTTAGTGTGTGAAGGAGTTGATCAGTAATTATCAGTAGTTGTACGTTAAATTATCTGTAATTTATATTGTAATATTGTACTATTGTGTTCTGGGGTATTATAATTTTCTCGATGTATTTAAGGAAAACAATATGTACAAATGCAGTTATTTTGATGATGTAAAACAAACTATTTCAACTCCTTTACGCACGCACACACGCGCGCGCGGGCAGACGCAGATACACAAACACATTCATTCAACTAATTTATCTGTTGTGTTTGATATTTTCTCTTGTATCCGTACACAGGTCCTGATGACGACAAAATAAATAAATATTGTCGAAACGTCGACACAAATGATTAAAAATTTGTGTTATATTTCTTAAACCGATCCTCGCAAACTCTTTGTCGTTAAGAGTTTATACAAGGTTCCTTAAAATATTGTGTTCCGTCGGATTTAATGTAATACTTATGTGTATGTTAACTTTCAGACAGGGTTTCTCTTTTCTTAAATCATAATTAACTACTTTTAGTTTTAAACAAATATTCAGTATGGTATTAAAAATGAATGTACTTAAGTATATTGCCATGAAAGAAGAAACATATTTGTGTTAATTAAATACGACTACCTTACTGAATTCGTGATGTATGTGTGTACTCTTGTAAATTATGAACACAAGAAAGTCACCCATCCACTTCCGTCTTGCAAATTCTTAATGAGATGTGTCTCTTCTCTGTCTTTATTACGCTAACTTTCTCAAGTGTTTTCTCCGAACTCTGTACATAACCGACAAACCTACTTCCTTATGTAAACAAATGACATACAACTTTGTTCACTGCAGACAGAGAGAAACAATGTCAGGGCTGGGCACGTCTTAGTCACCCCTGTACTTCTTGGGATTGTAACTTGTAACGTACAATTCCATAAAACTCTGTAAACTTTGCTCGTGTAGCTTTTATTGATTTATGGTTAAATTGTGTATAACTGAGCAAAATACGTGATGTCTGTCGCTGTTAATGTTTTAAAGGTTTGCACAAACGAATACGCAAATGCTGTGTAATAAACCTGTTTGTATATATATATAAAAAAAAAAACAGTTAATATAGGGTAAAGGCCAATAAAATATCTAAAAGATATTATAACGAGGATATTGTAACGAAGGAATTTATAGGATATTGTAACGATAATCCTATCGAACAGCCTAGAAGATTCTCCACCGGCAGTGTGGCAGGTGTTGCCTCAGTCAAGCCCGCTCAAACTAGGTTCCAGTGTATTCAAGAACACTTGACATACGCATTAAGTCACTGAAGTGAGGATGGAAAATTTCTAGAAAGCGTGCGCTACCTATAAAAAGCCATAGCAGCCGGCTTGTCAACATTCGTCAACCGTTTTCGATCCTCTGGAGGAGGGTCCAGTCCCATTTGTCCCCTACCCGTAAATACGCTCCTGCTTATCTCAAGCGGAGAAGATTTTCTAATCTGTTGTTAATTACGTAAAAACTTGTCCTGACGCGAGACTGCCGTCTACACCATTCCATAGTCAACTTGAAAATCGATTGAAGATTGATTGTTAAACTTTAATAATCATCAGCTTTATCAGTATAAGTTACTGGAGCCTATTTAACAATTAATAAGCTTCCAAAGCTCATGCCAATCTTCTCACTAACTTGCAAAGCCACGTTAATCTATCACTCGATTATTGTTGTGATTCCAATATGACTAATAAAATTTAATAATATTCACTACGCTTAAGTCCTTTTATTTGTTTATTTACCATTTATTTTTTCAATGTTAAAAGCAACGAATTTTATTTTATACTGCTAACAAATAAACAACTCCTTCTTAACAATTGCTGGTCTGACTCAAGGTCGTCGGCCGGTCACGTTCTTTTGTAACTCGCATTCAACTTTTAAATCAAACTTTCCTCTCTCGTGTCCATTAACAAAAGAGGCTCTACTTCTGTGCCTGCATTACCGCCGCTAAACTAACTTAAGTTTTCTTCTTTTCTTTACCACCTGGTCACAAATTTTTTTTTGTTTTCGACGTTTAACAATCAAATTTTTTGAGAACTAATGCATGTACTCAGTTTGTTTTAGTTTGTACTCCTTAAAACTGTAATACTTATAATTATACCAGAAAGTAGCTGCAAAAATACCTGTATAGCTGCATTTCATATATCGTTGTATATAACAGAAGTATACATTTTTTGTGCAACAATCCCAATTATGCTAGTGCTGTTTAAATACACCAGTTACATTATGTTCTAAACTTAAAATTAAAAATTGGCAGCACACATTTTTATGAACAATTTTTACTGCTTTGTATTACGATTAATTGTGCAATTTCGTTCAAGCATATTCCTGATTGCTATAAAATAAATTATTGGAATAAAGGTTGGCATAAGCTACATTGTAGTTTATTATAGTATAATAAAATTAAATATCGGAATATAAACAAATAAGCACTCACAAACTTATTTACATTCCCTGTAGCAGAAATCTTACTGTTACAACCATGTTAATTTATTGCAAATACGGAAACAAGTCCAGAACACAATATTCTTACCAATTAATAAATATATGTTAAAGATTATTCCTATTGATTTATTGAACTGCAGCTATAAACAAATCACTTTGTAACAGTTTGCATTACAGTCACTTGCAAAAATCAATTCGTCGCTGAAAACCAAATTTGTTTCTGGTTTTGTGTTCATAAATATAAAATTGCTGACTCCAATCTGCTAGACAAAACTAAAGATGTCTACGGTTTTCTGCAGAATATTGACATTTCTAATTTTACTCTTGTAGGTTGTAGAATGTTCTGTTCAATTTTATTCGTTTGGACATACAAGCTTGTCTAGGATAAGTTTCTAAGCTTTTCAGGATAGTTTATTTATCAAAATGAAGTAATTCACTCTTGTTAAAACATAAAACGTTGAAGGTAAACTATCCCTTCCCCTTAACCGATTATCACCAAAATCCTCTACAACTCAAGTACATATACAAAACATTATTTGATTCAGTTTGAATTTTTGGCAGTTATCGTCCGCTATAGAAAACATTCTACACACAGACACACATACAGACAGTTTTCGGGAAATTACTTTTCTTCATGTTTTGAGGGTAGTACAATCAGAATCAGCCCTTATCTCGAACATGATTTTTTTCGCCATCACCATACTTCCATTTGCTTATGGAACATGGAAGTCAAAATGTTAGCAACATATACCTAACTACGGTTAGAAAACGATTTATAACAATATAACTCATACTGACATTAGCTAAAACATATAAGAATAGAAAATATTAGACTAAACAACAAAATAAGCCAATATAAAATGGAAAGGATCTTTATAACATGTGAATGGCGGATAAGACCTTGTTGTTGTTAGGTCTTTGAACGGGGTCTTTCAACCGTCACTGACAGGGAAAAATGTTTATTTTATTGTAGATTATGCTGTAGTTTAGTCTTATATTTCTATTCTTATACGTTGTGGCTAATGTCTGTATGACTTATATTGTTATAAATAGATTTCAAACCGTAGTCAGGTATATTGCAACAGTACAAATGTATAGGGTCCTGTGCATTGCACTAAGTAATTAAAATAATTAATTAATGTAAATGAATAATTCATATTGTTAGCAGTAATAATTCGGCTTTCAATCTGAACTGTAAAAGGAACGACCAAACTTTCATGTCGAGACAAGTTGATCACGCCATTTTGCTGTGTCTGTGTGTACACGCGTATGTTACATGTGTGAGTGAAACCTGTCAATTCCTGTAAAGCGTCACCCTTAAGGAACGGTACCAATTATATAAATTTATTTATTTTGTAAAGATTGTGTGCATAATATCACAAAACCAAATACACCAAAGTGTGTATAAAAATAAGATGCACATGTGTATAAAAAATAGTGTAAAAAGGTTAAAAATTGTAATTACAGGAAAATAAAAATAAATAAAGCCTATGTTAATTAAGATAAAGAAAAACGGTTTATACATGGTGAACACATAAATATTACCGACAGAATGAATATCGGGTAATGTGCAAAAGACTTCGCATTTCGCGAAGACAGGCGAATTAATTCTGACAAGAATCGTGTGTGAGAAGTGACGCCTTCGACAGACTCTGATATGCAGAATATTGTCGAAACATGATTTTAGCGTTCTGGGTATAAATACACGAGACGCGCTAACTTCAATCTCTTTCTCGTGCAATCATCTTGGCAGCCGGAGGCTCTGCCCAGAGACAACAACGTTTGTGTCTCAACCACAGCAGCAGCCAGGGGCTTCACGACTACTCATGATTGACTCACACAAAGACAATAATATTAGCGCCCTGGGTATAAATACACGAGACGCGCTAACTTCAATCTCTTTCTCGTGCAATCATCTTGGCAGCCGGAGGCTCTGCTCAGAGACAACGACGTTTGTATCTCAACCACAGCAACAGCCAGGGGCTTCACGACTGCTCATGATTGACTCACACAAAGACAATAATTAACGATGTAAAAAAGGGAGACAATCTAATTCAAATATGAATTAATAATTTTTGCAAAATGTAAATATTCTTTGTATAATAATTAGAGTAATGTTTAAGGATAATTAACTATAATTTTGAATCAATAACTTTGAAACTATAATTTGAATCTATAATTTGGATATTTGAATTGATAAAAGTAATTAGTAAATTTTTATTAGAAAGCAAAGCAAAGCATATGCAGTAAAATCAAAAGAGATTAGATCATTAGAAAATAATTAGATAACCTAATCATTATCACACTAATGAGCAAGCCGAGATAATTATAAATGTGTATTAGAGTATAAGATTGTATATTATGTCTATGTTTAATACGAGAGTATCACTTATATGTAATAATTAGATGTGTGCTGTGGCTACACACACGCAAGCAAATAATAATGATATTTTAATTCGCAACCAAATAAGAGTTTTTGTTTAATAAATACTTAATTATTTTAAACCAAATTACATAGTGTTATTATTATTACGATTACACCCATCATCACATACAATACGTTGTAATATATTGCTGATATTTTTATAGTATTTTATTGTAAGATGTTTTATGTTGTTTAGCTTCTGAGGACTATTGCAGATTCTAGGTATCGAAACGTTAAGCGACAAAAACAGTCCGATGGAAGCAGTCAGGAACAGAGGATTTACCCGTAAGAGATCACTCATCGCTTAGAGATTTTACAGAACAAATACATACATGTGTCTATTTCTTTTATGAATTTGCTAACTGCTATAATTTATTAATTAAACAACCGTTGTTTAAGACCTGAAGATGTCAGTAATGACGAAAAGCTTAGTCGAAAAATAAAAAATTATAGCAGTTTGCAAATTCATAAAAGAAATAGTAAGGATGGCTTCTAATTTAAACAATACGAAGAATAAATACATGTGTCTGATGGTGATGTATGATAGTGCCAATTAATTTGTAATTAAATAGTAACTGTTTTACAATAACTGTTTTGTGACCACGAGTGCACAGTGTATATGTCCTGACGATGGTGTATGACCGAAATCGATCGAAAGTAAGAATGTGAGTAATTAAAATTCTATTATAAATCATATGTACGAGCTATCTTTATGTTATGAACAATGAATACACCATAATAGAATATTACTAATACTAGTACTGCTGCTACTACTACTACTACTACTACTACTACTACTACTACTACTACTACTACTACTACTACTACTACCACTACTAATACTACTACTATTACTACTACTACCACCACTAATACTACTACTACTACTACTACTACTACTACTACTACTACTACTACTACTACTACTACTACCACTACCACTACTACTACTACTACTACTACTACTACTACTACTACTACTACCACTACCACTACTACACTACTACTACTACTACTACTACTACTACTACTACTACTACACTACTACTACCACTACAACTACTACTACCACTACTACTACTACTTCTACTACTATAACTACTACTACACTACAACAACTACTACTACTACTACTATAACTACTACACTACTACTACTACTACTACTACTACTACTACTACTACTACTACTACTACTACTACTACTACACTACTACTACTACTGCTACTACCACTACTACTACTACTACTACTACTACTACTACTACTACTGCTGCTGCTGCTGCTGCTGCTGCTGCTGCTGCTGTTGCTGCTGCTGCTGCTGCTGCTGCTGCGATTATAACTACGATTATTATTTTTTACCAACATTTTTGCGATAATATACGAATACAAACAGTCACGGCGGATCTTGGCCGAACGATACCCGAAAAAGTTATTAGTATGAAAAATGAAATAAAATAAAAATTTATTCTAAGCCATGTATAGTCTAAGCCATGCTCCTTTTATAAACTATTTTTGGGCAATACATTTACATCAGAATGTAAAGTTTCACCGTACCAATAAACACTTACCCCATAGGGAAATATGTGTTTAGGCGGCGCCTCAAAATGAATAACTTTTTTCTTGTTTAACGTTTGGTAAAACAAAATTAACAGACCGTTTGTGTGTCTTACCGGTGGCCAGTAGAGGAAAACATATTTTTCAGATTTCAGATACAGGGGTTGGCAACACCGATTAAACGGCTTTACAGGAGTAATTTACGATGTGAGGCGGCTAATAACAGTCTCACACTGTAGATTAGTTTACTACTTTACCTGCGCTTAGGTTTTTATTTTGTAGCGACATAAATAAGATTTTCCTCACTACGGTATCAACAGATAATTGGATATACATTGTAATTGCTGTTCTCTATACTAGGTATGGAGAACCATACACGATTTCCATGTTCTAAGATTTATATTTAAAACTGATTTTCGAAATGAAATATTTCCATAGAAACTACTTCTTTCTTCAGCCTTAACTACAGTACTCTGGTACCTAACGTGTACCACCTCACGTTAGCCAACTCGATTTTCGCTGATGATAGCAGTCGATGGCACTGCCGAAACATCTGGTTCTGGAGAAAACATTGGACTACGGCCAAACAGTCCGGGAAGGAATTTTAACAACGAACTACTTCTTTGTTGCCGATAACGTAGTACACATATAAAAAATTATCCCCTACCCCTTCAACTATCATTTTCATTTATAGAACATTACCCCATGCCTCTTCAACTACCCTTCTCGTTTATAAATATTTCATCTACCTTTTTACAGTGGATTATTATGACTTTCTTTTCACGATACTTTATTTATCAAAATTAAGTACTTTACTCTTGTTAAAACACAAAACGTTGCAGGTAAACTACACCTTCCCCTAAACCGATCTTCACCAAAATCAATAGTGTCCCCTACAACTCAGGCACATATGCAGAAAATTATTTGATTCTGTTTTAATTTGCGGCAGTTATCGTTTTCCATAGAAAAAATTCTACACACAGACACCCACAGAGACACTTTTCGGAAAATTACTTTTCTTCATGGTTTGAGGGTAGTACAATCAAAATCAGCCGTTATCTCAAACACGATTTTTTCGCCATTGTTTTTCAAATATTTTGAAAATATTTCCAAGCGTAGAGAACCGTTCAATACAACAGTAATGAGCACCGGCTCAATTAATACTCAAGTTTACTAATTAAACGATTCAAAATCCAAGAGTTATTATGGAAATCGTATGGATGTCATGTCTTGACATACCATCATCATCATCTTTACGATACGGTATAGGCAAAGTTTTGTCTGTTCGACCTTTAAAAATCCTCCAGCCATCTCTTCGTGGGTCTACCCAGACACCTGTGGCCAATAGGTTAGTATTTGCAGACTTGTTTGGTCAGTCTGGAATCTGACATTATACATAAGTGTTTTTCCTCCGTTGTTTCTTATTTTTTAATTTATTATTCAAGTTAAAAACTAATAACTCTTCTTTTTTGGCCTCATTTAGAAGACGGCCAAGTTTAGAACACCTTTTAATTCCACACTAAGAACGCCATTTCCGAAAATGTATTTTACGGTCTTGTTTGTTGGTTGTGGTGCATAATTCATGCCATAGGACAGGACAGGGACTGCCATAACTTTGCAGAACTTTAATTTTTCATCTTAATGTGCTTTTGTTTTCTAAAATTACGGTTGATTTTTGTACAGATCGTTTGGAACTTACCTCACTTAACATCAATATAATAATTTTTCTATATTATTTCCTAATATCATTTCCCAAATAATTAAGGTGGCTCTCTGTTCTAGAATTTGGTGACTAATCATTATTTTTTCTTATTGTGCCTACTGTACGACATTCATTTTAAATGTTCTTTCCACCGTTGTTTGTAATCTTTTATTTTTGCATTCAAGTCAAAAACTTGTAACTCTTCTTTTTTGGCATCATTTCTTATACGGCCGAGTTTAGAACAACTTTTAATTCCTCATTAAGAAGGCCATTTGCGGAGCCTCCATTTTACTGTCTTTTTTATTTTGTTCTTGTCCATAATTCATACTCATAGGAAGCAGAAAGACTGTCTTAAGTTTGTAAAGGTTTAATTTTGTATCTCGATGTACATTGTTGCTAAAACTTTCACACATCATGCGTGGTTATTAGGAACTGTTTAAAGTATGTTTCTAATACAGTGCAAACTCGAAGAAGCGATTTATCTAACTAAAAGGAACAAATGAATGCATTATTTGCATCAAATGCAAAGTCATTTTATGAGTGGTCCACAAAGACCAAAATCACCAAATGACCAATCACTCATAATCCTCAATAAGCACTATACACAGCCGTCTATAAATAATCTAGTTCGTGTTATTGTTGGAAGTAGTTGATTATTCACACTGTAAACTTCCACCTCTCACATCCGTAATGTTTACAATCTAAGGCGTGACAAGTGAAGACCTTTGACCTTAAAATATATTACTGTGTTATTGTAAATGACATTTATAGCCAGCACCGTCAAAACAGGTATTTTAGACTGAATCTCTAGAGGCTATGTATGGCTAATATTGATAAAAAGAAACAGAGACTGCGGAATTGTGTACAGTATTCTGATAGTGTTATTTCTGTTTCTGAATTTGTAATCCGCTTGAGAGTAACGGGTCCATTGGGTATACGTTATGCGTGTTGTTATGGCGACTGCAAGGATCGCGAAATTATAGCAATGGAGAAGTAACTGAACAACAGAGTAGTCGTTAGTTACGAACTTTGTTATTAAAGTTAGATAAATAGATAGAAAAATAGATAGGTAGAGAGAAAGAGAGGAGAGAGTGACGAGATAGATAGATAGATAGATGGAGAATATATAAACAGATAGATACATTGATACATAGATAGAGAAAGAGAGAGAGGGAGTGTGTAATGAGAAGGGGAGACAAACGGGAGAGAGAAGGAGACAAAAGGAGAGAAAAGAGAAAGAGAGAGACCGAGTAATAGGTAGAAAAGGGGCGAAATAGAGAAAGGGCGAGATAGAGAGTAAATAGAGAGAGAGAGAGGGGGGGGAGAGAGAGAGAAAGAGTGAGATTTAGAGAGAAAAAGGGGCGCGGAAAAAACTGGCAAGTGTGTTTATAGGCTACTTTGCCTGTGTGCTATTTTTGAGCCAATGTGTACTTTATTCTACGCTCTCTCCTAGCATTGTGAATTATGTATGATTCTTTGTTGTATACCACTAATATAATACACATTTATGTATGTAAGAGAGAAGAGGAGGAACTAGAGAAAAAAGATGCAACGACTAGCAAGTTCCTACTTCTTTGTCAGTGTGCCATGTATGAATCAGCATTTACTTAATTCTCTCCCTACTTACCGCTAAGTAGTTAAGTAATAAATTTTAAACAATAATATTTATTATTTTTGTGCACAGAGTATTTTATGAATTTTCTTCTCGACTTCCTAACGCTACATCCTTGCTTGTTGTGTTTCCCTTCTACAATCATACACGATGCATGAGAGATTCTGCAATTCATTATATGTTCATCCTGTAATTATTTGGTGGATTATATTCAGAATGTTTTAAATCTATTTTAAATCCCTGAATACGTAAATTAACAATCTTAAAATTAATCTACTTGGAGTTAGTCGCTTCTAAAATCAATCTACTTGGATATAGTAGCAGAAATTTTGTTCCGATTTATGCAGCTTAATTAAATAAATGTAGTCTTCGGTTAATACTGAGCTGGTGATCATCTTCAAAATATTAATACTACATTATTTATTAAGTTAAAATTACTTTTAGTTGTTTAAATTAAAATAAACTACTTTTTCAGTTGAATGATTATACAACAGAGAAACAAAATCAAGAATTCGAAGGTCACAAATGACTTTGAATGTTGAAGGGATTTAAAAGACTTATCTATATAGCCTATTTTTAAAAAAGTAATAAGTAATTTTCTCAAGTTCTTCTAACTAAAAAAATACATTTTTTTAAACACACAACAACATTGAGTAACCAGATAATCTTAAATTTTACAATATTTACATTGTATGAGCTTTGATAATTATAACGTACACTTAAGCGTAACAAGGGTTTGTGAAAAACAAAAAAAAATATGCAGCCTAACAGACGGGCTGAGTCGGTAGAATAGAGAGGGAGATAGATAGAGAGATAGAGAGAGAGAGAGAGAGGAGAGAGAGAGAGAGAGAGAGAGAGAGAGAGAGAGAGAGAGAGAGAGAGAGAGAGAGAGAGAGAGAGAGAGAGAGAGAGAGAGAGAGAGAGAGAGAGAGACTGAGGGGGAAGGGAGAGTTAGAAAGGGATAAAGAGACTATTGTATTTATTGGTATTGTATTCTTTAAAAATTTGAAATATTATTTCCAAAATAAAACATTTTAAATGTGAAGCAGCTGAATTGTTAGTTACTGAGGATGAGCAGTACACATAACCGCTTATAGGCGGCAATTGGAATTAGCAGATCTTATTTTTATGTAGCTACAGTGCAAGGTAATCGTTAGAGTTTTGTGGCCTTAGAAAATCATACCTGGTACACACATATATTACGAAAGAAAATACTTTAAGTGGACTTTACTGATAATCAGGTAATCGTCAAACACAACGAATGTGACTCTCAATGATCGATGATTCAGTCAAAGCATTTCTCCTCAAAGTACAACCTGCAGATGAAAAACTGTTATTTTAGTAAACAAACTTCCAGATTGAGATAAAATGAATTCTCATCTTCCACTGCTGCTTGTCCATCTAAAGATCTTCAGTTTCTCATTCCCCCAGTCTAAATTTCTTCCATCCAGGTGATGGTGGTATTTCTCTTTTCATTTTTCTTCAAGGAGTCCATTCCATAACTTTCCTTGACAATTGTTCCTGTGCCATTCTTTTCGTGTGTCCATAGCATTGTAATTTTTTTGTTTAGACAAAATCAACAATTTAATTTTTTTACATTTGATTTTTGTCCCTAATGACTTTATTTTTAATTTTCTCACGTCTGGATACTCTTGCCGAATGTCTCCAAAAGTCCATCTCGGCTGTCATTATTTTTGTTCTTGTGTGTTTATTAGTAGTCCAAACTTCTGAGTCGTAAATCATGATACGTCTAACAATGGTTTTAAATATTTTGTTTCTGCTATACTTTAGTTATCCCACAGTATTCTGTTTAGCGTAGATATAGCCATTTTCCCAGAATGGTGTTTATCTTAATTCTGGGTTGTATTTCTTAGTGTTGCTTCCCACTGGCCGTAATTTTCACCTCTAAATACTTGTATTTTTCTGGATAAGAAATCTTCTTTATGTTTTCCTCCAATATATAGTCTTGATGAAGGTCACCTATTATCATGTATTTTAATGCAATGGGCATTCATTGCAAAAAAAAAGGAAAATGTTAAAAATCAGGACACATTAGAGCTGAAGTCAATTATAGGCTACACGATAGTCCGGCACCAAACAATATTCTACGTATGTGTGAAATAATTTATTCCCATGATTTTCTGTAAGTTTTCTGCTTGTTACTTACGTTTAACTAAATAACTCGTATGTCATATGGCAAGACTAAAATGTTAACCAAGGGTGGATCAATAATTGTCATACACGAATACGGGAAAACATAAACGCTACCGTTTCACTGTAATGCTCACTACATTTACCTCCATCATATTCGTAAACACATAAGCCGCACAATTCCAACCGATGTGTAGACTAACACCGATGGCACTCACATAGGCCTGTACTGTAATCCTGTGTAAAAGCCATCGCCAGCAGTTGTTTCATAGCAAGTCTCTCACAGTAGTACTAAGCTCTTTGTAGTATTACCAGCACAGTTCTGTTATCGATTCATAACGATACAGTCAGAGTTGTTGCATGATGTTGGCAAACGAGAAATTGAAAATTATGCAGAGATTGTCTACCTACTATCATAGCAGCTGCTTTGCTACCGAACATGGAATGTGGTGACGTATGCCATTCCACTGCACGCATCACTGTAATACTACACATTCAAAATACGTTTAACACATTTTCGGTATGACTTGACTGTCTCTCATAAGGTATTTCTTGTAGCCAATAAAAAACACACTTTAACAAAATTTTCAATAAATTACACTGACATATAATGTACGAACACTCAATCTAATACGCGCACAAAATTACAATTAAATACGTCTTGCGATCGTGTGAAAAATGTTTACAGAACCAGTAATACCCCACCTTCACAAGCAAACACTATCATTCAGAGGAACCCTCCGCTCATCAGGTGTCTCAGCAGAAAAACTGGTGCGCATACAGTACGTACTGTTTTATTGAGGAATAATTATTTGAAAATGAAACATACGAAATAACAAAATGTTATTGTAAAAGGTTAATGATTAAGTAAGAAAGACCAAAGAATTATAAAAAACTAATTATATTTAATGGTATATTTAGATCCTTTAGAATGTAAGTAATATGTTCTGAATGTATGTATAACTACGTATATAGGTTATCCATATATCTACATATCTGTGTTCTTTTCTATTAATTTATGTATTTCTGTATTTTATTGACAGTATTCTCAACTCTATGAAAACTATTCTTCTTTATTTACCGTAATTAGTAAAACCATTATGTTTGTATTTGTTGTTATTTACCATAATTATTTACACAGTTTCGAGCCTACCTACACTTGTATTTTTATCAAAAACATCCACTGCTACAGTACAATATATATTATCATAAGTTATTACTATTATTATTATTATTATTATTATTATTATTATTATTATTATTATTATTATTATTATTATTATTATTATTACAGTACATTCAAGTCTTCGTCTAGTTTTGAACAATTAAACGCATACAAAAATCAGAAATATATAATCCAATTTGGCGAAACATGCAATAAATACAGGACATGAATTACTAGACATAACCAACATGATAATAATAAAACATACACCACACAATAATGAATATATGGGAAAATTTACAAGTATATAAACACAAAACATAAAACAACCTAATACCTGAACAAATACAAGTAATCACAAAACACGACACAGTTTTCAAAATACTCAGAATTGGAAACAAACAAATATGCATACACCACTCCCACACACAATAATACCAATTCAATCTATTAAGAACCATCAGGAAGCCATAGCAATAATCAACCTGAGCACAAATATTTAACAAAGTTCAAAATTAGGTTGGCTGAAGATGGAAAAAATATTTGATTCCCTAAAGACTTTCCTAGTAAGGAAATAATAAATCTTGATGTAAAATAGTTATAAATACTAAACAAATGTTATTACAAATGTTAGTTGCAAAGCCATAGAATCGGAAAGTATAGCGAATTCAAATATTAGTGAAGCATTATTTCAGAAGATGGAACAACAAAGAATGACATTAAAAATAGGCTACAACACGGAAATAAGGTTATTCGTTTGCTAAACTCGTTAGTTTGGTGGAACAAAATGAAATTTCAAACTAAACTGACAATCTGCACAACTATTGTGGAGCCCTTTTTAACTTATGGCTGAGAATGCTGGAAACTTTCAGCTAAACAGAAAACGGTGAGAGAAACTGTGGAAATGGACTTCTTAAGAAGAGCGTGTAATATTTCTAGAACGAAACATTTTAGAAACGAAGATATAAGAAGGAAAACAGGGCGCATATTTATAACAGCAGAAAGAATAGAGTCCAGACAGTTGCTATGGTATGGTCATGTAATGAGGATGGAGGATAAGCGATGGCCAAAGAAAGCATTGAGTTACACACCACAAAACAGGAGAAGAAAAGTAAGACTGATAACACAATGGAGAACAGGAATTAGGAATAGCATGAGAGATCGAGCTATTGAAGACGATGACTGGAAATATAGGGAGAAATGACGATCGAAATGCTGGATGCGGCATAGGTTGTAGGACCCCCGTTAATAATAATAATAATAATAATGTTATTTACGCACACAATTTAAGACTACATATCATTCTGTTCTTTCTTTCAAATATTTTATGTAAGGTACGCGGAATGAGTTGCTGACGAGTACGGCAGTTTCCAGATTAACAAAAGTTACGTGGGTTTCAGTCGATAAAATTTCTACTTTCCTCCGACTTCTCGGGAAATCCTTTATATTAAGTGGCTGCACGCATGAGCTGGTAACTGACAGATTACAACCAATTTAAACTTATTTCAGTTCAAAGAGAAGAACAAGCGTAACTTGGCAATAAATCACTACATGAATCGTCTACAAAGGTTCTGGTACATATTCTCTCGTTTTATTTTACACAAACAAAACTCAACACACACTTTTTATTAGTTACATGTCACAGTTCGGTACAGAAATACACGCGTATTGACGCTCATAAATTTTGTTTCCTTAAACAATTTGTATTCGCTTGTATTTCGACAAGTTTTTTTTCAGAACAGATTTTTTTGATGTGGTAGAAAACATTTTCCTTGTTATACAATGGAAATATAATTATCGTTCAAGAACAAACTTAAGTTTAAAAATCAAAATAACATAATCAAATTATAACTGCTTTTATAATTTTACGATAATCTTACACTAAGGTTTAAGCGTTTGTCGCGTTTACTGTCCACAACTTGTTGACACTCACCGGCAATACCAGCACCAGTCAACGTTCTCAATTCAATTATTTCAATTGTGTATGTACAGCGCTGCGTATGCAATCTGACTACACATGTTTTGCATATGGAACGCCTGGTAGTAACGAATGGTTGATCTGATTTTAATACGTACATGAATATTTTTTTATATTATTCACACTCCCATCCGCACGCACGTGCGCGCACACACACCGTAGGGCATAAAGTGTATCAACTATGTGTCCTTAGAATTATGTCATACGATGTTATATTAGGCAGCCATATCTTCTAGGAGACATGCATGGGAAATATTTGACTCTGTTACAATGTACCGGTACGCTGCGTCTAGTGTTGTGTACGCACACACGTATAAAGTTTAAACAGAGTTAGTTAACTGTCTAGACAACAGATGCTGTAAATTTGATGTTTGTCTCTAAGCGACCCACGAAACTCGATACCAACTACTAACACTATGTACAGTATTACTGTATTATTTACACATACACAGGAGTAAGGTTTGTAATGCAATGATGTGAATGTGTGAGAGTCAACTATAATATATAATAGGGTTGTTACAGCTAGTGCCGTCTCCCTTCCTTCAACCTGGCTTTCCAATTCTCCCTATGTTCCTATTGTCCTTCCTCAAGTCCTATACGTTGCATAGATTCATCCACTTCGTCACTCCAAGATCTTCTCGGTCTTCCCCTTTTTCTCCTTCCTAATAGACTCCATTCCGTCACTTTGTTGATCCACCTATTTTGGGCTCTCTGGACATGACCGTACAGCACCAATCTTTTTTCTTCGATGTAGACAATTACACTTCTTTCCGTTTCCATTCTACTTCTGATCTTCTAGTTAGTTATTCGGTCTGCTCTCGTTATTCCACAGCACCTTCTCCAATATCCCATCTCTGGTGCAAGAATCTTTCTTTCATTATTTTTGTTGCGCCTTTTTTACTCACTGTGAATCATAGGTACTTGAATTTGCCTGTTCCTCTAATTTTAACATTTCCGTCTACTTCTAAATCTGTTGTTTCTTCATCTCTAATTGGTAAGTAAGTATTCAGTCTTTTTTATGTTTATTTCCAATCCCATCTTTGTATATTCTTCATTCAGCTTTCTGAACATGTGGTTTAGATCTTCTTGATCCTGGGCTATAACTACCTGGTCATCGGCGAAGCATAGTGTGTACAGGTGTTCGTTTCGTATCGGTATTCCCATTCCATGGCCTTTTGTGAGAGTCAACTACAGTTACCAAATCGTGTTGTTACTGCATCCAAACCAAAACAATGTGAGTCAATTATGGTATCGCGTCGCACGCCAAAGTAGGCGCATCATATCGTCTGTTGTACTGCGGCTTATTTTTCGCATTAGGTTTAAATGCTGTTGATACCGGACTGCTAACATTTACACATGAACTAAATAAAAAATGTAACATTTAAGGACAGGTACCATATAAGAACTAATACTGTCGTGAATAATCAGATTTTGGATCACGTTAGTCATATTAATTACCTGGGTTGTGAGATCTCATATGGAACCAATATTGATTGGGATTGTTAGCTAAGGGAATTTATATGCATCTGTGGAACATTCGTAGGTACCTTAAAAATAAAACACAAAAGGATATCCAAATGAAATTTCACAAACCTGTGGCTGTACACAGGTAAATTTCACATTCCTGTATGCTAGTTTGACATAGACGTTTGGTAAAAGGGACGTACAGAGTATTCAGGCAGCTGAAATGATATTTCAAAGAGGTAAGCAAGGTTGTTTTCTCCTGATCGATAAAGTAACGAGGACATTAGACGCGATTTAAACGTTGTACCGTTTCACCAGAAGATTGGAGACCACAGAAGGAGGTGGTGTGAACACTTGCACCGCATGGCTGATATCCGTCTACCCGTGGCTACTTTGTGTTATCACCCAGTGTCCGTAGACCGATTAAGATTTCAATCTTTTGATGCAATGATACAATGTGGCATACAAGGATGTGGGGACAGCTAGTTTAAAAAAATTTCATTCGTGTATCCTTCCGTGTTTTATATTTTTATATTTCAAAATAAAAAATGAAACAAATACTTTTGTACCAAAGTAATATATTCAAGTATAATTTTATTTAAAACAGCTGAAGTTAATAAAAATTAAAAATAAGTTGTAATTCTTATGGAAAACCTCTGTATATTTGCGTGCTTTCAACACACAAAAATTCTATAAATAAAACAATACTTAGAGTGAAGAAATGATTAATTATTCATACTGTAAACATTTCTCAGCCACATCCGTTGGGCTGGCAATCTAAGGCGGGACCTTTGACCTTAAGACTTGTTTTCTTTTAAAACATTTTTATCGTACGCACCATTAAAACTGGTATTATTTTATTGAATCTCTAGACGTTACACTATTAATAATGGCATAAAAAACAGGTATTCTGGAATTGTTTACTGTATTCCGATACTGTCACAACAGTTTCTAAAAGTAAAATGCGCTACAAAAGTACGTCAATTGGCATTATTTATTTGTAATGAATTCGAGTTGAAAAAATCATCTTGTTTTGTTTTATTTTAATTTGTCCTTTAATTAGTAGAATATAGAATACTATTATTGTTCATTTTTAAAGTACCCAAGTCATTGTATTAAATAAATAATTGCTTATCTAATCGGTCGAGTGACTTACTTGTAATTTCGCTTGACGCGTTTCAGGGCATATGACCTGAAACGCGTCAAGCGAAATTACAAGTAAGTCAGTCGACGGATTAGATAAGCAGTTATTTACTATTATTGTGTTTGTAAATATTAAGATTTTCCCAGATATTCATTTTGTTACCTTTTTGTACGTTACTAATTAATTTGACATTTGAATGTATGGATATTTATGTTTATTGTTTAAATAGTGTGTGACTAAATTAAATTTGTAAATATTAGGTGTTATAAACGCATTGCGATATTGAATGAATTTCTCGGACAGTTTTTTTCGTCGGGCCTACGGAAAATTGATTCCAATCTGCACATTCTACATTGTAAACTCCATTTTTATTATGAATGTTGAATTTAGCTTAGACTTTATTTTATTAAAGACAATATTACCTGTGTTATAAGATATTTTTAAGTTTGTATCTTTTTATAGCAGATATAGTTGTACTATACTCTGTGACTAAAATTGTGTGTGTGTGTTTCTGTATTGTTGGATGTGGACACTTTTGTATCTTTGTACATGTATTGTTTAAATATTGTGTGGCTTAATTAGATTTGTAAATATTAGGTTTTACAAACGCATTGTGATATTGAATGAATCTCTAGGACAGTTTTTTCTTCGTCTGTCCTACGTAAAATTTGTTTCTTTAAATAGAACCAAAGTAAAATCAATTACCTATTAACTGTATTGTAAGCGAAACATTCAATTAAAATTGGAACAAACCTCTAAAGCTACAGAATAATTTCTGTGACACTTGCGTCAGGTAAAAATAAACCTACTTACAATGTAGTTATTTGAAGATATGGAAGACCTGCAGAAAACTTAACGAGTTATAGAAGGAATAACTTATTAAAATTATAGAGGATAAAGTTTGCAGGTAATGAAGTATTTATAATATGGTTTGATGATCTAATCACATATTGAGTAGTATATTAATAGTATGTATGTATGTACCGTATGATTTCCGCTTACCCGAGCTGCAGTTGACGTTAAGTATTTATAACCCTTGAGCTGCTTTAAAACGTCTCTAATAGGAGAGGATACATTCGCCAGAATTAGTGTTTGTGTGTCACTAGTAATTCCAGTCAGGTTAATATGAATATTGAAAACGGTTTGTGCAGTTGCATAAAATACAACATCTGGTGTACGTGTGTGTGCCGCGCGCGCAAGAAGGATGGAGAAAGGCAGAGAGAGAGAGAGAGAGAGAGAGAGAGAGAGAGAGAGGGGGGGGGGGAGAGAGCAAGAGATAAAAAGGAGAAAAGCAAATACTAGGAAATGTTTTCACAGTCTGCTTTATCTGCGGGTCATTTTTCGAAACAGTGTATGCTTTACTTAATGCTTATCTGGCATTGTAAATTATATATGCTTCTTCTTACGTGCCACTTAGACACACACACAAAATATCTTACCTCTCTCTCTCTCTCTCACTCTCTAGCGATTCCTTCAATTGCTGTATATTCTTAAAAAACTGTGTTTTAAGATATGCCTGTTATACTACTTAGAATTCTGATCTAAACATTAAGTATTTGAGTTACCGTCAATGCCAAATAGTTTTATTTTATTAAAATAAAAATAAATATAATTTATTAGTTAATAAATTGAATAAATAATGAAATAATATAATAATAGAGATAATAATATATAAATAATAAAATAATACTAAATAAAATAATAACTTTTATTATTTAAATTAATAACTTTATTTTATTAGAATCTGTAACATAGAGATATATACAGACCGAGAGAAAAGGTGTGAGAGAAGGAGAGATGTAAATTTCCCAGTTGTTTGTCGGTGTTGCATGTATGATTCATAGGTTAGTAATTTATTCTTTCCTTACTCACAATTGTGCATCGTGTAATAAATTGAAAATAACACAATTTACTTTTCTCCACAGAGTATGTTTATAATTTTCTTTCCCGTTTCTTGAAACTACTACATGTCTGTTTTTTGTAATTTATGTGAAAAATTATAATTACACTATAGTCGTATAACAAGGAAATGTTTTCTGCCATATAGAAACACGTTTTTCTCAACATATGGGCTTAAAAAAACTTTTTTAATGAAACACAATGTGTAAGTGTCGATATGCGTTTATTTTCGTGCTGAACTGTGACGTGTGACAAAAAAATAAGTTGTGTAAAATAAAACGAGAGAATATGTACCAGAATTTTTGTAGACGATTTGGGTAGTGATTTATTACCAAGTTACGCTTGTTCTTCTCCTTGAACTGAAATAAGTTTAAATTGGTTGTAATTTGTCAGTTACCAGCTCATGCGTGCAGCCACTTAATATTAAGGATTTCCCGAGAAGACGGAGTAAAGTTGAAATTTTATCGACTCAAACCCGCTTAACTTTTGTTAATCTGGATGCTGCCGCACTCGTCAGCAGCTCATTCCGCTTACCTTGATTTGAACAAAAGAACAGAATAATATGTCGTTTTAAGCTATGTGCATATATTAATAAAACAAGTTGTTTTAAATAAATTGGTTTATGCTTAATTCATAAATTCAAATATTCATTTATCTAATTTTTACGAGGATAGTTACGACCGTTTTCTGATTACAGAAACTGTGTCTCCAAATATCTAACTATTCAGGTAAAAAATTACAAAATGTTGTAGATGTTTGTCGGATTATATTATACAAGGCTTGTTCAATAGAAAATGTTTAGCGGCTGTAACGCATTTTTTATTCAACGATTTTAAAAGAAGTCTCCAATAATATTAACGCATGAGTCGCCCTGTTCCACTAATCTGTAGATTCTCTGCTGGTAAAATTCTTGCGGCTGTTTGCGGAACCATTCGCTAACAACAAACTCTACCTCAGCGTCTGATTTGAACCGCCGTCCTTTTAGTGATTTCTTTAATGGGCCAAAAGCATGATAATCGCACAGGGACAAGTCGGGACTGTAAGGTGGATGTTGTAAGACTTCCCACTTTATACGACCAAGCAGATCTTAAATCGTTTGGGCTACATAGGGTCGAGCATTATCATGCAGAAGAATGACACCATTTGTGAGCTTCCCGAAACGTTTATTATTGTTGCTGACCCGTAAGAGTTTTAAGCTGTCTACATATCGCTCAGCGTTGGTGTTGACACCAGGTTCTTTAAAATCTAAGAGCAGCACACCCTAATAATAAAAAAATACGGTCACCATTACGTTTCCTGCTGAAGGTTTGGACCGACAGTTTTTCGCCTTCGGAGATTGTGTCACTGCATACTTTGACGTTTTGATTCTGATTTGTAGTGATAACGCCAAGACTCATCACCGGTAAAAATTTGGTGTAGAAAGGGATTAACCTGTTGTTGATAGCGCATCAAATGCTGTAATGATAAGGCTGAACGCAAATTTTTCTGCTCATCAGTAAGCAGTGGAATCCATTGAGCAGCAACTTTGTGATAGCCAAGACCATGAATGATAGAATGAAGAGTACCCAAGCTGATGCTAAACGCTTGAGAAAGTTCTCTAATTTTGATGGACCTGTTTGCGCGTAAATCAGTCTCCAGCTGTCTCACATTTTCATCTGATGCTGCAAAACGTGTAGGTGCGGGACAGGCCAAATATTTAGTGGATTCTCTTCCTTGTCAAAATTTATCGCAACAGATAACCACTGCCGTATGAAAATACCTATACTCAACACATACAGCTTTCATTCTTGTATCTATTTCCATTAGCTGACTCCCCTCAGCGGTAAAAACGGAATAACGGCACGCAGATTATCTTTGGACGGATGTTCTATCATATATACCATTTTCCAACCCAGTCACAACGCTTAGAAAAAGCAAACTGCAAATATTTTTAACAAGGGCGTCTGGCGTCACTAGTACTTAAACAGTCAATATAAACAAATGAATTCCGTTGCCATGGCGGCGAAGTCACGGCTGCGCAGATCAAACGTGTTTCTATTGAATAATCCTCGTATTATATTTTATATGCCCCTGTGGGAGGTAAAAGCAATAGGTCAGTCGTACATTTGATCTTCTACCCTTTGTCGAACACTTATAAACGTTTTCTGCTGAAGAAGCCTTCCGACGGGTAATGAAAACCTTTAGACAATGACAGATCAAAGCAAACGTCAATGGCTGATTAGAACATAATGTCTTTTATTTATGACTCCGTCCGTGATAACCAACGAAATTAATTAAAACGTTTTGGGAATATGTACGAAATTGTTTGTGCGTATGTGTGTGTGTGTGTGTGTGTGTGTGTGTGTGTGTGTGTGTGTGTGTGTGTGTGTGTGTGTGTGTGTGTGTGTGTGTGTGTGTCTCCGATCGTGTGAGAAAGAGGGAATGGCAGACAGAGATAAAGAGAAACAGAGAGACAGCGAGAGGTACGAGGGCGGCAGAAACAGTGATGGAGATACACAGAAAGAGAGAGACGGGAGAGACAGAAATAAACAAGAAAAAAGAGGAAGCCAGAGAAAGATAGAAATAGAGTAAGTGGAAGAGAGAGAGAGGGAGAGAGACTGACACATAGACAGAAAGACAGAGAGGCCGCGTGCAGTAGGCGAAGACAGAAGCAGTGATAAAGATACACAGTAAGAATGAGACAGACGAGAGGGTGAAAAAGAGAGAAAAAAGAGGAGGCGAGAAAAAGAGAGGAATAAAGTGAGAGATAGAGAGAGAGAGAGAGAGAGAGAGAGAGAGAGAGAGAGAGAGAGAGCGAAAAAGAGTGAGAAAGAGAAAGCAGAGAGAGAAATATTGGAAAGTACTTTTAATGGGTTCTTTGTCGTCGTGCGATTTTTTAAAAAAGTGTTTGATTCATTCCCATGCTTGCCTGGCATTGTAATTTATGTATGTTCATTGTTTCGTACTACTAAGATTATACTTTAATATTTATAACTAAATTTACCTCAAGATATACTTTTTCCCTTGAGGTAAATTTAGTTATAAATATTAAAGTATTATATACATCAAGAAACGGACTGTAGCAGAAAGTGATAGAAATACTAAGGTTATATATGTGCATGTGTGAAAAAGAGAAAAGGAAGAATGAGAGAATGAAAGATGCAGCGTCTAGTGAATTCTTACTGCTTTGTCGGCCCTCGTGCCATGTATGATAAGGTATCACAGGTCATTTTATTCTCTCCTTTAGCACTATTCTTAGGTACCGTAATCAATTTAAATTAATAGTATACGAGTATACTTTCCTGCACAGAGTATTCTAAGACGTTTCTTCTCGACTTCGTTTAGGAAGCATTTTTTAAAATATTTTTTTTTAGAACAGTTCTGGGTCAATTTATTTCCAGACGTGTTGTGTATTTGTAAACCTCGTTTTTACAATTGAATTAAATATTACAAAATGCAAGGCGACTAAAATAAGCTTTTGTTCACCTGTATAGCCGACTGTTTGAATCGAGACGAGTTAAGGGTAAGAACAAGCGAAAAGATAATCTTCTCTTGTGATGATCAGCAATCTGTGCGCACGCTTCGTCTTCTGCTTGATTAGCACTACAGCCCAACGTGAGCCCTGGTTTCCAACATCAATGTTCTTTAATCTCCCATCCATTGCCATATAAGTGTAACCCTTCACCACAATTCTTCTGAGATCTAGCGCCATCGTCCAGCCATTAATCCTAGGTCGGCGCCTTTTTGTGCTTTTAAAGACCTGCGCCCTCAGAATTTTCATTGGCATACGCTGAACATCCATCCACTCTCGGTATCGTAGCTATTGTATTTGTTAAGCCTTAATGAATCCTACAATGTTCTCATGATTCAATAGCTCATATGTCTGCTAGTTATGTCTTATTCTCATTTCGTCATCTTCTCTAACCGGTTTCATAAACATATCTTACGATCTTTCCTTCAAATCTTCTTAGTATTCCTCTTTTGTATCAATGTCCAAGTCTAGTCTCCATAAGTAGCAACTGGTTTGACAAGGTTTTTATATATTTTGACTTTTATGATACAAATAAGGAGTTTAATTCTGAATAGTGTGCCGTTGGCATAATATGGCCTATTTCCTATTTATATCCAGTCATGTATTGTCGTGTTTATTGAGCCGTCATTGTCTACTGCATTCTGTTACCCAGGTGTCAGGGTACCCAGGTACTTATTGACTACATCAAATAGATTAATTATTCTCATTGCATAAATTATATAAATTTCTTCTCCTTTCTGATGCAGAAATTAACACGTATTCAGTTTGGCTGATATTTACATTGTTCTTTGTGCACACACAGAGGTTAAACATACCAATAAGTTTAATTAGTTTTATTAGCAGCCATCTTACCACCAACTTTGTCACTACTTAATTGCTACACTGCTAAATACTTCGATCTTGTCGAGGCCTTTTGGTGTCTTCTCCATCTTCAGGTCTTAAACGACCTAAGAGCGTTTAAGACCTGGAGACACCAAAAGGCCTCGTCTAGAACGAAGTATTTAGCAGTGTGGCAATTAAGTAGTGACAAAGTTGGTGCAAAAAGTTTAAATTTCTTTCTTGTAAATCCGCTAGTGTGTTTCACGAAAAATAAATACCGAGTAGTAGGACTTAATGTATGTATTCAATATGTCTCTTTATTTCCATTACTTATTACTTCTTTGATGCTTTGTTATTGACTCTTAAATACTTTTGTTCAAAATGTAACTTTTCTGAATTTGTATTTTTTTGTACAGCTACAAAGTATGTAAACAATAGACATTTATTTTCCAAAGAAAATGTAAAAAATTAACAATACTTAAAAAGAAATAGTTTTAAGCTATTAAGTTACCAGTGTTTCTCTAGATTGCGTGACTTGAGAGAATGATCTTGAGAGAGTAGGAGTCAAAAAAATGTCTACCATTACATCGAGAGTTGAATAACACCGAGAAAAAAGTTTTTTCATTTATTGCCAAGTCGAAATTGTTTGTCAAAATGTTGCCATTTTTTAGTAGAAACACTCCAGCAGATTGATTTTGCCACCTCCACTCTCACTTGTCAATTTCACTCACTTTAATGCTGCCTATAGAATGTTTACTATTTACGAGTAATGGTTAATTTTGCAATATAGTTTTCCGTGCTTTAGTATGTAAATGTGCATAATTATAGAAGTAGACAAATTTGAAAAAAACTTGTAACCGTTCGTGTTAAAACAAAATTTTCCTTTGTAAACGAAGAAAAAGTCTCTTTCCAATGGTAACAACCGCATGTTTCTACGATTTGTTATAAGGTAATTACAGATTTGTAAAAAATGGTAACATAATCAGCATTTTTGACAGAACTTTTCCAACCATCTCACATTTAAAAAAAAAATCATAAACAATTTACTATTGGGTGAATTCGCATAGATTTTGTATCACATTGCTCAGAATATATTGAAGATTTCTTGAAGACAAAAAATTATGTTTGGTGTGAAAACAACGGTGGAAAAATTCAACGGTTTTTTTTCATTTTTGCCTTCTATGAAAGTAGACATGTACATAATTTATATTGTACCAGGTGTTTTGTCTTACACTTTCAATTCTTTCCATTAAAAATTATTTATAAAATATCTAAAAGTATTGTGACACAACTGAGTCAATATTATTTTACGAAGGCTGGTGGAAGAATTGCTCTACAAATATCCTCAAGGGTCAACACTCCTGGGGTCTGTGGGTTTGAGTATTATACCCGACCCACTGAAAAACCACCTTCCTTTCCTCAAGGGTCAACACTCCTGGGGTCTGTGGGTTTGAGTATTATACCCGACCCACTGAAAAACCACCTCCCTTTCCTCTTCTAAGAAACTTACCTGGAACTGTTTGACACACTACTTCGGGCTAGGACTATTGTTCTTCAGCCCTAGGCAAAACTTCAAGTAAAACATATTTCAATGAAAGCAGTCTGAGCAAATGCTTTACCTCACAGAAATTACCAATCGTTTAGGACGCTTGAAAATTAAAATATTTGAATCTGGAATGAAAATCAGTTAAAAAAGATCATGGCTTTGAAGGACGATTCCTGATTGACTAACTTAGCAGTAATACCTCTATCAGTAAACGGTTACAAAAACCATTATTAAATTGATAATACACGAGGCTGTTAGGCCGTGGTCGGCTGCTATTTACTAATAATTGATACTGGAGGCCTTTACTTGATGAAAATCCATTATACCGGGTGGCCCATAAATCAGTTGGCACTAGCAGTATGTAGACGCTCGATTGACTAGCATAGTAGTTACTTGACTTGACTAGAGCAGTAGTTCCCATAATTCATTTGAGATTTGAGTTTATGAGGTTTGGTCGATGTTGATGTGTATGCTGTTGTTAGCGCTTGTTTGTTGTTTGTTGTTCGTGTTGTAGGCGTACAGAATTCTGCGAATGGTACGCAATACGACAAGAAGCCGATCCAAAATTTTACTAAATCATTCTTTGGAGTGACGAGGCTACTTTTAAGCTGAATGGTACAGTGAATAGGCACAACAGTGTTTACTGGGATACTGCGAATCCACATGTGGTGATAGAGACAGACTTAAATGCTCCGGGTGTTACTGTTTGGGCAGGGATCTTTGCCGGTGGGATCATCGGACCCTACTTTTTTAATGGTACAGTGAATGCTGAAAGTTACCTACAAATAAATGTTTCACGAAGTGTTGATGGAACTAGAAAACAGTCCACTTTTTGAACACCTGCAGCCAATTCGAGAAAAGTTGTAATGGCAACAAGATGGGGCACACCCTCACTATGGACTGATTGTGAGAGACTTTTTGAATGCAACGTTCGATGAATGGATTGGCAGACGGGGTCATGTTGAATGGCCTCCACGTTCTCCTGATCTTACCCCGATGGACTTCTCGGTCTGGGGTATACTAAAAAATGCAGTGTACTCCGTGAAGATTCGTGATGTGGAACAACTGAAGGAATGCATTCAATCTGAATTTGAACACCTAGAGTCCCTGAATATTTCGGACATATTTGGGCTTCAGTGCTTCGAAGACGTCACATTTGCATAGAAAATGATGGAGGCCACTTTGAGCATTTCTTGTAGGTCATGAGAACTATGGTATTAACTATCTGTATGCATTATCTGTATCTGTATCCCTGCTGCACCTCTACAATGAAAGTGCTATTTGCAATTTTGCCAACTGACTTATGGGCCACCCTGTATTAAAGAATTAAAGAAAACTAAAAACTTGTTTTCGTGATTTTCACTCGTCATTTATTTAAAATATACCACGACAGCTGTTTCGGCACACAGTGCCTTCTTCAGATGGTAAGAGCTGACTAGTTACGTACAATAAAAGGAGTATATGAGTTATCTTGTGGGTCTTGTGACAAAATTTATATTGGCCAGTCTGGAAGGTCGTTTTTAAAAAGAATGTACGATCACAATTATAGTTTGAGATATCAGGATGGTAAATGTAATTATGCGAATCATTTGTCGGAAAATGATGATAAATTTAATGATAACTTTAAAATTTTACATGTATTGGAAAAAGGTAAAAACCTTGATTTACTTGAAGCCCTCGAAATTGATAAGCGTAAAGATTTAGGTTTGCTTTTGAACAACCAAACTGATTTAAATAGCTCTCCGCTTTTAAATTTAAAATTATATAAGTAAATGTACGTTTCCTTTCTAATTTGTATATAGTTGTGTATATGTAATGTGTATTGTTTATTGTTCGAACTTAAGTCGATTATCGTTTTCATAGCACTGGCTTTATGTGATATTTTATTGTACGTAGTTAGTCAGCTCTTACCATCTGAAGAAGGCACTGTGTGCCGAAACAGCTGTCGTGGTGTATTATTTTTTAAATAAATGACGAGTGAAAATCACGAAAACAAATTTTTAGTTTTCTTTAATTCTTTAATGCTATTTACTAGCGACATCGACAGCGAAATTTCAATCCCGCTGTCGCAGATCTTCTTCAGGTGTATGCAAAGCGACAGAGTCTTAAGGGGGGTCCACACGCAACGATTTGTCTGTGCAAATGTCTGCGCAAATCAGATTGTTGCAAACAAGACTGTGCAAACCAAATGTGTCCCCACGGCACAGTTTCAGCACCAATTTTACCACTCAGTTTTGTGGAAATAATCATGGAGGAAGTTTTACTGTGGTCAATTTTCGCAGTTTGTCTTGCAAGAAAACGGCGAATTAAACTTAAAAGAAATAAGTCCGCGCGACGTTCAATTTGGTCAAGACGTTGTCTACTAAGAAGAGAACAATTTTCCCATGTTAGATTACTTAGTGAATTGCGTGGTGAACCTGAAGACTGGCGAAATTACTTACGAATGGACATTGAGACATACAATAATTTATTGAAATTAGTAACTCCTCATATCACAAAACAAAACTCGTGCATGAGAAAAGCAATTTCACCACATGAGAGACTGGTGGCAACCTTAAGATTCCTCTTGCGGAAAGTTCTTGTATAAATCAATGAACTCCGAAATAAACTCACGTGTACATTGACGAAGATCTGCCATAGTTAAACGGTAATCTGATAGTGTTCATACACAAAAACCAGGCAAATTAAACAAGATTTGTGGCGATGTTTGAACTGGAGCGTCCACATGCGACGACTTGTCTGTGGTTGGTGCAGATATTTATGCTCTTGGTCTCAAACCTCAAACCCCTACTCCAATCTCTGCGCAGTTCTCAGTTTTCCGGTCCACACACAACGACTTGTCTGCAACGATCTAATTTGCGCAGACATTTGCACAGACAAGTCGTTGCGTGTGGACCGGCCTTTAAACAAACAAGTACTGCAAATCTTAGTCGAACGATACCCGACAACGTTTTCCGGGTCTCCAGGGTGGGATTGACACGTAGCCGAAGTTATCGCTACTGAATAACAACCAACCACGCACGGCATAACAGCCAGGTTTACAATCAGTTTAATAATATTCACAACGGCCGTGTGAGCTTACGATATAAATTTGCTTACAAAAAAACGTTTATAAATTAAATGTTAGACGTAGGCTAATATATATATATATTTTTAAATAAAGTAAGTTAATTTTTATTAACAAAAAAATTATATATTGTTTAACTTAAGTACTTTTTGCTAATTTTTAAGTCAGGTTACAAAAAAGACAATCTACATTTCATTTGGAAAAACGCAAATTACACAATAATTTTACGATATTTCTGGGAAATCGAGAAGAGTAAAGGAAAATCCATTTTTTTGTGTGTTTACTTGCTAATCTGTAACTTGTCGTGTTTGGGACGAGGTTTTTCAGTGTTTCCACTATCTTCAAGTAACAAATCACTACGTGATTTAGGTAGTGGTTTAGAACTTGATAATGGTGGACACACTGAATGGCCTCGTCCGGAACATGACAAGTAGCAGATTAGCAAGTAAACACGACAAAGTTAGAATTACAGATAGACTCCTAATTCAAATAACAAGGTGAATAAAGGAAAGTTTTAACGTTGTAAAAGAGAGTATTGGAGACTAAAAAAAGTTCTGTAGGACAACGTATGTTTGTTGATATATGGTAATTAGACATTTGCTGTGCGTTTTTTTCTAAGAAAGTTAAAATACTTACTTAAATTCCGGTAAATTATTTATGTACTGATTTTCTCCCTTGATAATGCTTTTCGGGAACTAATACAAATTAGGTGTAATTTGTCAGGTGGCAGCTCATGCGTGCACCTACTTAGACACAAAGGCTGTTCCAAGAATGCCGGCATTACGTAGGGAAAAGTTGGACTTTTATTGACGCAAACTCGCATATATTTTACTTCTTGGCAACTCTCATTGTTTTGTTTGTAACAAAAGCCTTTTGAATTCAAGATCGCGTGTAAACACATTACGATAGGTGTACACGAGATATGACCGAGCCTGTGTCACTTGCATGTATTTAAAGTAACTTGAAATAAAGTAATTAAATTACAAGAAATTCAATTTACATTTGAAATCTTGGCTAATGAAAAGAAGGTCAGTTGAATACCTTTATCATCCTGCATATCGTTAATAATAATGTTAACCACATGAGATGCCATCATTAACAGAAGAAATTTAATTTATGTTTGTATTTTATTTGTAAAGGGTGTAGCTAGACTTAATTGTGATGTAAAAATGTTCCTGATTTGCTTATTACTAAACATTGATAACAATTATAATAAAAATTTAATTTCTTTTTTCATTTTGTAATTTAGACAAACTATAAATATTGGAAAGACGAATTATTAGGAAAATTCTTCGTATTGTTTAAATTAGCAGCCATCCTTACTATTTCTTTTATAAATTTGCTAACTGCTATAATTTTTTTTTTTTTTTTTTTTATTGTTCGACTAAGCTTTTCGTCATTACTGACATCTTCAGGTCTTAAACAGGTTGTTTAAGACCTGAAGATGTCAGTAATGACGAAAAGCTTAGTCGAACAATAAAAAAAAAAAAAAAAATATAGCAGTTAGCAAATTTATAAAAGAAATATTAGGAAAATACTGTATTAGGCACACGTTAAACTTTAGAAATTTGGAAATTAAGAAGTAATGATGAAATATACCAAAGTATAGAAAATATAAAAGAAACAATGAGAAAAAGAAGACTATCATATAGAATGGACGGAAATAGGTTAAAAATACATATCTTTAAGTATCTGTGAGGAAAGAAGTTAACATCAATTTGTATTAAAGAAGTGCAAAAGGATTTAGAAAAAAATAATATAAGCGCTGAAGAAGCAAATGAAAGGGAATTTTTTCGGGCAAAAGTGTTAAAAACAAAAGGAGTCCAGGGTAGGAGAGAGGAAAACGCAGGTTAAAAGTGGACTGAAGACAGGAAGAAGAGGCATAGTGAAAAGACGACAGAATATTGGAGAAAAAAGAAAGAACAAGGAATAAAGAATTGAAATTCGCATGTGAGCCTCAGATGGCCGATACAGAAAAAGAATACATTACTTTGGAAAGGATTATATAAGATTTACTTGAATGTTGATGGATTGATTTCATGTTGAAAATTGTTACTGCCAATATTAGGTTAATTATTATATATTAATCATAATAATTGTTAATATCATCTCAGTTTTAATCATTGATGTGAGTTAAGGTCAAAAAGGATTATTTCAGTTGGGGTTTATTTTAAAATCTTAAGGATCTATTTTTTCTAGTATATGTTAGTACTTAGTGTAGTCTGTATAATGTTTCAGTGACAGCACAAAAAATATGTGACAAAAGTGTTGGCGATCTGAGCTGATTGGACCTATGAAAAAGTGTGATTTGTTAATGAAATATATAGCAATTACATTAATAAAACTTAACTTGTCACTGCTCACAGCATGTGGTGAACAGGTAATTCCTAATGATGGGAATGTAATGATCATTGTATACTCTAATAATGGAACTAATGATATAAAATAATTGTGGTTAATCCAAGACGTGAAATATAAAATTAGACTAGACTAGTTCTAGCTGCAATTATAGTATTATTTAGTGTACTATATTTCTAATAGTAGTCCTGAATAAGACTATAATTTTGTTGTTATGTACATTAATGAAACTATATTATGATAATTAGCTATGACTAATATGTCTCAGGTTATATATAAAATCATTTGGTACTGCCTATATGCATAACCGCAGTTATTTCGATAATGTGATTTTTGGGCTTCGATATGTAGTGAATATCGCACATAATTTTATGTAGTGAAAGAATTGTACAAATTTTAATTTTGTATGTTGCAAAATAGTTGGCTGGTGATTGCAATTGATTTCATTTATCATTTTCTAATGGAAAATGACTGTAGTAGTAATTTATCACCGGGTCGTGGCTGTGACACCAAAAATTTATTATGTGAGGTTAACATGAAAACTGAAATTATGCATGGAAACCAATACGTGTGTAATGTAAAACCATTTTTTTCTAAAACCACAAAAAACCCAACTCGAAGTAAGGCGGGAGTGGCCCAAGGGTCAACCCCTTGCCTATTATTATATGCCTACATGTCACTTTTTTGTGGCAGAACTCGTTGTTTTTTTGGTAAAATTCGTTTTCCTACAAGTACTCGTTTTGTGACTAACAAAAAACAAACATCCATTATGTACAATTTGTAGAGCATATGTTGTCATTCCTTAATACAGTGTTTTTGTTTTGTCATTAACCATAAACATTTGTATTTTTCATTTTGTATTTGCTGTTGTTTTCTCCAATTTGTAAACTTAAAAACGTTAGGTTCTTTATTATAAGTGTTACTCTGTTATAAGCATTGTATTACACGTTTAATGTTATGTTTTCTCAACCACAGCTTTTATTTATTTTAGCAGTAAACTAAAAACCCAAAACCATTATTACCTAACTACCAAATGAAAACAACACGTATTTTTGCTTTACATTAAGAAATAGGGCAATTTACAATTAGTACACTTCTTCTTTTCCACACAGTAATATATCGATACAATCGCATATTAAAAACATCGAAATGTATTGCGGGTACTCATACAGTTCCAATCATTTACTTGAATTCATTTCGATAATTCCTAAAAAAAATAGAATTTTGTCAAAGTGAAATAAAATTTTTCATAGAAACTACTTCTTTGTTGTCAATAACGTAGTACACATATACAACTTATAAAAAATTATCTCCTCCCACATCAACTTCCATTTTAATTTATAGAAAATTACCCTCTTCCCCTTCAACTACCCTTTTCATTTATAGATATTTAATCCACCTTTCTACAATGGATTATTTTGGCCTTCTTTTATGCATACTTTATTTATCAAAATTAAGCACTTTAGTCTTGTTAAAACGTAAAATGTTGCTGGTAAACTACCCCTTCCCCTTAACCGATCTTCAGCAAAATCAATAGACCTCAAATCCTCTACAATTTAAGACCGTATGAAAAATTTTATTTGATTCTGTTTGAATTTGCGGCAGTTATGGTTTGCCATAGAACAATTCTACAGACAGACACACACACAGACACTTTTCGAAAAATGAATTTTTTTCATGTTTTGAGGGTAGCCAAATCAGAATCTGCCATTATCTCGAACACGATTTTTTCGCCATGACCATACTTCCATTTCCTTATGGAACATGGAAGTAAAAATTACCGATTCCCGATTGAAAAGCGCCTTCAAGTTTTACAGCTCAACATCAGATCGGAAATATCCCATACACCATATTTGCCGGTAAGAGCAACCAAAAACGTTGTCACGTATTGTTCGGACAAGATCCGCCATAACTGTTTTCCATCACTATGTCGCTTTTCACGGGCCTAAGAAGACTCCTGAAGGTGCGATTCGAAACGTTGCCGCCGACGATGTCGCAAGTAAGTAGGAACAGCCAGGTTTATAATTATTTTGGTAATATTGACAACGGCTGTGTCAAAAAGTACGACAAAAATGTTGATCTACGTATTCACTATCTTTTAATTATATACGTTTCATTGAAATGAAATTAATATTTCTATAATATTGTGTTGTTTTTCTAAATAAAGTATTAAAAACGATGTATGCCTATTAGTCTACAAAGAGATGCCTACATATTTTAACATTGAAAATGTTTATAAGGGGGTGTCGCACATTTGCGGCCGATCGTTGGTGCGTGAACGAAAATGGGAACCGGTGAGTTTCCATAGAAACTACTTCTTTGTTGTCAATAACGTAGTAAACATATAAAACTTCACTTATGAATGCGATTACATTTAACTTACAATCTGTAAATTGGTAAATTCATTGATTGGTGAATGAACATATATATATATATATATATATATATATATATATATATATATATATTAGATTTATTGAAGCATTTTCAATGGCCTTCTCTGTGCATTGCATTTGTGCAATGCCTGTAAATTTTTTTAGTTCTTGTTAATTCAGCTTAGTGTTGTTAAATTGAGTTCCCGGGCTGTTTGGACGTGGTCCAATGCTAAAATCCATAGCAAACGTTTCAGCCGTGCCATCGACGCCCATCTTCAGTGTAAAATTTGAGTTTTCGCTAATGTTTTGGTGTTCACGTTAGAGACCATAATACGTTAGCGCAAACTCAAATTTTACACTGATGATGGCGCGGCCGAAACGTTTGGTACGGCCTTTAGCAAAACAGCCCGGGATATCAATTTAACAACATTGAGTCGGGCCGTACAAGACTACGAAGTAATAAGCTTAGTCTCTTATGTTTTACTGGATGGTTAGTGAGGATCGGTCAATAATACAAATTTTAGTTATTTTGCGTCGACGTTTCGACAATGTTTATTGTCATCTTCAGGACCTGTGTATGAAATACAATAGAAATATCAAACATAACGAAACAATTAAATATTTGGGTGAACGTGTTGGTGATGTGAGTGTGTGCGTGGGTATGTATGTATCATTTTATATGTGAGACTTATGATAGTTTGTTTACATCTTCAAATTATCTTTAAGAAAGCGAGCAAATTATAGTATGAGAGAACTTAGTTTATACAGTATTACAATTTAAATTACTAAATGTAATGTTATTTTAATTAATTACAAACAGTAATCAACAATTGGATATTAGATTGGTAAATAAATTGTTTATACCTACAACAGTCAACATATAGCAAAGTAATATATATATATAATATATATCTTCAGGTCCTGAAGATGACAATAAATATTGTCGAAACGTCGACGCAAAATAACTAAAATTTGTATTATTGACCGTTCCTCACTAACCATCCATATATTACTTTGCTATATGTTGACTGTTGCAGGTATAAACAATTTATGTACCAATCCAATATCCAATTGTTGATTACTGTTTGTTTAATTAATTAAAATAACATTACATTTAGTAATTTAAATTGTAATACTGTATAAATTAAGTTCTCTCATACTATAATTTGCTCGCTTTCTTAAAGATAATTTGAAGATGTAAACAAACTATCATAAGTCTTCACATATAAAATGGTACATACATACGCACGCACATACTCACATCACCAACACGTTCACCAAAATATTTAATTGTTTCGTTATGTTTGATATTTCTATTGTATTTCATACACAGGTCCTGAAGATGACAATAAATATTGTCGAAACGTCGACGCAAAATAACTAAAATTTGTATTAGTGACCGATCCTCACTAACCATCCACTAAAACATTCATTGATTGACGGTCACTAAAAATTTAAGGATTTAGTCTCTTATGTTTTTTGTAAATGATAAAATGCTATTATATTTCGCGTAATAAAGTGACGAATATTGGAACGCAATTAATCATAAGTACGTTGTTTCTTATCAAGAACAGTGTGGGCGTTGTACGTAGTCGAAAGAGTATAACGATTTTCTGCGTTTTACGTTTGGTCTCTGACTCTAATGAAGCTGTCTGTCGCACTTAATTGGCACTTTCACGTTTTCCATTAATACGGAAAATAATTTCCAGCCTGTAAACAAACACCTACACAGGAACTTTACTTTCTAACAAAGGTTCTGAGATTTTCTCTCTTTATGTTTTTCATCTAAAAAACAAGAATGTTTACAAGCAGTAGTCATTAATGAAATTGCGTAACGTAAATAATTAGTAACAATAGAAACAGCTCCCGACAATATTAAAGTAACTCTGACATAAAGGATTTACTTTCTATTGTAATATCTTTCTGTTCAAATACGTATTACCACTTTGGTTTGTTAAAAGATATTGCTTAAAACCAACCCACATAGTTCAAGTTGTATTTTGTATTACCTAAATTGTAGTTAGTATAAATGATTAAAACCTGGTTATCATCATCATCTTCAAAGAATAAACCAAGGATGGTTTGTTCCAGTCCAAAACAGGGAAATATTAGAGCTGGTCGCTACTCCAGTGCTTCCTTGGACATCCCGCACCCCTCCGTCCATTAGGCTTATAGTTCCATAGTTGTTTGGAAATGCGGGCAGCCATCCATTTGGCAAAGATGTTGCCACCATTTCATCCGATACTGGGCGATCCTGTCGAGTATACTCATAATATTCAGTTCCTGTGTATACCTGTGTTTATTCTAGGATCATGGAGAGTATACCCTGCCACGTGCTTGAGAAGTCTCATTTCAGCCGCTTAGGTACGACTGGTTATCAAAGTCGAGTAATGCAATTAGGTACGTATCTATTTCTAAACGAACTAAGCAATATGTTAACTTTTTATTAATTTTTATTTTAATAATTTTCATGTTTTAGTTTACTTAAATATCTTCTTCTTTTCCTTCATTCCAGGGTTAGGCGACATCATCTGTTTTGATCCTTATTTTCAGCCATCTTTTGGTCTTCCCACTTTCTTTAGAGACTTAGAAAGTAAGTGAGTGTTTAATGTAAACGGGCTACCAGCCCGTTGCACAACCCCAAACTGGAGGACCAGGTAATTTGTACTCAAAAATGTCTTCCCTTAGCCTTTGGTAATCCAACACCTAATTGCAAGGCAGCAACATTGTCATACCCTGGCATGGGCTTTATACTAACGCTAAAAGCAGAGTTTCCACTTCCGCCGGATATGCTGTATCCGAAGTTGCTCTTCTCCGCCGTCGTGGTCTTCGTTCGTAAACCTGGACAAGGGGATAACGTTATCCTCCGCTGTACTGGGTCTTCAGCATAACATAGCCACCGACTCACTAGTCAGGCTCACCCTCCGCAACTTGGATTCGCCTGCTGAGAATTACCTAAGTGGAACAGAGCAAAGCTTCTGACTTCCCTTAGGCCGAGTTACTGCCCAACTACGATTCTAAAGACAAGGGCTTAAATACCTTATTACTGGAATTATTTTAGGTTACACCATAAACATGCTGATGTATAATAAGTAATTATCTATCATCCGACGAAACGTGGATATACTCAATAAATATAAAAAGGAAACTTATATGTTATTAACGTGTAATATATTTTTCTGGGTATAAGGAGATAGATGAACATGAATATAAATTCTCTGAATTCACCGTAACGGTCGTAGGCCGTTAGCAGACGCTAACACACAGGTCATCTAAGAGACACACAGGTTATCGGCAACAAAGAAATAGTTTCTATGGAAATGTATCGTTACAATTTATGAGACTTGTCAAATTTTTCAATTTTTGTTTTAGCAATAATTTTAAATATAGGGGAAGGTTGCCATCATTGGACCACATAACAGTTTTTAATTTTGTTTCATCACATTTTCAACTTAAATTTACCATTCAATATACAGATAGTCTCTCTATTACTTTCTGATTAACCGTGAGTATTTACTTTGTTTTTAGCTTTTTCAAATATGGTAGTAGGAACAAAAAACAAAACTTTAACAAACGGTCCATTGAAGGCAACTGGTTGCTATGAATGGACCATCGAGTTTCCATCGATGGACCGATTGCGAAAGTAAAGAGAAACTCTCTCTACATAGGTCTATTACGTTTTATTCTACGTATCACTAGTCATGGTAAAACAAAACTAAAACATATGAAGTATGAAAAATTATCTCAAGAAGCCTGAGACTTAATTCGGGATGTCGCCGCATAAAATTGTAGTACCATTTTTTCCCAACCGATCTCTTCTCTTTGCTGAATCTGGGAATGTTATTTTGTTCAGCGACTTGAAACGCGAGTTCTCATAAGTCTTTGGCTGTAATTCCAAAAAACATCTCCTCTAAGTTTAAAATGTTGGCTACTAATTCCTTCTCTACCTCATGGGGCAGATCTCCTAAACTACCAATAATTTTTTTTCCCTCCACTGCAAAATTGTTTTTGCCTTCTAAATGTCTCTTTAAAGTTGCTTTGGGCACTCCATACTCTCGGCAGACTTCATTTAAACCCATGTCTCCGTTACGAAAGGATACGATAGCACGTTCCATTGTCTCGGTACTCCATTGTCCATATTTCACAACTTTTGGCATTTTTCTGAAAAACGAAAATTAGTATGTTAATTTATAGACAAGCTACTATAATATTTTGTGTATTTAGGGTTTTTTGCAATGATTACTATTTAAAATCAATAAATTTCATTTCAGCTTTTAAATACAATCAAATGTCTATCTACTCTTCAACCTGAGTGCCATACAACCACCATGTTAACAGTAGGAACCTAACGCCCTTGTGGCTAAAAGTGTAAGGCTATGATTTTATTAGTGTTATCGTAGTACAGGGAGACTCAATATGTTTGTATTGAAATGTTTTTATTTTCAATTTGCTCCCAATTGTTGCTATAAACTTATTTTCTAATTACTACAATATTCGGGCTAGAATATAATGATGTAAATTTTTCAAGGTAGTCTACAGAGTTTAAATGTTTATATGTAGTTGTAGGTTATACTTTAGGCTAATAGTTAGGCTATTTGTAAAAACAAAATAGCACTTACATTGAACACATGGTATATTTGAGTATTATAACAGGTTTTTCTAGACACTAACGCAGCTACCAACTCACACACAATAATACGCTATTTCCTCGCATCTCCTACATTCTTAGCGTTATAAAAATTAATATTTGCAATTTAACAGGTTGTTAATTGTACTGTAAACCGTAGATTATAGGTTAATAAAATTTGCTAACAGGCCTATCACAAAATATCAGTAAATGAAAAAGTACCAAGCAAACAAGTTTTCTGTGTCCCATGTAAGAGGTAAAACATAAAATGATAAAATTTAGTCTTACTTGTAGTCAAAATATAAAAGAAAGATACTTAACGTAAAGCGTCTCAAGGAAAATAATAATTTTCAAAATGTGTTTACGTTTCCATGAATGGACCACCTGATAAACTGGTCCATTCATGGAAACGCCAAGTGGTCCAATGATGGCAATTCGCCATATTGGATTCTTTAGATAAACACAGCCGAAATGACGATTCAAATTGGAACAACCAATATAAAATTTACAACTTTAAAAACTGCTTTTGATGTCAACAAATTGTGAAATTTTTCAGTAATATATAATGCGTGATAACTGATATTAAAAAAGACTAATAGTTATAGCACAGAGTACAGAAAGCTTACCTGAATTTTTATCTCGCAGCGACGCAACTCCAACTCGTTTACAGCACTGCACACAGCTGGCGTGAAGGAAAGAAAGAGACTACTACTACTACCGTGCATGCGCACGCTTTGGTAGGGGAAATACGTAAGAGGTCCATCCATGGAACCGGTCCATTGATGGCAACCTTCCCCTAAATCTTAGAACGTGGAAGTCATGTACGGTTCTCCATACCTATTTTTCATATGTGTACCACGTTATCGGCAACAAATAAAAATCCCGCCCCGCTGCAACAAAAGTCCCTTTATTAGTGAGTAGTACTAAAAGAATTACATATCTCGAGTATGTCTTTTTTCGGTAGATAAAGTCTCACAGAGATGTATCCTAGATTAAAATTCGTCGCCGTTGTCGTCGTCATCATTTAGACTTAGGCTAGCAGCCTCTTCCAGTCTCAATGGAAGTCATCCAGCCATCGCTTACGGGGTCTTCCCACACTTCTCTTCCTCCTTTCATTATAGTCAAGGGCTCTTCTTGAAAATCTAGTTGGATCCATTCTCTCTACGTGTAACCGCCACTCAGTTTTGTACCGGGCGTTTTTTCCCATTTAAGCTTTCAGTTATGCCTAGCTCCGATCATTTCTGATAACATGTCGGTATACGTATTATTCTGATAAGTCTTAGGTACATAGTATTACTTTTAATTGTCTTGTTTGTTCATCATCTTTTTTCACAGCACTACACTTTATATAATAATGAAATTTCTCTTGTGAAACTTACTTGTCTATCACAAAAGTTACTTACCCAAAGGCGAAAACTCAACACAGCTGAACAGTATGAAATATACAAACACCACACAACACAACCAAACAACATACTTAACGACCAATTTCAATATAAACCGCATACACTTTTCGACACAATTATACAACAAACAAACAATCATTTGGCTCCCCGCGCCAATCCCCTTCCTCTACACACCACCCCCACTATACCTTCCAAGCAATAACCGTTACAAAGTACTGGCAGTCTGTTTCTAAACTGAAGAAGGCGAATACGACGCCGAAACGCGTTCTACGAAAAAGACAAGTAAGTTTCGCTGGAGAAAGTTTCATTATTATATAAAGTATTACTTTTAATATAGAAAGAGTTTGTAGGACATTTAGACGACAATGTAGACAACATTTGGAAATATTGAAAGGGCTTGATAGTACTAGATTTTTGGGGAGTGATATACAGTGGAGAGCTTGTTACATTGAGAGGTATTCATTTTTCCTCGTGATAACAATATTCCTCTTTGTGGGCTGTCGTGTATGTAAATATTAATTTGTTTGTCAGTGGTTGGAGAGAGACGAACGATAGTAGGGTTTGGTATTTTATTATAGACCTTCTATTTCTCAACATTGTATTGAATTCGTCAATCGAAGGAAACCTCATTTCAGCAATCAATCGGTAGAGAGAGGTTGTCTGTCAGCCTGCAACCTACTGTACTTTCGACATTACCCTTAACTAGACGTCTCAGTCTTCCTCTGGTCTCACTCTTTTTGTCTCACCTCTATCTCGTTTCATTCTTTCTCGCTTTGAATTTTCCTCTCCCTTATATTATCTTGTTCCTGACTTGTATGCCAAGCAGAAGGTTTCACGTGTTACCCCATTCTTCCGACGGCGACAGGCTCACGGATCGTTGTAGTGCACAGTGGAAACAAACTACAGACACCGATAAAGTTCCCAATTACCAACTTTAATTAGTCACAAAAATAACAACGTGAAATTAACTAGCTACTCTCACAGAACAATTCAACTTAAATTTGTCAAAATCAATACAGTAATTTAAGTCTGATAAAATAAATTGTCTACACGCAATAATAATGTCTTAACTATTAAGAGTTCCGCTCTAATTATAACACAATAATCACTTTCCGCAATCACTTGATTCGCGCTCTACAATTTTGCCAGGTGTGACCAACTAACTGAGCCGAACGTAGGTGCTTGTATAGGATCCCGCAGATGTTCCAGAATAATTTTCCATACTTTTGGCCGCTGCCAACCTAATTTGTGTAGTTACAAGAACTCGAACAGTATGGAGCAGCCATCGGCAACCTTTGAATATATTGGGGGCGCATACATAACTGTTAGGTTAGGTTAGGTTAGATTAGGTTAGGTTAGGTTAGATTAGGTTAGGTTAGATTAGGTTAGGTTAGTTTAGGTTAGGTTAGGTTAGATTAGGTTAGGTTAGGTTAGATTGGGTTAGGTTAGGTTAGGTTAGGTTAGATTAGGTTAGGTTAGGTTAGGTTAGGTTAGGACCCACAGATGTTCCGGAGTAATTTCCCATTCTTTTGACGGCGTGCTAGCGTAATTTTTGTAGTTATAAACAGTTAGGTTAGGTTAGGTTAGGTTAGGTTAGGTGAGGTTAGGTTACGTTACGTTAGGACCCACAGATGTTCTGGAGTAATTTCCCATTCTTCTGGCGGCGTGCTAGCGTAATTTTTGTAGTTATAAACAGTTAGGTTAGGTTAGGTTAGGTTAGGTTAGGTTAGGTTAGGTTACGTTAGGTTAGGTTAGGTTAGGTTAGGTTAGGTTAGGTTAGGTGAGGTTAGGTTACGTTACGTTAGGACCCACAGATGTTCTGGAGTAATTTCCCATTCTTCTGGCGGCGTGCTAGCGTAATTTTTGTAGTTATAAACAGTTAGGTTAGGTTAGGTTAGGTTAGGTTAGGTTACGTTACGTTAGGTTACGTTAGGTTAGGTTAGGTTAGGTTAGGTTAGGTGAGGTTAGGTTACGTTACGTTAGGACCCACAGATGTTCTGGAGTAATTTCCCATTCTTCTGGCGGCGTGCTAGCGTAATTTTTGTAGTTATAAACAGTTAGGTTAGGTTAGGTTAGGTTAGGTTAGGTTAGGTTAGGTGAGGTTAGGTTACGTTATGTTAGGACCAACAGATGTTCCGGAGTAATTTTCCATTCTTTTGACGGTGTGACAGCGTAATTTTTGTAGTTATAAACAGTGTAGAGGGTATTTTACTGTGTGACCTTGACAGAGGACGCAGCAGCTACTCGACTAGCCGAGAAACGGGTACAACTTTTACGCCACTGCGTCTGCCGACTTTTCGAGAACGTTACGCAATTTCGTAACAATATAATTTAGTAAAATTAATGTCTTTACCACTCTCACCATTTTGTGAATGAACCGCCAATATATTTTTGTATCATTACAGCAATTGCCTTCACATTATACCTATGTTCAGTTTGTCTACTGTTTTCAATTTTTACTTCCACGTTCCGTAAGGAAATGGAAGTATGGTGATCGCGAAAAAAATTGTGTTCAAGATAAGCGCAGATTCTGATTATATACTACCATCAAAACATGAAGAAAGTGTCTGTTTGTGCGTCTGTGTGTGTATGTGTGTCTTCTGTGTGTATAATTATACATAAAGTAATTTAAAATTTATGTTTATATTACCTCAATATATTTCCTATTCGGAACATATTTCGAGAGCTCCCGTGCTCTCATCTTCAGCCTTCGCAATCTTGCGAAGAATACACAAATACTTCACCAGACGCAAGACACATCTTGAGTTAATATAAACATAAATTTTAAATTACATTATATATATATAAAGAAACGAACTGTAGCAGAAAGTAATTAAATTATACATAAATACATAGTTTCTACTCTAATGTAAGCTACTAACTTTATGCAGTTTCCAGTGCGCGTTGGATATTTATATAAGGTAAAATGAGGTCTATTGTAAAATATTGAACTAAGATTGAATAGAGTTTGGTGAGTTGTTTTAGTGTCTATCTCTGATCGCGATAACCATGCACAATAGTAAGGCACTAAAAATGATAAAAGACGCAGTGGTATATCGCAGAGAAGAGTCAAGCGCGCTTGCATGTGAGTAAGTGCGTGTGTGTGTGTGTCTACAGGAAATACAGAGAGAGAGAGAGAGAGTGGTGAACAGAAAGAAACAGAGCGAATGTTCATGCGCGCGCGCGCGCGCGTGTGTGTAAATTTGTTCAATAAATTTTATAAACACAGGGATAAAAGCCGTATGAACGTGTACAAGTTAGAAACGAGGCAGGTGTTAGTGTAGTTTATATGTGAATAAAGAATCGTGTAATCTCTTCTTGTTCCCATGCGCCGAGTTCTTTCCTTGAACCCAGATAACTTTAAATTAGGTAAAATTTCCCAGGCGACTACTCATACCTTCGTTTATGTACAGGATTCTCTGTGAGGTCAACCATTATGTATGGCAAAGTGAAAATTTCTGTCGACAAAAGCCCTTGTTAAGTCGTAATAAACTGAAACTTTTGTGGGAGGAAAACTTCGTTCCTCAAATAATAACATCAACTTTATAGACTAAATGTTTAAGACGCATACGCACGTGAATTTATTCACGTTGAAACCTCTGATGATACAGGTTTGCTCTGAGAGGCTTGCGTAAGTTTTCTGTGTATACTGATAAAAATTAAACACATCTGCAGTAGTAATATATTATTGTGAAGTAATCTATTGTTAATTAGTGACAATATTTTTGATCCGACCGGCTAGTCCTTGTTTAAGACAATAAGGTCCATGTGCGGGCTCATCAGGCGAACCCTTAAGTCAGCAAGTAAAGAAACACGCCTAAAATTCTACAAGGTGATGGCCCTTCCCACACTTCTCTATGGATCTGAGAATTGGACTTTAACTAAAGGTTAGACCAGTCGTATCCAAGTAGCTGAAATAAGATTTTGCAGGCACGTGGCAGGGTATAATCTCCATGATCAATAAAATAAACACAGACGTACAGCAGGAACTCAATATTATGAGTATACTCGACAAGATCGCCCAGTATGGGCTGATTTGGTGCTAACATCTTTGCCGAATGGATGACTGCCGCATCACCAAACAACTATGAAATTATAGCCCGAGGCGACGGAAAGTTGTGGGACATATGTGGAAGTGTTGGAGTGACCAGCTTTAGACTTTGCCTGTTTTAGACTGGAACAAACCATCCTTGGCTTATAGCTTCCAGATTAAGATGATGATGATATTTTTGATACATTATATGAAAATATCCATGAACGTAGCAAACGTTTAATATACCTAGACATGTTATTACATAGACAACGTATATTTTAATATACCAAAAACATCATGACTAAAAATTATTAGAAAATTAGAAATTCACAGGTTTTGGAATACTGTTATATCTCCGGTGAAAGGACAAACCATATATTCGTGTGTATATAATTAAAATGATGTTTACAGCATAAGAACAAAACAATGTGGTTAACTAATTTTATTGTTATAATACAATTATTTTAACAAAGTTTTTGAATAAAACGATTAACAAAAATAATTTATTTTTGTCTAACAAACCTGGAAAAAATGAATAGAGCTGAGCAAGTTTTTTATTTAAGTTTTTAAGTAGTAAAAAACTAGAAAGGGGCGAGAAAACTTTTTTAACTATTCCAAGCTTAAAAAGAGTTAATAGTTTTCACTGCAGTCTTTTAACGATAGTAAAAGCAAAGGGTTTCTGGGTGTGCGAAGTAAGACTTGAGAACGCGACATTGTGTAGTGGAGTGAAACGCTGATAATAATTCTGGAGTGCTACTCTATAAAACACGGAACAGCTACACATTGAGACACAGAAGTATAGCACTGCTTTATTGGAGTCTATTGGGTGAAGTTTTAATTAGATCGTATAGGCGAAATAATATGGGTTATTACGATGGGAAAAGCAAAATCCCACAACATGTAGGTGTTGAACGTGTTATCTTTTAAGGGCATGCCTAACTATGCTTATTATGCGACTCATTATTTCAGAACCTGTAAAAGATAGATGTCTGAAATTTTAGCACAAAAATAAGCATACTATACACCAAAAACGCTACAGCAATTATAAAGATATCGCCATTTCCTAACTTTTTATAATCTTTTATGTTTTGCTCAAAAAATTTGCATACAAATATTACTTAAAATTTTTACGTTTCATTTTTCAGTGAAAATGTATACTGTAGTTATATTTTCAATAAGCCAATAGCCACAAAAAATCTGCTTTTTAGATTACTTCGTTTCTGAAATAATGGGTCATTTAACTAAAGAAGGTACGGTAGATTTTCAGAAAACGCATTTAAAGTTTTTAAAACCGTTTTTTATTGTTAAAATTTTTATTTAAAGATTCAGAAATTATTTAAAATAGTCCAACACCATACTCGGGGTCTTCAGGTATGTCTATTTGGTCGTTTAGTTTTTCCTTCACATTTCTAGTTGATTGTCTAAACTTTTTCGTCATTTCATCTACTGGTATCTTTGCCTCAAGGATTCGTTACAAGTCAATTTTTTCATTAACTCAACCACATTTGATTCTGGTTTGATGCCTATTTTTTATAAGACTTGCACTTACTTATATTACCTTCATTTAAAGTCGACACAGTGTCATGTACACCCGAAACAAAAGTATCCAGTCCAACAAAATATTTTTTCGCAACCTATTCCAAGTCAAATGGTTCAGTGATTCGTTTGCATTCTGTACTACCATGATGACATTTTTTAACAAATTAGGATGACTCATATCAACAAATGTCGGTTTTATGACAGTAACTACAGACATTGGTAATAGTTGTTTATTTAAATTCCAATGGTAAAAACCGCATATCTCTTTGGTATAAGGGAGTTACAGATTTGTAAACATTTTTAACATTATCAGCACTTTTGGCAAAACTTTTCCTACAATCTCAATTTATTTTAAAAATCATTAAAAAATTATTACTAAGCCTATTCATATAAATTGGTTATCAAATTACCCAGAAAATATTGAACATTTTTATGACAAAAGCAAAAACAGATGTTTTGGTTGATTTGCCGGTTACTAGTGCTCTTAAATAATCTGTACAAACGAGGCAGTTGAATAACCATATTTTGATTAAGACCTTTTGTGTACACTCTGACATGTAAAATAATAATCAAGTTTCAAACAGAAATAACGGTCTTACACACCATTATAAATAAAAACTCCTAATTACCGCTTCCAAGCTTCATAGCTCATCACCAGATCGGGAGTATCAAATCATACGTATTTACGAGCGAATGATGTTGAGCTGTGAAGCTTGAAAGCGCCAATCGGGAATTTTAATCTACAGCGGTGAGCAACGGTGTTATTTCTGTTTGTGATTTCAACCACTAACATAACTTTGTTAATTAAATTATCAAGTTTAATTCGTCAAACCTGAATTAGTACCTCTTATCCGAAATTTAATTTAAAAAGTTGTGTTAGTATTTATAATCACAAACAGAATTACCACTGTTGCACAGCACTATAGAAAAATTATTCCAATTAGCGCTTTCAATATTTACAGCTCATCGTCAGATCGGAAATAACAATAATAATAGGACAAACAACTTCTTAATACTCCCACTTGCCCTACCGCCCGTACACATTTTCGTGAATAAATGGTATTAATTTATATGTATTATATAAACGAAACGAGAAGTCATTTATGAATGACAATTGTTTTTGTATTACGTCGAAAAGAGTAAGATATAATTTCTGAATTTTAGTAAGAATATTTGTAGTTTATATAATGTAAGACTACGTTCTGTTATAAACAAAAGTGTCTTCTAAACGTAGTGTGTGTGTGTGTGTGTGTGTGTGTGTGTGTGTGTGTGTGTGTGTGTGTGTGTGTGTGTGTGTGTGTGTGTGTGTGTGTGTGTGTGTGTGTGTGTGTGTGTGTGTGTGTGTGTGTGTGTGTGTGTGTGTGTCAATAATATTGTTAAGACGGTACAGTGGAAAAACATACAAAGTCACCAATGAAGTCACTAATCACCAGCTTCAATTAATCACAAAAATTTACAGGCATTGCACAAATGCAATGCACAGAGAAGGGCATTGAAAATGCTTCAATAAATCTAATAAATATATATATACATTTATGTTCATTCACCAATCAAAGAAATTCATTCTTCATTCACCAATCAATGAATTCATTCTTCATTTACCAATGTACAAATTATAAGTTAAATGTAGTCGCATTCATAAGCGAAGTTTTATATGTGTACTACGTTATTGACAACAAAGAAGTAGTTTCTATGGAAACTCACCGGTTCCCATTTTCGAACACGCACTAGCGGTCATTTTCAAATGTGCGACACGTCCTTATAAACATTTTCAATGTTAATAACAGTTTATAATCAACTTGTACAATAATCCAACTTAAACTTGTTAACACGCAATAATAATGTCAATTAATAGAGTCCCGCACAAGTATCACTTTTCACTAATAATCACTTGTACTCACAGAGCAATTGCCTGAAGTAAACTAGAACCTCACATTAATAAATCGCCACTTAAAACTAAAACTAACCGTAGCTGAACGCTTGTATTTATACCCCGATGAGATTGCGGAATAATCCATAATACGCGTCAACTACTAGAAAACACTAGAGCGTAATTGCTTGCCGCCTTGAACAGAGAGCGCGCGGACCGGTGAAGTCTGGAAAAGTCTCGTTGCGGACGCGTGACACGTGTCACGTAATTGTCCTTCATCTCAAATTAGCAGCAATATGTACGCACACACATACAGTATAGCCGGGCTCCACTGGAATAGAATGTTCTGTATTGGAGTACAAATATAGTGATACTATATACGGTGGTAGTTGGTGGTATTGAGTTCGTGGGTCGTGAGTCAAATTTACAATGTTTATTGTCTGCAAAGTTACTAACACTGTTAAATAAACTTTGTACGTCTGAATACAGAATACTAGACGCACTCTATTCTAATACAGTCACGGACTGTTAGAATCCAAGTTGTTATGTTTGCCTACAACGTGTCATTTTACACAAACATTGTATTATATTATAAAAACCTATAGTGATACAATTGTATCTATTAAATAACCATCGTTATAAGACATATTTAGGCATAAAAGTATTGGTTTTAGTAAAACAGTAACATTTGTAATGCTACAACAATCCTCTCTATAAAGATAAAATATTACTGATCGCGGGTTTAATTCTATTACCGAGACTATGATAAAACAACACACAGGATAAGAAAATATATCTGTATTCCAATACTAGTAGGTTTGTAATTAATGATTTAGCGAAATCAATTATTAATTAATTACTTGTCATCCACAGTAAACTTATTAAATATTTAATCTTATTAAGGATTACTTTAGTTTATACATACTTACTTCGAATACATACATACTTAGAATTGTATAAAAGTACGTTTTTGCGATACGTTACAACATCTGTTTATTTGTACTTAATATTCTAAATTAAAGTGTCTTAATAAGAATTTTGCTGATTGTGTTTAAAATGAATTATTTAAATTTATTTTATAAACACAACATTTCCCCGAATTAGTTTTAAACTGTCTGAAATAACATGTCTATCAAACAGTTTAAGTAACCAATAAGGCGCGTTTTCAAAGTAATTTGTTTACTAATTTTAAATAAACGCTAGACGCTATGCATCATGCCTAATAAATATAACTACCAATAAGTGTTTACTATAATTATCAAAACTGTTTTTATTTTATGTTGGTACACATGGTAGTTACAAGGTCTGAACTTTTAGCCCTATTTGATGTATGGTTTAGATTTCACAACTAATTGAGTAAGTCATCCTTAGCGTATGGCGCGATTGTTTGTCATTGCACAATGCAAGATTGAATAACATGGAATCAATTTTGTGTAAATTGTGAGATAAACTGCTCTGTCCTGGTAAACCTGTTCAGAAGGCTTCTGGCGAGACTACTGTGCCTAAACAAGCGGTTTACAAGCTTGAAAGAGTACCGAAAATGATTCGAACATCGTGGTTGCCAGATGAAGATTATGTTTTTCCTTTATTCCACAAACTTTCGTCACTAGACACAGTAGAAAATAGAGAATACTATTCGGACATTTTGCGCCATTTGTATGATGCTATTTGTACAAAACGGTAAGATTTACGAAAGAATAGTTTATGAAAATTGCAGCCCGATAATGCGCTTGGACGCACGTCGTTGCGTGTTAAGAATTTTTCCAGTCTAGACAAAAAAAAAACGTTATAATGATGACACGGCAACTACCGGATTCGTCAGATGTGTCCCATCTTGATCTTCCCTCCTCCCAGTAGTGATAATTTCCACGAAAGGACAACGTTTCGCGACCGTTGAAGACGTAAAACGAAAATCGTTATGCGAGCTCACGGCTTTGCCAAAAGGAGAATGCTTGAAATGTTTTGAAGACTGCAAAACGGCTGGCTTAATCGCGTTACTGAGACTGCTTTCTAGGGGGGCAGTATAAGTGTCGATGAATGAAGGCATCATTTTTAAACTAAACAAGAACTGCACGACATTTTTGATCAAACCATGTAGATGTCAATCGTTGACCCGTCATAAGTCGCTATACGAGAGTTTCTCACAACGATATTTCCACACGAGTGTGCAGGGAGGTGGCAAGTGATGGGGATGGCTCTTTCTCTAGATGTCTTTGGGACCAGTGCTGTGTTTGGCTGTGTAATGGTTTTCCGTAGTGTCTGTGAATTTTTGGAGTAGGTTTGTTCAACCATTACACCTTTATGAGAATTTCTCTCCTCACGCGACCAATGGTGTTATCAAAATGTTTACAGTTATGTTTTAGAAAAACTATGTTATGTTTTGCTTTTTTTTTGCATTTCAGAGCATATAATGGTTTTCTAATGTTAATTTTTACAAACTATTTTTATTTTAACCTTCGCTCTAGTAGTAGCTAAATTTATTAGTGTGTTAATTTATTGCAATAAGTTTTTTATTTTTCGACGTATTATATTCATATGAATTAAAGTAAGTTTTCCTAACACGAGAAAAGGAGAACATTTTTTGACTTAGCGCTTCGAATGGAATGAAAAGAAGGAAATGTATGACAGCCGCTGTTTTTCAACCAGAATTGATTAGAAAAGATGAAAAAAATGATATTGATGTATTAGAGCAAAATGATGTTCAAGATATCAAGGTAGGTAGTCATGTGAATGTATAATCAGACAGATGTATCAGAAGAGTGTAACCGTTATACTGATCCTGAACAATCCTGTATTCATGAGTCAGACAAGGTGTATAACCAGAACCCTCATATTTGGGAAAATACCATAAAACCAATTATTTCGACTTCTTCTGTAAGCACTAAAAGAATAAAATATTATAATACATCTACCAGGCGTAAAATCTGTAGCAAAAAAGGAAACAAACGAAGAACTACAGATACAAAACACCCATCTACTACTGGTTTTTGCACAGTGAAATACAAGTATGTATCACCTTGTACTTCATAAATATTTACTAAAATTTACTTGAGAACAACGCACTGTAGTTGTCAAATATATTCAGCAAATTAAAGTAAAATATTAAAATATAAGAGCAAGTAAATAATATAACAACAGAAACCGGATTTATCATTTCAGAACGTGACGAATGTGCCGTGTGAGAGAACCTCTCGCATGCCATCATTGACGTGACTCTTTAGGCAGCGACCAATGGCGGGATAAAATGTTGGCGACTCGTGATTGCTAACAAGGGCGTGCAACAGTTAATAAACGCGTAGTTATAATAAATTGTGAGTGCAGTGAGGCATGTGTGTCGCCTAACGACCTCCTCGCTCATGACTCACGCCGCGGCCCCTAACGCACACACTGCAAGCAATTAACAACGCACTGCGCACACTTGCTTTACTAGCAAATAATAAAAATCAAATCTACTGGGGGGTTTTCTAAATCCACACTTCGCCATCAATTATGACGGAAACATTGACTCATCTCGAGAAACGTGATTAATGGGCAAAAACACAGGAAATACAAATTGACTTTATCAGATGTGTTGATGGTAGTATTTAATAGAGTTCACGGCCGGCGCGGCGTCTCGGGCTGTTAGGCCGTGGTCTAGAACAGGGGTCTCCAAACTGCGGTCTGCGAACGGTCATTGTCCGGCCTCCGGCAACCCGCCCGATGCTGCTTGCAGTTTTTAAATAGATCGTCGAAATTCTTTAAATATTGTAACATTTTACTAAATAACTATACAATAACTAAGTTCAGTATCTGTGAATGTTATTTTTTCCTTACTTTTATTTACATTATTTTGAATAAGTGAATTTGTTTTCTTTGGATAAGTCTGCTTCATTTTTACTTCCATATTCCTTAAGGAATGGAAGTATGGTGATGGCAAAAAAAATCGTGTTCGAGATTATTGCAGATTCTTATTCTACTACACTCAAAACATGAAAAAAAGTCGTTTTCCGAAAAGTGTCTGTGTGTCTGTCTGTGTGTCTGTCTGTCTGTGTGTCTGTCTGTCTGTGTGTCTGTCTGTCTGTGTGTCTGTCTGTCTGTAGATTTTTTTTCTATGGCAAACGATAACTGCCGCAAATTCAAACAGAATCAAATAATTTTTTGCATACAGCCCGGTTTTGCAGAGTTCTCGCGACCTATTGTTTTTGGTGAAGATCGGTTGAGGGAAAGGGGTAGTTTACCTGCAACGGTTTTTTTTTAGCAAGGGTAATTTTGTTTGTTTGGCAAACGATAACAGCCGCAAATTCAAACAGAATCAAATAATGTTTCGCATACAGCCCTGAATTGTAGAGTTCTCAAGACCTATTGTTTTTGGTGAAGATCGGTTAAGGGAAAGGGGTAGTTTACCTGTAACGTTTTATGTTTTAACAAGGGTATTTCCTATGGCAAACGATAACAGCCGCAAATTCAAACAGAATGAAAAGATTATTTGCATACAGCCCTAAATTGTAGAGTTCTCAATATCTTTTGTTTTTGGTGAAGATCGGTTAAGGGAAAGGGGTAGTTTACCTACAACGTTTTTTTAACAAGGGTATTTTCTATGGCAAACGATAACAGCCGCAAATTAAAACAGAATCAAATAATTTTCTGCATACAGCCCTGATTTGTAGAGTACTCAAGACCTATTGTTTTTGGTGAAGATCGGTTGAGGGGAAGGGGTAGTTTACCAGCAACGTTTTTTATCATGCGTATTTTCTATGGCAAACGACAACTGCCGCAAATTCAAACAGAATCAAATAATTTTTTGCATACAGCCCTGGTTTGTAGAGTACTCGCGACCTATTGTTTTTGGTGAAGATCGGTTGAGGGGAAGGGGTAGTTTACCTGCTACGGTTTTTTTTATCAAGGGAAATTTTTTTTTTTTGGCAAACGATAGCCGCAAATTCAAACAGAATCAAATAATGTTTCGCATACAGCCCTGAATTGTAGATTTCTCAAGACCTATTGTTTTTGGTGAAGATCGGTTAAGGGAAAGGGGTAGTTTACCTGCAACGTTTTTTTAACAAGGGTATTTTCTATGGCAAACGATAACAGCCGCAAATTCAAACAGAATCAAATAATGTTTTGCATACAGTCCTGATTTTTTATTTCATTTTTTATTTTATATTAATTTTTTATTTAAATTTTATATAATTCGAAAAAGATAGGCAAAATAACTGTGTAGCCTTGGCGAAACCTGGTCAGTATGGCAATAAAAAAACCCAAGGAAATGTCAAAAAACGCGTTATTGCTTTTACTTCCATATTCCTTAAGGAATGGAAGTATGGTGATGGCAAAAAAAATCGTGTTCGAGATTATTGCAGATTCTGATTCTACTACACTCAAAACATGAAAAAAAGTCGTTTTCCGAAAAGTGTCTGTGTGTCTGTCTGTCTGTCTGTCTGTCTGTCTGTCTGTCTGTAGATTTTTTTTCTATGGCAAACGATAACTGCCGCAAATTCAAACAGAATCAAATAATTTTTTGCATACAGCCCGGTTTTGCAGAGTTCTCGCGACCTATTGTTTTTGGTGAAGATCGGTTGAGGGAAAGGGGTAGTTTACCTGCAACGGTTTTTTTTTAGCAAGGGTAATTTTGTTTGTTTGGCAAACGATAACAGCCGCAAATTCAAACAGAATCAAATAATGTTTCGCATACAGCCCTGAATTGTAGAGTTCTCAAGACCTATTGTTTTTGGTGAAGATCGGTTAAGGGAAAGGGGTAGTTTACCTGTAACGTTTTATGTTTTAACAAGGGTATTTCCTATGGCAAACGATAACAGCCGCAAATTCAAACAGAATGAAAAGATTATTTGCATACAGCCCTAAATTGTAGAGTTCTCAATACCTTTTGTTTTTGGTGAAGATCGGTTAAGGGAAAGGGGTAGTTTACCTACAACGTTTTTTTAACAAGGGTATTTTCTATGGCAAACGATAACAGCCGCAAATTCAAACAGAATCAAATAATTTTCTGCATACAGCCCTGATTTGTAGAGTACTCAAGACCTATTGTTTTTGGTGAAGATCGGTTGAGGGGAAGGGGTAGTTTACCAGCAACGTTTTTTATCATGCGTATTTTCTATGGCAAACGACAACTGCCGCAAATTCAAACAGAATCAAATAATTTTTTGCATACAGCCCTGGTTTGTAGAGTACTCGCGACCTATTGTTTTTGGTGAAGATCGGTTGAGGGGAAGGGGTAGTTTACCTGCTACGGTTTTTTTTATCAAGGGAAATTTTTTTTTTTTGGCAAACGATAGCCGCAAATTCAAACAGAATCAAATAATGTTTCGCATACAGCCCTGAATTGTAGATTTCTCAAGACCTATTGTTTTTGGTGAAGATCGGTTAAGGGAAAGGGGTAGTTTACCTGCAACGTTTTTTTAACAAGGGTATTTTCTATGGCAAACGATAACAGCCGCAAATTCAAACAGAATCAAATAATGTTTTGCATACAGTCCTGATTTTTTATTTCATTTTTTATTTTATATTAATTTTTTATTTAAATTTTATATAATTCGAAAAAGATAGGCAAAATAACTGTGTAGCCTTGGCGAAACCTGGTCAGTATGGCAATAAAAAAACCCAAGGAAATGTCAAAAAACGCGTTATTGCTTTTACTTCCATATTCCTTAAGGAATGGAAGTATGGTGATGGCAAAAAAAATCGTGTTCGAGATTATTGCAGATTCTGATTCTACTACACTCAAAACATGAAAAAAAGTCGTTTTCCGAAAAGTGTCTGTGTGTCTGTCTGTCTGTCTGTCTGTCTGTCTGTCTGTAGATTTTTTTTCTATGGCAAACGATAACTGCCGCAAATTCAAACAGAATCAAATAATTTTTTGCATACAGCCCGGTTTTGCAGAGTTCTCGCGACCTATTGTTTTTGGTGAAGATCGGTTGAGGGAAAGGGGTAGTTTACCTGCAACGGTTTTTTTTTAGCAAGGGTAATTTTGTTTGTTTGGCAAACGATAACAGCCGCAAATTCAAACAGAATCAAATAATGTTTCGCATACAGCCCTGAATTGTAGAGTTCTCAAGACCTATTGTTTTTGGTGAAGATCGGTTAAGGGAAAGGGGTAGTTTACCTGTAACGTTTTATGTTTTAACAAGGGTATTTCCTATGGCAAACGATAACAGCCGCAAATTCAAACAGAATGAAAAGATTATTTGCATACAGCCCTAAATTGTAGAGTTCTCAATACCTTTTGTTTTTGGTGAAGATCGGTTAAGGGAAAGGGGTAGTTTACCTACAACGTTTTTTTAACAAGGGTATTTTCTATGGCAAACGATAACAGCCGCAAATTCAAACAGAATCAAATAATTTTCTGCATACAGCCCTGATTTGTAGAGTACTCAAGACCTATTGTTTTTGGTGAAGATCGGTTGAGGGGAAGGGGTAGTTTACCAGCAACGTTTTTTATCATGCGTATTTTCTATGGCAAACGACAACTGCCGCAAATTCAAACAGAATCAAATAATTTTTTGCATACAGCCCTGATTTGTAGAGTACTCGCGACCTATTGTTTTTGGTGAAGATCGGTTGAGGGGAAGGGGTAGTTTACCTGCAACGGTTTTTTTTATCAAGGGAAATTTTTTTTTTTTTTGGCAAACGATAACAGCCGCAAATTCAAACAGAATCAAATAATGTTTCGCATACAGCCCTGAATTGTAGATTTCTCAAGACCTATAGTTTTTGGTGAAGATCGGTTGAGGGAAAGGGGTAGTTTACCTGCAACGTTTTTTTAACAAGGGTATTTTCTATGGCAAACGATAACAGCCGCAAATTCAAACAGAATCAAATAATGTTTTGCATACTGTCCTGATTTGTAGAGTACTCAAGATCTGTTGTTTTTGGTGAAGATCGGTTAAGGGGAAGGGGTAGTTTACCTGCAACGTTTTTTATCAAGCGTATTTTCTATGGCAAACGATAACAGCCGCAAATTCAAACAGAATCAAATAATTTTTTGTATACGTCCCTGAATTGTAGAGGTCTCAATGACTTTCGATTTTGGTGAAGATCGGTTAAGGGGAAGGGGTAGTTTACCTGCAACCTTATACGTTTTAACAAGAGTAAAGTACTTGAAAATTTATTTAAACTTTTTGAAACAATGGTAATTGTTAAAAATAAAATAATTTTGTTGCCAGGCAATAAAATTATAATTTTTTCATTTTAATGTAATATAATATTTTTCATTTAATACAGCAATAAAAAGGCAGGTAAGGCACAGCCTGGCTGTTTGGCTGAAAATGATTTTAAATATAAATCTTAGAATATGGAAGTCATGTATGGTTCTCCATACGGATATTTATTTAAATACCTATTTTATTGACTTGATTATTCGTAAACTTGAAAAAAATAAGTTTTATATATATATATATATATTGCAACGTTACAAGTATTATAAAATATTACACAAATACAATACCATGTACTCAACGCAACTATGAAGTGTATCACACCGGCCAGGTCGCAGGATCCTTTTATTCTTGTTGCGTCAAGTATATGTAGTTGCACAATAAAAAAATAATTTTCAAAGAGGAGTGAGATGTTGATGTCATGAAATAATTAATTAAAACCGTTTCAAAATAATCATTCTATGATTTCTTACTATTAATAGAATATATGCTAATATTAAAATTTCGAATTATAAAAATAAAAAAATATTCTCTTTTATAACTTTACAAAAATAAAATATTACCTACTATGCTGTTCATGACATATAAAAATAAACAACCATGTAATCTTACTAGCTAAACAGACATGTTAAACAAATTATCTAAACACTTTTTATTTCAGTGTGTCTGACTTTGACTCAAATTTTAAATAATAATAGGAACCCATTTACAAACAAAAATAATATTAAATCTCAAGAATAAAAATAGTTGTTGCTATAAACAAAATAAAAAAATAACATTTACTTCCAACCTATTATTTATTTCTACCGACACACACAAATTTTAACATACAGCAGAAGATTAGTATTTTTAAATTTTCTTGTTAAATTAAATTATTTTCTTTAACTATCATTTAAATTTATGTACAGTGGTTATATTTAAAACTTTAAGTTTGTACTGTTCATATGTATAAGTTTCTATTTAAGAGTTCTTTCACAAACAAAAAATATAATTGTTTATTCATCACCTGCGTACTGCCGACGTTACCGTTTCGCGCGCGCGCGCGCGCGTGTGTGTGTCCTGAATCCTGAGAATTTGATGATGATGATTATCCTGATGCTGTGTTCTCTGTCTCTACGGTTTGTTGTTTGTGATGGTCTAGAGTTCCTCCATAAGTCTTAGTGTGTGTGGTAAAGATGTTCGATCGGTCGGCAGACCAGCAGCATGACGTGAAGATCTCTTGAGTCTCTCTGAGATCGCCCCAAAATTGCCGATGGTATTTATACTGGACGGCGATCTGACAAGTCCAGGACTGTTTTCAACCTATTAGATATTGTCACTTCGTGCAAAGCGTCCTTTTAATTATAAATCACTTCGGTTCATTTTAGCGATTTCGTAATCATACTCGTATCACGAGCGATATCATCGTTTGCGTAATTTTTTCTGGTCACTAACATATAACACACTTATTAATTACTATTTAATTACACTAGTAATTAACAATAAATTACTTAGCGTCTTTATTATTGCACATTTTTGCAATAAATGTTTCATCAACATATTCGTTAAAAATTCCTTAATGTAATGGTGTCTTTATAATTGGGGTAAGCCTTTGTTCACAGGTTTAAAACGTATTAATTAGTTTATTTTATCCGGTTAAAACCTGATTACAGACAAACCACTAATTCGTACGCATCACCCCATCTTTGCATGTCCGAGATGGCTTCACTCACACAAAGACACAAGCGTTGTATTCACTCGCGGGGGCAGGTGTACGCTTTCTGACAATTCGTAGCCTGCATAATATTGTTAAAAACTGTCCATCATATATTTTCTATGCTAAATATTTACAAACATACCGCCCTGGGAAAATATGAAAATATATGTATTGTCGCAATATATACATGTAGTGTTGGCCCGCCTGACTTCCAAGATTTTTCAATTCGGCCCTCAAGTGAAAAAGTTTGGAGACTCTGACAGACGTTTCGGCCTCACCATCAGTGTTGATAACAATTGGCACGGTGTCCGCCAATGACGAGGTAGAGACTGTCACTATCTACGTCATAGACTCTACCTCATCACTGGCGTGAACTGGCGACCACCGTCCCAACAGTTATCAACACTGATGACGGTCTCCGATGGTGAAACCGAGATTTCTCTAACCATACACCCTAGACCGCAACCTAACAGCCGGCCAATAATGTTTCCAACAATGTAGTATTTAGCATACACCCTAGACCGCATCCTAACAGCCGGCCAATAATGTTTCCAACTATGTAGTATTTAGCATACACCCTAGACCGCATCCTAACAGCCGGCCAATAATGTTTCCAACAATGTAGTATTTAGCATACACCCTAGACCGCATCCTAACAGTCGGCCAATAATGTTTCGAACTATGTAGTATTTAGCATACACCCTAGACCGCATCCTAACAGCCGGCCAATAATGTTTCCAACTATGTAGTATTTAGCATACACCCTAGACCGCATCCTAACAGCCGGCCAATAATGTTTCCAACTATGTAGAATTTAGCACACACCCTAGACCGCATCCTAACAGCCGGCCAATAATGTTTCCAACTATGTAGTATTTAGCATACACCCTAGACCGCATCCTAACAGCCGGCCAATAATGTTTCCAACAATGTAGTATTTAGCATACACCCTAGACCGCATCCTAACAGCCGGCCAATAATGTTTCAAACTATGTAGTATTTAGCATACACCCTAGACCGCATCCTAACAGCCGGCCAATAATGTTTCCAACTATGTAGTATTTAGCATACACCCTAGACCGCATACTAACAGCCGGCCAATAATGTTTCCAACTATGTAGTATTTAGCATACACCCTAGACCGCATCCTAACAGACGGCCAATAATGTTTCCAACTATGTAGAATTTAGCATACACCCTAGACCGCATCCTAACAGCCGGCCAATAATGTTTCCAACTATGTAGTATTTAGCATACACCCTAGACCGCATCCTAACATCCTAACAGCCGGCCAATAATGTTTCCAACAATGTAGTATTTAGCATACACCCTAGACCGCATCCTAACAGCCGGCCAATAATGTTTCCAACTATCGAGTATTTAGCATACACCCTAGACCGCATCCTAACAGCCGGCCAATAATGTTTCCAACTATGTAGTATTTAGCATACACCCTAGACCGCATACTAACAGCCGGCCAATAATGTTTCCAACTATGTAGTATTTAGCATACACCCAAGACCGCATCATAACAGCCGGCCAATAATGTTTCCAAATATGCAGTATTTAGCATACACCCTAGACCCCATCCTAACAGCCGGCCAATAATGTTTCCAACTATGTAGTATTTAGTATATACTCCCTAGACCGCATCCTAACAGCAGGCCAATAATGTTTCCAACAATGTAGTATCTAGCATACACCCTAGACCGCATCCTAACAGCCGGTCAATAATGATTCCAACTATGTAGTATTTAGCATACACCCTAGACCGCATCCTAACAGCCGGCCAATAATGTTTCCAACTATGTAGTATTTAGCATACACCCTAGACCGCATACTAACAGCCGGCCAATAATGTTTCCAACTATGTAGTATTTAGCATACACCCTAAACCGCATCCTAACAGCCGGCCAATAATGTTTCCAACTATGTAGAATTTAGAATACACCCTAGACCGCATCCTAACAGCCGGCCAATAATGTTTCCAACTATGTAGTATTTAGCATACACCCTAGACCGCATCCTAACAGCCGGCGAATAATGTTTCCAACAATGAAGTATTTAGCATACACCCTAGACCGCATCCTAACAGCCGGCCAATAATGTTTCCAACTATGTAGTATTTAGCATACACCCTAGACCGCATCCTAACAGCCGGCCAATAATGTTTCCAACTATGTAGTATTTAGCATACACCCTAGACCGCATACTAACAGCCGGCCAATAATGTTTCCAACTATGTAGTATTTAGCATACACCCTAGACCGCATCCTAACAGCCGGCCAATAATGTTTCCAACTATGCAGTATTTAGCATACACCCTAGACCCCATCCTAACAGCCGGCCAATAATGTTTCCAACTATGTAGTATTTAGTATATACTCCCTAGACCGCATCCTAACAGCCGGCCAATAATGTTTCCAACAATGTAGTATTTAGCATACACCCTAGACCGCATCCTAACAGTCGGCCAATAATGTTTCGAACTATGTAGTATTTAGCATACACCCTAGACCGCATTCTAACAGCCGGCCAATAATGTTTCCAACTATGTAGTATTTAGCATACACCCTAGACCGCATCCTAACAGCCGGCCAATAATGTTTCCAACTATGTAGTATTTAGCATACACCCTAGACCGCATCCTAACAGCCGGCCAATAATGTTTCCAACTATGTAGTATTTAGCATACACCCTAGACCGCATACTAACAGCCGGCCAATAATGTTTCCAACTATGTAGTATTTAGCATACACCCTAGACCGCATCCTAACAGACGGCCAATAATGTTTCCAACTATGTAGAATTTAGCATACACCCTAGACCGCATCCTAACAGCCGGCCAATAATGTTTCCAACTATGTAGTATTTAGCATACACCCTAGACCGCATCCTAACATCCTAACAGCCGGCCAATAATGTTTCCAACAATGTAGTATTTAGCATACACCCTAGACCGCATCCTAACAGCCGGCCAATAATGTTTCCAACTATGGAGTATTTAGCATACACCCTAGACCGCATCCTAACAGCCGGCCAATAATGTTTCCAACTATGTAGTATTTAGCATACACCCTAGACCGCATACTAACAGCCGGCCAATAATGTTTCCAACTATGTAGTATTTAGCATACACCCAAGACCGCATCATAACAGCCGGCCAATAATGTTTCCAACTATGCAGTATTTAGCATACACCCTAGACCCCATCCTAACAGCCGGCCAATAATGTTTCCAACTATGTAGTATTTAGCATACACCCTAGACCGCATCCTAACAGACGGCCAATAATGTTTCCAACTATGTAGAATTTAGCATACACCCTAGACCGCATCCTAACAGCCGGCCAATAATGTTTCCAACTATGCAGTATTTAGCATACACCCTAGACCCCATCCTAACAGCCGGCGAATAATGTTTCCAACTATGTAGTATTTAGTATATACTCCCTAGACCGCATCCTAACAGCAGGCTAATAATGTTTCCAACTATGTAGTATTTAGCATACACCCCAGACCGCATCCTAACAGCCGGCCAATAATGTTTCCAACTATGTAGTATTTAGCATACACCCTAGACCGCATCCTAACAGCCGGCCAATAATGTTTCCAACTATGTAGTATTTAGCATACACCCTAGACCTCATCCTAACAGCAGCCAATAATGTTTCCAACAATGTAATATTTAGCATACACCCTAGACCGCATCCTAACAGCCGGCCAATAATGTTTCCAACTATGTAGTATTTAGCATACACCCTAGACCGCATCCTAACAGCCGGCCAATAATGTTTCCAACTTTGTAGTATTTAGCATACACCCTAAACCGCATCCTAACAGCCGGCCAATAATGTTTCCAACAATGTAGTATTTAGCATACACCCTAGACCGCATCCTAACAGCCGGCCAATAATGTTTCTAACTATGTAGTATTTAGCATACACCCTAGACCGCATCGTAACAGCCGGCCAACAATTTTTCCAACTATGTAGTATTTAGCATACACCCTAGACCGCATCCTAACAGCCGGCCAATAATTTTTCCAACAATGTAGTATTTAGCATACACCCTAGACCGTATACTAACAGCCGGCCAATAATGTTTCCAACTATGTATTATTTAGCATACACCCTAGACCCCATCCTAACAGCCTGCCAATAATGTTTCCAACTATGTAGTATTTAGCATACACCCTAGACCGCATCCTAACAGCCGGCCAATAATGTTTCAAACTATGTAGTATTTAGCATACACCCTAGACCGCATCCTAACAGCCGGCCAATAATGTTTCCAACTATGTAGTATTTAGCATACACCCTAGACCGCATACTAACAGCCGGCCAATAATGTTTCCAACTATGTAGTATTTAGCATACACCCTAGACCGCATCCTAACAGACGGCCAATAATGTTTCCAACTATGTAGAATTTAGCATACACCCTAGACCGCATCCTAACAGCCGGCCAATAATGTTTCCAACTATGTAGTATTTAGCATACACCCTAGACCGCATCCTAACATCCTAACAGCCGGCCAATAATGTTTCCAACAATGTAGTATTTAGCATACACCCTAGACCGCATCCTAACAGCCGGCCAATAATGTTTCCAACTATGGAGTATTTAGCATACACCCTAGACCGCATCCTAACAGCCGGCCAATAATGTTTCCAACTATGTAGTATTTAGCATACACCCTAGACCGCATACTAACAGCCGGCCAATAATGTTTCCAACTATGTAGTATTTAGCATACACCCAAGACCGCATCATAACAGCCGGCCAATAATGTTTCCAAATATGCAGTATTTAGCATACACCCTAGACCCCATCCTAACAGCCGGCCAATAATGTTTCCAACTATGTAGTATTTAGTATATACTCCCTAGACCGCATCCTAACAGCAGGCCAATAATGTTTCCAACAATGTAGTATCTAGCATACACCCTAGACCGCATCCTAACAGCCGGTCAATAATGATTCCAACTATGTAGTATTTAGCATACACCCTAGACCGCATCCTAACAGCCGGCCAATAATGTTTCCAACTATGTAGTATTTAGCATACACCCTAGACCGCATACTAACAGCCGGCCAATAATGTTTCCAACTATGTAGTATTTAGCATACACCCTAAACCGCATCCTAACAGCCGGCCAATAATGTTTCCAACTATGTAGAATTTAGAATACACCCTAGACCGCATCCTAACAGCCGGCCAATAATGTTTCCAACTATGTAGTATTTAGCATACACCCTAGACCGCATCCTAACAGCCGGCGAATAATGTTTCCAACAATGAAGTATTTAGCATACACCCTAGACCGCATCCTAACAGCCGGCCAATAATGTTTCCAACTAAGTAGTATTTAGCATACACCCTAGACCGCATCCTAACAGCCGGCCAATAATGTTTCCAACTATGTAGTATTTAGCATACACCCTAGACCGCATACTAACAGCCGGCCAATAATGTTTCCAACTATGTAGTATTTAGCATACACCCTAGACCGCATCCTAACAGCCGGCCAATAATGTTTCCAACTATGCAGTATTTAGCATACACCCTAGACCCCATCCTAACAGCCGGCCAATAATGTTTCCAACTATGTAGTATTTAGTATATACTCCCTAGACCGCATCCTAACAGCCGGCCAATAATGTTTCCAACAATGTAGTATTTAGCATACACCCTAGACCGCATCCTAACAGTCGGCCAATAATGTTTCGAACTATGTAGTATTTAGCATACACCCTAGACCGCATTCTAACAGCCGGCCAATAATGTTTCCAACTATGTAGTATTTAGCATACACCCTAGACCGCATCCTAACAGCCGGCCAATAATGTTTCCAACTATGTAGTATTTAGCATACACCCTAGACCGCATCCTAACAGCCGGCCAATAATGTTTCCAACTATGTAGTATTTAGCATACACCCTAGACCGCATACTAACAGCCGGCCAATAATGTTTCCAACTATGTAGTATTTAGCATACACCCTAGACCGCATCCTAACAGACGGCCAATAATGTTTCCAACTATGTAGAATTTAGCATACACCCTAGACCGCATCCTAACAGCCGGCCAATAATGTTTCCAACTATGTAGTATTTAGCATACACCCTAGACCGCATCCTAACATCCTAACAGCCGGCCAATAATGTTTCCAACAATGTAGTATCTAGCATACACCCAAGACCGCATCCTAACAGCCGGTCAATAATGATTCCAACTATGTAGTATTTAGCATACACCCTAGACCGCATCCTAACAGCCGGCCAATAATGTTTCCAACTATGTAGTATTTAGCATACACCCTAGACCGCATACTAACAGCCGGCCAATAATGTTTCCAACTATGTAGTATTTAGCATACACCCTAAACCGCATCCTAACAGCCGGCCAATAATGTTTCCAACTATGTAGAATTTAGAATACACCCTAGACCGCATCCTAACAGCCGGCCAATAATGTTTCCAACTATGTAGTATTTAGCATACACCCTAGACCGCATCCTAACAGCCGGCGAATAATGTTTCCAACAATGAAGTATTTAGCATACACCCAAGACCGCATCCTAACAGTCGGCCAATAATGTTTCCAACTATGTAGTATTTAGCATACACCCTAGACCGCATCCTAACAGCCGGCCAATAATGTTTCCAACTATGTAGTATTTAGCATACACCCTAGACCGCATACTAACAGCCGGCCAATAATGTTTCCAACTATGTAGTATTTAGCATACACCCTAGACCGCATCCTAACAGCCGGCCAATAATGTTTCCAACTATGCAGTATTTAGCATACACCCTAGACCCCATCCTAACAGCCGGCCAATAATGTTTTCAACTATGTAGTATTTAGTATATACTCCCTAGACCGCATCCTAACAGCCGGCCAATAATGTTTCCAACAATGTAGTATTTAGCATACACCCTAGACCGCATCCTAACAGTCGGCCAATAATGTTTCGAACTATGTAGTATTTAGCATACACCCTAGACCGCATCCTAACAGCCGGCCAATATTGTTTCCAACTATGTAGTATTTAGCATACACCCTAGACCGCATCCTAACAGCCGGCCAATAATGTTTCCAACTATGTAGTATTTAGCATACACCCTAGACCGCATCCTAACAGCCGGCCAATAATGTTTCCAACTATGTAGTATTTAGCATACACCCTAGACCGCATACTAACAGCCGGCCAATAATGTTTCCAACTATGTAGTATTTAGCATACACCCTAGACCGCATCCTAACAGACGGCCAATAATGTTTCCAACTATGTAGAATTTAGCATACACCCTAGACCGCATCCTAACAGCCGGCCAATAATGTTTCCAACTATGTAGTATTTAGCATACACCCTAGACCGCATCCTAACATCCTAACAGCCGGCCAATAATGTTTCCAACAATGTAGTATTTAGCATACACCCTAGACCGCATCCTAACAGCCGGCCAATAATGTTTCCAACTATGGAGTATTTAGCATACACCCTAGACCGCATCCTAACAGCCGGCCAATAATGTTTCCAACTATGTAGTATTTAGCATACACCCTAGACCGCATCATAACAGCCGGCCAATAATGTTTCCAACTATGCAGTATTTAGCATACACCCTAGACCCCATCCTAACAGCCGGCCAATAATGTTTCCAACTATGTAGTATTTAGTATATACTCCCTAGACCGCATCCTAACAGCAGGCAAATAATGTTTCCAACAATGTAGTATCTAGCATACACCCTAGACCGCATACTAACAGCCGGCCAATAATGTTTCCAACTATGTAGTATTTAGCATACACCCTAAACCGCATCCTAACAGCCGGCCAATAATGTTTCCAACTATGTAGAATTTAGAATACACCCTAGACCGCATCCTAACAGCCGGCCAATAATGTTTCCAACTATGTAGTATTTAGCATACACCCTAGACCGCATCCTAACAGCCGGCCAATAATGTTTCCAACAATGAAGTATTTAGCATACACCCTAGACCGCATCCTAACAGCCGGCCAATAATGTTTCCAACTATGTAGTATTTAGCATACACCCTAGACCGCATCCTAACAGCCGGCCAATAATGTTTCCAACTATGTAATATTTAGCATACACCCTAGACCGCATACTAACAGCCGGCCAATAATGTTTCCAACTATGTAGTATTTAGCATACACCCTAGACCGCATCCTAACAGCCGGCCAATAATGTTTCCAACTATGCAGTATTTAGCATACACCCTAGACCCCATCCTAACAGCCGGCGAATAATGTTTCCAACTATGTAGTATTTAGTATATACTCCCTAGACCGCATCCTAACAGCAGGCTAATAATGTTTCCAACTATGTAGTATTTAGCATACACCCCAGACCGCATCCTAACAGCCGGCCAATAATGTTTCCAACTATGTAGTATTTAGCATACACCCTAGACCGCATCCTAACAGCCGGCCAATAATGTTTCCAACTATGTAGTATTTAGCATACACCCTAGACCTCATCCTAACAGCAGCCAATAATGTTTCCAACAATGTAATATTTAGCATACACCATAGACCGCATCCTAACAGCCGGCCAATAATGTTTCCAACTATGTAGTATTTAGCATACACCCTAGACCGCATCCTAACAGCCGGCCAATAATGTTTCCAACTTTGTAGTATTTAGCATACACCCTAAACCGCATCCTAACAGCCGGCCAATAATGTTTCCAACAATGTAGTATTTAGCATACACCCTAGACCGCATCCTAACAGCCGGCCAATAATGTTTCTAACTATGTAGTATTTAGCATACACCCTAGACCGCATCGTAACAGCCGGCCAATAATGTTTCCACCTATGTAGTATTTAGCATACACCCTAGACCGCATCCTAACAGCCGGCCAATAATTTTTCCAACAATGTAGTATTTAGCATACACCCTAGACCGTATACTAACAGCCGGCCAATAATGTTTCCAACTATATATTATTTAGCATACACCCTAGACCCCATCCTAACAGCCTGCCAATAATGTTTCCAACTATGTAGTATTTAGCATACACCCTAGACCGCATCCTAACAGCCGGCCAATAATGTTTCAAACTATGTAGTATTTAGCATACACCCTAGACCGCATCCTAACAGCCGGCCAATAATGTTTCCAACTATGTAGTATTTAGCATACACCCTAGACCGCATACTAACAGCCGGCCAATAATGTTTCCAACTATGTAGTATTTAGCATACACCCTAGACCGCATCCTAACAGACGGCCAATAATGTTTCCAACTATGTAGAATTTAGCATACACCCTAGACCGCATCCTAACAGCCGGCCAATAATGTTTCCAACTATGTAGTATTTAGCATACACCCTAGACCGCATCCTAACATCCTAACAGCCGGCCAATAATGTTTCCAACAATGTAGTATTTAGCATACACCCTAGACCGCATCCTAACAGCCGGCCAATAATGTTTCCAACTATGGAGTATTTAGCATACACCCTAGACCGCATCCTAACAGCCGGCCAATAATGTTTCCAACTATGTAGTATTTAGCATACACCCTAGACCGCATACTAACAGCCGGCCAATAATGTTTCCAACTATGTAGTATTTAGCATACACCCAAGACCGCATCATAACAGCCGGCCAATAATGTTTCCAAATATGCAGTATTTAGCATACACCCTAGACCCCATCCTAACAGCCGGCCAATAATGTTTCCAACTATGTAGTATTTAGTATATACTCCCTAGACCGCATCCTAACAGCAGGCCAATAATGTTTCCAACAATGTAGTATCTAGCATACACCCTAGACCGCATCCTAACAGCCGGTCAATAATGATTCCAACTATGTAGTATTTAGCATACACCCTAGACCGCATCCTAACAGCCGGCGAATAATGTTTCCAACAATGAAGTATTTAGCATACACCCTAGACCGCATCCTAACAGCCGGCCAATAATGTTTCCAACAATGTAGTATTTAGCATACACCCTAGACCGCATCCTAGCAGCCGGCCAATAAAGTTTCCAACTATGTAGTATTTAGCATACACCCTAGACCGCATACTAACAGCCGGCCAATAATGTTTCCAACTATGTAGTATTTAGCATACACCCTAGACCGCATCCTAACAGCCGGCCAATAATGTTTCCAACTATGCAGTATTTAGCATACACCCTAGACCCCATCCTAACAGCCGGCCAATAATGATTCCAACTATGTAGTATTTAGTATATACTCCCTAGACCGCATCCTAACAGCCGGCCAATAATGTTTCCAACAATGTAGTATTTAGCATACACCCTAGACCGCATCCTAACAGTCGGCCAATAATGTTTCGAACTATGTAGTATTTAGCATACACCCTAGACCGCATTCTAACAGCCGGCCAATAATGTTTCCAACTATGTAGTATTTAGCATACACCCTAGACCGCATCCTAACAGCCGGCCAATAATGTTTCCAACTATGTAGTATTTAGCATACACCCTAGACCGCATCCTAACAGCCGGCCAATAATGTTTCCAACTATGTAGTATTTAGCATACACCCTAGACCGCATACTAACAGCCGGCCAATAATGTTTCCAACTGTGTAGTATTTAGCATACACCCTAGACCGCATCCTAACAGACGGCCAATAATGTTTCCAACTATGTAGAATTTAGCATACACCCTAGACCGCATCCTAACAGCCGGCCAATAATGTTTCCAACTGTGTAGTATTTAGCATACACCCTAGACCGCATCCTAACATCCTAACAGCCGGCCAATAATGTTTCCAACAATGTAGTATTTAGCATACACCCTAGACCGCATCCTAACAGCCGGCCAATAATGTTTCCAACTATGGAGTATTTAGCATACACCCTAGACCGCATCCTAACAGCCGGCCAATAATGTTTCCAACTATGTAGTATTTAGCATACACCCTAGACCGCATACTAACAGCCGGCCAATAATGTTTCCAACTATGTAGTATTTAGCATACACCCAAGACCGCATAATAACAGCCGGCCAATAATGTTTCCAACTATGCAGTATTTAGCATACACCCTAGACCCCATCCTAACAGCCGGCCAATAATGTTTCCAACTATGTAGTATTTAGTATATACTCCCTAGACCGCATCCTAACAGCAGGCAAATAATGTTTCCAACAATGTAGTATCTAGCATACACCCTAGACCGCATACTAACAGCCGGCCAATAATGTTTCCAACTATGTAGTATTTAGCATACACCCTAAACCGCATCCTAACAGCCGGCCAATAATGTTTCTATCAGTATGTCAGAACATTATAGAGTGTAGACTATTCCTTAAGCTTGTATGGACGGCGTCATAATTATTTAAATTATTTTCCGGGCTGTAAGGGCGTGGTATTCCAGAATCTACATCCCGATTGATGGTTGTTCGCGTGACCTCCAGGGGTTCGGCTTCACCTCTGTAGGCCGTCTTCAGAGAACTCTCTTTTGACAAGCTGACAAGAGGTACGCCAGTCAACCACAGTATTTTTCCAAATGGCTTTTTGAAGACCTTTCACTGAAGACGGTCACCAGAGGTGATGCCGAAACGTTTGATTACGCAAATAACATCAATCGGCATGAAGATTGTTACGATGGTCTCACCAATGGCCATAATGGAACAGTGGAAAACAAAAAAGAAGTCACCAATGAAGTCACTAAAAAAAAAAACAGCTTTAATTATCACAATTATTAATTCGCAGAACTGAGTAACCGACTGAGATAACAGCGGCGCCTCCTGGCTGTGAATACCGCAACTAGCAGCTGGCGGCGCGTTGTACTGGCCTTGCAACCGTCCCACTAAACACAAAAGGCGCGCGGTATGCCTCGGTCCTTTAGCGACTGTTGAGCAGAGGTAATAATTCGCAATCAACTCATATAGTAATTCAAATCATTAGTAATTCAAAATTTGTCCACACGCAATAATAAAAAAAATATTAAATATAAATTTAATAATAACCGTGACGCGGATACCAATACAATGGCTTTAAGCGTATGTTCGTCAAACTTGTGGGACATGTGTATGAATATTTCTGTGTTACTTTTAATATTTGCAACGAAGTCATAATCGACTGATTTTATTGCACTCTGATGATGGGTTAAAATAATCCGAAACGCGTTAGTACAAGGAGAGAAAAATACACAGTCACAAAGACTATCAAGTTAAATTATATTTAGCAATAATAAAGTAAAATAATAGAGTTTCACACAATGTATAACACAGTAACACTTCACTTTGACAAACACTCGATCCGTGCTAAGGAAAATCGCTTGCGTAACTGAACTGACAAGCCAGCTGCTGTGGCATTATATAGGACGCGCACAGGTCCAGTATAGCTTTCCCTCTTTACTGCACGCCGGCTTAATGCGTATCTGAAGTGTTCTTGAATACACTAAAACCAATTGAGAGCGGCTTTCACTAGGGCAACACCTGCCGTTCTTTTGGGGTTGGGGGAAGAGTGGAGAGGGGTTCTCAGCTGTTCTACGTGGTTCGATACCATTCTCGTTATAAATATATTGGAGCACCACGGTCTTGCAGTTCGCATAGTTATTTAAATAAGTATTAAAGTAGGCTGTTGTCTTACTTGCATGTCAAGCGCGTCGTTTCAACGTGATAGTCTTTTCCAAAAAGGTTGTTGTCCTACTTGCATGTCAAGTGCGTCGTTTCAACGTGATAGTCTTTCCCGAAAAGGTTGTTGTCCTACTTGCATGTCCAGTGCGTCGTTTCAACGTATTAGTCTTTCCAAAAAAGGTTGTTGTCCTACTTGCATGTCAAGCGCGTCGTTTCAACGTGATAGTCTTTCCCAAAAAGGTTGTTGTCCTACTTGCATGCCAAGTGCGTCGTTTCAACGTGATAGTCTTTCCAAAAAAGGTTGTTGTCCTACTTGCATGTCAAGCGCGTCGTTTCAACGTGATAGTCTTTCCCAAAAAGGTTGTTGTCCTACTTGCATGTCCAGTGCGTCGTTTCAACGTGATAGTCTTTCAAAAACAGGTTGTTGTCCTACTTGCATGTCCAGTGCGTCGTTTCAACGTGATAGTCTTTCACAAAAGAGTCTGTTAACCCTAAGACGCCATCTCTGCTGTCGAGAGTTCGTATTGTTTTTGTTCTTTTACGTCCACAGTACAAATTAAATCAGTTTGAAAATATTGCGGTGCCACAAGAGAACACATAGTGGACTTTAATTAACCGTGTTAACACAAGGGCCACTGGTAACAAGGAAAGAGGAAGAGAAAGCGGGAGAAGTTCATTACATAGATAGGAAAAAAACTAATGGTTCGGGGAGAGAGAGAGAGAGAGAGAGAGAGAGAGAGAGAGAGAGAGAGAGAGAGAGAGAGAGAGAGAGAGAGAGAGAGAGAGAGAGAGAGAGAGACAGACAGAGACAGACAGATAGACAGACAGACAGACAGACAGACAGAGAGTGAGAGTGAGAGTGAGAAGGAGTAAACGGGAAGCAGTGAATAGGCCTGCCGATGATAGGGGAAAGAAAGGAGGTTTAATGGTGCTCGTCAAGACTGAGAGTACACACGCCAAGTAAACACGAGGGAAAGGCGTAGTGAAGAGTCAGTTGGGTTGTAGTGTTGTTGATAAATAAGAGTAATTGCCAAGAGGAGGACCGCTGGCTGCTATAGTGTGGCGTAACGGGGAATGAAACTGCCAGTAATTAAACGTTAAGCAATGACGCTACATTTTGCTAGGAACAATTAATTAATGCCAGTCTACATTGAATATTACTAATTAACTAATCTAATTAGTATCAACACTAGACGTATATATGTAATTGAAACAGTATATATTACAGGCCTTACTGTTATAATTGGATTGAAAAATAAGACTATATTTAATACAGAATCCATGTGGTTTTTAAATTGTAAAGATTATAAAAGCTAAGCATTAAAAAAAAGTGTTTGTGTAACCATTAATATAAATAACATATTAATATAATTCCTACTGTTTATGGAATGGAGATGATCTTTGAGGACACAACTGTTGCGTGCACTCCACATGCAGTAATCTCTTGTAGTATCTTTACAAACTTTTCTAGATCATAAAATTTTTTTAAAAATGTAACTCATTATAAACAATACATTTGTGTTACGTAAAATGTAAGTACTATAATTACATAATTTTATGTGGACTGTTTCAAAGCACAGGTAAGAAGAGGTAGGTTTACTATGCCGGTATAAAGTGGTTGAGTTGAAAGTGTTTGGGTTGACGCAGAAAGTGAAATTAATTTGCGTAAGGGTTGGCGGGAGAGTTAATTTGGAACGCACACAAACGGAGAGAGAAATTGTACAAGTTACAGACGGACCAAGTGAAGATTAGCAGTACCACCAGTACAGTTGGGACTTGGAAGTGAACAGTACTAGTGAGCCTGTGTTTGTTTATCAAAGTTTAAATAAACAGAGAGCGGCTGTGCTGTGCTGGCCGGCAATAATTTAAATAAACTTTAATCCTATTATAACAGTAGAAGGTGGTATTAAAACCTACCCTCTGCACCAGTGCGCTGTGCGTCAACTTGGTTAGTACTGAATGTTGAGACAAAATATGTACACTATGGACATGTACCGCGATAGTTGATAATAAAAAGTTATCTACAATTTGCTACATATAATGTCACATGCGGGGTACTGTTCTATAAATTGCACTGATGACTCAGGCCAATGTGGACCGAAAAATATTTTTTTTTCGATTCGATATACCGCAGAAAAGTTGCCCATAGGACAGATAAGTAAAATAAAAAAAAAAAAAAAATGATAAATCGGTTAATACTTTGCGGTTGCGCATCACCCCTGAAAATCATAAAAACTTATCAAAATTAACAATTTTTCTAATTTCGATAATGAAACTTTTTCTACGTAAGTCAAATGCTGCAGCTTCAGATAAGTAAATGAGAGCAGAGAAAAGATAAATAAATTAAAAAAGCATGCCTAGATATTTCAACTTTTACTGGTCACGCATGTACCTGAAAAACACATTTTTAACATTAAAATTACAAGTTTTACATTTTAACATCAACTAGTTAATGATAAATGTTACAAGCTATAGTATTTTGTCAGTAGTCTTTTACTCATCCTTTTTAGTAGTTGCTATTTTAAACTCCGATTTGAGCGAAAACCGTGGCATGATAAATCGTAAAAGAAGCGCCGTTCTGATGAACCCACCACTAGACTTGCCACCAACGACTTTCTGTAACGCTTCTGACACCAGCTTCACACACCGTTCCACTGCTTGCGTATGACATGGAAACTTGTTAACATTCCATTCTGCTGCTGTCCCCTACTTTTTTACGTATGGAATCTCCTCATCACTTACTCTTCCCAGCAAAGCATTTGACTTACATAGAAAAAGATTCGTTTTTTAATTACGAAAAACTGTTGAAATTGATAGGTTTTTATAAATTTTGTGGGTGGTGCGCAACCGGAAGATATTAACCAATATTTTATTTCTTTTTTATTTTACTAAAATAAAAAAGTTTTCCGCCGTATACCGACTCGACAAAAATTAAAATATTATACGGCCCACCATCTTATACTGTAATTTTGCTTTCGAAAGTCATGTCGTTGACATTATATCTATACTTTATATCTATTCCATTCGATATCTCATTATCTCGCACGCGGTACGTTCGATACCCATATATTATCGTACATCAGCATGTCGGAAACCATCCAGAAGACTACCATTTTTAACGTTTCTGAAGGAAACCTCTTTTGTCTTATACTTTACGCTCAGTATCACTCCCCCGAAATACGAGAAATGTTTGTCTACGTTCTTATAAAGTATCCACTATTTATACGACTATCGCGTACCATTCGGCCTACGATCTGCTTCAACTCTGTCTTTTGTAACATTCTGTCTTTTCTTGTGGCCTGAAGAAGATTGCCGACGATGCGATACGAAATGTTACCGACGATGTCGAGAATTTACAGCAACCGACCACAGCCTAATAGTCCGGTATTTAATAATTTTGAGAATAGGAATCAGATTGTTCGTTGCACAATGCACAGTTCAACTGAACTAAGCCAGTTGAGAGCAGTTGATAACCGTCACGATAGCTAACAAACAGTTGGAAGAGTCGGCATCTGTAGTTTGCTGACAAGTTCGAATTTTATAAAAGATTTTTGTTTTATAAAATTATTTATTTTATAATTTTATTTAATCCTTCGTAGATTAAATTTTATAAGACAATCGCAATACCCACGTTGATTTATGCGAGTGAGGCGTTAGTCATGACAAGAAAGGAATGCGGCAAGATTCAGAGTGCTGAAATGCATTTTCTTCGAATTATACATTACAAGATAAAATAAGGAATGAAGATATCAGAGCTGAACTCGAAGTAAAGGACATAAATGAAATTGTTTCAATTTACAGAAGACAATGGTGGGATCATCTGCAAAGGATGACTGAGGATCGATTGCCGAAAGCGGCACTGAACTATAAAGCCATTGCTAGAAGAGACGTGTGTCGTCCGAGGATAAGATGGCTGCCGGAAGAGGTTTATATAACCTAATCATTGTGGAGAAGAAGAAGAAGAAGAAGAAGAAGAAGAAGAAGAAGAAGAAGAAGAAGAAGAAGAAGAAGAAGAAGAAGAAGAAGAAGAAGAAGAAGAAGAAGAAGAAGAAGAAGAAGAAGAAGAAGAAGAAGAAGAAGAAGAAGAAGAAGAAGAAGATAATTATGGCCTCCAGAGGTAAGACGGAAACGTCTGATTTAATAACATTACTGCTCACGGCCCAGTAGCGCGGAGTTTATTCCCAACATTAGAAACAGGAATGAGACTATAAGTTGCACAATGCACAGTTCAACTGAAGAAAGCACGTGTATAACTAAGCCAGTTGAGACCAGTTGATAACCACTAACGACAGCTAACAGACAGTTGGCATGTGGAGTCTGGCAACATGATGGAGCCCACCGACAGACTGGTGAACGTGTCATCGTAGTTCCCCCGTCTGTCGACTAACGGGCTCCACGTTATCACTCATTCACACCCTCTACGATACATGCACAAGTCAGCTGTTGGTGCAACGAGTAAATATTAAGTTGTTAATGATGTGGGGTCGCATTACAGTGCTGTTAGCTGCTGCCCTTTTCTAATTCGACCCTTTCCCTTCGCTTCCAGTTGAATAGACTGACTCGTGTCAAAAAACGTGATGCATACCCAAGAGTATAAACCAGTAATTAAGGCAATCCGAATTCTACAATCTGGCGGACTCTGAAAACAGGTTGCAGATGGTTATACATTTGTTAAATCGAATCTACAAAGACTCTGGATTGCAAATATCCACTCTTAAGACCAAGGTGATTGCTTTTCATGAAACTGATCCCGTCAGGGCAAAATTTGTTATAGATGGTATTGTCCTGGAACAAGCTATCAATTTTGAATACCTGGGCTACACTGGGTTTTATAATGCAAGCAACGAAATACGATCCAGAATTAATTTGGGAAAGACGGCTATATCTACATTAAATAGAATCCTGTGGAATATGCAATCTACAGCAAAAACTAAAACCAAAATATTTAAAACCATTGTTAGAAATATCATGACTTACGGCTCAGAAGTTTGAACTACTAATAAACACACAAGAACAAAATTAGTGAAAGCAGAGATGAACTTTCGGAGACGTTCGGCAAGAGTATCCAGACGTGAGAAAGTTAGAAGTAAGGTCATTAAGGACAGAATGAATGTGAAAAATTAAATTGTTGATTTTATCTAAACAAAAATATACCATTTTATGGAGACACGAAAAGAATGGCACAGGAAAGACTGCCAAGGAGAGTTAAGAAATGATGGACCCCAACAGGAAGAAGGAAAAGAGGAAGACCACCTATCACCTGGATAGAAGAAATTCAGACTATATTGAGGGAACGAGAAATTGAAGAAGATATTTGGATGGACAAGCAGCAGTGGAAGATGAGAATTTAATCACTTCTGTAATCTTTGGTTTCGGAAAATATGTAAACATTGCACAGCCGAAATAATAATAATTAATTGAACTTATAGTATTACACCATTAGTATAACATACAGTATTACATTAATTGTGATTAATATAATTAGTTACCTTGTTTTCCAATTAAAAAAAAGTTTTTACATAAAAAACTTTATAAAATCCCTCATGTACAATTTAACTCGGAAATTACCTTCCTCTGTAGTTTTAAAACTCGATTCTTCCCTGATTACAAATGCATTAAAAGGAAACGTAATTATTCAAAGAGCGGTGAAAACAGTTTCAGACTGTGCAGTTTCTTTTCGTTTCCGTAAGTCAGTTACGTTAATTCAATTCCAAACCATTCTTCTTTCCCTTCTTCGTCGTCGTTATCGAATTTAATTTATTATGATTGTCTGTTTCTTTAGAACGCTTTTCAAACGCTGTACATTACCATTTTATAGAAGTGTGTGTTTATGGGAGGGGGAGGGCAAATTGGCGCAAGTTCGTTGCTCTGTTCACGTCACTTACCTTCCACGCAAATCAGTAACTTACCTTCATATATAAATTTATTATAATAATAGTATTTTAATAAATTCAGTCAAGATCGTTTACAAAAGAACATCAATAGTCCTGGATCTGAATGATAGGCTCTTACGTGACATTACAATGAATAAGGGAATTAGGAGTGCTGTGTTTCCCCTTTCCCTAACCTTGCTTAATATATACACTGACGACATGGTGAGAGCAAGAAAATCCAGAGTGACTTCGGAAATACCGCTTAACAAATCTTTTTGTATGGGTTCCCTGCTATATGCGGATGACATATACTTCTTATTCAAGAAAAATGAGGATGATTTACAAAGAGCTATGTTTTAATTACAAGAAGTGGCAAAAGAGTACGCACTGAGAATTTCAGTAACAAAGACCAAAACCATAGCCTGTAAAGATAAATATTTAGGGAGGACTAAGATAGTTATAAACAACAGCACTTTAGAACGAATGAGCCGTTTCAAATATCTCGGCTGTGCAGTAAGCATAGATCTGAATATGATACAAAAGAGAAGATAAATAAATTTAGGAATATTTGTGGTACGATTCATAGAAGTCTTAGAAAGAAAGCAAGACACATCACAAGGATTAAATTTTATAAGACACTTCCAATACCCACGTTGATTTATGCAAGTGAAGCGTGGGTTATAACAGAAAAGGAATGCGGCAAGATTCACAGTGATGATATGCAGTTTCTTCGAAATACTTTAAATTATACATGCAAGATAGAATAAGGAATGAGGATATCAGAGCAGAACTCGAAGTAAAAGACATAAATGAAATTATTTCAATTTACAGAAGACAATGTTGGGATCATCTGCAAATGATGACAGAGGATCGATTGCCGAAAGCGGGATTGAATTATAAAACCATTGGTTGAAAAGACGTGGGTCGTCCGAGAATGAGATGGGTGCCGGAGCAGGTTTATATAACCTAATCCTTGAAGAGGAGAAGAAGATGATAGTGTAAATCAGGTAATCCCTAAGATAATATAATTAAAAGTTATATTTAAAATATCATTTCAGATATAATTTCTTTACTTTAGTCAGCATAAACAAGTTACTATAAACAACGACCATATAATATACTTTTTCTACTGCTTCTGCAATTACTATAGCCGGAAGTTTAATTGTTTAAAACAGTCTGTCTACCTTGTTATCTAGATAGGTTTAGTGATGGTTAACCTGTTCCGTTGAGACATCCGATTTTGTACTACTGGCAAAAATGTACTTGTTAAGTACAGTAGACACGTTACTATCAGGCCCCCGATTTTCCGGCACTTCGTAGTTCTCGGCGTAGTTAACAAACACTTAAACAAAAATTATTATGTACCTTGAATGTAGTAAGACATTTCAATTTTCTTGGATGTGACATTACTGATGATCAAGATAGCGATATATAGAAAGTGAAGTGACGAATTTCACAAGAATGTGTGGAAAGATTTGGCAGACGTTGGGAAGTAAATGTAGAAAAGAACCCCAAATAAAATTATATAAAACAATGGCAATACCTATACTACTGTATGGTTCTGAAACTTGGGTCATAAAGAAAAAAGATGAATAGAAGATTCCAACAGCAAAAATGGAATTTTCGAGATCAGTAAAAAGTGTAATAGACGAGATCATATAAGAAATGAGGAGATAAGAAGTGATTTATATATTTGTCAGTTATTAATAGTTTTTATGAATACAGAAGAAAATAGATTCAACACAAAGATATAATGGAAGAAAGTAGAGTACCAAAGATGGCGAAAAATTACAACCATAGAGTCAGAAGAAACTTTGGTAGACCGAAGAAAAGGTGGACTGTGGGATAGGAATAGGCCGCTAAAGCATGAAACCTTTAAGAAGACAATGATGATGACATTGAATGAAGGAAACCGATGAATCGTCATAATTTTCAATTCTAAGCGCTTTCTAATAAAAGTGTCTTTATCCATTACATCCTTTAATAAAAAAGGAAGGGACATTCAGCTGTCAATGGACAATTCCGCGGTACATGTATTCACTCACACGTCGCTCTCGTAATGAAGAAACGTTGTTTCAGCCCCTTGAATTAGCGTAAGGACCAAAATATTTTCGCAAAAATCTAATAAAGTAAAGTAGTCTAGCAAAGCGAAAAATGTAGTTTCCAACTAACTACTACTGGGAAAAAAATGTCCCACGACACCAGGGAAGTGAACAAGTTTTTTTAACTTTCATTAATATGGTACAAAATTTTAAGATTTTTATAAGCGGCGTGAGACAATGTTAAACCTGAATATTTACACAAAGATTATTAAAATACTATATTTTTAAAATAATTTATATTACATAAGTATGTTTTTAGCATATTTTTATTTTAAAAATTTTCCTCCAATATATATATATATATATATATAAAGTTTTGTTTGGAATGTAATAAATAAATATTTATATTTGTAAAGAACTTATTGGTTACTTAATTTTTAATCGACTAAATATCAGTTAATTATGATTTACATATGATTTACTTAATTTATTTAATTACGACTAAGACTTAATCGTCTTAATTTTTACTTAATTTTATAAAGAATTAAAAACTTTAAAAGTTTAATTGAAATTCATACAAGTAATTTGTTAATCCAATATGATGTCAAGAAGTATACACTTTTTTTGAGTTATAACATTATTTTCAATAAACTTATTAATTAGGCGCCAAAAACTTTTCCAATTTGAATGCCGAATGCAACTTGTCTTGTTACATAAAGGGAACAACGGTCTTGATAACGGACGCCTTGCAATGATTTTACATTCTTATAAACAAAGGGATTTTAGAGAAAATGAAGAACTTAAAACGTGCAGAAAGAGATGATAAGAGAATCAATAAATTCTGTTTTCCCTATTTGGGTTGTTGGGGTAGTGATTTCGTCCCTCCCTACGAACAGCGTTTTCAGATCGTTAATGAATCTATTCTTCTTTTTAAAGACTTATCATTACACTTTGATCACTTTTCCCCCCGACCTGTTGACAATAGGTTTTTCTTTAGGTTTCCTTTAAAGCTACAATAATAAGACTCTTCTGTTTTTATAAATGTAAGGAATTTTTAAAGTATGTCTAATTAGCTGTAGATTTCTAGAACTTTTTCACTATTTTTGTTTAATTATCATGACAAATCCTGACAAAGTTTGTTTACGATATTCAACAGCAATAATAGTAATTATTATTTTTCATATTTTACTAAAAAATTTAAATATAATAATAATATTTGGCTTCATCTGAAAGGTTATACATGCTATAATTTAGTAATGTATGTTGCTTACAACCTAAATATTAGCAAATTATTTATTCAACAAAATAGGTCTACTTCGTATTCCTAAACGCAGTAAATCTGTTAATGTTTGAGACAATTACTACGATACATACCCTTACTTATCCAAAGTAAATAAATCAGTGCATATCACTTTTTATAAATAAAAATATAATATATAGCCTATTATTATTAAAAATAAAATAAAATAAAACACGGAATGAAATTTCATAAAACTGTGGCTGCCCCCATATTTCTGTATGGTAGTGAGACATGGGCATTTGGTAAAAGGGATGGGCAGAGGATTCAGGCAGCCAAAATGAAATTTCTAGTAGGGACGCAAGGTTGTTCTCTCTCGGATCGGAGAAGTAATGGGAATATTAGATGCGATTTAAACATTGTACCATTGCACCAGAAGAGTGAAGACCACAGAAGGAGATGCTGTCAACACTTGAATCGCAAGCCTGATATCCGTCTACCTGTGGCAGTGGCTGCCTTGGGTTATCACAATACTAGGAAGAGAGATGTCGGTAGACTGAGGAGGACAGGTCTAAGGCCTAGTCCTTGGAGTGGTGATGATGCCGGTGATGATAGTATCAAATTATATTACTTCTGTAAGTTGTTAATATTATTTTAATTACCCTGACGTACATTTCACTAAGAGATTCGGTATCTTCAGAGGTTATAAATGAATTAACAATAATCAAAATTATTCGATTGCATTGTATTAAAATAAATTTGAATATTATTTAAGTTGAATCATTTCGATTATTGTTATTTAATTTATAACCTCAAAATATACTGAATATATCAGTGAAACGTACATCATGATAATTAAAATAATATTAACAACTTAAAAATAAAATGTAATATAATGTTAATCAAGAACACTGCAAGAAGCTCGTGGAGTTTCACTTATAACGAAATAATATATAGAATAAGATTATAAATTGAAGAGATCCGACTAACGTGATAAGAAATGTGTATAACGTATAAAATGTGCGAGATAGAGTGAGTGAGGGAGAACGGAAATGAGAGAGGGAGACAGAGAAAAAATAAATAAGTTTCTGGTATCTCTTAAGTATTCCATTACCAGATGATACATAATTTAGTGGAATGAAAAGAGGTAAATTAAAGATCACACACCACGTCCACCCAGAAACGTAAATTCGCAATGTCTTAGAATCTGGGGCACTGCGGCTGAGGTTGCGAAGTCAGTCGTTTATGTACTGTAGTCTATGTCTCCCTCTTTGTCTTGGCCACACGGCGATATAACTTTCATGTTTCGCTTCCGCTAATTGACCCATTTCTTAACAACGTTAATATTTATTATTATATATATAACTTTCACAATATGAACTTACTTTCTTTATCACTTCCCCATACGTTTCGAGGTGATGTTCCTCTTCCTCAGTGGGAATAAATACTGAATGTCATTTTACAGAATAACGGTTATGGACTAGCTGTGTGTGGTGGGGGTTGATGGTGGGAGGGAATTGGCGCTGAGGTTCAAATTGTGTGTTTGGGGAAGTGATAAAGAAAGTAAGTTCATATTGTGAAAGTTATATATATATAATAATATTTTATAAAGTGAACGAAGAGGATGAATCAACAAGGTAGTTAATATTTACAACAACATGATTTTCAACAACGAATAACAATCATCGTTCTATATGGAGTCGACTCTTGGAGCAGGCCAAGAACCAGAGCCATGGCTGGTGATATGAAAAACGAGTTAACATATGAAAAACAAACTCTATGTTTCCTGGTAGACAAAATTGAACAAGTATTTACCTAAACGTGTGTTATATAAGTGCAAGCAACAGGAAACTTGAAGCAGTATTACACTTTATGATGCTAAAGTAAAGAAAGTAACGCGGAACCTTTTCAACAAGAAAAGTTTCCAACTTGTTGCAGTTAACAACTTTTACATATCGGTGTTGAGAACTTCCTGGGTTTCTCTGAAAGGGTAAATTATTACTTCCTGTTGGTTTGAGGAAAACCGACTTTTTCACGTTAGATGCATACACCTCAAATTCTTTCTTTTAAAACCGCGTATCTTCCTCACAGCTAAAATACTGAACGTTTACGCCAAGTTAAACGGAAATTTATAGCGCAAATATAGTTATTTATTTGAGTTAAATCTTTATTTATGTAATAAACAGTAAATTGTAGAATTGCGCATTTTGAACAAAAAAATGCAAATGAAGACAAAATATTTTCTCATAAAACAATTGAAAGCTTCAAATATTGGTTGACACATTAAACGTGCCCCCGTTTTTAAAATTGTTTATAAAAAGTACATTCCATTTAACTACGCTTTGAAAGGAAGACACATTTTAGATTAATTATATCTTCTTACGCTATGTATCATTATCATCTTCACAACATGGCATAGGCAAGGTGCTACCTGTTTCGCCTTCGAAGATCCTCCAGCCATTTCTTCCTGGGTCTACCCACGCACCTGTGTTCTATAGGTTTGTATTTCCAGACTTGTTTGCCTAAAACTTTTTCTAAGTGTTCTCTCCACCGTTGTTATGATGTCATTCTTTACGATCTCATTCTCTTCTTTTATGATCTCATCCTTCATACGGTCAAATTTAGAACATCTTTTAGCTCCACTTAAGAACGCCATTTCCGAGACCTGCATTTTACTGTCTTATTTTTTGGTTGTTTTCCATAACTCAGACCCATAGGACAGTTCAGGGACTGCCATAACTTTGTAGAACTTTAATTTTGTATCTCGACGTACCTTGTTATGTTTCTAAAAATACGGTTGAATGTTCTACGGATAGTCTAGAACTTACCTAACTTAACATAAATATCACAGTTTCTATCATAGCCAATATCATTTTCCAAATAATGAAAGTGGCTCACCTGTTCTAGAATTCGGTGAGTAATCTTTATTTTTGTTCTTATTGATTCCTTATCTCGAAATGCCATTACCTTTGTTCTGTAGTGGAGATTTTCATATTGTATTATTTATAATCTTACTCTATCTGTTCTATTTTGTCGAATACTATTTACACGATTCTGTTTTCTGTGCTACGTACAGTATATTAAAACGTCCACCGACAATACTCCTTCGTTTCTTGACGCTCCTCAACCAGGCAACTTTTCTTCTCGTCTATTCCACTCCTTCTATTCATGTTTGTATTTACCGTTGCTTACAGCACATAAGATTTTTTGTCCATAATTAAGGCTTTAATTAAGATATTTTAATAAAGAAAGTTGTGTTAGTGGTTAAAATCACAAGCAAAATTATCACTGTTGCACACCACTATTTAAAAATTATTCCGATTAGCGCTTTCAAGCTTCACAGCTCATCGTCAGATCGGAGATGAACAAATAACCTGAAAACAAACCCTTCACTCCCACCCTGCTCACACACAACAAGCTATAATTCAAATGTCTCTTCCCCACCCTCTGAGCCCTGTCCCTCAATCTGGAGAGTTACATATTTTTCTAGCAAATTCCTTGTGTTTCAATGTTGTGTGTGTGTGTGTGTGTGTGTGTGTGTGTGTGTGTGTGTGTGTGTGTGTGTGTGTGTGTGTGTGTGTGTGTGTGTGTGTGTGTGTGTGTGTAAATTCCTTTTAAACCTAACCGTCTTTCTCACCCACACTTGGATGTTTTTAAAATAAGGGTGTGTGACTGGCACAGACGACTTTTTTTCTCGCCTATTCCAATCCGTCCACTCATATTTGTATTTACCGTCGCTTACAGGACATAACATTTCTTGCCCCTAATTAAGGTTTTAAATTAAGATATTTTAGGCGAATGTACATGTTTAATCCGTTAACATTTCTTGTTACTGTAGTTATCCTTTTGCGACATATAACTCTATCTAACATGTGACAAATACAAGGCTCACAAAACTTGGCAGTACTTTGTCAGCGCAAAACGTCGCCAAACTATAGTCATGATCTGTCTAAGGCGAGTGCAGCCTCTGGATGGCTGCCAAGGTAGAATGCGTTTACACAACCGGTTCCCGTAGTATTCACAATGGTCGGATAATTTTCGGCCAGACCTTGTATTATATATTTACAATAATATTTAGGGGTAAAAATGTTTCATAATTCCAAAACTGAAATAAATCTGTAAACATGAAGTACTCAATCCTTTACACTGTTAAATATGTACTCAATAAAGTGACTTAATGCCACGAAAAATTGTTCGTTACAATACCGCTTCTTGTTGTTATAATTGGAGTACCATCATCATCTTCTTCTTAACGATTTTAGGCTTTACCGACCTGTTCCATTCATCGACTTGGTTGTAATATTTCTCCATCTTCGATATTGTGCTTTCTTCCATTCTATGTATGTGTTAAATCTTTTCATTAACTGCAAAAATATGTAAATCACTTCTTAGCTCCTCATTTCTTATATGATCTCGTCTATTACACCTTTCAACTGATCTTAGAAATTTCATTCCTGCTGTTTGTATCTTCTGTTCATCTTTCTTCTTTCTGACCCAAGTTACAGAACCATACAGTAGTGTAGGTATTGCCATTTTTTTTATAAAATGTTATTTGGGTTTCTTTTTTAAATTTATGTCCCGACGTCCTCCGAATCGTTCTACACATTCTTGTGAAATTCCCCACTTTACTTTTTACATAGCCTACATCTTTGTCTTGATCATAAGTAATGTCGCGTCCAAGATAGTTGAAATGTCTTACTTGTTCTATGCGTGTGTTGTGTATGCATATTTTGGTCCAAACCGGTTCATTTCCTACAAAGGCCATTACTTTTGAGCCTCTACCTACTGAAGACCGTCGTGCGTGGTGAAAAGCCACACCCTTTTCAAGATGGTCCTATAACCAAGGACGACGGATCTAGACCAGAGAAGGTCGATAAAAATCTGTCCGGCACAGGGTCGGTTACCCTATACGGTGGTCTCAATCAACAACTCACAATTCCAACAGTAGTCACAGAAACAAAGACCGATTTTCTAACATACTTTGTTTTACATATTTGACAATCATATTTAGGTGTAACAATGTTTCATAATTGTAAAACTGGAATGTTTCTGTACACATTAAGTACTCAACCCTTTAGACTGTAAAACATGTCCTACGTTAACACAATTCTACGAAATATTGATCGTTATAATACTACCTCTTGTTGTTATAATACTACCTCTTGTTGTTATAATACTACCTCTTGTTGTTATAATACTACCTCTTGTTGTTATAATACTACCTCTTGTTGTTATAATACTACTTCTTGTTGTTATAATACGATTATCAATTCTACTAAGTTAAAAGTCGGCTGGATAGCTCTTTGTTATCTTTAACGTTTGATAACCAAACACAGACTCATTTGCATTGTTCACTATGTAGCCTCTGCCATCTGCACCGGTACTTGTAACCTTCGGCTGTGCGCCTGCAACTTGTGTAATTTCTGCCTCTGTGTGTCTGTGCGTAGAAAATTAACTCAGCTTGTCCGTTGCAAATTAATTTCACTTTCAGCGCCGACTCGAACCAACAGCCACATCCTTACCTACGCCGCCAAACGGCGCTCCTCACTGCGAGGGACTTATTTGCATTCGGGACACAAATTTACAAAATATTTTGTAAATATACTCCTCTCTCTCTCTCTCTCTCTCTCTCTCCCTCTCTCTCTCTCTCCCTCTCTCTCCCTCTCTCAATTTATGCACCTAAGCATTCAAAGAATTTCGACGAAACCGAAACATCGAAGCATGATAATGTTTTTAGGCTTTTCAAACGTATAATGTGGATTACGTTCGGTGGATTACGTAGTAAATCATTTCCAAACCACAGACGATCACAAACAGAGCATGTAAAACCAAATTTATTGTCACTAAAACGTTTGCTAAACTCAATGTCAGCAGCGATTATTTTTGCCTTGATGCGTTTACATATCAAATTTCTATACTGTGGGGAATCGAAAGTTTGGAAGCGTCACGTTTTCCAATGACGTTACATTTTTTTGGAATGACCCCCAGCTTAAAACATTATCATGTTAAAAACAAAACAAACCTTTATTTACAACAAGCCCAATGACGTCATGCAATGATGACGTCACGCAATTATGACGTCATACAGCGTGATGGTATTAATCATATTAATAATAGTGTTACTACGGCCTCGCAGATCGTCGTATAGTACAGTGGAAACAAAATACAGTCACCAATAAAGTCACTAATTACCAACTTTAATTAGTCACAGATAACAATTTGAAATCAACAAGGTACTCTAACCTACCAAGGGGTGGTGAATTGGCTGATTGTTTGATGGCTATGGGGTAACAAGGGGGTACACACCTGCTATGTTTATTTATATCAAGTTGAGGCTTCCGGGTTATTGATAAAGTTTAATATAAAGGGGTGAAGGCTTCTAGGTAGGTTGTTGTGTTCCATCTGAAGATGACCCGAGAGGCTTGTTACATAAAGGGAACAACGGTCTTGATAACGGACGCCTTGCAATGATTTTTTCATTCTTATAAACAAAGGGATTTTAGAGAAAATGAAGAATTTAAAACGTGCAGAAGAGATGATAATAGAATCAATAAATTCTGTTTTCCCTATTTGGGTTGTTGGGGTAGTGATTTCGTCCCTCCCTACGAACCGCGTTTTCAGATCGTTAATGAAACTATTCTTCTTTTTAAAGACTTATCATTACACTTTGATCACTTTTTCCCCCGACCTGTTGACAATAGGTTTTTCTTTAGGTTTCTTTTAAAGCTACAATAATAAGACTTCTGTTTTTATAAATGTAAGGAATTTTTAAAGTATGTCTAATTAGCTGTAGATTTCTAGAACTTTTTCACTATTATTGTTTGTTTATCATGACAAGTGCTGACAACGTTTGTTTACGATATTCAACAGCAGTAATAATAATTATTATTTTTCATATTTTACTAAAAACTTTAAATATAATAATAATATTTGGCTTGAAAGCGTTTATGGACAGTATAATTGCGTGTTACTGATTGCAATACAAGTTCAGTAAAAACCTGACTTTTCAGTAAAATGTTTGCAAGTTCAGTAAACTGTTGCATTTGCTAACAGTCCTTCCCACTTTCTGCCACTTTTCACTTATACATACCACTGCCTCAAGGTCTATGTTTACGTCGTCCTGATGTCTATATTTCAGCTTCCAACATGTATTGTATCATCGGGTTTCTGAAAGAGCAGGCGCTTTAAATGGTATGCTTTTGACACACATTCGCCCCTTTCCATTTTCCCCCAATATATCTAGTTAAGAGTGTATATAAGTTTCGATGTCTGTAAAGTAGAGTGCTTCTTAGTTGTTCAGTATCTTAAATACCTCTCTTAAAAATTTATTTTTTGTTGCACAGTGCATTATCAGTCTTCTAACATTTGCACCAATTTTGTAAGACTAAATTTTCAGGCTAAATAGTTGTATGAAAGTGAACTATTCTTGCTATAATAATATATATAATACTTTCACTAATGAACTTACTGTTGTCACTTCCCAAACGTTTCGAGATGTTGTTTCTCTTCTTCAGTGGGTTTAATACTGACTGTCGATTACAGAATAACCGTTACGGAAAAATGGAGTGTGTGGTGGGGGTTGATGGTGGGAAGGGATTGGCGTTGAGGTTCGAATTATGTGTGTGGATCAGTGTGTCAAATAGTGTATGTGATTTGTAATGTATTTGTTCATTTAATATGTTGTTTGGTTGTAGTGTGTGATATCTGTATATTTCAAATTGTTCAGCTGTGTTTAGTTTTCTACTTTTAGGTAAGTAGTGTAATATTTCCATGTTGTGTTCTATGTTTGTGTAACTGTGGTTTTCGTTATGTAAATGTGTGGCAAATGTGGAATGTATGTAGTTTGTGGTGAGGGCTTTTAAATGTTCAGAAAACCTGGAAGAAAAAGATCTTCCCGTCTGGCCGATGTAGAATTGTTGGCAATCATTACAATTTAATTTATAAACCCCTGTTTTGCTGTATGTGTCAATGTCTTTGTTAGTATTGTTTATGTGTTTTCTAATGGTGTTGTTGGTTCTGTAGGCTACTTTATGTTGGGTGGTTGGATGTGTTTGTATGACCATGTCTGATGTGGTGGGTTTTCTGTATATTTTGTATGTGTGTGTGTTGTTTGTTTTGGTGATTGTAAGGTCTAAAAAGTTTATGCTGTTATTTAATTCTATTTCAAGTGTGAATTTTAATTTATGGTGTATAGTGTTAATGTATTTGTAACACTGAAGAAGAGAAACAACATCTCGAAACGTTTGGGAAGTGACAACAGTAAGTTCATTAGTGAAAGTATTATATATATTATTAAATTAATAAAGTGAACGAAGAGGATGCAAAAACAAGATAATATTCTTGCTATGTGTAGTAACTGAAACTCAATTAATTTGTGTTTAAAAATAGAAAAGGCAATCAGGGACATGTTATTACCCTTCCAATAAAAGAGGTTGAGCGATATGCAATCATTAAATAGAGAACTGAGTTAGAGTGCAGTGTTCATTACTTACTGAATTAAGGATTTGCCTTTCTCTTGTAGTGAGAACGGAAAATGGAGTTTCTTTCTCTATATTGGTTTAGTGTCTTAATAAATGTTTCTTTTTCATTCAGTTTAGTGGTAAAATGTGACTTTATTAGATTTAATTCCTTCCAGAGTTACTCCGAAGCAGAGCAGTTGGAAGTAAATAGGCAGTAATGCTCAGCTTAATTGGTTAAGCCGTATAATCAGTTCATTTAAACTAGTTCAAACGCCATATAGAGTATTTAGTTATACAAAGTCCCATGGTACCGTTCACATGCCATTCCTGTATGTGTTGATGGAGTGATCAATTATCGTTTATTGTAAAACTTCACAACCGGTCAACCATTTCACGCTGTGTTAACGATGGTTTGTAGTGATGGGGTACATCTTTATTATTTATGACAACATATTGTTACGAGAAGCCTACCGAACAACCCAGAACATTCTCCACTCCCCCCCCCCGGTCAGTGTGGCAGCTGTTGCGTCATTCAACTAGGTCGTTCTAGTAACTTCCAGGTACACTTGAGATAAGCCGCCGGCGTGCAGTTAAGGAGGGAAAGCTGTACTGGACCTCAGCGCGGCGTATATAAAGCCATAGCATCCGGGTTGTCAGTCAGTTACGTGAGCGATTTTCGTTAGAGCGGATTGAGTGTTTGACAAAGTGAACTAGTATTGTGTTAATAATTGAGTGAAACTCTATTAATACACATTGTTATTGCGTGTGGACAAATATAACTGGAAATATTGTACGAGTTAATTACAAACTGTGTAATTGTGAAAATTAAAGCTGGTGATTAGTGACTTAATTGGTGTCTTGTATTTTGTTTCCACTGTACCATACGACGATCAAGTAGACCGTCGTAACAGTGGTGTCAGAACTGGGATAGAACGGTTAACAGTGGAAACAGAGGACACTTCGTAGAAGGGTGGTGTTAGTGGTAGTTCATAAAAATAAAATGGATACCAGTCAGATGATAGAAGCATCCCGAGTAGTGCTACAGCAAAGACAGGAACAACAAAAAGAAGAACGAAGACAGGAAAGAGAAGAAGCAGAAAAACGACAAGACGAAAAACGTAAGCGTGAAAATGAAACACCAGAGGGACGGAAAGTAGAATAATTTAGTCGTCAAGCAGACGACATTGAGGGGTTCATACAAGAGGATACCACTGAAAAATTTGTCCTGTTACGAGGTGAGCTGAACAAACAAGTTGACAGAATATCTGAAATAGAAAAATATGTGAAACAAATACCTATTACAAGTTTAGGAGATTCTATTAAAAATTTAATAAAACAAATTAAAAAGGAAGTCGAACCTTCCTTTTTAATTAAAAAAAAAAAAAATAGTAAAAGAAAATAGTAAAATAATAAAATAGTAAAATTAAAGTAAAAGAAATAGTTGATAATGAAAGACCATTAATAAATGCTGAAGAAGATTCAGAATATCAGAGAAATCTAATTTCAGTAGTGCCAGTTTACACAAAGGCCCAAACATTTGATGGAAGCACCGATTGGGCAACTTATATTCGCCAATTTGAAGCTGCCGCTCACTTAAATATATGGACGGAAGAAGAGAAAGGACTTTAACTAATTATTGCTTTAAAAGGGCCTGCCGCAGGAATAATACAGAAAGTGCCTCCTAAAAATCAGAACATCTATGCCGAATTAACAAAAGCTATGGAATTATGGTATGGTGACAAGCATTTGTGCGAAGTGTACCGTGAACAACTTAAAGCGAGGCGACAGCGTTCCGTGGAAAACCTCCAGGAGTTTGAAGCAAATGTCGACCGACTGACGAGATTGGGTTATCCTGAACAATCGGAGGACAAGTGAACTAGTATTGTGTTAATAATTGAGTGAAACTCTATTAATAGTCATTGGTATTGCGTGTGGACAAATCTAACTGGAAATATTGTACGAATTAATTACAAACTGTGTAATTGAGGAAATTAAAGCTGGTGATTAGCGACTTAATTGGTGTCTTGTATTTTGTTTCCACTGTACCATACGACGATCAAGTAGACCGTCGTAACAATACAAATAACGTACATACAAATTTTACACATTATCGTTTGCGTGTGTATGTGGACGCGATTGTTTATTACAGTGTCTACCGTCGACCTCTTTCTCCATACATCCTCCTCGTCCTACAGCCAGAAAGTCGAGCCTTGGCCTCCTCTAGCCTGACCCTCTACTTCTCTCTATCAGTAGCAGAGGACTTGCATCTTTGCACTTCCAGCATCTCTTTTGCATCCACAGCGCCAGCATCTTACCATCTTTTCCTTGGCCTGCCTTTTGGACTTTTGCCATCCATACTCCCCATGAGGACTCTTTTAAGTGTTTGTTTGTCAGCCCATTGCAGCCTCCTCAGTTTTAAGTACACTTCTACCATTGGTATGTTTTCTGCGCACATCTCTTACATTTATATTACCTTCTAAAAGTCTTCACTTGAAACTATTCGTGGTCACTCACTTTATTCATATCCGAGAGGCTCTGGCGTAAAAGTTAAGTATTGTAGAGCATATAAAATTAGTTTCCCTAATTTTATTCTATTGCGTTGTTTAATACTATCAGATCTTAGACTAATTGATCATCATCATCATCATCATCATCATCATCACCATCATCATCATCATCTTCAGGGGTTAAACCAATGATGGTTTGTTCCGGTCTCAAGTAGGGAAAGATTACAGCTGGTCACTCCAGCGCTTCCTCGGACGTCCCACACCTCTCCGTCCCCTCGGTTTATAGTTACAGAGTTGTTTGGGAATGCGGCAGTCATCCATTCGGCAAAGATGTTCCCACCAATTCAGCCGATACTGGGCAATTCTGTCGAGTGTACTTATAATATTTAGTTCCTGCCGTATATCTGTGTTTCTTCTATGATCATGGAGGGTATACCCTGCCACGTGCCTGGGAAATCTCATTTCAGCCGCTTGGATGCGACTGGCCTGGCCTTTCGTTAAAGTCCAATTCTCAGACCCATAAAAAAGTGTGGGAATGACCATCACCTTGTAGAATTGTAGGCGTGTTGCTTTACTTGCTGACTTAAGGGTTCGCCTAATGGTGCCGCACATAAGGTTGTGCTTATGCAACTTATTCACTAGATCGTTGCTTGCATTATAAGACACAGTGTAGCTTAGGTATTCAAAACTGCTAAATTGTTCCAGGACAGTACCATCTATAACAATTTTCGCCCGTACGGGATAAGTTCCCAAAAAGCAATCACCTTGGTCTTAAGTGTGGACATTTGCAATCCAGAGGCTTTGCAGATTCGATTTAACAAATGTATACCCATCTGCAATCTGTTTTCAGATTCCAACAGAATAGCCTGATCGTCCGAAAACAAAAAAGTGTCAATTGTAGTATGACCAATCATAAAATGGACTAGAAGACACATCTGCCAGTTTTGTATGACATCGTCAATATATAAATTAAAAAGGGAAGGTGATAATGGACACCCTTGTCGTACTCCACATATGATCAGGCCAACCCTAGCAGCTGTGCTTTCATTTTTTTGTCGTGTCTGTAAATAGTTTCAAATTATTTTTTACACCGATTACTTAAGTAATGCTTTTATAAAAATTCTCAAAACCTGCTCTTCTTTTCTTCTGCTATGGTACTGCAGGTATAAAACACCCTTTACCATCTCTGTCTTGATCCTCTACCGCATTCTTTCATTACCGAAAGACTTCGGTACTCTCACGCTTAGCATTCCTGTTGCATCTGTACAGACAACACCATACCACCTCTCCTTGGACGTCATAGTGTTTCTTGACCTCTTTCTTTCTTGTGAGATTTATTTTGCTTTTCTTTCAGTCTCCGTTCTCACAAAATGCCATGCTATCGCAATATGATAACAGTCTACTTAACCTCATGCAGCATGTAAAATTATATACATGTGTTGAATAATGAAATTCTCACAACAGTGTTCAACTCATATAGTATCTGACCTTAATACAGTGTTCTACAATGAACATACGTTTAAAATTAAAATGTTCACTAACTTAGTTTTTAGACATTCTAAATATTCAAGTTTTAAAGTAACATTTAAATAAACGATTTCTCCTACATTACGTTTGCTGTATTGAAATTTATATCCTACGTGAGACATCCACAGAATAACCGTTGATAGGAAGCCGCTGACAGTTTACAAACTCGGAATCGAATGTCGCTTGTATTGACAAAGTTTAGTCTGTGCTGAACCAATTTTTTATCTTAGCAACTTTTCACATATGTCAAAGTTTGACATAAGGTTTGTTGAGAACAACTTAGGTTAATATGTCTTTGAACATATCAAACTTTTTCAAAGAAATATTTTGCTTCTAACATCCACAAGAATTTTTGTATGGATTTCTGCGTTTACTTTTATGTACTTTCTTTGAAATTGTCTTTGTGTATGTGCTGGATTAGGAATAGTGGATAGAAATTACTTAAATTCACTGTGCATGCACTTAAACTACATCATCAGAAATTACATACGTGTGTACTACAGTTACACAACAAAAACTCTATTACACGCACTCTCTCTCCCTATCTCACACACACACACACACACACACACACACACACACACACACACACACACACACACACACACTCGCTCACTCACTCACGCGCGGAAACACGCGCTCAGATTCACAAATAAACGCATATATACATACAAACATGAAATATTTTTTTATTATTATTAAATTGTTATAATTTGCTGGCTGTTAGGCGATGGTCGGTTGCTGACATAGTGCGACATTAGTCGTCTAACCTTCCAATCCCAGCCACTGGGAATTTTGCTTCAGAGTCACTGCGAAGCGACAGAGAATACGTACAGCAGATTTAAGCCGGAGAATACCGGAGTTTTTCCCGGGTAATATCAGGCTGCTTTTAGCCAGGAAAGACTCCGGTATTCTCCGGCTTAAATCTGCTGTACGTATTCTCTGTCGCTTTGCAGTGTCTGAAGAAAATTAAATTCCCAGTGCGTTTGACTAAAGTCGCACTATACCACAAACTAACAGCCCGGTTTACAACAATTTAATAATATTATATATATTCAAACTTTCACTATGAACACTTACTTTTGGTTTTTGTCCCAAACGTTTCGACGTGGTGTCCGTCTTCCTCAGTTTTATTTGAAATACAGAATGTCGGTACAAAGTAACCGTTATGCGTTGTAGGTGTGTGTGGTGGGGTTTGCTGGTGGGAGGGAATTGGCGCTGGGATTCAAAGTGTGTGTTTGATCTATAGTCTAATTGTTCATTTAATATGTTGTTTGGTTGTAGTGTGTGCTTGATAGATCACATATACTTTTTGATACACTTGTACAAACACACACTTTGAATCCCAGCTCCAATTCCCTCCCACCAGCAACCCCCACCACACACACCTACAACCCATAACGGTTACTTTGTACCGACATTCTGTATTTCAAATCCCACTGAGGAAGACGGACACCACGTCGAAACGTTTGGGACAAAACCAAAAGTAAGTGTTCATAGTGAAAGTTTGAATATATATAATATTTAAATAAGTGAATGAAGAGGATGTACCAACAAGACAATTAATTTAATAATGTAGAGACCGGCCGTGCAAGCCCACGTAATCAAATTGTCTGTGTTGTTCATTTATTGCCTCTTAAAAGAACCGTCGTGTTTTATTTTACCCGTTAAAAGTACGTGAGAATAAAAGGCTACTTTTCATCAGCGCGTTTGTTTAGTTTGATCGTTGTACAATCACTTTCATTAGGTATATTGAAATTTGATAACGTAAGAAAGCCTTTTGTTTAGTCAAGCTTTGGCTGACTGTGGCTTTTTACATTTTTGAATTATTTTACAACTTTAAATTCAAGAATTATTCTGCTTCTAAAATTACGTGTCTCATTATGTAGGTCATTAGTTTTTTGTCGACAAAAAGTAGGGCAATTAGCGGAACAGGTCACCGTGCCGTGCCGGCCGCTACTAACCAACTAAGATAGATTGTCTAGTGCACAACGATATAAATAACTGACTCTGTGGTGACTACAGCCACAGTGTGGCAGACACAAAGATACTGTGAGACTGTACAATGTTTGTGTCTGGTCATGGTGTGGGACAGACCTCCCATTATTCTCCTACTTCGTTACCTGTAATGGAATTTTTTAGAAGATCCAAGATGTGATCTGTCTCTGTCTGTCTGTCTTTCTTTCTCTCTCTCGCTGTCTCTCCCCATCTTTATCTCGCTCACTTCTCTTTCTCTCTCCCTCCCTTCCTGTATGTCTGTCTGTCTCTCTCCCTCTCCCTCCCTCCCTCTCTCACTCACTCTCTCTCTCTTTCTCTCTCACTATCCTTTTTCTCCTATTTCTGCTGTTTACCGTTCCTTTACTTTATCCAATCCAAAACACTTAATAATTATTTTGTACATAACTCTTTAACATTTCTTGCAGTTTTGTATACTATGAATAGTTTTTGAATATTAACTACTTTTCCATATAAAATTTATTATTCAATTTTCATCTAATAAAATTTTAGGTGAAAATACAATAATAAAGTTTACTTGCAGAAGTAGTCAATATTTAAGAACTATTCATACAATTCTTAATAATATTCTTTTACAGGAGAAATGAAAGAACCTTCCACCGATTGCATGGTAAGACTAAATATAAATAAAGTCCATAGTTTAATTAATAAATTTGTGTTAGTTGTTATAACCGCAAGCAGAAATAACACAGTTGCACACCACTATAGAAATTTGTTTTGATTAGCTCTTTCAAGCTTCACAGCTCATTATCAGATAGGAAATATGGTAAATATTTCCAATCTGATGATAAGCTGTGAAGCTTGAACAGTGTCGAAAAACTGTTTCTACACTGATATGAAACAGTGTTATTTCTGTTTAACTATATTTGATAACTAAAGGTAACCAGTATAAGTATTTGAGTATAATAGGTCGAAGTATAAATCTGTCCAAAGCAAACAAATTATGACTAAATCAAAACGTAACATGCTGACCCAACAAACAAGAAATCATCTTGTATCTAGCTTCAAAGTAGCAGGAGCAGCATGATGTTAGGTTGCACATTTTATATTTCCGATTTTACTCTAGATGCGAAAATTTTTTATCAAGCTGACTATTAATACTGATGCGGATATCGTTCTAAAAATGACCGAAGCACTTACATTTCATCATCATCATCAAGATTTGAACCAGGAATGGTTTATTCCGGTCCCAAATAGGCAAACATTACAGCTGGTCACTCCAGCACTTTCTCCGACGTCCCACACCTCTCCGTCCCCTCGGCTTATAGTTCCATATTTGTTTGGGGATGCGGCAGTCATCAATTCGTCAAAGATGTTCCCACCAATTCAGCCGATACTGGGAGATCCTGTCGAGTATACTCATAAGATTCAGTTCCTGCCCGTATGTCGGCGTTTCTTCTATAATCATGGAGAGTATACCCTGCCACGTGCCTGAGAAATCTCATTTCAGCCGCTTGGGTGCGACTGGCCTGGCCTTTCGTTAACGTCAAATTCTCAGACCCATAAAGAAGTGTGGGAAGAGCCATCACCTTGTAGAATTTTAGGCGTGTTCCTTTACTTAAGGCTTCTCCTGATGGTCCCGCACGTAATGTTGAACTTATGCAACTTATGCATCACGTCGTTGCTTGCATTATAAGACAAGCTGTAGCCCAGGTATTCAAAACTGCTAACTTATTCCAGGACAGTACCAACAATTTTTGCCCGTACGGGATCAGTTCCACAAAAAGCCATCACCTTGGTTTCAATTGTAGATATCTGCAATCCAGAGTCTTTGTAGATTCCATTTAACAAATGTATACCCACCTGCAATCTGTTTTCAGAGTCCGACAGAATAACCTGATCGTCCACAAACAACAAATTGTCAATTGTAGAGCATTGACATTTCAAAAAGTTAATCGAATTATTGGAAAAGTGTATAAATATATTATTAGTTATTTAAAAAAAAAACCTTAGAATAATTGATCTCATAGATTCGTTTCTAAGTACTACGAGATAAGCAACTGACGCAGGACCATTGTGTAAACAGCTGGGCGTCCCCGTCGTTGTTGACCTTTCCGCGGTCTCTGAAGGTGACATGCGTCTCCATGTATCCTGGTAGTGCTACAAAATACTTGAATCTTCTTGATGGATCGTTTCTGTAACTATTAATGTAGCAATTGACCGCGAACTTGTTTAATCGATATTAGCCAGTTTGTGATCGAGATTTAAAAACGTCGTTTTACAGGGGTTTAGTGTAAGAGCATTATTGTGAGTTACGGTGTACAGATATCTGTCACTGTAACAATGTTCACTTACTGTAACCATAGCGTGTAGGCTAGTGCTCAATCGGTAATATTGAGTGCCTGTAACGTTAGAATATGTTGGGGAAATATACGCTTTATGAACTCTGTACAAGGGTCACATGTCGCTTTGTTTATTTTCATTGTCGACAGAGCTGTAATTAGCGATTTATTTATTTAAACACTTGAACCGCGTGCCTGATATCAGTCTACCCGTGACTGCCTTGGGTTATCACCCTACTGGGAAGTGAGATGTCGGTAAAGGGAGGAGGAGATGTGTTACGGAACAGGTCTAAGGCCTAGTCCTTAGAGTGGTGATGATGATGATGTGTTTATTATTATGCAGGAATACATTAATAACAAGTGACACATATAAGTAAGACGGTGGTTATAAACAATGTTTTTAATGTTGGGAGGAAATCACTTCGTGTTTCTATAATTCTAAATACTCTAACACGTCTATTCCTTCACGCTTTAGGCCTCACCTAAGCATCAACTATAATATCAAGAAATTTATATTATGTCAGATGTAGCAATCTTTTTTTTCAGTCAACTTCAGGAATATATGTCATTTAAGAAATTCAATCTTAGGAATTAATAAAATAAAATCCACAATATAGCCACAATCATAGCCAAAAGCTAGACACACTTGAACAACTGGAAATACACAAAAACAAGCATAAAAACAACATCCTAAACAACGAACACACACAATTTAAATCACACACACTATTTGATCGTGTCACACCGCACACACCAAGAATCGAGCTTTCGAACAACGTCGCCATCAACTAGAACCAGAAAGACAGCACTCGTGGCGGTAGTCTCTAATGAAGCTTGTAATAAGTGAAAATTAGTTCAGTCTACAAGGATAAAAGTTTAAAATTTTTACCATAAAACTTAGTGTTCCGAGTCAGTAGTTATATATTTTTTTAACTAGTTAATCAACGGACACTCATGGACAACAAAATCCATGAACACATTATAGACTTTCTAATGCGACTCAATTAGGAGTTCAGAAATTAATATTGTCGGAAACAATGTAACGAACTACAATTGTACACTTATTTTTCAGTTATTAGAATAGATTAAAATTTTTTAGGTTCTAGTTTCCGTACAAGAAATGTGTAACACTTGAAGTAAACAAGCAAAAAAGTTTCTAAAAATTACCCAGTTTTTTTAAAACTCATTAATAGCAAGAAATATTTTCAACAGCTCCAATTAGCGGAAAAGCAACTAACAAATCAACTTCAGTCCATGGGCTTCTGAAATAAACAAAATTAATAAAAAACACAAAGCGGATTCCACAACCAATGTTGTTAATAAATGGAAATATTGCAAGAGGAAAACACAGCTCTGAATAATTGGTGGCTGCTGGTAAGCGGGATTTAAATCAAATATTTACTACAACATAAACGTTACACTGCGGGACTACCAACTGCACTGATATTACTCATCGACCAGCGACAGTGCATTATTTAAATGTTTCCTTGTGTGTAACTTTGTAGCGCTACATAGTATTTTGTTTTTCTATAATTCCAAACGCTTAGGCCTACTAGTACGTTTATTACTTCACGCTCACGCCGCATTAAAACATCTACTAGAATACTAAGAAAATTTAAATAAGTGACTAACGATAATTTTTCTTAAATTAACGATAAGGGCCACGAAAATCTATTTAACGTCATGACGGATTTAAAAAAAAAATCGTGTCAAATTTGCGAAACTGCGGCAAAATGAAAATCAACATACAGTAATCAGCTGATATAATAAATAGATCTGAATTTAGAAACGTAAACACTCCGCTACAAAATCAGTTCTCGAGAAACTCTGGACACGAACGGACGTTTCACAATCGTTAATCAGTGTTTACGAATTGGTTTTTTCAAATAGTAATAGTTTTACAATATTGTTGCAACATCACAGAACAATCTACGTGTTTATCGAACGTTCCAGAGGGATGCAGAATATAAGCGTGTGGCGTACGTGCTTGTAGACGCACTTGCTAGACGGTGAGAGAATTCACGCGGCAGCTCTCACTGTCACGGCCACACCCAATTACGTCGTAGTTTAAAGATAATACGTAGTATGTGGAATCGTCTAGATTTTCGGCGGCTACAAATACAATTACACAGGGACGCTCAGTTCAGTATTGCGATATATTGACAGTGTGGTTCGGGTTCGAGAGTTCTTATAGTCGCGATATTACTTTGCGGGTTCAAGTGGTTATTAGTTAAGAGTGGTATTTTATAATCGGACGGTATAATTGTAATACAATTGTGTTTAATTTTAGTGGACATTTAATTGCGTATGAACAATTTTCATATGATTTGTTGTAGAGACTGTTGTTAATTACGAACTCTTTAACTGTAAAAATTAAAGGTGTGATTAGTGAGTTAATTGGTGTCTTGTACTTATTTTGTTTTCCACTGTACCTACGACGATCGAGTAGACCGTCGTAGCAGTGGTGGTGTCAGAACTGGGATAGAACGGTTAACAGTGGAAACAGTGGACACTTTTACAAGACGAGTGTAATTCGTAATTAATCGGTAAACATGGATGCCAGTCAGATGATGGAAGCTTTACAAACACTCCTACGGCAGACACAGGAAGAAGCAGAAAAACAACTGTATGAGAAACGCAGAATGGAGGCGGAAGAAGCAGAAAAACGACAGGATGAAAAACGTAAGCAAGAAGCAGATAAAACGGAAGCTGTCTTTGAAGCTATGCAGAAACAGTTGCAAGAACACTGTACCGCAGAATTGGGTCTCCTACGAGGTGAGCTTAATAAACAAGTTACTAAAATATCAGAGGTACAAGAACCAATGAAAATAGAAATAGCTGAAGTAGAAAAATCTGTCACAAGTGTGGAAAATGCTATGTCAACAAAAATAGAAGACTCGTGGAAAAGTGGAAATAAAGAAAGAAGTTGAAATATTAAAAATAAGAAATAAAGATGAAAAAAGACCAATAAATATAAAAACCACATTTGAAAATGAAGAAATATTTAGCAGCTTATTAGACAACAAAAAATAATAGAAGATGAGTTAACGTGAATTGTAACGGTAATGTGAGACAACCCACTATGGGTGGAGCTAAGTAAGACGTTACTGCGTCAGGGGGGGGGCTAGATAGGTCTGGTAGAACGGTATATAAGAAGTGAACGGTTTCATATTTCTCTGTTGGTAAATGGCCTGAAGATGGCTTGACTGCCGAAAACGTTCGTCAATACCAAAGAAAACATAGTGGTTTGTACAAAATTACTAAAACAATAAAAAGTAATTTGTAATTTTATTTTCTTCCGAGCAAAGGAACGCACCCGCATTGTATCTGCTTCGAAGTACTTTATTATAAAATAATACAACTAATTTCAAATTTAACTGTTTTCTAATACAATAATTACTGTAAGTTAGTTTTTTCAATGAAATGAACTGAAACCTTAATTTATGTTTAAAATGTAATTTTTTCAAGTTTTACGTTTCTGTCCCCTCTATAAGAACAAAGAGTGTTAATGTGGTAAGTTATTTTATTTATTTTTATTAAAAATATGTTTCTGTATAATCATTTTTTTGTTTAAAGTTCTGTTAGTTTTAATGTGCGTGTGCATGATGACAGCTTGCTGATGAGCTACTTCTAATGTAAAAAAATGTTCACGAATTTATGTAAAAAATACTGCAAAGTGTTTTTGATTCGGTGTTCCACGTCGGTAAATACAGCTTAAGGGTATTATAAAGCGATAGTTAATGTTTGTAACGTCCTGCTATTGAACTCCGCACCTTTCTATTTTCCACTTATTGGGTGGGGGGTGCGCCCATCGAACTGTTCCCCAGTTCTATGCACCCCCATAAATTCAAAGGTTACCTATGACTGCACTAGACTTTTCAGTCATTAGATTCTAATTTCTTGAGCGCTAGTTTCAGTAGGAAAAATATGTAACACTTATTTGAAAAAAAAATGTACTTAACTAGTTTACTTTGAAACGAATTAACAGCAATAAATAAGTATATGCTACAACTGCAAGTGGTGGAAAAATTACCAAAGAGTCAATGTCCGCAGTGGGCTGTTGAAATAATCAAAAATAAAAACACGAAGAGTGGATTGCATAAGTAAATGGACAAATGTTGTTAATAAATTAAAACCTCGCGAGAACAAAGCAGTTCTAAATAATTGGTAGCTGGTAAGTGGAGTTTAAATCAAATATTTACTACTAAATAAACGTCACAGTGTTGGTACAGCGACGCTGATTTACTCACCAACCAGCAACACTGCATTATTTAAATGTTTCCGCGCTACTATTTTATGTAACTTTATACACACCATATAGTTTTTTTACGTTTTTACAGAAAATATTAATTTAAAATACCTAGATTTGCTTCAGCGTCTACTGGACGTTCGTAAAGGAATTTACAAATTTGTGATTTAATAACATCATCAACATCATCATTAATTAGTTCATAATATGCCGCGACATTGTCCCCCCAATTGTCAGCCGATTTTATCCGTTTGTAGATCCCCTGTAACTTTATTGCATCTACTTTCAACTGGTTTTGTTTTCTCAGTCTTCATTGTAGACAGTACATTATCTAATCCTTGTCGCAACAAAGTCTACAGGAACAGTGATGTTAGACATTAGGGTTCCATGATAGCCCGGAAACTAATAATCATTATTGTTATAATACTGTTCGACAATTACGTCGAATACTCTCAAAACGTCGAGAGTGTACTTCTTGCCGCTTCTCGGCTACCCCAACGTGTGGCGTCTGTGTCAAGGTCAGCCAATCACGTAGCAATCCAGAATGTCTGAGTACTTGTAACTACGCAAATTATGCTGGCACGCCGCCATATAATAGAATGGAAAATTATTATTGAACTTCTGCCCGGTATATATATATACCGTTACAATATATATATATATATATTCAATCACTTTCTGCTACATTCCGTTTCTTGGTGTATATAATACATTTAATATTTATAAATAAATTTACCACAAGATATACTTTTTTTCCTTATTAGGAACACGTTTCGAAAGCTCCCGTGCTCTCATCTTCAGCCTTCGCGATCTTGCGTCTGCTGAAGTATTTGTGTGTTGGCTGGATGCTATTACGGTTGCTTGTTGGTCTCTGGTATTTTAAAGTTGTATTATTGTGTGTGATTGTGGTATATGTATTTGTATTTTGTGTATTTTCGATGTTGAGTGCTTTGCATATTGTGTCATATTTTGTATTGAATTGTATTTGTTCGTTTGTTTTGTTTTGTGTTTTATGTTTGTATATTTGTAAATTTTCCCAAATGTTCATTATGGTGCCTTTGTGTGGTATATGTTTTATTAGTGTCACATTGGTTATGTCAAAATACGAATCAATACAAAACATGACACAATATTCAAAGCACTCAACATCGAAAATACACAAAATACAAATACATATACAACAATCACACGCAATAATACAACGTTAAAATACAAGAGACCAACAAACAACCGTAATAGCATCCAGCCAACACACAAATACTTCACCAGACGCAAGATTGCGAAGGCTGAAGATGAGAGCACGGGAGCTTTCGAAACATGTTCCTAATAAGGAAAAAAGTATATCTTGTGGTAAATTTATTTATAAATATTAAATGTATTATATACACCAAGAAACGGAATGTAGCAGAAAGTGATTGAATATATATATATATATATTGTAACGTAACATAGTTGAGGTTCCCCAACGTTACATAAAAATTGAATGAAATATGGTCAAGGACCGTACCCTGATTTAAGGTTGTTCAATAGGTCATGTGCTTGAGAAGTACCTCAAGTCAAAAGGAGGCGATGACTAATGTTAAATGTAAAAGAGCCAGACCAATGAATGATTGAATGTAATGAAATGTTTGTTTTGTACTGTGACATGTTAAGGTCTACAGGGTATTTATGTTGTATGTTGAATATGCTAAAAATGAAATGATGTTGTTTGATACTAATACTTCATCAATTATTATGTTTATATTTATATTAGATTTGTCTTTATACAACTCAGTATAGTTACCAATGTTAGGCACTGTACTAAGTTCTCAGTATTGTATAAAGTTGAAAAATACTGTTGTTTTAATTAATGTTTATAAACTGGATCAGGAGTGTGACCAGTGTTTCAAGTCTAACAAGTAGTTCTGACAATTATATCATAAATTAATAAAGGGTTCCAGAACCAGTTAATTAATATAAAAAAAAAATAACCACCAGTAAATTAAAATTCATGTAATTAACCATGTAACCAATAATTAATTGTACAGTAGGTCAGGTAAAAAGAAAATTAAGTTAAAAACCAAATAATGTTATAATGGTTGTAAGTGAATCTATAGGCCTAAATTCCATATTAGTGAAAGGAAATTAATACCTTTTTAGTAAACCCAGTCCAACGAAACTCTGGTAAAACATTTACTGTTTAGTAAGGAAGGTTATGGGAGAATTTTATGTGATTCAATATTAATCCAAGCATGGAGTATTTTATTGGAAAGAAGTAGTAATATTCTATAATGCCGGCTCAAGGATATATAGAAAACGTGGTTGTTAAGGCAACTGAATTGCAGAAGTTGTTGATTTTGAATTAATTCGTTCTGATTGTTACAAGCTATTAGGTTGAGATGGACCGATATATTTAAAACAAATATGAATAAATCTAAAGGAAATATGTATCCAAATTGAAAAACCCTTTTTGTAAAACAATTAAACTTTAATGCTAATGAATAATACAAATTAAATAACCCTCCAAATTGTAAATGAATACAGTAAAAAAGAATTGAAAGCCTCTCACCTCATTCACTAAATAATTCCGCTGGATTTGGTATTAAACCCGTTCATACTATAAACCGAAGATCAGTAAAAGAATGAAAGTTTGAACTAACGGAATTATTGGAAATACCAGAAGACTCGGTTTGGCGTAATAACCTTCATTAGCAGCAGAGAAGCTGGGATCCTAATTCCATTTCACTGGGACCAAGAATTGTGAAGATCGTAAAAGAAGAATAGAAGCCAGAAGATTTCCTGAGGGTTTACCAGTACACACCACCATCAATTTTATTGAAAACCAGAGCTATTTCACTGGATGAAGACGAGATAAGCTGAGTTTTGGGCTACTGTTGACAAACATCCACCGCCAGACGAAATTTTCGTCGGTTTGGTAAAAAAACAACTTATTTTCATTTCACTGTATTTTAAGTAAATAATTTTATTTTGTAAATTGAACAACCTTAATTATGCATTTTACCTGGCGTTACTAATGGTTTCAAGAACTATACGAACCCTGGGAAAAGAATTATTTATTATTATTTTCATGTGTATATGTTTACAGAATTTGAGTAATTGATAATCGATCTATTTCTGTATGATCGATTGGATCGTATTATTGTTTTTTGAGACAACGTAACCTGTGAATTAATAGAGAAAATAAATAAAGTACATTTATTGTATGAGATAACGTTTAAGTTATTGCAGAATAAATACTATATGTGGTGGTTGGAATAATTTACAAAAAGATTGATACAAACATAACGAATAACTAACCTATAAGTACGGTTATTACTAGTAACAGCGCTCAAAGTTTGCAGCTGGTGGGACGGGAGATTGCTGAACTAGCTTGTGTTTAATACTAAATTTGAATGAAATTTTCCACCATCGAGTGACTAGGGTTGACACAAATACCCCTTACATTCCGTCAATACTCTATACATATCGCTAATATTACGCAAACATTGAAAACTAAGTTAAGACTATAGAGTAGTATGATTATAAATTCAAGGAACATAATTATAATTTTGTTTGCTTAATAATCTGTTCTGAGGGTTTCACCGGTCACAACCGAAAGATATATTAATTAATAACATATTAATTAAGCCAGGTAATAACATTTTAATTGTTACGAATTGCCAGCTGCAACGTATTACTTGGCGTTTGATACACAGGAGTCTATTATAACTAATTACACCCATAGACAAGATTTCTTTATAATTTGACGTTTCCAGCGTGCAGCATATAATATAACATACGTCCTCACATAATTAACAAGTAGTTCTTTACTAAATTGGTTTACAACAGTGGGGCTTGAATAAGACGGACATTTTCGCTAGTACCGGCACATACTTAGTTTATTACAAATTGGCCAGCCCAACAGTGGGGTTAGAAGGAGAGGTATATGTAATATATTACAATATATATATATATATATTCAATCACTTTCTGCTACAGTTCGTTTCTTGATATATATAAAGTATTTAAAATTTATATTTATATTACCTCAAGGTGTTATTTTTCGTTATTTGGAAAATGTTTCGAGAGCTCCCGTGCTCTCATCCTCAGCCTTCGCGATCTTGGTCTGGTGAAGTATTTGTGTGTTGGCTGGATGCTCTTAAGGTTTCTTGTTGGTCTCTGGTATTTTAAAGTTGTATTATTGTGTGTGATTGTGGTATATGTATTTGTATTTTGTGTATTTTCTATGTTGAGTGCTTTGAAAATTATGTTATGTTTTGCATTGATTTGTATTTGTTCAGGTATTAGTTTGTTTTGTGTTTGTATATTTGTAAATTTTCTCAAATGTTCATTATGGTTCCTTTGTGTGGTATGCGTTTTATTAGTGCCCATGGTGGTTATGTCTGGGAATTCATGTCCAGTGATTATTGCATGTGTAGCCAAATTATATTTGTATATTTCTGGTTTTTTGTATGCGTTTAGGTGTTCAAAATAACGTTTCTTCAGGTGTTTTTTTGTTTGTCCTATGTAACATTTATTGCAATCTAGGCATTCAATTTTGTATATATCATTGGTTGTTGTATTATCATTGTTGTGTGGGTTATTTAGTTTTTGTAGATAATTTTTGTTAGTTTTGTATGCTTTTTTAATGCCTGTGTTTTTAATCAGTTTTGTTAGCCTTGTCATTTTATTATTTATGTATGTGAATGTGGCCCATTTTTTATTGTTGTTATTATTATTTTTTGTTCATTTTGATTAACTTTTAATTGTTTAGTTTCTATTTTATATTTGATTTTATTTTCTATTTTGTTTACAGTATTTTTATTATATCCATTTTCATAAGCAATTTGGTAAATTATATTTATTTCTTTGTTCTGTTTCTACACATGGAAGTATTGTAGAGCGCGGATTAAGAGACTGTTGTTGATTAGTTGAAAGTGATTATTGTGTTGTAGTTAGTGCGGAACTGTAACACTTGACATTATTTGTATTGTGTATAGTCAAATTTAACTTGAATTTTTATTTTATGAGAGTACCTTGTTGATTAAAAATTATTATTTGTGACTAATTAAAGTTGGCATGTAGTGACTTCATTGGTGTCTGTATTTTATGTCCCGCTGTACAGTAAAACGAACTGTGAGACATTTATTATTGGTATATTTTATTTATCATTATTTTCATTATCATCTTTATTTCTGAAATGATTGATTGTCATCACTATGAAAATAATAAAGGGCAGATAAAACCACATGGCATATTTGAGTGTGTTTGGACTCTGCAGTACATCGCAGTGTTACAGATTTTTAAATTCTTTTTGGCAGAAATTTTTGGTTTTCATTGACTTGTTAAAATTCTTTATCAGATTTTTGATTGTAAAACCTTTTTCTGTGAATACCGGCAGTGTTATTAGACTGTAGTTACTGAATATTATTAGGTCTACATTCACCACCAAGTCCAGAGTACTTTGTAATCTTCACACTTTCAACTTTAAAATATATTATTATTTCCTTGGATCTCGTTGTCCATGACGTGTCCATTGATTTACTGACTAAATACAATTAAATAACTACCGACTGGGGACACAATATAATTGTTTTGTAGGTCGGCTGTGGAGATCATTACAGTTATGTTGCCTCTGCCTGCTGTTACAAATACGATGTTGTGTTTGTGTGCCTTATCTCTCATATATATGTGTTTGTGTGCGCTCCTATTATATTGATTACGTTATGTCTTAGTGTGTCTTGATGTTCTGATGCTGTGTTTTGTATATTTGTTACAGTGTCAACTATGAGTTTTGTTAGTGTTTGGTTGTTTTGTTTGTAATGTAGGTTATGTTTTAGGCCTTTATCAAGGAGTGTTTGTTCGTTTTTTGTGATTGTGACGTTCGTGAGGTTTACTGTAAGTGGGTAGAAGTTGTGTGAAGGAATTATATTTTTGCTGATTGGTCTCAGGTTTTTCATTTTTTATCGTGTTTTGTCCGTATGTTTTGCATTCGTTTTTGTCCAGTTATTTGTGTAATGTATTAATTCGGTCATGTAATTGTGTCCGTATATGTTGGCGATCTTTAAGTGTAGCGTCAGTGCTTTGAAGTTAAGAGCGTCTTTTTTCTTGTATAACTGTTTTATGGATTCTTTTATGTATGTTCTTTGTCCAATGTTTTGTGTTATTTGAGCGGCCTGATTGTTGTGTTTGATTTTGCTATGTGCGTATTTTGGTGTGATTGATTTGTTGAGGCATGTTTTGTTGAAAGTTATGTGTGTAACGATCTTCCTAACCTTCAATATTGTGAATTTGTATTTTTGGTCTATAGCTCGTCTTACTGAGTTAAATTCTTAGATTTCGTTTTCTATGACGTGTCCGCTGATTAACTAAATATAATTAAATCATACTCTATTTAACGTTATCAAGCAAGAGCTATATAACACATTTATTTTACCACTTTAAAGTCGTCTGCCAGCAACTTGGAACCGAAAAAGGTGTGTGGCAATTGTATTTTTTAATTTGTTATATCCTAAAATAGAATATATAAAAAACATACATCTATTATGTTTTATTAATTAATGTTTAGCCCTTTGAGGCCTTGAAGGCTGCAAGGGAACCGGTACCAGGAAGGAAAACTCCGATTCTATCAAGTCAAGTTGATTTTCTACACAAATTATCAATCGTACTTAAATACCGTAAGCATTTTCGTCACCAACTCTTGCTCCATTATTTTTCTTATCGTCTTTATGTAAAAACCAGTTTGTTACCATCAATATGAAAATGATAAAGAGCAGATCAATACCATATGGCTTCTTTATATTAAAAAATATAGTCTTAGTTTTTCAGTACAGATTTAACAAGTAGACCTGCAATATTGCAGCAGTCTAGTATTAACAATAATTATATTAGTTAATTAATAACATTGAATGTAGACTGTCGTTAATCAATTATTCCTAGCGTCGGAGTAACGTCGCGTCTTTGCTTAACGTTTAATTACTGGCAGTTTCGTTCCCCGTTACGCCACACTATAGCAGGCAGCGGTCCTCCTCTTGGCAATTACTCTTATTTATCAACAACAACACTACAACCCAACTGACTCTTCACTCCCCCTTTCCCTCGTGTTTACTTGACGTGTGTACTCTCAGTTTTGACGAGCACCATTGAACCTCCTTTCTTTCCCCTATCATCAGCAGGCCTATTCACTGCTTTCAGTTTACTCCTTCTGACTCTCTCTCTCTCTCTCTCCCTCTCTTTCTACTCCAATCTTATTTTTTCGCCTGTCCATGTAATTATCCTCTCCCGTTTTTCTCTTCCTCTCTTGTTGCCAATGACCCTCGTATTTACACGGTTAATTACAGATCCCCATCCCTGTGTGTTCTCTTGAAGTCCCGCACTATTTTTAAAGTGATTTAATTTACTCTAGACGTAACAGGATAAACAATACGAACTCTCGCCAGCAGGATGGCTGTGGCGCCTTAGGTTTAACAAACTCTTCAGAAGAAGACTACTCAACATGCTGAGACGAGGCTACGCAGTTTATGTTGTCATGCCGCCAGCAGTATGGAAAATTATTCTGGAACATTTGCCGGATCTGTATAAGCTACAGCGGCCGGTTTAGAAGTTTGTTACACCTGACGAGATTGTACAGTGCGGATCAATTGATTGTTGCTGTTTAGTGGAAAGTGATTATTGTTGGTGGTTTTGTTCGGAACTATAGTAGTTGATAATCATTATTGCGTGTGGACAAATATAACTTGAATTATTGTATGAGCGTACCTTTTTGATTTCAAAGCGCTATTTGTGACAAATTAAAGTTCGTAATTAGTGACTTCATTAGTCCGTGAGACAATTGTAACAGTATGATACAGAGGATACAGAAGATAAGGTACAGAGGATAAGGTAGACGGTTGGTTGATGGCTTCGATGCAAACTGACACATGGAATTTGTTAAATAAATAAACGCAAACAACAATTTTACACAATGAGTAAAATATAGACACATTTATTGTAAAAGTAACAAACTGGTCAAAAACAAAATTACAAATGTACTCGAGTAAACAAATATTCTTTTTTTTACAATAAATGTTTTATAAAAGGAAACGAGAATTTTTTACTTTGGACAGACATTCCAATATGTTGGAAACTTACAGTAAATTTTAATAATATGAAAAAATTACCACATATTACTAATCGAGATATACAAGTGGTGACATTAGTCGAACAGGTTTTTTAATAAATAAACGTTATAACTACAATTTGTTTTTTTTTTTTGAGAAAAATAGTTTTTAGTGCAATTTTACAGCAGTGAATTAAATGTAAACAGTAACCTAATTATTATTTATATAGTGTTCTTATTTTTAAAAGTCCAGTTTGTTTTTTATTTGTCTTTCATATTTTCTTTTGATAAAAACTTTTTATTATTGTGTTATTTCTGATGTTTTATGTTTTCTTCTTCGATATTTTTTGTGTCTCCATTATCTTCTGTTCTCTCTTTCGCTTCTTACAATACTATAGTATTTTAGTAAAAAGAACAAGAATAATTTCTCTTGTGTTTTTTTATTATTTTATAATTATTATTTTCCGTTGTTAGTATATATATACGTTTTCAAAAAATTATAAATATATCCTTTAAATTTGTTTATTTTCCTTATTTACAAACAAAAACTTACGTTAGAATCGGACTTCAGTAGTAATATGTACTTCCGTATTAGTGATAATAATACCATTTTTTTAGTTCAATACATGTTAGTAAATAATGATAAATAGGTAATGATGACTTCTCTTTCACTATTAGTTAAATTCATTTATATGTACATCACTTAATAATTTATTTAATAATAATGATAATGGTAATGATAACATTAATGTCAGTAATAACGATGTTGTGTTGGTAATGATAATGATTATCACACACGATGTTGATGATGCTGATAAAGACGAGATGATAACAATAAACACACTTATTTCATAACTCTTCGAAAAGGACTTTCAGTTATAGAAAAATAAACGATTCTTATATATATCAGATTAATTTAGGAAAAAGTTTGTAAATAAACAATTGAAGTCAATATCGTAATACAATTTTTGCTGTTTTCCATTGGATTTTGTTTATTATAATTTTTGTTTGACATTTTTCTAGTCATGCATTCATAATTATTTGTTTTCAATTTACCATCTAAAGTAACGACAAGTAATAAAGAAATGTTTACTCTAGTAAAGTTATCTTTTATTTAAGAAACATCCAACTTTGAAGTGCTTACTGAAGTGTTACCTGTCATGCTCCGGACGAGGCCTTTCAGTGTCTCCGCCATTATCAAGTCCTAAACCACGACACAGGAGACACTGAAAGGCCTCGTCCGGAGCAAAGGGCTGACAGGTAACAGTTCAGCAAGTAAACACGACAACGTTGGAATCATGGAGACTGCTAATGTAAATAACAAGATGAACAGTTAAAAAGAATCGTTTAAGTTAAAAATGTGTAAAATTTGTTTAAAAAGTATTATATCTTTTTATTATTTGCCTGTGCCTGAAACAGGAACATATAATTATATTTTGTTAACACATAAATTGTCGCTTGGATTACAGACTGACAAAAAAAAATATAAACTTTGGATTAATATAATTCAGGTGTACATTGAGACTTGGTGGTATTTTTTATGTGTTTCGATTATAGACAAATTAGAAGAGGCTGATAAACTTTTTCCATCAAATACCACTGAAGCAATGTACAGTTAGGGGTGATCATTACTTACGATTAGAAGCACGAAACAGGCAGAGAAGGGATATAATTAAATGAGATCTAAAACAACCAATAATTAATTTTTCTAGAAACGGAAATATATTACATTTACGCCGATAGCTACAACAGTTTTCATTGGGTGAATACCCTCCATCACTTCATGAGATGAGTCTGGGCTTTTAGAAAGAAACAGAAAATAAATATCGTAGAAGGCGCAAGGACGCATTTTTTATTTGCAGCTTATAAAGTTACGATAAGTAAACCTGGTTACGATAAGCAGGCGAGTGAAACTGCTCCATAAATGTATTTATTCATTACTAATGTAACAGTAAGTTTTCACAAAAAGTTACGTGTTCATTATTATAGTCAATGATTTGGTTAACTGGGTGTCGTTTTCTAATTGTCATGTAACGTGGGTTAGAATTGTGGTTACACCTTCTCGTAAAGGGTATCATTCGCTAGTAACTGCAGGTTAGTATGCTTCATTAACAACAATTTTAGGTTTCTACATATGTTTGCTTCTTAATTTTTTAATTATCGTTGTCAGAGAAAAGACATGTTGGCTTTAAACGTCTCTTTCTAATGATTTTATTACTACATGTTTTAATTTGTTATATGTTTTTCATAACCTAGATCTGTAGGTAGCTAAGGCCAAGAAGCAATGCCGGTGGGTTCTGTGATAGAAGAATATTTTTATTGGCTTTGAGAAAAATCGTGATCATGAAAAGAATTATTGAATATATGATTACGAAACTCTGTTATTAAATAATACTATGATCAAATTTTGTAACTATAAATAATATGTTATTAGATTAATTGTATAGAAAGCGTATTTCTAGAAACAAGGTAAGTCCATATACAAAACGGAAGTTCTGCACAGTTATGGGGGTCTCTGTATGGGTGTGAACTATAGACAACAACCAAGGACAGGATTAGGAAATGGCGTTCTTAAGAGGAGTTATAAGGTGTTTTAAACTTGACCGCATAAGAAATGAGGCCATAAGAGAACCGTTACAAGTTTTTGACTTGAATGGAAGATTCAAAGATTACAGACATCGGTGGAAAGAATGCTTAGAAAGAATGTCAGATTCCAGACTAGCCAAACAAGTCTAGAAATACAAACCTATTGGACACAGGTGTATGGATAGACTCAGGAAGAGGTGGCCGGGGAATTTTTGAAGGTGGGACAGACAGCACCTTGCATATGCCCTGTTGTGAAGATGATGATGATCAAATTAATTGAAGGTTAAAGTAAAATTACAACATGGAAGGAAAGTTTAATAGATCTGGCAAAAAAAGACAATCTCTTATTTAGCCGAAGTATTTATGCGTTATTTTAAAGGTCAGAATTAACCTTTGGCAAGAAAACTGAATATAAATGACGCTAAATTGTGTATGGTTAAATAATGATGGAGGTACCAGTATATTGGTTGAAAAGGAGCGTTTTAATAAAGACTCAATCGTTTAGGATGTTTAACAAAATTTGGAAAATAAATTGTCGTTTGTAAATAAATGTACGATTTTCAGTTAGGGTTGCGACAGAGAATCAGCCTAGTACGTTTTAAATTAGCATATCCCAGTTAAATAAATATATTATCTGTCTTATATACATGAGCTCAGTTTTTATAAGTGTTGCAAAACTGCAATACTGCAATACAGTAAAACTGGGTTATGCGGATAGGAACTAAATACTGTTTCAAGCGGCACAGTGTGGCATTCAGACATTAAGAAATTGATGCATCAAGAAACATCAAGAAATTAAAACATGTTTCGTATATTTATGCGTATAAGTAAAGCAGCTTTCATGACTGGTACGTTTATACTAGTACTTCAAAAGTATTGTGACCTGTTGGCCATCTTGTTATACAAAATTGTAAAAATTAAGTTTTGCAGATGTTAGCATTGTGTAGAATATTTAACAGAATATTATTTTTCTTTTAAAAAATTAACAAAATCTCAACATTTTTTCTAGTAAAAAGAAAACGTAAAAACACTTGTCTATAACAAAAAAAAAAATTTCCTAAGTGTGTGTGTATACAGCTTATATGTAGTTATAATATACATAATAATAAATTTTTTAAATACGTTAAAAAAATTATTTCTACAATAATATAATAATGATGATAATAATTATAATCGTAATAATTTTTATTATTTTATGATGATTTAAATTTTATTTATTATATACTACAAAAACTTAACCTACCATGTACAGTATACAACAATATTTTTATAATTATTATTAATACAATAATTTTTTTTTAATTCTTATTTACAAGGACAATAACCCTGTGTACTTTTGATATAGTAGATTATTTATTTATAATATAAAGTTTTGAACATTAACGTTGTTTTTTTTTTGTTAAATTGATACATTATTGTTATTTGGCAGGTGGAATTCATTCAAGTTTTGTAACGAACTCCAGTTAATTAACTGTCTATTTCGTTTTGCCATTTTTGCTCTAGACACTTCACATACGTTTTTGAAAGTATGTTACATAAAACATAACGTGTTTCAACGTGTCTATCTGTGAATTCACTAGCACAATTAATTATTTATAAAATTTTGCCGTCATAGCTTTTTCCTTACACTGTAATTCACTCGTATTTATTTGTTTCCAAAATCAAGGATGCAGCATATGCACTTGTTTTTTGTTATTAATTATTAATTAATTACTATCACTTAATTATTTACCAAGTATGGTCTTTGCATCTTTAAACTATTATACTGATCAAAATTTTGACGGATGACGTCAGAATATTCAATTAGTACATGTGTTTGAAGGTGCTAACACGATGTTATTAATATAAATAACATTTTTAAATACAAATATTTCTCAAACTAAGTGCAGCTTCATCCTTAATTTCATAAATTAGGGAGTGTTTCAGCAGGCATTAAGGAGTGACATACGTTAAAGTCTCATTCCATCCCGTTCAATATTAACAGATATGAAGAGTTTATTTGTAAAAGTTTTCTTTTTATATTCTAGGCAAACATCCACGTCTTTCTTTAACAATCAAGCCAATCTTCTTTACTTTCACGATAAACGTTTCTATGGATGTAACAATGTACTTTAACACAATTTTTAAGAAGGTATGTTATAAAATATACTTGTTTTAATACCAAAGTTTTTCTTCCAAATTATACTCACAGTTCCGTGTTTTCCAGACACATTGCTCTTACATCGTATTACATATGTGTCGGTCAAATAGAGATGTGTAAAAGCGTTATTTAATATCACTTCGAAGTAATTCATCTGTAGACTGAAGGTTTACTCAATTTTATTGAACCGTATCCTAACGGCTGTTAAGTGTTAAACTTTATTCTCAAACCTCCTATCATTGTATTTTATAAATACTGATACTCCTGATAGGATATTAAATCTTGTATGGCACAAATATTAAATTTTGTAATATTATAACACTGAATGTAAAATTACAACATTAACGTTCACCATCATACGCGTAACTACGGTTTATAATATTAAGCAAAATTATTTTATGTATTCAAGAAATTAGGTATGGTTATGATATAATGTGCTTTGAATCTGCAAAAAAAAAAATAAGAAAAATAGCAGAATATTATTTCTGTTCCAAACAAATGTTTAGCTTGCGAGTTTTACTCTTGCTATCCATTTGATCAGAAAATCATATTTTACGAGATGGGCGTTTTTGTACTGATCTTGTGTATTGTTTGCTTTGACACGCGTACACACTTAGAAGTGTTTGAGCAATCCACATTGTAATTATGAGTCTTATATATAAGGATCTTTGACAACAATCTAATGATACATAAACGGGCCACGATAAATGGAGACGTGTAAACTAATTTGTAGCTTACAATGGTTTTGGTTGCTTCAAACGTTCAATGAAAGTTTTTTGACTTTTTATTTACAACAATAGAATAATGCTTTGTTGGGACTTACTTTGTTGAAAATAAAAATTTTTATTTATTATCAAAATACCCTTGTACCATATTGGTGTCGGGTTACATCAACTACACTCTATATACAAATTTTTCCATCTTACTCTATCCATTGACAATATCTTCGCTTCACTCCAGCCCAAGCTTCTTTCTCTCAAAATGTTTCCCATCATTCCATCCCAAGTCAGTCGCGGTCTTCCTCTCTTCTTTCTCCCCCTGATTTTACCTCCCAAACCTTTTTTACCATTCTATCACTATCCATTCTCTGCATGTGTCCCCACCAGCATAGTTATCTCTGTTCAATAAAATCCAGAATCGATATCATTTCTAAATCCTCTCTTATTTGTGTATTCCTAACTCTATTCTTCCTTGTTACTCCTACTACTCTCCTAAGACATTTCATTTCTGCCGCCTGGATTTTACTATTTTGGCTTTTGGATAGCATCCACGTCTCACAGCCATATGTTAAAACCGGTCTATATACTGTTTTATACACACTCATTTTAGGTTTTCTTGATATCTCCTTGTTATTTATAAATCTATTGTTTAATGCATAGAATACTTTTATTGCTTTTTCAATTCTTTCATTTAATGCGGCTTCTTGATTTCCATTACTATCTACTATAACCCCTAGATATTTAAATTGTTTGACTTGTTCTATCTTCACTCCTCCAATCTCTATATTTATTATTTTCTCCCCCATTACCATTACCTTTGTTCTGGCCTTATTTATTTTCATCCCTTTTTCATGGAGAACTTCATTCCATATATTCAAATTACCCTGTAACGCCCTTTCACTTGTAGCCATTAGCACTACATCATCCGCAAAAGCCCCTTCTGCTACTTCTATACTTCGCAAGTTCCTATATCCAACATACATTTTCCTAACCTTCAGTGAGCACTTCTTAATAATGTCGTCCATGTACAAGTTGAATAATGTCGGACTCAGTCCACCTCCTTGTCTTAATCCATAATTTGTTGTAAATCCTAACGACCTCATATTTTTACCAATTACATAATTTACATTATTTTTGTATAACCTCTGTACTACCTTAATTATTTTACTCCTTATTCCTCTATTTTTTAAACTTTCCCATATTTTTGTTCTAGGCACACTATCGAAAGCCTTCTCAAGATCAATAAAAGCCAAACATACCAATAATTTTTCTTGTTGTATCGACTTCTCAGCTGTCTGGTGCAGAGTAAATATGTGATCCTGCACACTTCTCCCTGATCTAAAGCCACTCTGCGATTCCTCCAAACTATTTTCTAAAATTGGGACCAATTTATTATTAATCATCTGCTCTTAAACCTTTACAATTGTATTTAACAGATTGATACCCCTATAATTATTACAATCTCTTGCTTTACCTTTCTTAAAAATAGGAACTATCAATGCTTCCTCCCATTCTCTTGGTATGTCTACACTTGTCCACCTTTATTGATAATTTCTAAAAGTATTTCTTTCACCTTATTCCCCATATTATTTATCATTTCTGCTGTAATTTTATCTGTTCCAGGTGATCTCCCACTTTAAAGTCCTTTAATCACCACTTCTAATTCATGCATCGTTATTTTTTCTTCTTCCGCAACTTCACCATCCTCTCTATCATCTTCTTCATTAATATTGACTTTATGATCATCTTTGTTGACAATAAAAATAATAATAATAATAATTTGTTGTTCATAAAAATATTTTATGACACTTATATAGCGCATAATATTTTTTTGCTTGGTCGGTATAATACAAGTAGTGCTTTATATACCAAATGACGACGCTTCTTCTACTGACTCACAACTTTGTCACATACGTTAAACAATTCAGTTTTAAGTATATTTCAAAACTATATTTAAAAAATAATTCACAAATTAATTGCCTTTTGTAATAAATATTTATGAATTATCTTGATCGGTACATATAAATGTATGTACAATTTCATGAATAGTTACAGTAGTGGTATTGTTATATTATGTAAGAATTTCATTAATATCTTTCTATAGTTCGTTCACTTGCCTTTAACTTGTGCACACGATAGTAACATCAACACGCTATTTCATAGTTTAATTTTGAGTTGTTATAAAGTTTCTTGTATATGAATAGTAAACAATGTACCTCTTTTTGTCCGTCTGGTGGCCTTTTCCTTTTTATATATTACAACGCGTTTCGGCGTAGTATTCCGACTGTAGTATTCCGTGGTGCGTACCAACGACATCGCGTGTGTTCTCGCGTTTAATTATTTTTTTATTGTATATTTAATTATGACACGTGTAAAATTGTATGTAAATTGTTTTAATATTTTAATGAATTAACGAACTTCACCAAGGGATTGTACCTGATGATGGGACATATGTCCCGAAACGCGTTGTAATATATAAAAAGGAAAAGGCCACCAGACGGACAGAAAAGAGCTAAATTATTTTAATATTCATATACATGTAATTGGCCTGGATACCGAAAAGCATGAATCTAAGTTTCTTGGTTCAAAAATAGCGCTTTTACACCTCTCCAGAATTCATTTCTTCTTTTGCTTACCACATGAGTTCATTTCGTATCCTTATTCACACGTTATAACACAGAGTACATGAAAAGTAAAATTGTGCTTGATTAATCATTTTATGATTAACCGTCGTTTACAACTATAAAATTTACTAGATGGTAACTCTTTTATTAAATAAATTTTATTTACTTTACATCACTACTTTTAAAAGTAGTAGTTCTATATTATATTTTATTGTGCACACCATCCATTTTTGTATAAATTGTTTGAGTGTATTTCTTTACTTTTTCTTGAAATAGAATGGCAAACAAGACAACTTTCTCCTGGCACAGAATGAATTGTCTCCAATTCATAACTCACACGTTTTCTATATCGTACGGTCATGTACGATGCCACACCACGATTCGGCACACTCTCTCTGTATATAACAACATATTATTAGAGTCGCCTAGTGGTTCGATATATATATCTAAGTCGCTTTATTTTTCTTATGTAATTCAGTCGCACACTCTTAGTCACAGTTATACACATTTCACATTTTCAGATCACAAGCACTCTCACTATCCGTTGTAACTTATCTGGTCGCCATCGCTAGCAATGGTAAAACGACAAACCACAGCATGACGTCAACACCGGAACCGGAAGACGATTTTCTCCTGGAAATGGCAGCCATTTTGTCACCTACAACAAGAAACATTACAACAGTAATGTAGTTAGTATGACAATTTTTCATCAGTTTTATGAAACGTTTGTAATTCAAGTAAAATCATTTTGAAGCTGCTAAATAAAAGTTCATGTACGCTGTGCTTTACGTTTATCAGAAAAAAAAAACAGTTGAAATAAACCAGGGTGCAAAGGTACCAGGGTAAATAATCAGACGAGACTGAAAATAGACCTACATATATTATATAACTACAATATAAAATAAACTGTAATGATAATAATATGTAATACGTTTATAGCCTGGATACCGTTTCCCAGTCTCGGCTAAAATAGTTGCAACATCTTAAAGGAGTATGGATGACTGCCTCATCCCCACACGACTACTGAATTATAAGCCAAAAGGTCAGAGAGGGGTGCGACTTCCGAACAAGAGTTGAAGTGGCCAGTTCTAGTCTGTCTGCTTGGGACCGGACCAAACCATTTTTAAAGTCATTGTATTGGTATCCGCGTCACAATTATTATAATTAAAATTTAAAGTTTTTACCTTAATCCGTCTATGTGACCGCTTAATTTTGTCTTCTTTGTCTTCTTACGCGTTTCGGATTATGTTAATCCATCATCAGAGATTAAAAAAATTTGTCGGTTAGGGCAGTAAGTCGCTATCCAGTATTGACTGCGCACTCACATCCGCGTACGTCGCTGTGTTTGTGGAATATATACTTAAATGTCGTTTAGTGTAACTTTTAATGTTTTAATGAAGTCTTAACCGACGAATTTTTTTAATCTCTGATGATGGATTAACATAATCCGAAACGCGTAAAAAGACAAAGAAGACAAAATTAAGCGGTCACATAGACGGATTAAGGTAAAATCTTTAAATTTTAATTATAAACCATTTTTTCAAATCATAGTTCAATGTGATGACGATATCTTTATAACTCTAAAAAAACTTCAACATGTCGGAGGATACGGCGATAAGGGAAGTAGAAAGAGACGTAATTAAGTGAGCTGTCAGACGTACAAGTACTTAAGGAAAAACTTATGAAATCAAGAGTGTCGTAGTAAAACTTAAACGTCGAGAAGACGAAGGTAATTTACCGATACTGAAGCTGCACTTATGCTATTATCAAATAGGGAGTGCGGCTGGGCGAGGGTCAGGCTCACTCACAAACACGCAGCCCGCCCACACACAAACGCAGGAGATTAGGACCGGCCGGATTCTCGCCCCACAAGTCACCTAGTGGACTTCAGTTGATCAAACTTTGATTTATTTTATTTGACATTTTATCTTAAAATGTTTAATATATATCAATTCTACATACCATTACAAGAAAAATGATACCAAACAATCTATAATTTACTAAAATGGAGCTCAAAATATCAGCTATGTTTGGTACAAAATTATTGACTGTAAGATGATTCATAGGTGTGAATCATAAAGACAGTGACCTAATCCCCTGCGCTTGTGTGTGTGTGTGTGTGTGTGTGTGTGTGTGTGCGCGCGCGCGCGCGGGCTGCGGGTTTGTGAGTGAGCCTGACCCTTGCCCAGCCGCACTCCCTATTTGATAATAGTATAATTCTATGCAATTAAAGCATTGCGAATAAAATAGGAAGGAAAATCTGTAAAATATACAGGGTCATCCACGGGAATCAGACGATTTTTGAAGCAACACAGTTTGACAACCTTGGTGTGTAAGTGAGGATCGTACTATGTCGTTGCATACCTAATGCCATTTCCGTTGCAATGGAGCAGTGGACTGCTGCACACCGTGCGTTTGTAGCGGAAACGTCTTTTAAAAATGATGATTTAGTTGGGATTACGCGGCGATTATTCCGTCGTCACTTTAATGTTCCACGTCATGGCGCTGTTCCTAGTCACACTACGATAAAGCTGTGGAAAAACAATTTCCAAACTAGTGCGCCTGCAATGACAAAAACCCCTCCGGATACAGTGCACACCGCGAGAACCCCGTCAAACGTTGACAGAGGCAGGCAGGCGATGTTAAGGAGCCCTCAGCGCTCAGCAAGAAAGCATGCAGCAGCCCTACGTTTACCCCGCAGAAGTGTCGTAAGAATTCTGCATAATGAACTGAACTTTCGTCCGTATAAAGTGTTGGTAGTGCAAGAGTTAAATAACCGTGAAAAAAGCCAATCGAACGGTACTTTGTCCAAATTTAGGCTACGTGATTTCCAGATATTGCATAGCCGGTACGATCTCTAGATCTGTCACTATTTTCTCTATTTCCTATGTGACTATTTTCTCTGGAGATCTCGGGGGATACGTCAAGTGTAGAGCGTTTCTTAGTAAACCTAACGTTACGAACGATCTCAAGGCCTCCATATAGCAAGAAGTCACAGCCATGCCAAACAACATGGTGCAAGCAGCAATGTGAAATCTACGGGACAGACTGCAGCCCAGTACATTTAAAATGATAGAGGACGTTTGAGACAAGTCTTATTTAAAAAATAAACTGACGCCTGTAAATGGCATCAAATTTGCTGTAATTACATAATAAATCAAAAGTTTGATTTTGATAGTAAGAGATGGGTTACAAGTTTTTAACTTAAATGTAAAATTAAAAGATTATAAACAGTGGTGGAAAACACTTGGAAAGTATGTCGGATTCTAGACTGGCCAAAAAACTCTGAAAATAAAACCTATTTGACACAGGTGTGTAGGTAGACCCGGGAAGAGATGCCTGGAATATTTATAAAGGCGGAACAGGCATCACGTTGTCTATGCCGTGTTGTAAAGATGATGATGATAAGGAATTAGATATAATAGATAGGTATATGCAAGACGGTTAATTGGTAAATAGAAGAATATGGATGTTTGGATAATCCAAATTCCGTCTATGTAGTTTCTTTTTTTTTTGTAGTACTACTTTTTATAAGCATGCAAGACTTTATATTTTAATTGTAATGAGTTTATTAAAGTCTCATTTGAAAGGTATTAATATTGTAGGTATATAGGAAAAGGGAAGATGGTTTCCTTAGCAGCCTTAAAATTAAAAGGAAAAATATTGAGGAAATAGTTGAAATTGCGTACAATTTCTACAAACAAGTAAAAGAATATAACTGTTTGAATTGGCGTTGTTAACTCCATGTTATTTCATTTCACTCTTACCAGCGTTTGAATGCAATATTTCTCTTACGAGTTAGTGGAAAATTTACCCAATCGATACAGATATTTGGAGAAAGCAGTCAAAAGCACTTCAAAATTAATAAACATAAACGAATCTGGAATACCACCGATAGGCCTATTGTGAATGGTAAAAATTAGTACGTGGTTTCTGGCTGAATATGTGAATTAAAATAAAAGCACTTTAATTATTTGGAAAATGATGCTGGCCGTAACAGAAATTTTGATATTGATGTTAAGTTAGGTACGGTAAATTACAGACGATCTGTGGGAAAATCAACCGTATTTTTAGAAACGAGGTACGTCGAGATAGAAAATTAAAGTTCTACAAAGTAATGGCAGTCCTATGTGTACCGTCCTATGGAAGTGAATTATGATTTTGGACAGTAACCAAGAAACAAGACAGTAAAATACAAGCCTCAGAAATGGCGTTCTTAAGTGGAGTCAAAAGGTGTTCTAAAGTTGACTTTCTAAGAAATGACGCCATAAGAGAAGAGTTATACGTTTTTAACTTGAATGAAAACTTAAAAGATTACAAAGAACGGCGGAAAGAACACTTAGAAATAATATCAAATTCTAGACTGGCCAAACAAGTCTCGAAATACAACCTTATAGGACACATGTGCGTGGGTAGAGCCAGGCAGAGATTGCTGGAGGATCTTTGAAGGCGGAACGGGCAGCACCTTCTCTATGCCGAGTTGTGAAGACGATGATGATAATTTGTGTCACGAGTTAGTGGGAGTACCATCGATCGGCCTACTGAGAACGGTAAGAATTAGTTTGTGGTTTCCAGCTGAATATCTGCATTAAAATTCAGACAAAATGAGGCCCAAAGGATGTCAAGTTAACTGTAAAGGTAACCGAGCTGTCAGTAATTAGGCCTTGCGAGGAGCGCATACGTACCTTCAGAGACGAAGACAAATATGGAGGCGGGTTCAGTGTTGGACGCGCTGCACGTGTAGTTACCCGAGTCGGAGTCGTGCGCCTCGCGGATGGTGAGCCGGCTCTGCGTCTTGGCGCCGGGCTCCGTTTCCACGGTGACGCCGCCTCGGGCCGTGTCGTAGTTGATCATCCTCTCGTTGTGGTACCAGAACACGTACTGCGGCGGCTGCGGACTCTGCGCACACCAAACAAAAAATCATGTAATATGTACCGGTTTGTCCTTACCTGAGTACAGTTACCACCATGTATAAGTTACTACAGTGCTGCTCACTAAAAATAACTGTTTTAAAACTGAAGACTACACATACGTAAGAGGTTGTATGTGTTTTATTAGCTTTTACGGTAGGTACGGTAAGTAGTTTTCTTAACTTTTTTTTCTTTGTTTGTTAAACCAAAACATATTCTATGTTATGTGTCAATAGTTGCTGGACTGAATCTCACTCGCTAACGTGCCACTGACGATGAAGTTAATACACAACGATACTGTTGCGTCTTAGAAGCTTTCGAAGACTCTTGAGTTGATCTTAGAACGCTTATTGTGGTGCTGGTGTGAAATGAAATAATGAAGTGGACTGTATTTGTTTCTGGAAATAATTGTTTACTGAAAGTTAAAGAGACATAATTGCTGGCGCGTGCAGTTTTTAACGCGGCATAAGTGCCGGAGAATTAAGATAGAAATAAAATGTTGGCGTACATGACAATATGTATTAGCCGAGATCGTCTAAGTAAATTGTAGCATGGTGATCATGCTATTAGTATTAAAATGTTGAAAAACTTTATGTAGCCGCGGCTGGCGAACAAGGCGTGTTGCCTGTACGGAGTCTTGCAAGGAACTGATTTAATTTTGACTGCTGTCAGCCTATCTCGAGACCGGCAGCAGATAGCAGGAAAAACGTGACGTCACTACACGCACCGCAATGCAGCATTTTACAATACAAAGTTCACATAGGTTCAAAGTTTGACCAGATAAAAAGTGTTATTCAAAAAGAATAAACCGATTTCATAACGCAATATCTTATTAAGGAAAAGTAATAGAAAATTCCAATCACATTTATGGAAACATTAATAAAAAAAAACGTTTTAGAAACTTTTCCAAAATTTTATTATTAAGTGAAAAGGATTTATTACGCAGATGAATGCATCAGTAAAGTTCTGCTATTTGATAAGGCTGAAGAAACTATAAGGGGGCAATATTATAGCTACGCTCTGTTTAAAACATTAACGCTCAAGAAAAATTCCTTTTATCTGAACATTATTAAATAACAAATTGTTATGAACATAACTTTAATCCATAATATATTTTCCATAGTATACCTTATCTATCATGCAGACGAGACTGATAACGCTGCCGACGTCGACGTGGTGTTCCCCGCTGCCCAATATGAACGCCTCAGGCACTACGATATGCAGATTGACGAAATGTGACATTATGCCCGTGCCTGTGGATACCTGTTGACAACAGAGACAAAGCATTAGCTAACTAGACAGCGACCTCTCATATATAATACACACAACAAACACTGCTCCCTAGCATATAAACTGGAATGGAACTTATACACAAGATTACGGCGTAGCAGACATATATTTATGTAGTGTAAGCACAAAATGATAAAGTGCTAAGATTTTCTAAAGTATTTGTAAATTTATGCAACATATCCGAAAAATATGCTCTTACAGTTTGGAAATATATTTTACATTGATTGAATGGTCGCTGGACACAAGGTAGAACATTTTATTAATACTAGAATTGAATAAATAAAAAGTTGCTTTAGTTAACAATATCTACACTACTGTACCATTCTGAAACTTGGGTTATAAAGAAAAATTGTAAACAGAAGTTACAAACAGCAGAAATAAAATTTCTAAGATCAGTTAAAAGGTGTAATAGACGAGATTATACAAGAAATGGGGAAATTATATATATATATATATATATATATATATATATATATATATATACTGTATACCACAGGAAACAGATGATTTTAAAGGTGAATTAAATACCATAAAATACGTACCCACAAGAAACGGATTCAGTAGCACATTAATAGATACACTATAGAAGAAACATTTAAAAAACAAACATAATAATAAAAACAAACTTGAACTTAATAGAAACACTAATATTGTGAAATATATATCAGCAGAGTATACAAATATAGTGCCGCTTATTTTAAAAAACAATTTAAACAAATTTGACTGCCAAGTGATTTTCCGTACCAATAATAACTACCAAACAAAAAATGCTTAAATCTACAGACAAAATACCTGTAGAGAAACAAACAGGTGTATACAAGCTACCATGTAATGACTGCAACAAGATATATATAGGCCAAACTGGCAGACGGTTTCAAGAGCAGTTTAGGAAACATTTGCCTAAGAGCAAAATTACAATTTCAGAACGTATTAAATCCAACTATGCTCGTCACCTCATGGAGTCCAACCATGGGTATACAGATTTTGACACTAATTTCAAGCCATTACATTATTGTACCAAGGGACGTCGTATGGACACACTCGAGGAATATGAGATTTGCAAGGCATTTAAAACCAATCCTGGAAATGTTTTAAATGATCAGTTATCTTTCAAATCACATTATTTATTTGATACAGCTCTCAAGTTCGAGACACAAGACAATACTACATAATATTAATAAATATACACCTTGTACCTGAGTTCTAATAAAGTTTTTCTGTATGAACTGGACCTCCATACAGTGCGCACTGTGCAATGTGAAAAGGCCTAAGTTTGTAGTGTAAATTATGTGTATGTGTGTCATTGTGTCATTAATTTTTAACGTTTGACGACGGAAGAGTGATTATCCTCTGAAGATGAAACCTTAGGTTTTGAAACGCGTCAGGACAAAATAAGAAGTCGCAAGACGTTTATTAAAGTAATTTTTAATTATTAACAAGAAATGGGAAATAAGAAGTGGTTTATATATTTTTCAGTTAATTAAAGGATTAAAGAATACAAAAGAAAATGGATTCAACACATAAATAGAATGGAAGAAAGTAGAATATTGAAAATGGCGAAACATTACAACATTAGAGGCAGAAGAAAATATGGTAGGCCTGAGAAAATGTAGATTGTAGAGTAGGAACAGGCCGCTAAAGCCTAAAACCGTTAAGAAGATGTTGGTGATGATTTAGTTAACAGATGTTTTTCATCATCATCTTCATCACAACAAGGCAATGTGCTGTGAATTGCACACGTTTTGATCATATAGAACAAATATTTTCTTATAAAGACTAGATATACAAATTACATAGAATAAGTAATATTACCTACTTCAAAGAGAGTAAAATCATTATTGCTAATGTTTATTTTGATATTTCCAATAAGTGCCTGAGTATAAAGTTTGGACGGCGTGCAAAATAAATTATAACAGAATGAAACCCTCCATGTTCTGGGGTTAAAATTATATTCTTGCAGTGTCATCGAAGAAACGCAAAAAATTTGCTTTCATATTATCTAAACTTGTCCACTTTGCACAAACCCTCTATCCTAAGCCAGCAGTATTACTTCCTATAGAAAAGGTTCAATTGCTTCCCAACATAAATTATGCATTCATTTCATTGTACACTTGGCTCTTTGGTCTTCCACTGTGCCTTGTAAAAAATAGCCTTTTGACTATGATTCTATAGTAACTTTGCTTGTCCTCATAATTTGACAGTTGACAGAGACAAAGCATTGTCTAACTAGATAACGAGCTCTCGTCTGTACCCCATATATAATACACACAAACTCTGGGCCGCTTGCTCCCTCGCATAAACTGGGATGAAATTTTTACACAAGACTACGGCGTAGCAGACATTGTAAGCACGAATAAGGATAAAATGAGAACGTGCTAAACGTTTCTAAAATATTTATGAATGTATCCAAACATAAACCAAAAATTTGCTCTTAAACTTGGTAATATTGTTACGTAATACGAAACGTTCTACAAGTATCTCGGTTATCCCAGCAGAGCCCAGCTATAATGTGTTAGTGTGCGTAGATATTGCTGCTACATTAAGACGGAAGACAATTACGTGACACTTATCATGCGTCAACTATCGAGGCTAACCCAGCTGTAATGTGTGTGTGCGTAGATATTGCTGCTACTTTGAGACGAAAGACAATTACGTGACACTTATCATGCGTCAACAATCGAGGCTATACCAGCGGTAATGTGTGAGTGCGTAGATATTGCTGCTACTTTGAAACGAAAGACAATTACGTGACACTTATCATGCGTCAACAATCGAGGCTATACCAGCGGTAATGTGTGTGTGCGTAGATATTGCTGCTACTTTGAGACGAAAGACAATTACGTGACACTTATCATTCGTCAACAATCGAGGCTATACCAGCGGTAATGTGTGTGTGCGTAGATATTGCTGCTACTTTGAGATGAAAGACAATTACGTGACACTTATCATGCGTGAACAATCGAGGCTATTCCAGACCGTACCGTCGGCGCACTGTGTTCAAGGCCAGGCAGTTTGCACGGTTTCTAGTGGATTCTAGAACGCCTGTAATACGCAGTTTGCTCGACACGTAAGAATTCGAGATGCCACGACTTCGGTCGAAGGAATAAATATTTTTAACAGTGGTTTCTGTTACAATGCGGATCCTTGCCATAGGTTTTACCGATTGTCTTAGCGATTAAAATGTCTTCATGTAGGTAGAATTTTTTTAATGGGAAGTGTTTCAAAGGAATGTCCTGATTTAGTTATCTATGTGTCGTGGTATAAAATGATAATAATATTAGGATGCGTATAAGAGAAACGATACAATCAGGAAATAATGCCTAATTTACAAATATTAACAACTTCAAAAACAATCTTGTTACAAGAGGTATACAATTCAAAGTATACTATTTTCTGGTGCGCCCAGTTGTTACATATGGATATAAGGTGTGGTCTTTGACAGAGAATGACAAAACTGCTTTAAAATCATTTGAGCTCAAAATATTACGTAAAATTTATGGCCCAGTAAGAGAAGAAGGCAGTTGGAGAATACGCGATAACAATGAACTACAGACTCTCGTGCATGGAAGAGACATAGTAGAATTCATAAAATCCCTGAAAGAATCATGTCTGAGGAAAGAATGCCTAAAAGAATGCTGCTGAAGGGAAGATTATATACTGCTAGATGTAGAGCCAGCACAAGGACGAGATGGTTGGATGGCGTAACAGAAGATCTTGCTAGCATGGGAATCATGTGGGGGTAAAGAAGGGCGGAGAACAGGGAAGCATGGAGGAATATTGTTGAGGTGGCTAAAGTCCACCAAAGGCCAGATATGGGAAGTGTTTCAAAGGAATGTCCTGATTTAGTTATCTATGTGTCGTGGTATAAAAGGATAATAATATTAGGATGCGTATAAGAGAAACGATACAATCAGGAAATAATGCCTAATTTACAAATATTAACATCTTCAAAAACAATCTTGTTACAAGAGGTCTACAATTCAAAGTATACTATTTTCTGGTGCGCCCAGTTGTTACATATGGATATAAGGTGTGGACTTTGACAGAGAATGACAAAACTGCTTTAAAATCATTTGAGCTCAAAATATTGCGTAAAATTTATGGCCCAGTAAGAGAAGAAGGCAGTTGGAGAATACGCGATAACAATGAACTACAGACTCTCGTGCATGGAAGAGACATAGTAGAATTCATAAAATCTCTGAAAGAATCATGTCTGAGGAAAGAATGCCTAAAAGAATGCTGCTGAAGGGAAGATTATATACTGCTAGATGTAGAGCCAGCACAAGGACGAGATGGTTGGATGGCGTAACAGAAGATCTTGCTAGCATGGGAATCATGTGGGGGTAAAGAAGGGCGGAGAACAGGGAAGCATGGAGGAATATTGTTGAGGTGGCTAAAGTCCACCAAAGGCCAGATAAGAAGAAAATAGAGGTAGAATGTGAACTTATTCAAGCGGTGATGTAATCAACAAGTATTGTGACTTCCAGCTCAGAAGTTTGGACTACTAATAAACACACAAGAACAAAATTAATGATAGCAAAGATGGACTTTTGGAAACGTTCGGCAAGAGTATCCAGACTTGACAAAATTAGAAATGTAGTCATTAAGAACAGAATGAATGTAAGAAATTTAATTGTTGGTGTTATCCAAACAAAAAAATTACAATGGTATGGACACACTAATAACACAGGAAAGATTGTCAAGTAGAGTTATTGAAGAAAAGAAAAAGAGGAAGACCACCTATCACGTGGATAGAAGAAATTCAAACTATATTGAGGAAAAGAGACATTGGAAAAAATCTTTGGATGGACAAGCAGTAGTTGAAGATGAGAATTTAATCACTTCTGTAATCTTTGGTTCCGGAAAATGTGTAAACGTTGTACAGTCGGAATAATAATAATAATGTAATCAACATCTCTTCTGATCGTAACAACCCTAAAGCGTAATGCCTATCACGGGGAGAATGATAACAAAAAGTCGCCGAGTCTCTTCCTCCAGTTGTAATTAGCATAAAGTTAATTTACTGCTGGTCTCCATAAATAAGCAGTGAGGCTGTACAGCATCTCGCGCGCTCTAACTACTGTATTTATAAATTCATAGTTACGGCAAGATTCAACAGTTTATGACGCAGTGACAACGTCATTAACTGCCAGTAATAAACAATGACCCGTCGCTTCATAATACAAGAGCATGGAACCGTGTCGACCCCGGACGGACGGTTAACGACCCCTGTACCGACACCACCACCACCACCACCCCACTAATTAAATAGTAATATACTGTTATATTGTCGTAGTGGTACGTTGCTGTTGTTGTTGTTGTTAATTTATTTAACAAAAATATAACAACGCTCTCTCGTTGTTTGTGCGTCCGTTGCCATTTTTACAAGCCCCTTCTTTCTGCCCTGGAGAGGAATTTGATGTGTGTGCGCTGGATTTCGTTGTAAAAATTATATGTAACTATTTTTAAAACATATGTCAAATCAACTAGGCTCGTATGAATACATACGTTTTTACTTAAGCAGTTACTGGCTTGCTATAAAACCCCCAAAGTGGAGGACCTGGAACTTTGATTTCGTGCTGCTCTTCCCCTAGAGAGTTGCTTTCACCTCAGCTGACGAGCTCTCTCTGCCCGATCGCAGTAGAGTAACTAACGTAGCCCATGCGTGCACCCGTTGGGCTACTGTAGACTCCTCCGCCTCCACAATAGATGCACACACTGAATCGCACTAGGTGGTGTGAACACTTGAATCGCATGCCTGATAGCCGTCTACATGTGGTTGTCTTGGTTTATCACGCTACTGGTAAGAGATATGTCGATAGACTGAGGAGAAGATAAATTCCGGGAGAGGTCTAAAGCCTATGCCTTGGTGTTGTGATGATGTTGAATCAACCAGTTTTTTTACGATAATAAGCTATATTTGTATGAAATGAGTAAAAATACACCTGGTTTAACTGACTTCGTAGGCATTAACGGCCAGCGTCAGTATTATTTAAAGGGGTTATATCCGGGTAATTAGAACGTGCTCTCATGTTTGAAGAACTATCTTCCAAGAGCATTATCGGGCTGGAATTTTCATAAATTATTCTTCCGTAAACCTGGACGTTTTCTAAGAATAGCTTCATGCAAATGGCGTACAATGTCCAAATAGTACTTTTTATTTAGCATTGCGCTTAGTAATGAAATTTCGTGGAACACAAAAACATAATCTTCATCTGACAACTATGACCTTCAACGCATTTATGCCAGTCTTTGAAGCATGTAAACCGTTTGTCCATGCACAGTAGTCTTGCCGGAAGTCTTCTGAACAAGTTTACCAGCATATAGCAGTTTATCTCACGGTTTACACCAAAATTTAATCAATGTTTTTCTATCTTGGATTGTAAAATAAAAAAAAAGGCTAACACACCTAAGGACGACTTACGCAATTAGTTGTGAAATCTAAACTGTTGTCGTCGTATGGTACATTGGACACAAATGAAGTCACTATAAACCAGATTTAATTATAACAATTAACAGTTGTAATCAACGAACAAGCTAGTCTCTTACAACAATTCAAGTAAAAATTGTCCACACGCAATAATAATGTCAACTATAAAGAATTCCGTACTAATAATAACACGACACTTCGCTACAAACACTCGACCCGCGCTAAAGAAATCGCTTAACACCACTGAACTGACAAACCGAATGCTATTGGCCTTTTATAGGTAGCGCGCGCCCTCTATAAATCTTTCATACTCACTTCACGCTATTTGATGCTTGTCTCAAGTGTTTTAGAATACACTGGAACCTACTTGTGAGCGGCTTTGACTGAGGCAACACCTGCTACCCTGGTAGGAGGGGGGGGAGACTGGAGAATGTTCTGGGCTGTTCAATAGGATTAAACACTATGCATCGTTACACTATGCATCAAAAACAGGTCTAAAATTTTAGACGATTGTCAGTAACATGTGTACCAACATTACACAAAAAAATTTTGTTTACTCGGATGATAGAAACGGTTTAGTAGAATTGTCACCGTTCTAAAAGGCAACTGTTATTACGTAAAACACCCAAAAGACACATCAGTGCCTATTGCAAAATTCTCATAATATACACCTACTATGTGCAAATGTATACCTTTGCCTAGGTTTACTACAAAAACTATCTGCAGACACAGCCACACTAAGGCAATATATATACGTTGAATGACGCGTGATGCCACGCTGTCGGCGCATCACGTCCACAAAACACCAGAGATGTCTGTCAAAACTGCTGTTTATCTGAGAAATGCACAGAACGTGAGCTGCATATATTGCCTGTTTTTTTGGGAGTCACATGGTAGATATTAAATTTCAAATTATTTGAAACCGTGCCCATAAAATTAATAAGTGTTCCATGTAGTGTATGTATTATTTAATCTTAATTTAAATTAAATATAATTTTAAAATTCTAAAAATCAAAGAGACAAATTTCGTATGTTATATGTCCTGGTTTTCCTGTAACTAAATATATTACAAACCTAATAAATATGACTATATCTACGTTAAATAGAATCCTGTGGGATAAGCAAATTACAGCAGAAACTAAAACAAAAATATTTAAAACCATTGTTAGAAGTATCATGACTTACGGCTCAGGAGTTTGGACTACTAATAAACACACTAGAACAAAATTAATGACAGCAGAGATGGACTATTTGAGAGGTTCGGCAAGAGTATCTAGACATGAGAAAATTAGAAATGAAGTCATTAAGGACAGAATAAAAGTGAAAAATTCAATTGTTGGTTTTATCCAAACAAAATAATTACAATGGTATTGACACACGAAAAGAGTGGCACAGGAAAGTTTGCCAGGGAGAGTAACAAAATGGACCCCACTAGGAAGAAGGAAAAGAGGAAGACCACCTATCACCTGGACAGAAGAAATTCAGACTATGTTAAGACAACGAGAAATTGAAGATCTTTGGATGGAACAAGATCTTTAAGAATATCAGTGGCACAATTCACAGATACCTTAAAATAAGAAAAAGAAGGAAACAAGGATAAGGTTTTTCTTTCAAGGACACTCTTGAATACCTAAAATATCAAAATTCTCGCATTATTAAACTAAAAATTGTTTACACGTTTACAAACGGATTTTAAGGATATGTGGATACTACATTTTTTTGCAGTCTCCAGATCGCTATTATGATTAACTTAAAAATTTTTTACCTTGTATAATCCACTAGGCGATCTCGGTTTTTTACATACAACATGTTTCGGTGACTAAATCCCCATCTTCAGATACAGTAAAAAATTATTATTCCCCTAACACATAGGGGTCGTCGAAAAGATTAAAATGTTTATACATAAAACACACGCACAAAAAATCACTGAATAAATTAACATATAACATAAACACGTTAAAAGCGACTCGGTGCACAGGTCGACCTCTGATCGTCAACTAGCCTGTATTCGTGCTTCATTGCTTATCATCAACGCGGTATCATATAATTTATTGGATTTAAATGATAGCTGATCGTTGAGTAACTGCTCTTTATTTACTTTGGATGCCTTGTATATTTCAAACTTTTCTAAAACATTCAGGAAATGACCTTTATTACAAAAGTGTATCGGCTCCATGTTCTCTTTGAATCCGGTGTAATTATGGTTTTCGTTTATAAGGTGGAGTGCGTAATTTGATGAGGTGGTTTGGGGTTTCTTTTTTGGTAGGTGTTCTTTAAACCTCTCGATAAATTTCCTCCCCGTTTGTCCGATATAGAACTTATCACACTCACTGCACTGGATTCTGTATACCCCTGAACATTCCTACAAAGTTATTGGCTTTCGTGGCTTAAGTATATTTTTTAGATTATTCATGGTCTTGAATGAAACATTTATATATAATTTTTTAAATTCATTTTTTATTATGTTGGGGAGTATGTTTGTATATAATGCTGAGATATATTGTGTTGTATTTTTAACTTTATTATTGTCACCATTTATTTTCCGTAATTGTTTATGTATCATTTTATCCACAATTTCTGTGTTATATCCATTTTTCAAGGCTATGTGTTTTATTACGTTATATTCTTCCTTATAATCCTCCATATTCATTGGTACGTTTATTAGTCTATGTGCTAGTGCATTAAATGCCGCCATTTTTTGTGTGTATGGATGATTCGATTTAGCATTTATAACTATGTCTGTTGTGGTAGGTTTTCGGTATATTTTAAAACCGAAATGGTTGTTTCTTTTTAACACCGATACATCGAGGAAGTTCAAGACATTATTGGTTTCCATTTCCATAGTAAATTTTATGTTGTGGTTAATTTCGTTAATAAATTTAAAAAAACATATCCACCTGTCTATGAGTGCCATGAAATTCTATGAAAGTGTCGTCTACATGACGTATATAAGAAACAATTTTATCATAGAATCGGTTATAGTCAGACAATAAAAATTTATTCTCATAATAGTTCATATATATTTCGGCCAAAAGTCCACTTAGAGGTGAACCCATAGCCAAACCTTCCTCTTGGTTAAAATACTTGTTGTCATGAGTGTAATAATTTTGCTGTACTATAATCTGTAACAAAGATAGGAGTTCATCTATCTGCTTTTTGTTTAGAATACCTGTCGTAGTTAAATTTACCTTTAGAAGTTTTAATGTTTCCAAAACCGGAATATTTGTGTATAAATTGATAATGTCCATCGAGACAAGTTTATAACTAGGTGTAATCTCCATATCTTTAATTTTATTTATGAATTCAAAGGTGTTATTTACATTGTGAATATTTTCTAATTTTATGCTGTTCTTAATAATTTGTTGCAGTTTTTTGGCTATTTTATAATTAGGGGCGGTCGTATAGTTAATCAAAGGTCGTATAGGAATGTTTTGCCTGTGTAATTTGGGCAGTCCCGTAAATTCAGGTGCCTTAGGTTTGATTTGTTTCACATTCCGTCTGGTTTGTGTGTCAAGTAAATTTACACATGTATTAATAGCTGAATTTATGGTTTTAGTGTGTTTTTCGGTCGGGTCATCATTTAACATTGTTATGTTATTATCTTGAATGAAGTCGTAACATTTACGTATATAATCTGTATTTTCCATAATAACCACTGTGTTTCCTTTGTCTGCTTTTGTAATTATTGCGTTGTTATTTATTATTTTTTGTTTGATATTTTTAGCGATTTTTAACTCTTTTTTATGTTCTGTGTTATGTGTGCTATTTAACTTCAGGAAACGATTCAACTTACTGTTGATTAATGACCGTGTTTCACATTGAGTGTCTTGGTTCTTAATACATTTAATTGTAGCCTCAGCATTCGTGACTTCCCGTGTTAAAGCTTGTTTACTAAGGTCAGGTAAATTATAGTGTAGGCCCTTCGATAATAAATTCTGTTCCTCTGTTGATAATTCAATGTTAAATTTCGGGATTTAGTCCCCGGAACATGTTGTATGTGGATACTAATTTTGTAATAACTGTATAGAATACTACAAACTCGGATCACAAATTATTATTGATAAAAATTATAAATTGTTACAGTGTGATCTAAACTAACTTTTGCTCCGAAACGTCGACACAAATAATTAAAATTCTGTGTTATTCTTTTTTGACCGATCTTCGCAAATCCTCCTACGTAAAATTCATTGATTGACGGCCACTATGAATTTAAGGATTTATTAATCAATAGTATTTTGTGATCCGAGTTGGTAGTGTAACAATGTGTAGTGTATAGTATAACAATGTATAGTTAATTAATAACAACAAACACGTCATGGACAACGAAGTCCAGAAACTAATTTTGTGACAGAAAACCCGATCATATTTTAATAATGAAAAATTACAGACAAGAACTGTAAAACCGTCATTGAAGGACTCTATCGTAAGGTCGCCAAGTAACCAGCTCACCGGATTCAACAATCTACTAAAGCTTATAAATACTATATGAGGACTGTTAAAGTAGGCAGAGAAACGATTGTTTCGTGGGTGATGACGGGATGATGGTAGAGAGATGGGGTCAAGCGGGAAACAATATGAAGCTTACGAAATGTTTCACTTCCCTAGGGAGATTATTCTCTTCCTTTTCTGAACAGAGGATGCGAATACATTATGTATCCCAACGTTGGCAATCCTGTTGTTCCCGCTGCTGCATAAATAATTTAAGCGCTTCTCAGAATTTTCCGGTGGCCGGTGATAACCGGATGATAGAGTGAGGTTAGTCAGGTCTCACGGTCCGGCCCGCCCCTTTTAATTTGTAAAGCACGAGTAGGGGTGAAGGAGAAAAGGCATAGCCCCGTAAGCGGTGTGGTGGCCACAGAACACCACTCAATTTTGCACAGGATCGGTTAACGTGATAGGGGGTGGAAAAGGTTTTTGTTTAGCGAGGCAATGATGTGGGGAAACACGCCTTATCAAATTGTGGATAATCCATGAAGCACATGGAGATGATTGTATTCACATGGGAGATTGCCCAATATTTGCCAGTAAAACATTAAAAAGATGTCAAGAATCAAGTTAAAATTTATTACGTATCTTAGAGGGAACGTACAACTGAACATGAATAAATAAATCTCTTTCTAGGTACAGCTGTCAGAGAGAAGACAATTTTTGTGCTTTAACATAAAGGTAATATGCTATTTAGAATGACTAGATTGGAAATTTAAATTTTACCTGTGCTTTAACTTTGTAGAATTTAGTAGTACTGTATTTATTCTACAGTTATTTAACGGTTGATAAAGCACTGAATTGCTAATCAAAATGGCAACATGATAGCAGGCTCTATTAAATATTTAAAATATTGAATATTAAATATGTTTCATTGTCTATGCCAAGTACTGAATATTCAAACGATTAGTGAGTATTCCATTTTTTAAATTATGACGTCATAGTGGCAAGTAGAGCCAGAATATGTTTGTATATGTAAACAAAACACCTGTAATTTTATTTGTCATCAATATCTTCACAACACGGCATATGCAAGGTGCGGGCTCCAGCCATCTCTTCCTGGGTCTACCCACACCCCTGTGTCCTATAGGTTTTGATTCCCAGACTTGTTTGGCCAGCCTAGAATCTGACATTCTTTCTAAATGTTTTTCCACCGTTGTTTGCAATCTTATAATTTTTCATTTAAGTTAAAGCTTGTTCTCTTATGGCCTATATCTTATACGGTCAATTTTGCAACACTTTATAACTCCCTTTTTTTTTTTTTTTTTTTTTTTTTTTTGTACAAATAACAACATTCAGAGACTTCTTAGCCGGAAAAAACAGTATACCAGAAAGAAAAAGAACCGGCGTATACAAGATGAATTGCGTATACAAGATGAATTGCAGCTCATGCGACATGTTCTACATAGGCCAAACAGGCAGACCGTTTGAAGAAAGATATAACGAACATCTTCCCAGAAGGGAAGTACATAAAACAACATCTAATTTTGCCAGGCACCTGATACTATGTAATCATAACTACAGTGATTTTGAGACAAATTTCCAGCGCTTGCATTGCTGCAGGAAAGGAAAATACATGGACGCGCTTGAGGAATATGAAATATATAAAGCCGTCAAAATCAACAGTGATTATGTCTTGAATGATAAACTTACATTTTCACATAACATATTGTACGACACGGCAATACTTGCACACGGGCGCCGGTAAATGGAATGTCACAGTACATACGGGCTATAATAAGCAAAACAGTGGCTATATAAACAGTGAATCAGTCGATCGATATTGTCCACGCGAAAGCAGTCGATCGATATTGTCCACGCGAGAAACATAAACTTTCATGTTCGCGTCTGTGAGTTTCCAATGTCGTAAAAGTGCACTTTTACTATAATGATTTTTAATTTTTAACGATCTCTAATGAGTGATTAAGATTTCTGAAGATGGCAATTCGTTGCCGAAACGCGTCAAAATAAGGCGAGAAAAACGAAGTCGCACGACGGATATATGGTAAACATCTATTATATTATAACTCCTTTTAAGAACGCCATTTCCCAAGCCTGTAGTTTAATGTCTTATTCCTTAGTTGTTGTCTATAATTCACAGTGTGAATTTCACACCTATTGGACTGTATAATGTCTGCCATAACTTTGTAAAATTTTAATTTTGCAATTTGTTCCTAAAAATACGGTAGATTGTTCCACAGATCGTCTGGAATTTACCTAACCTAACATCAATGTTATAATTTATATCATAGCTAATATCATTTCCTAAATAACAAAGATAATGTTGTTTGTTTATATGCACAATACTCGTTAAACTATCATTTCACTGTGATACTTGGAAATTTATTTTGAAACACAACAGGATGAAGTCAGTAGTAATTCCGTCTTCTTATTATTATTATTATGCGACCTTCTTAGATTCGTCTGAATCTTAGATGTATTTATCATTATTTTCAGCTTATGTTCCTCAGTTACAAAACGTATTTTCTCAAGCAATTAATATACTCACATAGTTTTCTAATAAACACGATAATCTTTCGAAAGACAGTTTATTCTCCCAAGAGGAAGTGGTAAGTGTTAGGTGGTAGAGGAAGTGGTAGAAGACTTTTATGAGAAACTGTTCACTTATATCGGGACTTAGTTTGCTAGAAGGACAATATTCAAATCCTTTCCTAGAAACACCACTGAAACTGGGGTAAACCAGGTAAACTCACGGAATTGTATATAGCAGTCTATAACGATAAAAACAGACTGCTTTCTATTACATTACGTTAGAAAAGAGAAACACTCTGTAAAAGTGAATTGTCAAAGAAGTTCCACAGTACGGCAGGGCTGGGTACTTGACATAAACAGAATTGTAGCCGTGTTCATGTAAAGTCCTCTGCGGAGTAACACAGCAGCAGGCAGTCAGGCAGTCAGACTTTATAGCGTCATAATATGACGACATTACACAGATACAGATACAGACAACAACGACAAGTTCAAAAGCTTAGTCCGCTGCCGTCGTTGGTTCCCAGGTGACCGGCTTCAACCATACTTTGTGTGCGTACAGTACAGTTGTGTAGTCAGCAGAAAGCTTTTACTGTTGTTGTTCTGTCAGTCCGGAATACTCTGCTGCTCGGGGTAGCACAGCGACACAGAATGTTAGAAACCACCTCCATGTAAGTACATAACATACACTCTGAACAATCCACTGTTGCGTTACATTTGCATGTATTACTGCACCGGGTTTAGGGGAGAAGAAAATATTGTGCCCAGAAGTCAGGATCCAGTAATCAGAATGTCGCTCCAGTGTGCGTCCAGTCTGAGTCTCAGCTAAAGCACGGTATCCAGTAGACAACGTAAGTCAATTACTCTAAGACGGTTATATTTTTGTGTCTACACTGGATCATTAAAATTGTGACTCTCGATTTGTCTGGTACTTATTAATTTGATTCCGTTAAAACAACATCACAATCCACGTGGTCTGCTTACAATGTAGGTTAATGCTAAGATTGTGTGCTCATCTGACATTTATAAGTTCCTATCCAGTAGACAACGTAAGGCAATTACCCTAAGACGGTTATATTTTTGTGTCTATACTGGTTCATTAAAATTGTGACTATCCATTTGTCTGGTACTTGATAATTTGATTCCGTTAAAAGAAAAACTCAATCCACGTGGTCTGCTTACAATATAGGTTAATGCTAAGATTGTGTGCTCACCTGACATTCATAAGTTCCGTTGTCTCGCTTTTGCACGTATTTAATTTGCAGCGTCCAGTCGTCGGACCCTTCGCCGTGCAGCACCTGAAAGCGTTCGTCGTTTGTGTACGTAAACATCCCCGACGTGAGGATGTGCCAGTCGCGTCGCCGCACCCACGATATCTGAAAACAACCAACACAGAAGTACATAAGCAATAATGTTTATTCAATACATACTTCATTACGGTACGTATATCTGAGTCTTTCACGGGCGGCGTCATAATCTTTGAAATTACAAGCCGGGCGATTGCGCTGCGGTCTACTATAGTTATCGTTCTGAAAGATTACAAGCCGGGCGATTGCGCTGCGGTCTACTATAGTTATCGTTCTGAAAGATTACAAGCCGGGCGATTGCGCTGCGGTCTACTATATTTATAAGTTCTGAAAGATTACAAGCCGGGCGGTTGTGCTGTGGTCTACTATAGTTATCGTTCTGAAAGATTACAAGCCGGGCGATTGCGCTGCGGTCTACTGTAGTTATCGTTCTGAAAGATTACAAGCCGGGCGGTTGTGCTGTGGTCTACTATAGTTATCGTTCTGAAAGATTACAAGCCGCGCGATTGCGCTGCGGTCTACTATAGTTATCGTTCTGCAAGATTACAAGCCGGGCGATTGCGCTGCGGTCTACTATAGTTATCGTTCTGAAAGATTACAAGCCGGGCGATTGCGCTCCGGTCTACTATAGTTATCGTTCTGAAAGATTACAAGCCGGGCGATTGCGCTCTGGTCTACTATAGTTATCGTTCTGAAAGATTACAAGCCGGGCGATTGCGCTCTGGTCTACTATAGTTATCGTTCTGAAAGATTACAAGCCGGGCGATTGCGCTCTGGTCTACTATAGTTATCGTTCTGAAAGATTACAAGCCGGACGATTGCGCTCTGGTCTACTATAGTTATCGTTCAGAAAGATTACAAGCCGGGCGATTGCGCTGCGGTCTACTATAGTTATCGTTCTGAAAGATTACAAGCCGGGCGATTGCGCTGCGGTCTACTATAGTTATCGTTCTGAAAGATTACAAGCCGGGCGATTGCGCTGCGGTCTACTATAGTTATCGTTCTGAAAGGTTACAAGCCCGGCGATTGCGCTGCGGTCTACTATAGTTATCGTTCTGAAATATTACAAGCCGGGCGATTGCGCTGCGGTCTACTATAGTTATCGTTCTGAAAGATTACAAGCCGGGCGATTGCGCTGCGGTCTACTATAGTTATCGTTCTGAAAGATTACAAGCCGGGCGATTGCGCTGCGGTCTACTATAGTTATCGTTCTGAAAGATTTGTTCTCACACGTTTCGGCAACACATCTGGAGGTCATCTTCTGTAAAAAGCGTTGCGTTTTTTTTTTTTAAATATTCTTTGGCACAACACTGTGGTTGCAGACGAACACTGCCGTGTCAGTTGTATTTTGCAAGATAGGCTGACATTCCAGTAAGCCAAAACGCTGGGACCGTCAAAATGGGTTCGTAAAACAGATTCGAATAGATCAAACTATTGTTCGCTTGTTACGGACGGAAATACCACCTTCTCTGCCAAAAGAAATTCAAAATATTATAAATAGTACAAACCTAAATTTAGAAATTCTTCGTATTGTTTAAATTAGCAGCCATCATTACTATTTCTTTTATAAAATTGCTAAACTGCTATAATTTTTATTGTTTAGACAAAGCTTTTCGTCATCACTGACATCTTCAAGTCTTACACAAACCTGAAGGTTGTTTAAGACCTGAAGATGTCAGTGATGACGAAAAGCTTTGTCTAAACAATAAAAATTATAGCAGTTTAACAATTGTATAAATAGTACAAACCTAAATTTAGAAAGATAGTAGCGTATTACTATGAACAACTTTTTTGTTTGTACACGTTCGCCTGCAAAATTAAAAATATGTAAGACATTGATATCCCTTGCTTATAGAAGTAAGACGTGTACGTTAGCAAAAAGAAAAAGGAAGGAAAACTGATAAGGTTTGTATGACTTGTTTGTGGCCCGGTTAAGGAAGATGATGAATAGAGATTTGGAAAAACCATTTGGTTGATGAGCTATTGAAGCTTGAGGACATCTATCTAGCAATCGTAGAAGCTCAACAAATACAATGGTCTCGTCACCTAGAATGGATCAGCGTGTTGTTAGGGAGAAGTGTATAAAAGTAGAAAGAGGGGTCGACCTGAGACACGATGGTTGGACGACGTGCAGGAAGATCTCAGGAAAATGGACGTGAGAGATTACACTAAGACGGCAATGGGCAGGTGACGTTGGAGAAGCTTGGTGTTGGAGACCAGAGCACACGTCGGCCTGCAGTGCTAAAGACTAAGAAATTTGCAGGAGAGTATATATATATATATATATATATATATATATCTGTATAGTAACTGTAAAGTTACAAAAAAAAAACTTTATTACAAAAATTTTAAAATTCAACATAGCACGTTTAGTTGGTCGAGGCCGTAACAGAATTTTAAAACACACACTAAATCAGAGGAACATTGTAAATTCGCAAATCGTGTTTTCTGAGCGGTTGCTATGGGGTGGGGGGAGCAAGTCTGACGTATGTGTTTTTAAGATAGCCAGGTAGTAAAGTAGCAGTGAAAGGTGTGTCCACAGAATTATTAGAAAGAGAGAGAGAGAGAGAGAGAATGAGAGAGATACCACGCGGAAGAGAGAAAAGAAAGAGGGGGAGTAAAAGAGCGAAAGAGAAAGAGTGATCAAAAGAGCACGGGAAAGAAAAGAAAGGGGGAAAGAGAGAGTGAGAGACGTAGGCGGAGAGAGAGAGAGAGAGAGAAAGAGAGACAAGGGTCTGTGAGTAAAACAAAGTTTGAGTGAATAAAAGAAGCGGTGGAAGCAGTTTTTTCCACGTTTTATTCCATTTTAACAACCCCCCTGTGTTAGAATTATGTAAATACAGCAGTGTGTACATAATGTACATTTGCTATCTGTTTGCACAGTAGGCCTACTAGCGTACTACCCTGAGTGTAGTATAGCGCTGTGTGTGTGCAGCGTGAAGTACAAAGTTAAGCTGGGCCGCCGTTTGCTATACAAAACCAGGTCAGACAAGACGGGACGAGGCAAACTAACACATCGTCTGTTCTACTTAGAGAGAGTTCCTCCGCTGCTCTCGGTAAAGCGCGCATAACAAAGCGAAATACGTAAGCCAAGCTAAAGAAGAGAAGACATAAATAAATAAAAGAAGGACGGAAAAATGTAAAACAAAAGTGAAGAACTGAATAAAAAAGAAAAACCAAACAATAACTTGTGTAAAATATCCGTTTTTGTGTGGTTCTGCAATTGAATTACGTATCGTATCTTCGCCCTATGCATGTCTCGCGGTACGCGCGCCCGACGTGGGAGCTGCACTAGCGTGGGAAGAGCTTTTTTATCTTTTTTTTATTATACGGTACTGGTATGTAAATAGAACATGCATGCTCGTCGGAGTCGGTGTGCGCGCGCGCGTGTGCTTTCCTAGACACGTTACATAAACACTGTCTGTTTATGGCCGCACATATTATTTAAACAACAGATTTTGTTGGCTGGCTTTTGTTGTTGTGTAATTTGAAAAATGTACCACTACTGTTGAATCATTTGTCATCCTACTGTGTGGTAGTTTTATGTAGATGCATGTGTCAAAAACTGGTACTCATATGTGGCGCACGTATTTTTCCAGCTATATTAATCACAATTGTGAAAGATTCTTAGTGATAAAAAATCTGTAAGGACAAAAATAATGATTAATAAAATGGAAACAGCATATGGTATAACTAAAGATATTTACAATAAAAAGTGCATATCTAAAAATGCGAAAATAAGGTATTACAATTCAGTAGTTTAAAATGCTTGGATAGGCTATCCAAGTGAATGTCTATCATTGAATTATAATTTAGACAAACTAGAAATATTGTAAAGGCAAATTATTAGGAAAACATTAGGCCCACGAAAAACTTCAGAAGGTTGGAAATTAAGAAGAAACGATGAAATATATCAAAGTATAGAAAATATAACAAAAACAATGAAAAAAGAAAACTACTATTTTTCGGATATTTGTATACAATGGACGACAATAGATTAACAAAGCAGATCTTCAAATATCTGTGGTCGAAGAAGTCAACATCAAGTTGGATTAAAGAAGTCAAAAAGAGTTTAGAAAAAATAATATAAACGCAGAAGGAGCAATTGGAAGAGAAGTTTTTCGGGCAAAATTGTTAAAACTGGAAGGACTCTTAGGGTAGAAGAGAGAAAAACGCAGTTTCAAAGTGGACTGAAGACAGGAAGAAGAGACATAGTGAAAAGAGGAGGGAATATTAGAGAAAAAGAAAATAACAAGGAATAAAGAAATGCTATTGGTCTGTTGTCCTCAGATGGCCGATACAAAAAAAGTAACGATTATTAATCGAATTCTAGAACAGGTGAGCCAGTTTAATTATTTGGAAATTGATATTGGCTATGATATAAATTATGATATTGATATTAAGTTAGATAAGTTCCAAACGATGTGTGGAACAATCAGCAGCACTTTCAGAAACAAGGTACGTCGAGATAAAAAATTAAAATTTCTACAAAGTTTTGACAGTCCCTGCACTGTCCTATGGGTGTCAATTATGGACAACAAAAAAAAAAGACAATAAAATACAGGTCCTCTAAACGATGTTCTTAATAGGAGTTAAAAGGTGTTATAAACTTGACCGTATAAAAAGTGAGGCCATAAGAGCAGAGTTAAAAGTTTTAACTTAAATGAAATATTAAAAGATTACAAACAACAGTGGAAAGTACACTTAGAAAGACTTCAGATTGCAGACTAGCCAAAAAATTCTGAAAATACAAAGCTGTGGGACACAGGTGCGTGGGTAGACCCAGGAAGGGATGACTGGAGGATCTCTGAAGGCGGAAGAACAGGCAGCACCTTGGCTATGCCGTTTTATGCTGATGTAGGATTCCTTCTGCAAGTAGGTATTACTATAGGCTTCCAAGAACAATCATAGGTAATTGTAAACAAACTAGACAGCACGAAACTATACACTGCAAATGTTACTATTACAGAGGAAGTAAAATATCGCCAAAAATTATAGTTCACCTTGAAGAAGCTTGAATCAGCTTGAGGCTTAACCTAAGCACAATGTCTGAACCATCCTAATTTTCTTAATCCTAAGTTATGCGACATTGCGAGATTCTTAACAATTTGCTTAATTGTTACAAACGATTTTAATGCTATAACAATATAGTCTATTATACCTAAAGACCACAAGAACATTAAACATAGTTTTAGAAAATAAAATGAAAATTAATAAATTCTTCAGTTTCTTGAAGCTCATGCCGTATTTTACTGTCGCACTCCTCTCACTAAAATACCTAAAACATTATATCTATCTTATGTATGTTTGTATGTGTGTGTAATATTAGTATTTTGTTTTTATAGATTGCATACAGTATATATAGATCGGGAAACGCTTTGTTTTCTATTTATGACCAATGCACGGTTTTTTCTTTTTCTGCTTAAAAAGGTAAACTCGATAATACATCAATGTGAATAAAATTAACGATTCAAAATTAATGATTTCCAATGGAATTGAGACTATAGAATTTTTAATGTTTTCTTATAAAAATTATACATAAAACGATAAAAAACGGTATAAAAAATAAAGTGTTTCGCATTTTTATAGGTCAAATTTTAACTACTTCAGTGATTCAATCAACCATCCATTCAACAAGGACGGTTGATCAGTTAAATGATTTTATAATTTTGGCTTGTGATATAAGTATTTAAAGATAAAATATTGTAATTATCAAATATTTCATTGTTTACAACCACATTATTGCAGAAATTACAATATACGCTAAAAACTATAGAAAGAGATGTAAGCACGAATAATCACTAACCTCCTCTGTTACTTTCACTTAAATGCACATTTCTAACAAACATAATGTTTTACCCAGATATATGTTATACGGATGATGTGATATTTTACTTACGAAAGTTCTGAAGCCTGTGTGGACTTACGGAATTCACCTGTGGGGGTGTACAAAGGAAACAAACTTAGAAAAAATATAAACCTTTCAGAACAAAGTACTCAGAAGCATAGTGAATGCCCCTTGGTATACAAGGAACTACAACCTACATAGAGACCTCAATATAGAATATGTCTGCGAAATAATAACAAAATGTGCAGACAAACATGATCAGAGGCTTCAGATCCACGATAACCCAATAATGCGACACGTGGTGAAAGAAGCTCCACACGTCCTGAGGCGACTCAAAAGGCAGAAGCCACATGATATGGTATCGCAATAGAAAGCAATTAATATGTATAGATCCATAAAACTCTACGTTATAAGAAGACATAATAATCTTGGGACTAGCCACTGGGCTTCATCCCATCACCCGTGAAGGAAACATGAATGAGAAGCTGCTGGATGAGCTTCCTCAGTTGTAGCATTAAGAGAGATGTTTTAGTGGGGTTAAAGTCCCACACTACTAGGAACTACGAGGTTCCTTTTGTCTATAGAGATTTTTACCTACTGTCGAAAAAAACTTACGAAACTTATACTAGTAATTCCCTTTTAGTAAACAAATAAAAAAGATATACGTAGTGTAAAATAAGTTATTGTATATACTCAACAAAAGAAAATTACATTTTTGCAAATTATATTTATTTCATTATTATTATTACTTTTAAATTATTATTTAATTACTTTAGCATTAATATAATTCCGTTTATCTTAACCCCCAGTAATTCGGGCTGGGGTGTTTGCGCGTCAAGCTCACTAAGTTTTCCTTGTGGATTACCAATTCTCTGCGCCTTATTTCAGGCAAATGTAAAACAACGACAAATGAAGGCCTCATTTACGTTTTAAAGAAAAGAAAAAATTCAAGAAAGCTGTTACTCTGAAAATGAGAACAACATTTCATGGAAAAGATTCAGAAAATTAAAATGAACAAAAAGCGCGTCTCTCTACAGCGCAGAGGCAGACGCTCCTCCTGGTGGTAATTTGACATCAAATTAGATGAGCTTGTTTCTTTTTTTATAAAACACAGAAACCAAGGGAGTTTTATGAAGCACGAGAACAGCAGAGGGCCATTAATGTACAAGTAGTAGGAGGGGGTGTGCTCCCTGTGGACATGTTATGGAACCACCTGCTTCCTACTTAGTCTGTGTACGCCCTCATCCCATGTCTCCGGTTGCCTGGCAGTACCGTGACATATTCATCAGGGGAGACATCGCGTTGAAACTACTATGTCAACTACATTATTTAGACCGGTTCTTCAAACAAACGTGCTCACTTGGCAATGAACTGAGTGTAGTGTGTGCGTGTGCGTGTTTGTGTGTGTGTGTGAAATATAATACGTATGTATGCGTATACACATTAGAGATTAGATAATCTGAACTGATTAGGAACAGACACAGCTTCAGTAACCGATTTTACCGATTGTATATATTGTTACGAGAAGCCTACCGAACAACCCAGAACATTCCCCCCCCCCCGGTCGAGTGTGGCAGCTGTTGCCCAGTCAAGGCCGAGTTCAAGTTTGTTCTAGACTCGTCAAGAGGCCACATGAGATACTCATTAGCGTCAGCATTAAGTAGCGTGCAAATTAAGGATGGAACGTTAATTTTAGAGCTCTGCGCGACCTGTAAAAACAGAGCGTCTGGCGTTGTCAGTTCAGTTACGTGAGCGATTTTTGTTAGCGCGGATCGAGTGTTAGTCGAAGTGAAGAATTTTTGTGTGTTTTATTTGTGCTAGACTTGTTGACATAATTATTGCGTGTGAACAATTTTTATTTGATTTGTTGCAAGAGACGATCTTGTTGATTACAAACTGTTTTAGTGTGATAATTAAAGCTGGATATTAGTCACTTCATTGGTGTCTTGTATTTTGTTTTCCACTGTACCATACGGCGATCAGTTAGACCGTCGCAATAATATTTTGAATGCCAACGTTTTCTATCAAAGTTTATTTTAAGAAACTAAATTTTTAAATACCTGAATTTTGTTGTTCGTGACGTGTCCATTGTTATTAATCGACTATATATAACACTAACGATTCGGATCACAAATAATTATTAGTGATAAAATAATCTATAAGACTATTTTCTTCTACAAACTATATAATTAGTTGGATCTGGCTTAATTGTTGAGAACAATGTGTATGCAATTTAATATAATATAGTGCTTACAGCCTAAGGTCCAGCAAAAGAACGGCTAACGTTCCGTGGTTTGTTTTGTACTGAAAACGTCGTACAGATTTTAATTCGCTATAAATGAGAGACATGACGAAAAAAGAATCCTTAAAGTACCTGAATGTGACTTGGCAAACCGTCCCAACTAAACAACAGCCATTTTGAACGAAGATTTCCACTGCTGAAGACTAAAAACAAATACGTTTAACATGACTAGGATTTTTAAAAGGTAACACGAATTGATGCTGATAGAGTGTATGTGATCTGACTGGTACTGAAAAGTTATTATTTGGAGTTCTGCCCTCAGGCAGGTCTTCAAATGATAAGAGCTCTCCAAGCTGTCCTATCGCATGCCAGTATTTTCGTTTCTTCATAAAAACCTCTGACTTTAATGCTATCAGTTAAATTCATTCTTCTACGCCCTCTTTCTATGACACCCTCTATGGCAGTTGTAAGCAAGCAGTCTCTTCTTAAACAATGACCTAATCAATTCCTTTTCCTATTTTCTATTACCTTCAGGATAATTCTCTCTTCCCCTATTCTTCTAAAAACTTCATCATTTCTTACTTTATCAACCCACCTCAATTTTTCCATCGCTCGCCAAACCCACATCTCAAATGCTTTTAATCTTATCTCATCCTCTTTCCTCGGTGTCCATGTCTCTGCACCATATAAAGCTCGACACATAACATTTTGCCAACCTTTTTCTTAAATTCTTATTAATTTTGCCACACTCCAGTCTTTTCTTCCCATCAAATGCCTCCTTTCCTATAGCAATTCTTGCTCTAATTTCACGAGTGCAGGACATATCTCTTCACTTATCAAGCTTCCAAGATATTTAAACAACTCCACCTGTTGTACTTTCTCTTGCCCTATCTTTATGTTTGCCTTTTTTCCTCCTCTGCTAATCACCATACACTTAGTTCTTTCCTTATTAATACTTATTCCATATTCCTCGCATACTAAATTCAAATCTCTTATCATTTCATTCATTGTCTCTTCTCTTTCTGCTAAAACACCCATGTCATCAGCAAACCTTACAGTATACATTCAACTCTTCTTTCACCGACATTCACACATCTTATTGTGTCAAAGCACTCCCTAATCAAGTCATCAGGATATATGTTAAATAAATTTGGTGACACAGCAGCCTTGCCTTACTCCTCTTCCAATTTTAATTCCTTCTGAACTTTCCTTTCCGATTTGCACACTCGCTTTCTGTCCAACGTACAGATTACGAATTAACCGTCTCTCCTTCCAATCGACCCCCTTGTCCCTCAAAATATCTAATAGTCTTCCCCACTGTACTCTGTCAAATGCTTTTTCAAGGTGTATATAAACAACATACAGCTCTTTGTCTTTTAATATGCATCTTTCTCCAATTGTTTATAGCAGCCGTATTGCATCCCTAGCCCCTTTACGTTTTCCTGAAACCGAACTGCTCTCCCTCTAACGTGGCATCGAGTTTCCTATATATTCTGCTACTCAACACTCTTAACAACACTTTTGCTGCATGCGTTATCAAACTAAAAATATATACAAATTCTCTGTTCCTACTAACGAAGTACTGTATGAATTATGCAGAGTAGGTTTCTTTGTGTAAGATGTTTTGTATTTGAGGAGTGCTGTGTGCTCTACACCCGCCATCATAACATAATACGAGTACACTTGTCCAGACATTCACTTATACTGATTCTGTAAACCTTATGCTCGGGGATCAAATCCACAATTTCTAGTTTAGTAGCCAGGCCGTCTTCTAGTAATTAGTCCTATAAGCCTGTAAATATAAAAAATAAGTATATCTTAAGCTAACAACTGGGTTGATGTTGTACGTCAGTACTTACCGTCCTTTCGCCAAGGTTGCGGACGCGACAGTGTAGGAAGGCGGTGCCACCCAGTTGGACGGTGATGTTGGTGACCGTGTTGTTGTCGAAACTGGGCTCAGTCAGCCGCTAGAACTCTATCTTAAGCTAACAACTCGGTTCATGTTGTACGTTAGTACTTACCGTCCTTTCGCCAAGGTTGCGGACGCGACAATGTAGGAAAGCGGTGCCACCCAGTTGGACGGTGATGTTGGTGACCGTGTTGTTGTCGAAACTGGGCTCAGTCAGCCGCTGGAACTCTATCTTAAGCTAACAACTCGGTTCATGTTGTACGTTAGTACTTACCGTCCTTTCGCCAAGGTTGCGGACGCGACAGTGTAGGAAGGCGGTGCCACCCAGTTGGACGGTGATGTTGATGACCGTGTTGTTGTCGAAACTGGGCTCAGTCAGCCGCTGGAACTCTATCTTAAGCTAACAACACGGTTGATGTTTACGTTAGTACTTACCGTCCTTTCGCCAAGGTTGCGGACGCGACAGTGTAGGAAGGCGGTGCCACCCAGTTGGACGGTGATGTTGGTGACCGTGTTGTTGTCGAAACTGGGCTCAGTCAGCCGCTAGAACTCTATCTTAAGCTAACAACTCGGTTCATGTTGTACGTTAGTACTTACCGTCCTTTCGCCAAGGTTGCGGACGCGACAGTGTAGGAAGGCGGTGCCACCCAGTTGGACGGTGATGTTGGTGACCGTGTTGTTGTCGAAACTGGGCTCAGTCAGCCGCTGGAACTCTATCTTAAGCTAACAACTCGGTTCATGTTGTACGTTAGTACTTACCGTCCTTTCGCCAAGGTTGCGGACGCGACAGTGTAGGAAGGCGGTGCCACCCAGTTGGACGGTGATGTTGGTGACCGTGTTGTTGTCGAAACTGGGCTCAGTCAGCCGCTGGAACTCTATCTTAAGCTAACAACTCGGTTCATGTTGTACGTTAGTACTTACCGTCCTTTCGCCAAGGTTGCGGACGCGACAGTGTAGGAAGGCGGTGCCACCCAGTTGGACGGTGATGTTGGTGACCGTGTTGTTGTCGAAACTGGGCTCAGTCAGCCGCTAGAACTCTATCTTAAGCTAACAACTCGGTTCATGTTGTACGTTAATACTTACCGTCCTTTCGCCAAGGTTGCGGACGCGACAGTGTAGGAAAGCGGTGCCACCCAGTTGGACGGTGATGTTGGTGACCGTGTTGTTGTCGAAACTGGGCTCAGTCAGCCGCTAGAACTCTATCTTAAGCTAACAACTCGGTTCATGTTGTACGTTAATACTTACCGTCCTTTCGCCAAGGTTGCGGACGCGACAGTGTAGGAAAGCGGTGCCACCCAGTTGGACGGTGATGTTGGTGACCGTGTTGTTGTCGAAACTGGGCTCAGTCAGCAGCTGGAACTCTATCTTAAGCTAACAACTCGGTTCATGTTGTACGTTAGTACTTACCGTCCTTTCGCCAAGGTTGCGGACGCGACAGTGTAGGAAGGCGGTGCCACCCAGTTGGACGGTGATGTTGGTGACCGTGTTGTTGTCGAAACTGGGCTCAGTCAGCCGCTGGAACTCTTCGAAATTGGAATACCACAGCTGCTGCCATTCGGCCGAATGCCTGTGTGTGGACGGGACGTCTCGCTTGCCTGTAAACAATACAAGGTGTCAGTACTTGGTTAGTAGCCATCATAGAGGAACTGGACTTTAAAGGTAAATACTAAGTGAGCGTTAAGATAAGAGTGGAACATAATAGTGAGGAGCGGAGGCACGCCGTTCTGGAGGCCAGCTGTAGTGCCGTGGAGTAGTTGTGGTAGATAAAGCTTTAAAACGCGTCATGTATACGCCCGGGGTACCCAAACATAACCGGAATAGCGCTGCGATTGGCGGAGCTTACGTAGTACGCATTTCTCCCGCTAGGCGAGCGTAGCGCAACTCATTCCGAGTTCAGTGCCGTCGTTGTTGTCGCCTGGGAAGGTTGTGTCCGGAAGCAGTTTCGCTTGCTCCTCGCTTTTTGTCACGGCGGATTCAAGTGAACAGCGCGCGCTGCTGTGAAAGTTTGCTTCCTGCTTGGGAAAAACGCCGCAGAAACTGTTGTGATGTTGAAAACAGCTTACAAGGATAGTGCTGGGGGAAAAACTCAAGTGTACCAATGGTTTTCTCGTTTCAAAGAAGGTGAAATGTCAATTGATGACAAACCTCATTCTGGACGTCCGTCAATTTCCAGAATTGACGAAAATGTTGAAAAAGTTCAAGCAATCGTGCTTGAAGACCGACGACAGACCATTGAAGAGATTAGTAAGTTATCTGGAATAACTTGGAGCTCGGTTCAGCGAATTTAGTCAGAAGATTTGGGGATGAGAAGGGTCACTCCAAAATTTGTACCTCGGGTCCTGACTGAACAGCGAAAAGACAATCGAGTTGAAACATGCCGTGCATTGAAAGACCAGCTCCGAACCAACCCAGATTTTTTTCCAAGGTCATTACTGGTGACGAGTCATGGTGCTATGGTTACGACCCCGAAACTAAACAACAGTCAAGCCGGTGGGAAACTTCATTGTCGCCTCGCCCAAAAAAAGCTCGTCAAGTGAAATCAAACATCAAGACGATGCTCATTTGTTTTTTCGATGTGAGAGGGGTAGTGCATTCTGAATTCGTCCCACCAGGTCAGACTGTTAATCAGGCTTTCTATTTGTAGGTTTTAAAAAGATTGCGTAACAATGTGCGACAAAAAGGCCCGATTTGTGGCAGACGAGGGACTGGTTTTTCCACCATGACAATGCACCTGCTCACGCAGCCATCTCAGTGCGCCAGTTTTAAGCAAAAAACAACATGACTGCCTTGCCCCACGCCCCTTACTCACCTGACCTCGCTCCGTGCGATTTCTTCTTGTTTCCGCGAATGAAGAGGGACATGAAAGGACAACGTTTTGACGACGTGGAAGCGGTAAAGAAAAAAACGAGGCAGGAGCTGTCGGCCATCACAACAGACGAGTTTGAAACATGTTTCCAGGAATGGGATCGCAGATTGGAAAAATGTATTAAGTGTAATGGAAAGTACTTTGAAGGTGATAATGTTGTTTTGTAAAAAAAATTAAATACATAGCTTTAAAAAAAAAATTCCGGTTATTTTTGGGTACCCCCTCGTATATAAAAAAGAAGTCACAAGGCGGATTGAAGAAAGGTTAGTTTGTCTATTCATACAAGTGGCAAGTGGCTTGAATACCGTTATAAACATGCGTACTGAATTCTATACATTTTGATGTTTATCCAGCCGCGAGACGGTGATAAACAAAACCTAATGAGGTACATAACGGAAAATTAGAGAGCTACGCAACACACGTACAGTGGGAAAGTGACAGTTGGGGACGACAAATATATGTGCGCCAGCATTGTTGCATTTAATTAGAATCCTAAACAAACCGTCGAAAAACGCTAACGACCGACGGTTCACGCCCTCATAAAACACGCTTCCTGTCGAGAGCGTCATGTTTAAGTGCACAAGTAGAAATGAACCAATTTTGCAACGAATCTTCCATGAATAATATTTCCGACTTTCATTTAACTATTGACTAATGACTATAACGACTACTAACAATCAACTACCAAAATTATAATGCTCTGTGTAAGTGAAAAATTGACTTACCTATGTTTATTTATTATTGGAAAAGAATTCGCAAAGCTAATGCGTCCTGTACACAACTCTACACAGTTTGAAAAAGAAGAAAAATTATCAACTGCAACTAAGCTATAAGACCAGTATAAAAGGTGTTTGCAGTTTGCAGTGTGGGAAGCGAGACTTGGAAATTCACAATGGAAATTACCATGAAAGTGTCTGCAGGTCTTTATCAATAGGTGGCCCGAGGAAAATACTTAAAATTTTCTGGACAAACATTGTTTCAAATGTAGATCTCTGGAGGAGGACAAACAAGTAACTAATTGCCATGCAGATCAAAAGGAGAAAATAAAGGTGGATTGGGCACAAATTGCGGAAGAACAAAAATGCAATTTATCGACAAGTCCTCTTTTGGAAGAAGAAGACAAGGAAGACTAAGAATCTCGTAAAGGAAAACTGTCGACATGGAAACAGAAAAGGATGGGAAGTCCTTTGGAGAGCTGTGAGTTTATATAAACGGTCCTCCTTGGGACCCTGAAAATTATTTTACGACTGTACTGTGGTTAACTGGCCAGGACCGTGTTAATTAGCGAATCATTTTTGTACCTGAAGATTGCCTCCAGAGGAGAGGCCGAAACTTCTGTTAGTGACAACATGAGTTGGCCACGGCACAACAGACCGGAGTTTAGACAGTTTGCGTCCAACACTGATGACGCTGGGCGTGAATGCCTTAGGTAAAGAATATTATATTTAATTTAAAATATATTATATTATATTTGAAAATTATAGTATGTTATATTATATATATATTATAATTTATAATATTATAAAATTATATTATACTATATTATATTTAAAAAACCCTGATGATACTGATATTTTTCAGTGAAACGTGCGTCAGGTGTTAAAAAGAACATACGAAATTACACTAATTGCAGAAGAAACAAATTGTATAACATCACAAATTATATTTAAATAGAACAAAAACTCTAATCTAATAATGATGAAATAAACAATAAATAATATATTGTTAGGATGGTCTCACCGGTACAGTGGAAAACAAAATACAAGACAACAATGCAGTCGCTAAAAACCAGCTTTAATTGTCACAATTAAACAGTTTGTAATCAACACGTTATTCAACAAGATTAAGCTTGTAGAATAATTAAAGTAGATCTGTCCACAGAAATAATGATGTCAACTAAAAAGGATTCCGCAATATAACAACTTTTCACTAATACACCACTTAAGACGCACTGTGTGTATATCGCCCGACTTAAAACTGAAACCAAGCGGCAGGTATGGGGGGCTAATTATAGTCTGCAGGATTTCATAATATGCGTTCTTAAGAAGCACTTAAGCGCGTGGTTAGTAGAAACACGCACCGTTGGGCTAGTTGAGAAGCTTGTCGAACAACACTATCGAATGTACGAGAATGTTCCGTATTACGTAACACTGTAATACGCGTGTTAAGCGTCACGTACGCACACAAACATTACAGCTGGGCTCTGCTGGGATAGGCGAGAGACATGTAGAACGTTCTGCAGTGACGTAACAGTGTACACTGGCACTGTGTGTGTGTTTAATTACGTATTTCCTGTAGGTTTAATTACACAGACAATTCCTAGAAATTTGTCTTCATAAGTTATCTATACAGCCTGTTTTTAATTCTTACGTTTTAAGCTTTCTACCTAATACACGACGTAAACTTCAGAAGGTTCCATGATTTCGCTTTATTTAAGATTTAATAGAGAGAGGTACCCATTTATATGCGCAGTTACGAAGCAGCCGCCGATGTGTAGTCTATTCGCATGCTATCAGATATGCAATTTTAAAGTAAAAATTCTTCAAATTTTCTGGTTAAACATGGTTTCAAATGAAGATCTCTAGAGGAGGACAAACGAGGAACCCATTGCCACCTAGGTCAAACGAAGAAAATGGAGGTGGATTGTGGAAGAACAAAAATGCAATTGAGTGACAAACCCTCTTTTGGAACTATCGGTGAAGAAGAAGAAAACGAGGAAGACCAAGAATCTCGTGAAGGAAAATTGTGGAGATGGGAGCAGAAAAAAGGAGGGGAAGTCCTTTGAGAGATCAGAGTGCTCGCTAAAAATAGTGTCCGTTGCCGTAGCTTCGTCGAGGCTGTATGCTTTGCAAAGAGCAACAGGAATTATGTTTATTTGTGGAGAACGGATAGCTAACGTGAGTGGCCTAGTTTTAAAACCAGTCACATCCAAAAATTTTCGAATTTGGTTTTTTACTCTATTTTACAAGTCGTTCAATACATACACTAATACAAGATTCCTGCTTCTAACCCAGCTACATCTCAAGAAATCTGATTGCAAACGTCTTAATGTGTTTCAAAATCAGCCACATCCAGTTAGTTCCAGCAGTGTCCACTAGGACCTCTGCTTAATGTTGGTGACCGATAGGTGGAATTAGATTCTTTAGTATTATATAAAAATGTATTTCTTTCGGGCATAAATAATATGGATAAAAAGTACCAAGGAGACTCCATTAAAATTGTAGCAGCTGATGATTAATTTTATTTCGAGAAGAATTTTGTTTTTAAACAGAATAAGATTTAGTTTATGTAAACTTTTTTATATAAACACAATCAGTCGAAAGAATGATTATTATTACTTTTTAATTTATTGTAAAATATTTATATTTAATTTATATATATTAAAATATTTAAGATGATTACTTTAGGTTAAAGATTACATACGTACATTTCCTAGAAATGTTTCTTCATGAGTTATCTATACAGCCCGTTTTTAATTCTCATGTTTTAAGCTTTCTAATATACGACGTAAACTTCAAAAGGTTCCATGTGTTCGCTTTATTTAAGATTTAATAGAGAGAGGTGCCCATTTATATGCGCAGTTATGAAGCAGCCGTCAAAGTGTAGTCTATTCGCCTGCCATCGTATCAGATATTCAATGCAGCAATAGGCACAAGCAGGTGCAGTGTACAGAGTATCAGTATGTGGTCACGTATTCCAAGTATATATCGGCTCTCTCTCTCTCTCTCTCTCTCTCTCTCTCTCTCTCTCTCTCTCTCTCTCTCTCTCTCTCTCTCTCTCTCTATCTCTCTCTCTCCCCCCCCGCCGTTCTTTCGCTTCTGATTTCACGTGAATTAGTAACAGGTCTCGTTCTAAGCGTAGGCCTACATGTGGGGACACGCTCCATAGTAGCGTCCGTTTACATCCGTAGTACAGACGGGAAACGGGCCCTTCTACTGTATGTACCCCAGACATTACCAATTCAAACCGCAATATGAAAGCACACGTACATTCAGACAGCGAATATTCCACCACACAGTATGTATAATATGACCATCGCATTAAAAGTAAACGGTAGTCTCTGGTTGGCTGCTAGGCAGGGCACCACAGATGTGGCAATACTGAAAGGGACCACACAGTCTGCGATACAGCTAAACCTCGACCCCTGACCCCAACACCAGACAGGCGTCTCTGTTTTATTCAGATAAATTCTATACTATAATTTCTCCCTCAAATCATCAACTGATAGCAAGACAAACATTCTGCGACGCAGGATGATCCACTAAAGAAATGGTATCACATTATTACTTTTAAGTCATTTTAACGGCCAACACAACAGTACAAGGAGACAAAAGTATAAGTTCAGATAAATAATAATAATGGCTCCCATCTATACCACCGAAGTAGCTTAGGAGTATAGGCTGGCTACTACTCTTCAGCCACCCAGTATTATCCCCAACATGTTATCTCAGGTACTCATTTTCAACAGGCTGAGTCGACCTGGGGGCTGAAAAACGCACCTTGATTTTATGGTGTGGCCCCGGGAATTGAATCTCGGACCTCTAGATTAGTAGCCAGGTGCCATACCCACTGGTCTACTGAGCCGCCTCAGTAAGTTCAGATTAATTGTATAAATAATTTGTTTACATTGTTATCTATTTAACTGTGTGCTATCCTATAGGACTGTATTGAAACAAATATTTTTAACGGACATTTTTTAAATCGTTTAACTGAAAGTGTGAAAAACATACAAACCTTATAATAAAAAATATATTAAAATAAAAATAAAAAAGATAACTAATTGTTTCCACAGGATGACATTAAATCTGCCACAGTAAATAATTTTCAAAGTTATTCCTTAGGCTTTTAAGACAGACGTCATAATTATTCAAATAAAGTTCCGTTCTGTAAGGCCGTGAACTGTAATTAACCTGGTGACAGATGTTATCATCAGACGTTTCGGCCACACGTCTTCGGTGTAACGGTTTTGAAGCCACTGACAAGGTGTGCGTCAGTAAAACCACAGTACTGTGGCAGTATTGAGCCTTTTGCTACAGTAGTCTATTGTGATTTTAAGCTGGAAACACACTGCTATCACGTCACGTGAGCTCACGTGAATTCACGTGATAGTAAAAAATGTGAGAGTGGGTTTTCAGCTTGAGTTAAATTGTCTGGAGACACACTCTGTCTTCACGTCATGTATATCACGTGGTGTCACGTGACATAGCCGGCCATTTCACGCCTCACGTGAATCACATTTTCTTTTCAACCACACTTTTGTGAGGCGTGAGGTGACAAGTACGTGAAGATGGAGGAGTTGTTAATAGAAAAAGTGAGATTGCACGAATATTAATGATATGTAAATTACAGTGTTTCTTTTTTTTAATTACAAAATGTGTTTGTTTTTTATAACCTCTGATCAGTAATTTCATGTTTTTAGATGTTAAACAAATTTTATGCATTTAAAAATACTAAATTTTAACAATTATATGTTACTTTAAAATATAATCAATTAAGATGCCAAACCTTTGTTTACGTTTTATCACGCTGACCTTAAATATATGGCTAATAATCTCTCTTGAGAGCTTCTAGCATTTCGGACATGGATGTTCGTTTTTTGTATATCATCTTTAATAAGATTATGTAAATATTCAAATTCTTCCTTATTCAGTCTGAAATGCATTTGAAATTTAGCTGGATCTTCTTGTATTTTCTACTTTGAATCGTGTATTTGATTCTGAAAGTCACCTTTTTCTTGTCTTTCTAAGTTTATATCGTGTATCCAGCTCCTTCTTATGTTAACTGATTTTTTGAGTAAGTAGAATTTTATTTGCCTTCACGACTGTTTACACGACTTCACGTGTGTTTACATGAGTTCACGTTAACATGAAGTGACGTGACGTGACATAAGTGTGTCTCTGCACTACGATTTCACGGGTTAAGGCAAGTCCTGATCTCACGTGAGTTCACGTGACGTAATAGCAATGTGTTTCCAGTTTTAGTGACCACTGAGCCTTTGCCACAAAACTTTTTCACTGACGCAAACCTTGTCGGTCGTTTCAAAACCGTTACACCGAAGACGGTCTCCAAAAGTGAGGCCGAACGTCTGATGACAGCATCTGTCAGCAGTTTAATTATAGTAGGCAACGGCCTTATATCCCTGAATTTAATTTTCATAATTATTTTCAAAGTTGTTTAAAATATGCTGCTTACTTAAAGTTATTTATTAAAATTGAACGTAAACGAGATATTCAGTTACATATGAGATCAATCTAAACATGATTTATAAAATACTCAACAATAATAATGTAATTATCTTGTTGGTACATCCTCTTCGTTCACTTTTTTAAATATTATCCACCTACATACATCCATGTACATCCTCTTCGTTCACTTTTATAACACCTACAGCCCATAACCGTTACTCTGTAAAGACATTCAGTATTTAATCCAACTGAAGAAGACGAATACCACGTTGAAACGTTTTGGAAACAAAACCAAAAAGTAAGTGTTCATAGTGCAAGTTTATATATATATATATATATATATATATATATATGAAATAATGTGTCAAAACTGTACGTATGTACATTGTAACCAAAATGTTTACCTGTTTTTGTAATTTCTCGTTCTTTATAAGCATGTTACATTGTTTTAAATATATTGAATTTTTATGATTACAAACATAACAAATTCAAATAAACATTTAATATAAATAAATTACCTTACTTTGGTCCACCTTAGTGACACTAGCTTCTTTTCGTCTAATGACGCGTTTCGGGATGAAATCCCATCTTCAGATATACAAAATTAATTTAGAAACGTAAATATATACCACATAACCAAACAAAACCACAAAATGTGGTATAGATTTACGTTTTTAAATTAATTTTGTATATCTGAAGATGGGATTTCATCCCGAAACGCGTCATTAGACGAAAAGAAGCTAGTGTCACTAAGGTGGATCAAAATAAGGTAATTCATTTATATTGAACCATAAAGTGACTTGGTACGTAAAACATGAATTAGAACCTAAACATTTAAGTAAAAATATCATGTGTATATAATCTTTGACATAAAATACTATGTATTGTTTAAATAATTGATAGTTGTTCAAATAGTAAATAGTTCTGCAAGTAAACTTTATTACAGTATTTTCACCTGACGCACTTCTCAATGATTACATCAATATCATCAAAGGTTTATAAATGAATAAACAAATAATCGAATTGATTATATCAGTATCATCAGAAGTTTTTAAATTAATAAACAAATAATCGAATTGATTCAATTATATTTGTTTATTCATTTATAAACCTCTGATGATACAGACATAATCAGTAAATCGCACGCCAGGTGAAAATACAATAATAAATTTTACCTGCAGCAGTATTTAATACTTAAACAACTCCTAATAAAAACCTGCGAGATGGATTGTAGAAATAAGTTTACAGATTTCCTGAAATATGACATTTCCAAATGTTATTTCACTTTCTTACGTAATCAGGTCAAATTAAAAATTGAATTGAGTGTGTGGAAAGTATGCAAACTATATAAAGACAAATAAACTTTATTTGATTGTAAAGAACGGTACTAATTTATCGTTATTAAGAGCAGCGACAAGAGCCAGCCAACCAAACACGAAGAGGAGCATTGTTCGGCCAAGGAAGAGGTGGAGTGACAGCATGTAGGACCGCTGTTATAGAACAGGGCAGAGTCCTAACAAGGAAGCTGAAGAAGAAGAACAAAAACACTGGGTGTTGATTGTCGAGGAAATGACTCACCGTCAACGGCTCACCGGCTTATTCGGCTCAGCCGCCGTAGGCAACCAAATAGGACATTAATTAAAACAAACGTTTTTAAGACGACAGATTTTCTAGCATTGTCGTATGGTAGCCAAATATCACGGAAAACAAGAAAGTAGAATACAATCTTTGGAAATGTCATGCCTCAGAAATGTACACAAATGCTCGTGACTCAATCGTATTAGGAATCGAGGCCCAAGGGATGACTATAAAGCTCCAGTGTAAACGACAATACGTGCAGTAGCTTACCGAGACCAATGGCGAGAGCACGTGGAAAGAACACCTGACTCCCATTTCCGCAAGTCAATCCTCAAGTACAGACCGATGGACAGAAGATTAGTGAGGAGGCTGGGAGAAATGAAGCTGGAATTTGAAAACGGAACGTAGGTCAATGACCTATACTATAGACTGGATATGATAATGGTGAAAGCGTAATGCTGCTGCACTTAGAGAGCGCAGCAAACGCTATAAGAAGTTTACTGGGCTTTGTTGTCCATGACGTGTAGGTTGTTATTAATTATATATGTGTGTGTGTGTGTGTATATATATATATATATATATATATATATATATCACTAGCAACTCGGATCAGAAATTATTATAAGTAAAAATGATAAATTGTTACCTTGTGGCATAAACCAGCTTTTCCTCCGTTAGAGATTCGTCAGGGACTGCCGCTAGGAGCGCTGTCCTTCCTGCTTTTGGTGACGGCGCCGTCGCGTCGTTCAAAATATCGTTGTTGAGTGTGTGTGCAATATGTGTGATTTAAATTGTGTCTGTTTATTTAAAGTGTTGTTTGTATTCGTTTTTTGTCTGATTGTATATTTCTAGTTGGACAACGGACAGAGCTCCTGGCGGCAGGCCCTGACGAAGCTCTATCGGAGCGAAAGCTAGTTTAAGCCATAAAATAAAAATTTATCATTTTAATCAACAGTAATTTGTGATCCGACTCGGTAGTGTTCTATATATTTAATTATTAACAACGGACAAGTTATGTTTAATAAAATCCAGGAAAAAAGTACTTATGCAAACAACATTCGTCCCTCTAGTTAGGGTGCTCCTTACAGCTCATCATAGTTTCTTTATATTTACATTTTTTGCACTTTAATTAATTGTAATTGTTGATACGCCAAACGCCTCTGCTTTGATACTGTTACGACATTAGACAACAATCTACGTGTTTATCGATGGGTCCAAAGGCTGAATATTGGGGTGTACGTGATTCTCAGCGCATTTACTGGACTGTGCCAGAATTCGCACGGCCGCACGCACTGTGTCAAGGCCGCAACGAATTACGTTCTAGTGTTTTCTAGTAGACGCCTATTAGCGAATATTCTGGAACCTCAGCGGGGTATAAATACAGGTACGCAGGTACGCTCAGTTCAGTTATTTGTCGGGCGATACTGTGTGCGTTCAAATGGTTATTAGTAAAGTGGTGTGTTTCATAATCGGGCGGTATAATTGTAATACAATTGTGTTTTATATTAGTTGACGTTTTATTGCATTTATATTTGATTTGTTGTAAGAGACTGTGTTGTTAATTACGAACTGTTTAACTGAGAAAATTAAAGCTGGTGATTAGTGACTTAATTGTTAATTGGTGTCTTGTATTTTGTTTTCCACTGTACCATACGACGATCAAGTAGACCGTCGTAACAATGTGTATGTATACATATAACAGCAGATTATTACGTAAACAATATTTGCCCCCTGCCTCTAAAGTTACCATGAATTGAGCTACTACATTCTCTCGTTAATCCCCTGTTTACTAAGAGAAATCGTTTTTAATTCAACTGCTGACCGCCCACCGACAAGAATGCCGGACGGAGCTGAGTTCTAGTATGCATAGCGTTATAAATTTGTAATGAGCTCAGGAAAGCGTTTGCCGACTACACCATTAGCAAGACACTCACGCGCTTTTAACTTTTTACGTAAGTGTGTATGTGTGAACGTGAGCTGGGATTGTTATCCCGTGAATGATATAGTTGCGACGATATCACGGTTTGTCGTATTGTACAGTGGAAACAAAATACAGACACCAATGAGGTCTCTAATTACCAGCTTTAATTAGTCACAAATAACAATGTGAAATTAACAAGATAATGTCATACAATAATTCAATTTAAATTTCTCCACATGCAACAATAATGCCAACTATTAGAGTTTTGCACAATAATCACTTTCCCCTAATCCGCAACAACCACTTGATCTGCACTCCTCGATCCCGCCAGGTGTAACTAACTTCTAAGCCGGCCGATGTTGTTTGTAAAGGACTCGCACGTGTTTGAGGGTAAATTTCTATTATTTTAGCGGCATGCCAACATTATACGCGTAGTTAAAAATGCTACCGAACATTCTGGATGGCCTTGACACAGACGCCACACGTTGGAATAGTCGAGAAGCGTGTAGATTGACACTCTTTCCGTTTTTTCCAGAACGCTCTGTAATTTTCGTAGTAATAATGTTATCTTCCCGACAGAACACAATATTCCTTGGTAATACTGTATACTTTAGAAGCAGTTATACAACAGATCAGATTACGAAAAGTGGAGATAAGCGTATGCTATCGAGTTATGCATAATGTAATGTGCACAAATATCACAAACAAAGTATTTAAAAAGGTTCGTTATAGAAAATGTATTTAAGATTATTAACATTTACGTACCGATAACGTTAAGTCTCTGGCGGCTTGAACTCAATATAAACAATATATTTTTTGTTACGTTGAACGTACATAGTAAGTGATACGTAATGGTTTACTTCATTGTTTACGCTAACGCTTCATGTTGAAATAATATCACCAGAAAAACTTATATTTAAGTAAATTAATGCTCCTAAATGAATATATTATCTTTGCTTCCATTTTACAACTCTTTTCACCTTACTCATGTTTCTCAGTGAGTCATTTGTATTTAGCATTGTTAGTTATGTAACTCTTTGCATTTCACCTATAATTTCTCTTGTGTATGTTCCCACTTGTAAACCATAGATCTTCTTCTTCAACTGCTATCTTCTCTAACAAAGGTTGGCTACCAACAAGGCAATGCGAATTATAGACACAGTAGCTCTAGATATATGTCGACGTAACTGCTGTTGAGCAAGTCTGTCTAGATCTTTAACCAGACAGTGTGTTTTCTTTTCGGATTCTTTTCTTGCTTGGATTTTGCCCTGTATAATAACTTGTAGAAGGTTATATCTTATTCCAGGCATTGCGTGTTCCAAGTATTCCAGTTTTTATTTCAACATTATTAATAAAATAACAATAAAAAAATAATTGTCTTTTCCTGCATCCTTCTGGTAGCAGTAAGCTATAAGACCTATAAATCGTTATTAAATGTGGTTTAAATTACAAAGAAAAGTTTGTATTACTTCCATGTTCCATAAGGAAATGGAAGTATGGTGATGGCGAAAAAAATGTGTTCGAGATAACCGCTGATTCTGACTGTACTACCCTCAAAACGTGAAGAAAAGTCATTTTTCGAAAAGTGTCTGTGTGTAGAATATTTTTCTACGTCAAACGATAACAGCCGCAAATTGAAACAGAATCAAATAAATTTTTGCACACATCCCTCAATTGTAGAGGAATCAAGGCCTATTGTTTTTGGTGAAGATCGGTAAAGGAAAGGGGTAGTTTATGTGCAACGTTATATGTTTTAACAAGGGTAATTTTTTATGATGAACGATAACTGCCGCACATTCAAACAGAATCAAATAATATTTTGCATGCATCCCCGAATTGTAGAGGAGTCTAGGCCTGTTGATTTTGGTGAAGATCAGTTAAGGGAAAGGGGTAGTTTACCTGCAACATATTATGTTTTAACAAGAGTCATTTTTTCTATGACGAACGATAACTGCCGTAAATTCAAACAGAATCAAATAAGTTTTTACTTATGTGCCTGAGTTGTAGAGGACTCAATGAATATTGATTTCGGTGAAGATCGGTTACGGGAAAAGGGTAGTTTACCTGCAACGTTTTACGTTTTAACAAGAGTAAAGTACTTAATTTTGATAAATAAAGTATCCTGATAAGAAGATCATAATAATCCTCTGTAGGAACATAGATGAAATATCTATAATTGAAGAGGCTAGTTGAACTGGGTGGGGGTAATTTCCTAAAAATGAAAATTATAGTTGAAAGAGGGGATAATTTTTTATATGTGTACTACTTTATCGGCAACAAAAAGGTAGTTTGTTGTTAAAATTCCTTCCCGGGCTGTTTGGCCGTAGTCCAATGCTTTCTGCAAAACCAAAAATTTTGGCAGTGCCATCGACTGCCATCATCAGTGAAAATCGAGTGCGATAACGGAGGTGGTATACGTTAGTAACCACAGTACTGTGGTTAAGGCTGAAGCAGTAAGTAGAGAGAAGTAGTTTCTACATAAATATTTCATTTCGAAAGTGATTTTAAATATAAGTCTTAGAACATGGAAGTCATGTATTTTTTTTTTATACCGTACCGATATTTTTTTTATACAAATACACGTAATTATCACAGTAAATGCGAGGTAAAGTGTTATGGGGTCTAACATAAGCAGTGTTTCACTTCAGGAATCATGTAGCTATGGTGTGTATTCAGTATGAAAAACATAAAACGTTATAGCCAATGAAGCTTCTTAAATTCAGTTTCGTAAAGCTGTTTATACATTCTATACATATTTCATAAAATACTCTCCATCACCTCGAGCTTGTTATTTTCAATACATCCAATCACACCTTGTCACTTTATCCAATGGTCCACGGTTCATAGCCTTGAAGCAACGCACGAGAATTTTTATGAGCATATTTCTAGCCTCAATCAAGTATTATTTTAGTTATAGAAACTAATATGTATTTTTCTCTCGTATAGAAAACAGAAATTACAATTACATTATGTAGTTATCACTCCGCAACTAAATGTAAAATTTGTTACATTCTTCACTAGAATTGAAATATATATATACTATGATAGTTTCATAAACAGGGTACGTCGAAATACAACATTAAAGTTTTAAAAAGTTATGGCATTTTCTGCACTGTCCTGTGGATGTGAATTATGGACAACAACAAAAAACGACATTCTTAAGAGGAATTAAAAGGTGTTCTAAACGTGACCGTATAAAGAAGATGGCCATAAGGAGAGGCTTACAAAATTTTTATTGAATGAAAACTTAAAAGATTACAGACAACGGTGGAAAGAGCACTTAGAAAGAATGTCAGATTGCAGACTGGCCAAACAAGTCTGGAAATACAAACCTATAGGACACAGGTGTGTGGGTAGACCCAGGAAGAGATGGCTGGAGGATCTTTGTAGCCGAAACAGGCAGCACTTTGCCTATGCCGTGTTGTGAAGAAGAAGATGATGATGATGATGATGATGATGATGATGATGATGATGATGATAATGATGATAATGAGTCTCCATCTCCTCGAATTGTTATTTATTCACAATTTATATAATCAAGTTTTGCCATTTTTTCCAATGGTCCCCGCTTCACAACCTCGCAGCAGCGCATAAGAATCTTTATGAGCTTTTTTCTTGTTTCGGACAAGTCTTATTTTAGTTATATATAAAGATTTTTATTTATTTTTCTGATTTATAGGAAACAAAACCTGCAAACACATTTCTAGCTAAGACTCTGTAATTAATTGTTAAATGTGTATTACTTTTGGTACGAGAATTGCGAATTTCCTTCTGCGCAAATTTTATACACAGTTCACATGTTTCGTATATAAATGGAATTTATTAAACTAGATTAATCTAAGACTTACTGAAAGTACGACGCACTAACTTTTTTCCTTTATGTCTACGAAAACATTATTATATTATTTTTTAACGGTGAAGGGTTTGCGATGATCGGTTAAAAAAGTATAACACACATTTTATATTATTTGTGTCAACGTTTCAACAATATTTATTGTCATCATCAGGACCTGTGTACAGATATAAGAGAAAATATCAAACACAACAGATCAGTTAATTGAGTGACTGTATTTATGTACGCGCGTGTGTGCGCGTATGTGTGTATGTGTGAAGGAGTTGAAACAGTTTGTTTTACATCATCAAAGTAATTGCATTCACTACATATTGTTTCCCGTAAATACATCGAGAAAATTATAATACCCCAGAACATAATTCATACAATAGACTTTACAATTATTGAAATTACTGATAATGTAATTGTCTTGTTGACGGTCAATACAAAATTAAGGATTCCTTACACAAACACATTCACTCAATTAATTGATCAATTGTGTTTTATTGTCGAAACGTCGATGGAAATAATTTAAAATTTACGTTATACTTATTGTCGGAACCTTGCAAACCGTTCGTCATTAAAATTTATTGATTGTCGGTCACTACGAAATTAAGGATATATTATTACATTATAATAATATATGTTTTAGTGGATGGTTAGTGAGGATCGGTCAATAATACAAATTTTAGTTATTTTGCGTCGACGTTTCGACAATATTTATTGTCATCTTAAGGACCTGTGTATGAAATACAATAGAAATATCAAACATAACGAAACAATTAAATATTTGAGTGAACGTGTTGGTGATGTGAGTGTGTGCGTGCGTATGTATGTATCATTTTTTTATGTGAAGACTTATGATAGTTTGTTTACATCTTCAAATTATCTTTAAGAAAGCGAGCAAATTATAGTATGAGAGAACTTAATTTATACAGTATTACAATTTAAATAACTAACTGTAATGTTATTTTAATTAATTAAAATTAATTTTAATTAATTACAAACCGTAATCAACAATTGGATATTAGATTGGTACATAAATTGTTTATACCTACAACAGTCAACATATAGCAAAGTAATATATATAATATATATATTCAGCTCCTGAAGATGAAAATAAATATTGTCGAAGCGTCGACGCAAGATAACTAAAATTTGTATTATTGACCGATCCTCACTAACCATCCATATATTACTATGCTATATGTTGACTGTTGTAGGTATAAACAATTTATGTACCAATCTAATATCCAATTGTTGATTAATGTTTGTAATTAATTAAAATTAATATTAATTAATTCAAATAACATTACATTTAGTAATTTAAATTGTAATACTGTATAAATTAAGTTCTCTCATATTATAATTTGCTCGCTTTCTTAAAGATAATTTGAAGATGTAAACAAACTATCATAAGTCTTTAAATAAAAAAATGATACATACGCACGCACACACTCACATCACCAACACGTTCACTCAAATATTTAATTGTTTCGTTGTCTTTGATATTTCTATTGTATTTCATACACAGGTCCTGAAGATGACAATAAATATTGTCGAAACGTCGACGCAAAATAACTAAAATTTGTATTATTGACCGATCCTCACTAACCATCCACTAAAACATTCATTGATTGACGGTCACTAAAAATTTAAGGATTTATAATAATATACTAACGTGTGGTCACACGCAAACATGAATACATGCTCAAGCGCGCAAACACACCCATACGTATATGGATTTCTCGTAGACCATATATATTAAACAGAAACTCATAATTTCTTCTTGGTGACGAGAGTAAAGTGGAAACTTCTGTTCACGTCGGCTGCAATAAGAACAGGGAACGCGTTCTGTTGTCGCGACGGACTCGGCACAATGGAGGAGATATATTTTCTCCGTCCGTTACGTGTTCCCGTAACTTGCTGTAACTGGAACATGTATGTGTGTGTAATGAGTGTTTGTCTGTATGAATTAGTGTATAGGTCTATATGAAGGACTGAAATAAATATAAGTTAGACAGTAATCTGATATCCGTGTTGAGTATACCTTCACCGTGACACTCAATGTCTTATTATATCAGTTACTTTCTCTATGTTAGCAGTCTTCATAACAACTTTGTCAAATTTTGTTGCTTCCCTGCTATATACACTTTTTCCTCGAACGAGGCCTTTCGGTTTCGCAACCATTATCAAGTTCTTCCTACAACCAAGAGCTTGTAGGAAGTTGTAGTGAGAACTTCCTATCAAGTTGTAGGAAGAACTTGATAATGGTTGCGAAACCGAAATGCCTCGTTCGAGGAAAAAGTGTATATAGCAGGGAAGCAACAAAATTTGACAAAGTTGCAATGTCTTATTATTTTTAACGCCCCTTTTATGATAGCTGACAATGATGTGATAATAGCCAGATCAAGACAACGGCTAGCTAAGGTATAGAAACAGCTGAATCAAAACTTTTGTTAGAATGGGACTCAATGTAAATCTCAGCAAAACTAAATGCATGCTGAGTTCTACACAGAAAAGAGAAGTCTATGTAATTTGTGCATAGAGAATAATTTATTTGATTCAGTTAATAAGTTCAGATACCTGGGTAACATGATAGATAATAAAGGGTCCATAAACACGAGTAGACAAGAGTTACTACTTGTACAACCGAAGTTGTAAGATTTCCAAAACTTACAGTTTAAAAAGAATTGACAAAAACTAAAGAATCATTAAAAAATAAGGCGACGTCTTCTTAACTTTCATGTTTAGATGTCACAATTAAATGAGATAAATGGAAATTATCGTTTCTATTTGTTGATATATTATGTACGCGTAAGGCCAACTCCAACGTGAAATCATTTGTTACAGAATCAGAAGAGGAGAGAAAGAGAAACGGCAACCGACAAAGGAAACTTAAAGGTATTAGGACGGAGACGGAGGAGTGACAAAGGGAATGGAATCAAGTGAAATACGAATATTAGGACACTGTCTGATGTGTGTGTGTGTGTGTGTGTGTGTGTGTGTGTGTGTGTGTGTGTGTGTGTGTGTGTGTGTGTGTGTGTGTGTGTGTGTGTGTGTGTGTGTGTGTGTGTGTGTGTGTGTGTGTGTGTGTGTGTGTGTGTGTGTGCTTCAATCACTTTCTGCTACAGTCCGTTTCTTGATGTATATAATACTTTAATATTTATAACTAAATTTACCTCAAGATATACTTTTTTCCTATTTGGAACATGTTTTGAGAGTCCCTGTACTCTCATCTTCAGCCTTCGCCATCTTGTTTCTGGTGAAGTATTTGTGTGTTGGCTTCTGGATGTTAACATCCATAACATCCAGAAGCCAACACACAAATACTTCACCAGAAACAAGATGGCGAAGGCTGAAGATGAGAGTACAGGAACTCTCAAAACATGTTCCTAATAGGAAAAAAGTATATCTTGAGGTAAATTTAGTTATAAATATTAAAGTAATATATATATATATATATATATATATATACACACACACGCTGCGTACATTTAGAGGAAGCGGAACGGAGTTGCTTCTCTGTTGCTAACCAACTTCGTCTTGCAGTACCACTCTTTCTCTCATATTCTTTCTGTCTCGCTATATAACACTTCTTTGACTTCTTTGCTTTCTTTCCAACTGTTGTAGTATATTTGTCAAATTTTAATACATCTGCTCTATCAATGGATAACTTCTATATACAATTAATTTTAGTCCACAACAAAGTATTAAAAACAGTTATTTAAACAAAAACAACGGGTAGTTGAGGTATTCAAGGAGCCGAATCAAAAATCCGCTAAAACAGGACTCAATGCAAACATCGTCAAAACAAAATACTGTACTTGCTGTTTTCTGCATCAGAAAGGAGAAGAAATCTATATAATTTATGCACATAGGCTAATACACATTTTATGCAGTTAACAAGTCAGATTCTTGGGTAACATAATAGACAATGAAGGGTCCATAAACACGACAATTCATGACAGAATACAAATAGGAAACAGGCCATATTATGCCGACAGCAGACTATTGCCAAGCAAGCTCATTACTCGTAACACAAATATAAAAATATATAAGTCGCTGATTAGACCGGTTGTGTCTTACGGAGGCGAGTCACGTACACTGATAAAGAATAACAACAAGAAACACTAAGAAGGTTTGAAAGAAAGATAATGTGCTTATGGCCCGGTTAAAGAAGACGGCGAGTGGAGAATAAGAAATAACCAGGAAGTAGATGAGCTGTTGAATCATGACGACATTGTAAGATTCACAAAGGCTTAACGAATACAACGGCTAGGTCACCTAGAGCGGATGGATGTGCAGCGTATGTCAAAGGAAATCCTGAGGGCGCAGGTCTGTAAAAACAGAAAGAGGGGACGGCCTAGGATAAGATGGTTAGATGATGTGCTACAAGATCTCGGAAGAATGGGTGTGAGATGTTACAATGAGATGGCAATGGACAGGAGAGTTTAGAAAAGATTGGTGTTGGAAGCCAGGGCTCACGTTGGACTGTAGTGCTGAAGTAGAAGTACTTGGAGGAAATAATCAGGAAATATATTTGAGGCCAGGTATAGTATACTACGGCCTTACTGCTCGAATATTAATTTGAATAATTACGACGCCTGCGTGAAAGTGTAACAAACAGGTATGCCGCGCCCCATATTGTTTTTTCTCATTGTTGTATTACAAATTTTATCTTTTCTGTTTGTTAACGCAAAGTAAAACAAAAAAAACATAAGAAAAAATTATGATATATGATATATTATATATAATATATTATACATTATATATTATATTACATATTATGATATAAATGCAAATTTAATAGTAGCATAAGGGGAGTCCCTATTAAAAATTGCCAAAAATTTATAAAATATACAAAAATTATATAAAATATTTTTGTCCAAAATTGTTCTATGGTTAGTTCTTTATACAAAAAACACACTAAAACATTTTTTCCGAAATATTTTGTAGGAAAAAATAGAAAAAAGTGTTTGGGAATACCTAACACCTAAGCGATTTACATTTCATTTAGGTATTACAGTATAACAAAACATTATTATTTATAGTGTATAATATAATTTTACTCATATATGGAAATAAATGTTGCAAGTATAAAATATCAGCTATTTTATTTACAAAGAAAAAAATCCGACTTGTAAAACAGCTGATTGACTTATTGTTGATAACTACGACAATGTTTTGTTTCCTGCTGTGTTGAGCTTTGTGGATGTGATTTGGAACAGTTTTGTGTTTGAATTGTTATTATTTTCCAATAAGAAATATAGGAAGGAAGAAGAAAAGTTTACTGAACATTAGTAAAAGAAAACAACAACTGTGGACTATACAAAGAAATCAAAGTGAAATGTGGACTACAGAGACATGATCGATGAGAATATTGATATGATTCTATAAATTATTAAAAATGTAAAATAAAATATTTTATTGTTTGTTGTATTATAATTTATTATTTTAATACCGATACAGTAATAAAGAAACATATAAAGCCTTTGTACTCCATAAATATTTAATTTTCCAACAGAAAGAAGTATTTTTAGAAAATCCCCAAATTAAATTTTTAATGTTTTTATACATACTTTTTGATATATCTAAAAAACTATCTTACTTACTGCTCTGAAACTTTTCACAGGTCTTTGGGATATACTTACCTAAAAAACACGTATTTTTATTTAAGTTGTGCTGATAGGTCCTTGGTAATTAATTTTTATTTATAAATGTCAAAATTTAAAAAAATGTTAACTATTTTCCTCCCAAAAAAAATTGTTTTTAATCACATCCTAATAAAAATAAGTGTTATTTTAGATACTTTTATTCCTTTCAAAATTACATCTCCCAAAAGGTCGTAGGACTTCTAGTTTTTCTGGAATATCAATTTGAAAAATATTCCAAAAACGTTGCTAAGAAACGTTAAAAAATTCAATTTTTAGTACTAAAATAATTTTTTTTGCAGTTAATAAATTTTACCTTTTATTTAGTGCAACAATAAATAATAAAAAATTTGAACAAATTAAAAAGTTACAAAATAAATATTTTTGCCATTTTCAGTAGGGACTCCCCTTTTAAATGCCTTTTTTAGAAATTGTATTCACAAATTATGACAAAAAATGTTTTCAATGAATTCCTGTCAGTTTTATGCCATTTAGAGCGTTGATGATTTTCATAATAATGGTCAGGACGACCATACCAGCGAATATATTCATCAGGGCGACGATTGCATTTGAAACTGTTTGAAGCGGAAATATGAGAAAACCAGGACAGTAGAACAAGAAGAAAAGGAAAAGGGGTATACGAAAAGTATGCTGAAATAAAATATTCTTAATAAAATTTGGGCGCATCAACAAAATTTAGACGCATCTGTGGAACGATTCATAGGTACCTGAAAAATAAAACACGGAAGGATACCCGAATGAAATTTTATAAAACAGTGGCTGCCCCCACATTCCTGTAAGCTAGTGAGACATGAACTCTTCGTATAAGTGACGTGCAGAAGATTCAGGTAGCCGAAATTAAATTTCTAAGACGCAAGGTTGTTCTCTCTTGGATCGGAGAAGGGGGTAGTAGTACCGAACTGGTCCGACGGTCAAAACATTCCAAAGATATTTTTGTTCCATAACGAAAGGTAGCCGTTGAACTGGTCCGACGGGTAGTTGGCAGGTAGAGGCAGGAATTTCCGAATGGGTTACTAACCTAACCCCCCACCCCTCAACAACTGCCTCATTTCTCTAGACTCAGTGTCAGTTCTCAGACAGTCTCAGTGCAGTGTAGTACTAGTATTCTACTAGTACAATGTTTTCCATGTTAAGTGAGAGGGGCTTTAAGTTAGTCGTTTTTGAGGGATTTAAATATTCAAAAGGTGACAAGACACAATCGGGTCAAAAGTGGCGATGTTCTAGAAGAAAAGGGTGTTCGGCGCATTTGTTCACAGATGACGCGGGTGACATTTTATTAAATACTGTTTGTGTGCTTAACCATGAACCATGTCCCGACCTAAGTAGACATTACATTTCTAACAGTGTGAAACGCAAGGCAAGTGAAACATTACTGGAACCTCCTGCAAAATTGATAAGAAAAGAGACTGCGTCCGCTCCCGATTCCTTGGCTGACAATATCACTCGTGATGATGTCGAACGAGTAAGGAGAAACTTGAACTATGCTAAAAGAAAAAATCTTCCTCCTCTTCCGAAATGTGCTGGCGATGTCCACGAAGCTCTTGACAGCTTACGGATCAAGACTAACAAAGGTGAGGATATGTTGTTACTGAATATTGCCACTGAAAATATTATCGTTTTCTGTCCTAAGAGTAATGTGGAGTATCTAGTAAAAACTGATAAAATATTTATTGATGGGACATTTACTTTTGCAGCTAAGTACTTTTACCAATTTTTCACAATACATAGTGTAGAGAATGGGAATTACATACCTCTTGTCTTTTGCCTTTTACCTGACAAGAAAGAAGCAACTTATAGAAGCCTTTCTAAGCATTTGATAAAAAAATGTGAAGAAATGAACCTAACTTTTAAACCTAAGACTGTAACAGCCGACTTCGAAAAAGCAATACACAATGCAGTTGAATCTGTTTGGCCTACAGTAGAAGTAATTGTGTGCAGATTTCACCTGTCTCAGGCCTGGTGGAGGAAGATACAACAAGTTGGGTTGAGCGCTGAGTACAAAAGTTCTACATCAGACATTGGAAAATGGTTACACTGGGTTTTTGGGCTAAGTATGTTGAGTCATGAGGAAGTAGGAGACGGATATGTGGAAGATCTTGAGCCAACTCAACCCTCATCTCCCAAAGTTGATAGGTTTGTCGACTATTTAATAGAAAACTACATTGACAACAGTTCTACGTTTCCTCCAGAGGTGTGGGCATCAGCGTCATTATCATCCGAGCGCACCACAAATGCCTGCGAATCTTTTCACGCAAAATTCAGAAAACATTTTAATCACTCCCATCCCAACATTTATGCTTTTATTGAAGCCATACAGAACGTACAAACTGATGCGTACATTGCCATCCGGAGTTCAGCAAAACCTAGAACTATATACAACAGCAAGTACAAGAAAAGGCTTCAGTACTTGGAAACTTTACAGAAATACTATATAGATCAGCCGACCCAAAGGAAAAAATATCGAGGTTGCAGTATATTAAGAGTGCTTCATACCAGTATAAAAAAGTTTAACAAAAATCGCCTATCACTCAGGAACAAGAATGACCTGAAACTGTAAATAATGTAAAAAAAAAATGTAAATATTTTTAACTAATAAGTTATTTGACAAAGCCGAAAGGCCACTACATATATACGTTATTTGACAAGGCAGAAAGGCCGCTACATATATTTACTATATTGTCCTGTGTCATTTTATTGGGACAGTTGGTATAATATATGAGCGGACGATAAGGCTTCTTCGATCCTTGGTTTTGATATTTTAGCGTCGGACCAGTTCGACCCCACCCCCTGTGCTAACCGTCGGACCAGTTCGACCCCACTAATTGGTTGATCTCCAAATTCCTATAACCATCGGACCAATTCGACAACACCCGGAGAAGGAACGAGGATATTAGACGCGATTTAAACATTGTATCATTGCACCAGAAGACTGAAGACCACAGAAAGGGATGGTCTGAACCCTTGAATCGCATGCCTGATATCCGTCTACCTGTGGCTGCCTTGGGTTATCCGTTTACTGGGAATAGAGATGTCGGTACACAGAGGAGAAGAGGTTTAAGGCGTAGTCATTGGAGTGGTGACGATGATGATTGTGATACATTTTTAGACTTGCAGCCAACAGCGTTAATACAACTCCACAGTGAAGGTGTTTGTACTTAGTTTGAGCGATAGTAGCAATTACGACAAATAAAAGCAATTACGCCAGAAATAAAAACTAACATAAAAAAAATGCCGAACAATAAATTTTAAACCACAATTTTATTATACTGTCACTTTTGGCTTTCTTTATTATTTTTTTATCTTCTGTTTTGGCGTATTCATTGTTCATAACGTAAAGATACCATACATATGATTTGTAATAAAGTTTTAATTACTCACATTCTTAAATTCGATCGATTTCGGTATAGACTGTCGTCAGGACATAATTATACTCTGTGCATTCGCGGTCACAATATTGTAAAACAGTTACTATTTACAAAAAATGAATTTGAAAGACATTGATTAATGAACGTGAAACGTATGTTTGTGTCCAAAGTTTCTCGAGAACTCATTTTGTTACAGAGTGTTTATGTTTGCATTCAGGTCTATATATATTGTATCAGCTGATTATATTACCTGAATATAATAAACATAAACACTCCGTAACATAATCATTTCTCGAGAAACTTTTCACTCAAACGTACGTTTCACGTTCATTAATTAATTTCTGCGAATTTGTTTTTCGTGAATAGTAACTGTTTTACTATATTGTGACCACAAGTGGACAGTGTATATATTTCCTGGCGATGGTCTATGACAAAAATCGATCGAAAGTAAGAATGTTAGTGATTAAAAATTTATTTTATATCATACATTTATGGTATCTTTAGGTTATGAACAATGAATAAACTACAACAGAAGATTGACTAAATACCAAAGAATAAAGGGAAAAAAGATAATGAGAGCATAATCAGATAGAGATAAAGACAAAGGAGACAACAGAGTGAGAGAGGGATCGAGAGGTGAGAGTGATGGAGAGGGGGGAGGTAGTGAGAGTACATCTTCGAGCTTATAAAAAATTTCATTGACAGGGAACGAAGTGGGAGAATAATGGGAGGTCGGTCCCACACCACGACCAGACAGAAAAATTGGACACTTTCACAGTATCTTTGTGTCTGTCACAGAGTCAGATATATCGTTGTGTACAAGACAATCTATCTTAGTTGGTTATCTGGAGCCTGTTCCGCTAAGTGTCCTACATTTTGTCGACTGAAACCTAATGCACTATGTAATGAGAAACGTATTTTTATAAGCTGAATGATTCATTCAATAATTATAAATACATCGTATTATCATTAGTTATCACTTTTGTATTGCGACGATTTCTTGTGTAAGTATGCTCGCTCATTCGTGTCACGAAATAACCATGGTGTAAATTAACGCAGACTTTGTACGTATCTCTAAACACACGGGGAACGAGTTATTAAAACAATATATAGGTCTATATTTTACTCCTAACAAATTATGTTTGCTCACGTAACTACTATGCTTGGACAAACACTATACGTGTATAGGTACACAGTGATAGGACGTCTAATTACAACGCAGCGCCACCAACATTACGCAGAGCGAGTCGCCGCGCACATATTTATGCGTAAACTGGAGATCACCACACCACACGTGTTAGGCAAACACTCGACATCGATCACAAACGCAAGCAGCCAGCACGCACATCCAATTTACTCACACCTCAATTGCCCTTGGGCTTGCTTCCCAACAGCGAGTCACGAAACAACTAATTAACCGATTTGTTGCTCCCTAGCGCGCGTGTGTGTGTATATAATTCCTTTATAAACATAAGCGGGCAAAGAAATTTTGTATTCTCACCAAATGGCAAGATTTAGGCGACAAGAATAAGATAGAGGAATTTATGGAGAGGCTTATGGAAGCAAACTGAGAAACCTTCGGTCATAAAGTACAGAGTGTTTCAAAAAGAAAGATCCAATTTTAAATCGTTATATTGTAGCATGACAGATATTCCACCAATAATTAATTCATTTAAGATAATAAAAAATAATTAAATTACATATACTAAAAGAATAACGAATGAAATTCAATTACTTCAAAGGAAAAAACCACAATAAAAGAAAAACAATCATTAAATTATAAAAAATACCACTATTAAAAGTCAAAGAAAGAATTAAGGAAAACTCATATTAAACAACCAGGAGATTACCCAGGAGGTTAGGAGCAGTAAATAAACAAGATACCCCAAAATCAAGAAAAAAGAATAAGATTAGGAGTTGTGATGAACAAAATACCCCAAACACAAGAAGAAAGAAGAGTAAGGTTTAATATCAGGAAATAAACAAAATACCCTGAAACCAAGAAAGAAGAGTAAAGTCAGTATCAAAAAATAAAATAGATACTCCGAACCAACCATCAGTCAAGATAACACTGAGTACCTTGGTTTACCCAAGAGTGAAAACAAGAAGGAAGACGAGAAGAAAGGAAGAAATAGAATGGAAGAAATACCATAAAAAACCTATTATTAACTACCATAAACCCCAAGCAAATAGATACAATTAAAGAAACTATAACATCCCGGAACCCTATAAAATTGTAATTATTGATAAACAAAAGTGTTATATAGTATGATAAGAGGTGCACCAACTAAAGTTATTGTGTGATAAAAAAATAAACAAATCTTCACAGTCCATTCTGACTAAAGGTCTGGTCTGAGATAATAAGACTCAATATAAGTCAGAACCACCAGTGAAAGTGTACTAGTGTAAGTGTTTTTGAAATATAATAAACTTGAAGTTGTAGTGTTACTATAATTTAAACTATATGCTATAAAACAACTTTTATATTTGATAATTAACAAATCATGAAATAATAAAATGGAAGGTATTTCCCATATTTCATTATTTTAGGTCACTTTGTTATCTCAAGACATTTGTAAGAATGACAATAACTAAAGTATGGGTGGAAATGGTTTCTATATAAGGGGAGGTTAAATAATAGTGGTAATATCAGAAAGGACTGGTAATAGTTTAAGTGTTAATAGAATTAAGAAATTTTAAAATGGCTAATATTGTTCAAACCCATGAACTCCATATTTTTGAAAGAGTTATTATACAATAAGATTTATATGTTTAGAATAAGTTATATTAGTTAAATAACAGCATACATACCAATTAAAATGTTGCAGTATGTATGCTGTATTAATTAACAAAATGAGTTAAATGTATGTTAAAAAACAATTTCAGCAACCATGTCCAACTTTACAGAATGCTGAGTGATGTTAATTATTATTTTTATAACAGTAGCATGAATTAGATGCTACACATCTCAATAAGTTTGTAAACAATTTTATTTTATGTCATGATAACTATTAAGAGTCAGAGGAGGAGTAGAAATAAATTTATTTGAAAAAACCATACATGTAAAATACTAAACTCTAGGCCAAATAATGAATTCATAGAAATTCATATAAACCAGTTAATTCACTAATGAACCATGTAAACTGACCAGATTTAGGTAAGGTAGGTCAATTAACAACTGCTGTAAATCAACCTATGAGTTAAAAGGATAATATAGAAAAATACCTTAATTATTGAAAATTTTTTAAATGTATAAATTACCTATTTTTAAAGAGGAATGTTAAATTCAGAAATTATCACTAAAAACCAGTTCAAATGTTCAATTTATATGTAATTAAGGAAAGGAAGGGATTTGTGACCATTTGAAATTTATTATAATGGTATTAATAACACTTAAAATGGCAGTAAAAGTATAGAAGGGCGGAAACAGTGTTTTTGGGCCTAGATTCCCAAAAAGACAGAAATTGGTAATTTTAACAAAAATCTCAACAAATATGGACTATGACATATTAAATTAAACTGAATGAGATAAATAAACCAATTATATGGTTAATAATTCATGAAAGCAGTTAATAAACTAAAATTATTCCATATATAATGTAATTTGGAATCATGTATATGGGAAGTCGTAATTATTTTAACAATACTTTTCCAATATTAACTTGGCAAGATTTTTACTAAAGTGGAGGAAGTTAGTTTGTTCTTTGTTAACGTTCAACCTGAACAGTCTATGCGGAATTGCGTTCTTTAAAACCGTATAATGAAGTGCTAAGGTTAAAGAAAAGATTCTGTGAGAAACGAGAGTTACTTAAATAAACACTTTTCCAGTCAAAACATATAAAACCTTCAACGACAACAGTGAAAACGAACACCACACTACATAATACTAGTGAATTAAAACATTAAAACTACATATTAGTAATAATTCAAGATACCACAGAATAATCAATTTTTGCGTAACGAACAGACATAAGTGAACACCTCTAATATCAAACAATTAACACCAGTGGACACTGAACACTCATCTAGACTACCCCAAACAACATAATAGACAGTTTACACAAGTCGGGGATTTTAAAACAATTATAAAGTTGATTTTATTGTAAGATTTTCTCGCGACGAATATTGCGAATAACCTCTTCATTTTTAGTGAGCGGCCATGATGGAAAAACGATGCACGGCCACCACCTTCGACTGACGTCATAGTCTACGATTGGTTTGCAACTCAACTATATTAAACATTTTCTATATATTATTAAAAAATTGTTAGATACTAATTATTTAACATTATTTATTGTAAATGTTATACTTTCTCGTCCTGCCCTTCTCTGACTATTATTAAATAATCGCTCCAAGAACCTTTTACAATAATTATATGAATTTTTTAACCTGTATTAACATATCGATTTATCCCTGAGACGGAGTCGACAATTGTTCGAAATCGATTTAATATCGATCATTATTTATAAATGTTAATAAATCAATTCATTTCAATTGTATGGATTAATAAATTATTTCGCATTGTAATTTAAGGTTTTAATTAAGCACGAGACTTCCTGAAAGAAGAAAATATTAACGAAAGGTGAGATACTGGAGCAACACGGAAGGTCGTTAATCGATTGCTGACAGGAGTTAATCTGTTTAACTCCGGATTTTGTTAATATCTTCCAGAAGTGCGAATTATACAAAATTACCTTTCAGAATTTTATAAATTTGTTTAAAACAATAAAACAGAATTAATTACAAATTATATACACCATAAACAAACATAACATTTTTTTTTCAGACAATTTTTTTTTAATAAAAATTTTTTCTTTCTTTCTCTTTATTTGTAACAGGTAAGGTTACAATTTGGCGCTCGCAACAGTGGGGCTTAAAAGAGTCAAACAGCGACTGGTTACTAATCGACACTACCCACAGTGGAGCGAAAAGTTGAAGAGCGTTAAGGTTTTCAAACGAACCTTTTATCTTTTATTTGTACGGTTACAATATTTATTTACGAAAACAAGTTACAATCATGAAACAAAATACAAAATACTCACAAAAATATATAGTTTTAGCAGCGTTATTTCAAATGGTCTATGTGTCCTCCACCAATCACACCAGACAACATCAAAGCGATAGAAAAATTCATCCCACACTTTTTTGCAAGGTAACATCTTCGACTGAAGCTACTGCTGCTGATATCCCGTTTTTGAGCTCGTCTACGTCACGAACTAACGGTGGAACAAAAACCACGGTCTTTCACGTATCTCCACAAGAAGACGTCGCATGGGGCAACGTCTGGAGGTCTTGGAGGCCAAGTGTATAGGGCGGTGTCCCAAGGTCCCGTGCGCCCTATCCAGCGTTGAGGTAGTCTGTCGTTCAGGAATTGCCGTACGTTGTTGTGCCAGTGTGGCGGGGCTCCGTCTTGTTGGAATATGATATCATCAGAGTCCTCATGAAGTTGTGGAAAAGTCAGATCTGCAGCATTTCAAGATACCTCAGTCCCGTGACTGTGTTTTCCTCAAAAAAGAATTGGCAATAAATCTTTGAGAAATTGCACAGGAACCGTTTACTTTTGGTATATCTCGCCAAAAAGATCTTGGTAAAGTATTCATAGAAAACCTTCTATAATAAAAATATCCAACCCCAAGATTTATCTACATTCCGTACGCCAATATCTGTTTGGTCGAAGAGTAAAATTAAAATCTGATTTTTGCTTGTTCATAACATGGCCCTTATGCAAATAATAAAGATGGCCTATAGAATTCTTCATACTTTCTGGAAAAAATATGCACTAAGATCGAAATAACTAAAGATAGAACAGAGTATAGCTTTTCAGAGAACAGATCCACTTACAGTCAATATTGCGTTATCAGAAGAACCGTTGGCACAAAGCACAATGTTTTACGTTTTGGGGCACCGATATCGTCTACAACAAATACACAAGTCAAGAACATTGTACGAAAATTTCAGTGAGTTATGGTAATGAAGACAGAATACGTAAGACACAGGCTAATAAAGGAAATACGTTACAGCTCCATAGATTGATTGCAACATGTTTGATATATGGAAACAAAACCTGAACAGTCAACAATTACCGTTCAGACATAACCGGTATAAATAAGAACACGTCATGAATTTGGACTCATCAAGGATAGCAAAATTTACTTACGGTTTATTATTCAACAATTACCGTTCAGACATAACCGGTATAAATAAGAACACGTCATGAATTTGGACTCATCAAGGATAACAAAATTAACTTACGGTTTATTATTCAACAAATTACCGTTCAGACATAACCGGTATAAATAAGAACACGTCATGAATTTGGACTCATCAAGGATAGCAAAATTTACTTACGGTTTATTATTCAACAATTACCGTTCAGACATAACCGGTATAAATAAGAACACGTCATGAATTTGGACTCATCAAGGATAGCAAAATTTACTTACGGTTTATTATTCAACAATTACCGTTCAGACATAACCGGTATAAATAAGAACACGTCATGAATTTGGACTCATCAAGGATAGCAAAATTTACTTACGGTTTATTACTCAACAAATTACCGTTCAGACATAACCGGTATAAATAAGAACACGTCATGAATTTGGACTCATCAAGGATAGCAAAATTAACTTACGGTTTATTACTCAACAAATTACCGTTCAGACATAACCGGTATAAATAAGAACACGTCATGAATTTGGACTCATCAAGGATAGCAAAATTAACTTACGGTTTATTATTCAACAAATTACCGTTCAGACATAACCGGTATAAATAAGAACACGTCATGAATTTGGACTCATCAAGGATAGCAAAATTTACTTACGGTTTATTACTCAACAAATTACCGTTCAGACATAACCGGTATAAATAAGAACACGTCATGAATTTGGACTCATCAAGGATAGCAAAATTAACTTACGGTTTATTATTCAACAAATTACCGTTCAGACATAACCGGTATAAATAAGAACACGTCATGAATTTGGACTCATCAAGGATAGCAAAATTTACTTACGGTTTATTATTCGATGAATCCATAACTTTGTTTTAGTAGTGCCATATTATTTTCCTACCAATTCGAAAATTGATTTATTTAAACTACATTAAAAATATTGTAACATTCAGTAATATATTGTAAGACACACAAGCTATAGAAGTGTACATTTACATTTTGATTTTTCAATAAATAACCTTTATATCAGTATATGGTCTTATGTATACTCTGCTTAGAACATCACACACACACACACACACACACACACACACACACGTATATATGTATAATATTTAAAATTTATATTTACTTTACCTCAAGATGTTATTTTTCCTTTATTTGGGAATTTAAACAAATAAGGGAAAAATAACATCTTGAGGTAAAGTAAATATAAATTTTAAATATTTTATATACATCAAGAAACGAACTGTAGCAGAAAGTGATTGACTATATATATATATATATATATATATATAGTATTTAAAATTTATATTTATATTACCTCAAGATGTTATTTTTCCTTATTTGGAACATGTTTCGAGAGCTCCCGTGCTCTCATCCCTACCCTTCGCGATCTTGCGTCTGGTAAAAAATTTTAAATACTTTATATATATATATATATATTGCAACGTTACAAATATTATAAAATGAATACACTTCAGTCCATGTACCCAACGCAACTATATATTGTTAAACACCGCCCAGATCGTAGGATTTTTGTATGTTCGTTGCGTCAAGTATATATGGTTGCAGAATAAACTTATTCTTAAATAGAGGAGGAAGACGTTGATGACATGAAATAATTAATTAAAACATATTAAAAGAACGAATTAACGATTTATTAAATATTGTAAACAGATATATTAGTATAAGTTAGCAGTAAGGTCGTAAACTTTGCTTTGTGCAATTAAATTTACAGTGTTTTGTGATCTTTTAAGTAAAATGTTTATATCCCGCAAGGGTAAGTAATGTTTGCGCTGGACTGAGTGGTAAGAAATTTATATGCGGGAATATGTAGTAGCGGGCGGGATGTAGTCGACTGGACTGCCAGCGTGTATAAGATTTTAAACGCAGCATTAAGCATTACCATGTGCAGACTGCAGACTAGACATGATGATCACGAATTCCATCCAATCTGTGTAGTAGCAACTATGCATGCAAGAGATACTCTGTGCCTATAAGGTCGTATCTCTCTCTCCCCCTTTGCCTCTCTCTCCCTCTCTGTCTCTCTCTCTCTCTCTCTCTCTCTCTCTCTCTCTCTCTCTCTCTCTCTCTCTCTCTCTCTCTCTCTCAGCCTGTCTCCGTCTCTGCCTGTCTGTCTATCTCTCTCTCTCTCTCTCTCTCTCTCTCTCTCTCTCTCTCTCTCTCTCTCTCTCTCTCTCTGTCCCTCTTTTTCTGCGTGTCTTATTCAGATTCTCATTCGGCGTTTCTTCTCTACTGATTTCACGTGAATTGTTAAACGGACTCGTCGTCCTACGACGAATAGATAAGGACAGAGGGTACAGTACAGCGTTTTCATTGCATATTACATGTACACGTATCGTAGTAATGGAGCGTTTCGACGCCGTCTCATTCTGCGAATCGCCGCGCCGCCCGCAGACATCACTAATTCAAAACGCACTATGAACACACACATGCGTAGGTAGGAGAGCAAACATTCTACACACAGTGTGGGTTATACCAGTGCCGTTGCATTAAATGCATTACAGGTGGGGCAGTCTCTCTCTGATTGCTGTTTGGACAGAGAGACGCAGCAGATGTGGTGAAACTGAACGACCGCCATGCACATGACCACATTCCGACAGGCTACCGTTAGTAGCTGTACAGTATTAATTGCAAACAGTATTCCTTCAATTAAATATGCATAGAATATTTGATACAATTACACCAAATATACGACTACGAGGAGAAGAAAAAATAGGAATCGATGGAAGAGACATCATCATCATGACCACTTCAAGGCATAGACCTGTTCCGGAACCTATCTCCTTCTCGGTCTACCGACATCTCTCTTCCCAGTAGGGTGATAAGCCAAGGTATTATAGATAGAGGGCACACGATTCAAGTACTCACGCCATCTCCTTCTGTGGTCTTCAATCTTCTGGTGCAAGGATACAATGTTTAAATCGGGTCTAATATCCTAGTTTTTTCTCCGATCCAAGAGACAACAACCTTGCGTCCTTCTTAGAAATTTTATTTTGGTTGCCTGAATCCTCTATACGTCCCTTTTACCAAGAGTCCATGTCTCACTAGCATACAGTAATGTGGGAACAGCCACAGTTTTATCTCTTCTTCCTCTGTTGCCAGGAAGAGACAACATGCTATTAAAAACTTGTGTAAACTCTAATAAACTGGACAAATGTAAATAGTAAAAGACCAGGAGGTATGCGGAAAGGAAGGGATAGATAAGTCATAGATGTCACCATTATTACGAGGGCCATTAAATATAATTAAAGAGACAAATATAATTAAAGGGATAAATTTTTAAATATAATTAAAGAGGCGGAGTACGATAATTTCAGAACTGTAAGTTGGCATTCCTGTTATGAGATCTGATCAGTTTATTGATTAAGCGGAAATTTTTTAATGATGGAGAGTCCTCTTGATGAAGCATGACAGGTAGCAGGTCAGCAAGTAAGCACGATAAAGGTGGAATTGTGGAGACCGTTAATTCAAATAACAAGATGTACAACTTTTTTATACCGGAAAATAAATTTCAGACATGTCAGACTTTAAGTATAAATGTAATCAGATATTAGAAATATTAATAGGAATTAAATTTTTATAAATAGACCGATTATAAAAATTGAATGCGGTACAACAATGAATGTTATAGATTTGAAAATCCGTTTACATTAATCCTCGTATTCAACATACAGCTGCGTTTCAATTAATAAGAAAAATACATATCAACACTATTAAACAGAGACTTGTATTACACTGTGTTTTAATCGGATTATCGACGATTTATCAACACAATTTACTGTCTTAAAGCATCAGTTCACATTTTAAAGAAAGATAAAACACAACTGATAACGGCAGTAGCCTATAGTGTGTTGATGAATTTATAAAAGCGTTCACCACTTACGTGATAAAAGGTTCTGTAAATAGTAAACAACGCATCTTGTAAAAGTTAAAATTCGTAATTCGAGACTTTTCAGAGAATAAGAGTGAAGTATTTTTATAAATATTGACTACTACCATTTGTTCGGTCTATGTGTATTCTCTTAAAATATTTTATCTCAATCATGCAAAATTTTAGTCTTTAATTTTTTGTATTGTATGAAATGCCAGATTTTCATAGATGTACTTTTTCTTTAAGTCCAATTCAAATTTTTTAGCAGGCATCCATTAGGCATATGACAAAATAAACAACCTCTCACTTGTTGCCACCACCGTTTGTACGTACTTACTGACAAACAATTACATATTTACCATTTATTACAGTTGAATTTTCAAGAATATTCTACAAGAAACACTATACTGTTTATCAAAACGCTAATACAATAAACACGAGCGTTTATTCTTCTTTTTCCACTTTGATCTGTAATCCGATGTGACTTACATAACGATTTACAGGAACAGTTTCCGTGCTAACTATTGTACGTATGGTACATTTTTCCACAGTGACAACGAGAAATGTCTTACAACAGCAGAAAAACCAAAATAATATGCTGACACAAAGAGACGAAACGTAAAAATAAATTTGGAAGCAGTAATAATTCTTCCGGACACATTGATCGTTGCACAGAAAATTTGCAAAATCCTCTAAATAAAATTGCCAAAAATTTCTATAATGCCGGCTTTACTGAAAGTGAATTGAAAATTTCTAGTTAGCATTTGTAATTTTCTAAGTAAAATAAATAGCGAGACCCACAATTATACGTCTTAATCGATAATGAGTACAACTATCAGTTGAAAACAAGAATTGTAGTCACCGTTAAAGCGTGCGTCCTTGAGAAATACGCAAATGACGAAACGCCGACAACGACGTTAATGATGATGATAAGACAATGACCAAAGACTGTACCGACACTGTGCAGCTTACAGTATCTTCAGATGCTCACCAACTTTCACTACTACATACTACGTATGTTCGTCATTCCGACTTTGTGGTAAACAGTAAAGATTCACTTTTTTAAATTTATTTAAGCCTGCTGCTACAGAAAACCTGTCATGACGACAAAATTAAGTTAAAATTTTATTGTGCAAACTGAAAAAAAAATATTTATCTCAGAAATGATGCCTAATATTTTTGGTGTTGGATAGGAAAAAATAATATAAAAACAAAAGATGTGCTATCCTCCCCCACAATGTTTCACAAGAGGTTTTGCTGTTATCAATGGCCAACAACTATTGAATAGGATTTTTGATGGTTTAATGGAAACGATTATAAACAATACCTTCTTAAAAGATTAATTTCTGGGCTGTCAGGCCGCAGTCGATTGCTTACTGGTGTTGTCATTACTACACGTTTTGGCCAACCACCAGTAGTCAAAATTAAATATCGTTCGACAAAAGTATGGTAGGCCAAACGTAACGCCTGCGTCTTTCTTCTTCTTCTGATAGCTCCTATCCGTTTCGGATGTTGCATATCATACAGCCTATTTTAACTTTCTATACTGCTGTACGGAATAAATCAGTTGTATTCAAGCCAAATCAGGTGCTTAAATTTCTCAGCTATGAGATTCTCGGGCGCCCAACTCCTCTCTTCCCAAGTACTTTTCCCTGTAGTGTGGAGTGCAATAAGTAAAATCTCTGTTCATTTCTCATGAGATGTCCCAGATACTGAAGCTTTCTCATCTTTGTTCATCAAAGATTGAACCTGGCCATCGCATTTCGCTTATTCCCAAGATTGTGATAATCATACTTCCCATTTCTTTGATGGCATTATGTATTTTCCCGCCTTGGACCATTGTTTTTACATTACAAGTGCATATTTTTACGTCTGTGTTTATATTTAATTTTCTTTTTAATTCGTAATTGTTCAAAACTGTCCCCCCTCGGAGATCCGATCGGGGAACTTGAAGCTCCGGATGATTTTGCCTTGAACATAGCCATGATGATATTACTAGAGATATCTAAACGATCTTTAATGTAGTGGTTTCTCGTTGCCTTCTACATCCCAATTTCGTTGACTAGTAAACTAGTTTATCCGCCTTCGGGGCCGATTTCTCAACCCCCGGACAATGAGATGGCCTACCGCTTGCCAGTTCATCCACCCGAAGCTTTTGATTATCAAGTGGGAGACGACTTACTCCGGTAGTCATTCGGTAGCCATTTCCTCGTCAGTTAAAACAGGGCGCGCCATATATTCTACGCCTAGTTGAAGCAAAAACAATTGCCCTACCGTAGTTAGAAAAAGCTGACAAAAGCGTTACGCTATATCATAAATTACCAAATTTAACATTTATTTCCAGTTAGATCATAACGTGACAAGTAAGAAACATATACAAAACGATTTGCACTTGAAATTTTTTCAATATCCATTTCACCCTTATGCAAATATGGGCGGGGTCGATGTATGATTGCATGACAGCTGATACGCTGCTGTGTGCGTGCGTGTTGGATACGCGACAATCGAATATAATACAGTAACCACGTGCATTACGTGCAAGCTTAGTATCTGCTGTTTACTATCATAATTCATGTGTGTTTTACAGCTTCATAAGTACAAAGACAAACACACACACACACGCACGCAATGGCAGCAGCATGCAATACACTCATTCGTTCTAATTACTGCAATTGAAGGGCGGTTATGTAACGAGTTGAGAGGAAGTAAATGTAGTCTATTTTACCGAGTACAATCCGACGGTATATAACGCGTCATATTTTCTTATTATGAACACGGAATATCTTTTAGCACTTGACGCTGGGCAGCAAATATACGCTGTTTGTATAATACATGATGTCATCTGGGAGGAAGCGAGCAGTGTCCATGTGTATGGTGTGTATATATGGTGTGAGCGCGCGCGCCCACAATTAAGTGTACTGTCATAGAAACGTGACAGTCTTTCCTGGTAGTTGAGCTGCGCCGACCCAGCGAATGAATTACTCCCCCCCACCACCACCACCTCCACTTATAGCTACGTTGTCTAAAGAGGAGTGAGGGGAGACAACGGAATAATAGTTTGCTGTCTCACTTCCACACTTAACCAACGCACCGCGGTTGATCAGCAACAAAGACGTCTGTCAGTCAGTGAAACCTGCCCTGGACCTGCCCCCAGTCAGTGAAACCATTGCGATGTTTAAAGAAAGATATATGTGCAACGGCTTGAAGAGCACACGAATCCTTTAGGCATAAATCTACTAGACAACAGCCTGCAGACAAGACGTCTAAAGTTAACATTTCCTCTGGACTTACCTAGACTCAAACATTATAAATACATTATACATAATGTGTTACTTTTAAATATTCATATAGAGAACTAGTCAATAGGCTAATTCGCTTCACGCCATGGTATTTATTCTGTAAACAATTATGCTTATTGTTATGTATTAACAGATTGCATAAATAAACGTAAAAGAAAACTTCCACACTAACTCCCTCTCTGTCCGTCTGTCTATCTGTCTCTCTCTTTCTCTGTTTTCCTTCTCTTGTTCCCGTGTGTCTTCAGGCACTGTACATTTTTTCAACGACAGCGGTAGAAGATTCGAAAGCATTCCTGAACCGATCACACACACTTACATTCTCTATATGTCCCTCCCTTCCTCTCTCTCACTCTGTCTCTCACTCTCCCTTGTTTCTCTGTCTGTCTGTCTGTCTGTCTGTCTGTCTCTGTCTGTCTCTCTCTCTCTCTCTCTCTCTCTCTCTCTCTCTCTCTCTCTCTCTCTCTCTCTCTCTCTCTCTCTCACTCTCTCTCTGTCACACACGTGCTTCCATTGTTTTTGCCAGCCTGGTTGCAAACCGATGTTCACAATATGAAACACTGTAGACAAATGTTGTGCGTGTGTGCTAATTGAACAATACATTTTTGTTGGATACGAAACGAGGTGTTTTTGTCCACAGCACGTCTTGAAGCCAGTGTTTAATTTCTATCGTCAGGTCTATAGTAATAATTCTTTATTAGGAGGGTAAACGTTCCGCGCCATGCTTTCACTGCGCTGAAAAGTCGTGCAGGTTTACAGAGCATCTACGAGAAGTGGGTACACGTCTTCTCTGCACAAAGTTACAGATGCATTACAAAATGTAAAACAATTACACGAATCAAGAAAAAACAGCAAGCTGTGCTCTGTACACCTTAAATATCACGTAGGCAGTACAAAGGTAACGAAAAGGAAGATGACGAAAGCAACGGAAGAAAAAAATAGAATAACCAAGGTATAACAAGCCAAAAACATAATGACAAATTCCTATTAGAATTGACAGATGCCAAATCAGGGATGACAAATTCAGTGGTCCCAGGTTCAAAGCCTACAGCAAATCAGAAATTTAAACAAAAAATAAAATTTCGACGAAACCGGAACATCGAAACACGATAATGTTTGAATGTGTATATATAAATATAGTAACAAATATTTACTATATAACAAATATATTTACTATATAACAAACATTATCATGTTAAAACGACAGAAACCGAAGGTTTCTAGACTGTGGGGAATCGAAAGCGTGGAAAAAATTTAGTGTTAACATCACCTGGAGCGTTACATTTTTCGTTGACGTTACACATTTTGCATCACGCATTTTGTGGAATGACCCCCAGCCTGAAAACATTATCATGTTAAAAAGAAAATTTATATTAAGGCTTCAGTAAGGAACCTGGCTTGGGTTCCTGTATTGGGTTAGCACTGGAATAGAAACTTTTGAGGCATAGTGCTGTGGTAGAATATATCAACGTTAATTCAGGATACAAGAAGTGTAAAATTAACCTTCTTCTATAGAAGTGGATAAGCATTAAAACACGAGAAGCTTGTGCCAATTGCTCAAGTACAATAATAATATTTAGTTGCCTTTAAATAATATTCTTTTTAATTTTGGTTTTTCCCAGTGTACTCGTACGCAGTACCTACTACACCTTATCTCATTTATTCTAACATTTTCAGCTACTTTTCTTGTGCTGTTGTTGTTAGTTCTGTACCGTAATCTACATACGTAATACATTGTATTTGACTCCTTTTGTCGATTCTTTCCAGTGTAGAGAGTGTGTACGTTTTCGCCCACAGAGCCTGGGTGAGTTCGTCTTTCCAGGCGTCTGTCTGCCTGTACTCATGCACGTGACTTCAAAACGTGATGCTGTCAACCAAACGAGAATGAGGCAAGATTATCTCAATACATGACCGTGTTTACCTTCTTACCACCACCTGCCCACATACTATGCTGTCACTGATGTCTTTGAGACCTTTCACGAAGACATCAGTTGGTCTTCATCATCATCATTATCTTCACAAGACGGCCTAGTCAGGGTGCTGCCTGTTCCGCCTTCAATGATCCTCCAGCCATGTCTTCATGGGACCACCCACACACGTGTATCCTATAGGTTTGTATTCCCAGAATTGTTTGGCTAGTATGGAATCTGCCATTCTCTCTAAGTGTTATTTTCTCCGTTGTTTGTAATTTTCTAATTTTTCATTCAATTCCAACTTTGTCGTGTTTACTTGCTGAACAGCTACTTGCCATGTTCCGGACGAGGCCTTTCGGTGTTCCTACACTTTTCAAGTCCTAAACCACGACAGAACTTGAAGTACAGAAAATTAACAAACAAGATGAACATTTTTCATTCAAGTTAAAAACTTGTAACTCTTTTCTTATAGCCTCATACCGTCAAGTTTAGAACATATTTTAATTCCTCTTAAGAATTTCATTTCCGAGCCTGTATTTTACTGTCTTGTTTCTTAGTTGTTGTCTATAATTCACAGGCACAGGGCAGTACAGGGACTTTCATAACTTTATAGAACTTTAATTTGTACCTCGACGTGCTATATTTCTAAAAATACGGTTCACTGTCCCACAGATCGTCTGGAACTTATCTAACTTGACGTTAACATTATGATAATTCCTTTCATAGCCAATATCATTTGCAAATAATTAAAATGGCTAACCTTTTTTAAAATGTTAGCATCAATAATTTTTTTCTTATTGGTTCTTCGTCTCGAAGAGTTGGTCTTCATACAATGAAATAGACTGTTGATAAACGACATGCCTATTCCGTACCTTTTTCTAACTATTACTACAGAAATCGGTTACAAAGACAGACAGCCCAGAAACATACTCTAAAACCGCGAATCACTAAAACCAGTAAACACCTTCATATTACCTTTTATATTATACAGGGTGATTCTAAATTGCACAGCAATGTCTTGGGAGCTGATTCTATTTTTATAAAAATAAATAAAAAGTCCATATATACACAGTTTGTTTTAGAAACTAATTAAGATAGAGGTTTGGGACGTCTTTTATTCAATTTTGGAGATCAAAAACCATGATAATCCACCAAATTTACTCTTCAGGTTATACGCCAAGAATTTAAGTATGGTTTCATTTTAATGTGGGAGCAGAAATCAGGACAAAATGTTTCGACAGCCGTAACTCACTAACGAACCGTTGTCAAATCTATGTTTATATGAACTCTTTTTTTATTTTTAGGTATAGAATCAGCTCCCGAGAGATTGCTGTGCAATTTTGAATCACTCTGTATATTATCTTGATTTCTTTTGTCCTTCTACGTTTATTGTTTTTTCTGACCTACAGTGTAATGGCCAATGATTAAAATAGAACCACTAGTAACAATGGACACGTAAAGATGAAATACAGGAAGATTATACTATCGAATACGATTTTCGTAGCTGAAGTCGAAAAGTCTGACCTTCGTAGTAGCCTTAAAATTACGTTTCAATAAAGAAAAAAGTTTAATTTAAATGAAACCGATTAGAAATTATCGTTTCAAAACTTGATTTATTACTAATATTCTTGGGTGTTTTAACCGCTTCCAATACATGGGGAGGGGAACATTTTTTTTTGGTATCGACCATCTAAGGACCACATGCCAATTTCAATTCTTTTTTCTTTACTTTTTCTCTAATATTCTTTCATATTTTCACTGTGTCTCTTCTTCCTGTCTTCAGTCCACTTTGAACCTGCATTTTTCTCTCTCCTACCCTGGAGTCCTTCCATTTTCAACAGTTTTGCCCGAAACTTCTTCGGCGTGTATATTATTTTTTTCTAAATCCTTTTGGACTTGTTTAATCCAACTTGATGTTGACTTCTTCCCCCACAGATATTTGAAGATCTGTTTTGTTAAACTATTGTCCTCCATTCTATATAAATGTACAAAAAATAATGGTCTTCTTTTTCTCATTGTTTCTGTTATATTTTCTATACTTTGATATATTTCAACATTACTTCCCAATTTCCAACCTTTTGAAGTTTTTTGTGGGCCTAATATTTTCCTAATACTTTGTCTTTCCAATATTTCTAGTTTTTTCTAAATTATAAGGGGGGACATTTTATAATTAAATATTTTACGTTTAAATATGCACAGGCATGCCATACAGGTAACCACGAAATACCTTAAAGCGAACTTCCTCTGTATCTCTACACGCAGAACCTGTTATTAAAACACTATAAATTTTCTTCTGGTAACAAATTATATTTGCCCACACGCAACGACAGTACACACACAGTGACAACTAATTACAGCGAGCTCTATCGCCACAATATAGAACCACACCGTGCACATTTATGGGTATGGGTACAACGGATCACCACGCCAAACCACCCTGCATGTTACGCAAACACTTGACATCGATCTCTAACGCAAACACACTTCCAATTTATTCACACCCCATATAGCGTACCCCCGGCCTTTCCAACTTTATTAAGCAGATAATCGCGGAACAACTACAAACCTAATTAACGCATTTAAAACTTCTTGAAATTTATGTTTCCGGCGTGCTGACAAAACGTACAATTTTAATCTAACATTTATCGTACTTATTTTTAAAATTTATTTGAGCCTTGTCAATCATGTAAGACAAATAATAATCATCATCATCTTCAATGATCAGACCAAGGATTGGTTTTTGTGGTCTTCAACATGAAAAGATTAGAGCTGGTCACTCCAGCGCTTCCTTGGACGTCCCACCCTCTCCGTCCACTCGAGGTATAGTTCCGTATTTGTTTGGGGATGCGGCAGTCATCCATTCGGCAAAAATGTTTCCACTAATTCAACCGATACTGGGCGATCCTGTCGAGCATAATCATAGTATTCAGTTCTTGCCGTATATCTGTGTTTCTTCTATGATCACGAAGAGTATACTCTGCCACGTACCTGAGAAATCACATTTCAACCGCTTGGAAGCGACTGGCCTGGCCTTTCGTTAAAGTCCTATTCTTAGACCCATAAAGAAGTGCGGGAAGTGCCATCACCTTCTAGACTTTTAGGCGTGTTTATTTACTTGCTGACTTAAACGTTCGCCTGACGGTCCCGTACATAAGTTTGAACAACTCAAATAATACAACTAAATATTATAAAAATTATACATAAAGTTTAGTCAAGCTCTTTCGTAAGACTGCCAATTATCTGTGAGGCGAATCACAAAAGTGTTCGCGGGAAGGCTTGGTTTTGCCTAACTATCTGGCCATGGCAATATCATCAGTTTTAAAATAACAATAATATCACTATTTAAATAGAACTTTAGAGTGTATAATATATTACATAATAATTTTTTAAAATTGTTATTATGTTGTGTAGAACGTCTCCAAAAGGTGGATGCAATAAAGCTAACATGTTTTAATATTTCAATTTCATGATTTTGACAAAAGTATGCAATTTCATGATTTCTTGCCAAAAGCCAGTATGGTTTTGTAAATATGAAAATGATTATACTATTAATGTTACTGTCATTTAATTATTAAGCTGTCATTAGTAATATTTATTCAAAATGTTAATAAAAAATCGAAACCGTTTCATTAGGTAAAAAAGTATTAAATGTTTATAACAGTTAAACAACGACTAAACAAGTCGTTATAGTTACAGTAGTATTGTAGTTTATAATACTAAGCATCGACGTTGTGAATAAGTTGCATACGTTCAACATTATGTGCGGGCGGGACCGTTAGGCGAACCTTAAGTCAGTAAGTAATGGAACACGCCTATAATTCTACAAAGTGATGGCCCTTCTCACACTTCTTTATGGGTCTGGGAATTGGTCTTTAACGAAAAGCTAAGTCTGTCGTATCCAAGCGGCTGATATGAGATTTCTCAGGCACTCTCCACGATAAAAAAAAAAAATAGATATATGGCAGGAACTGAATATTATGAGTATACTTGACAGAATCGTTCAGTATCGGTTGAATTGGTGGGAACATCTTTGCCGAAAGGATGACTGCTGCATCCCTAAACAACTATGGAACTATAAGCCGAGGGGACGGAGATGTGTGGTTCGTCCGAGGAAGCGCTGGAGTAACTAACTCTAATCTTTACCTATTTGAGACCGGAACAAACCATGCTTGGTTTAATCCTGAAGATGATGATGATTTTGGTCATATTTATTAAAAATGTTAATAAAAATTTAGGAATATCTGTGGTACGATTCATACAAATCTTAGAAATAAAACAAGACACAGCACAAGGATTAAAGATTTTATATGATTACAATTGCAATAACTATATTGACATGTGTGAGTGAGGCGTGGATTATGACAAAATAGAAAAGCGTAAAAGATACAAAGTTGTGAAATGAAGTTTTTTTCGAAATATTTTAAATTATACATTTAAAGATACAATAAGGAATAAGGATATCAGTGGGGAACTAGAAGTAGAGGACATAAATGAAATTATTTCAATTTACAGAAGACAATGGTGGGATCATCTGTAAAGGATGACAGAGAATCGATTGCCGAAAGCGGCACTGAACTGTGAAGCCATTGGTAGAAGAGACGTGGTCCGTCCGAGGATGAGATGGGTGCCAGGAAAGGTTTATATAACCTAATCCTTAAAGGAAAGAAGAAGAAGTTAATTAAAAAAACCAAGCGGTTTCGTCAGGTAATAAAGCATTAAATGTCTCTAATATTAAAATTTATAATAATTGCCCAAAAACCATAAGGATGGACGGACACACATAGTATAAGAGCAAGATGAGGTCAACAAACCCACCAAACAGGCAAACTCCAGCGTGCTTGCCCATAGGCATATTATGAATTCTTAAGAGATTGCACAGACGTGAATATCATACAACTGCTGCCTGCTGTAGTTAACAAACAACGCAATTCGTCGCTTATTACGAATTTATAACGCTATGCATATATGAGAATTCAGCTGTGGCAGGCATCTTGGACTGCTGGCGCGGTCAGTGTCTGAATTAAAAATGCTTTCTCCACTAACGTGAGGGTAGCTTGGGAAAATGTGCCCTCATTCTGTGAAATGTTAGCGAGGGGCGCTAAACTAATTTTACTGAACTGGGTACCGGCGTTCCATGCACATGATCTTCTTCTTCTTCTTCTTCTTCTTCTTTAATCTTCCTAGTTAAGACTCTGTCCTGTTCGATAACAATGGCCTTACATGCTGTCACTCCACCTCTTCCTTTGCCGACCATTCTTCATTCCATATACTATTCTCCTTTCCGCAATAAAAAAAAATTAATATCTGTTACATTACACGTTTGTCTTATACTATTGTTTGGCAACCTATCGTACCTTGTCATTCATAGTAATATACTCATTTCTATAGTTTCTCATTTTCTTTGAGTTGCTGTATCTGGCTTGATCTCTGATGCATAGTATATTACTGGACGTATTGTGCTTTTGTAAACCCTAGTTTTTGTTTCTTGTGTGAGGTATTTATTATTCCATATAAAATTATTAATGCATCCAGCAATTCTTCTTCCTTTCATCAATTGATGTCCTATTTCTTCATCTACACTATTGTTCCGTGTAAGTCTTGTTCCTAAGTGCTCTATCTTTATTACTTGCTCTATTATCTTGTCATTTATCCACCTTAATGGGTCACGTGAAATTGTAATTGACTCTGCTTTCTATTTCGCTATCTTCATGTTATATTTCTGGCATCTTTGTTAAAAGCATACACAGGTCTTTATAAGTCATTTTCATTTTCCGCTATTAGAATAACGTCGTCTCCATAACATAAAATATTAAACACACATCTACCCCATTCTATATCCTCTCATATGCTTTACCTCCTTAATAATTTCATTCATAACTACATTAAAGAGTATGGGATTTAGGGAATCCCCCTGCCTTATCCCTTTTGTCATTGGCTTTTAATCTTATTGAAGTGTTCGTATAGATCTCTTTTATTAGGTTTGTGATGTCGATTGGGACTCGTCATTGTTGTAAAATGCATATAATGCTAAAGCACAAATATGTACCATATTCTTTTAATAATTACGGCACAATTAAAAAGTTAATAATTATACAGACAAAGGGATGAGCTATAATATGGAAATGCAAAGGTGGAAACGCAACGCATATACAGTATGAAAAAGAGAAAGAGAAAACTCATCAATATTTTATTAATGTGTTTGCGTATGCACAAATCTTTTACGTGTGTGAATAACTGATTACATTAAACATTTTGAAGAAAACATAAAATCCAAAAGTGTTGCCAACAATTAACGTACACTAAGCAGCTTACAGCTTACTTTAGTTTCTTAACGCACGTTACTTTAATTACAATAGCATACAACAGACGCTGTTATATATGTCAGCAACCCTTATGAGATTAAAAGTTAAAAATTATATGAACCATTTTATCATCTCAAAACCAAATTTGAGAACTATCTGCTGTTGTACTGTTGGAAGTAAGTTGACATTAATGTTTATTTGTGTGCATAAATTCCAATCCGCCATTATTTTCCACCCATATTTGAAATGTCATCTTGCATCCGTTTTGTCAGGCACCGTGATCCTACCTCTATACATGGCTGATTAGCACTCTTTATCTGCTTTACCGTTCGATAAACTTTGGACGAGACTAGCGCAATTAATTAACGAGATACTTAAACTTAATTAGCAACATGTCTTATATAACCGAAGCCTTATAAAATTTAATCCTTGTGCTGTGTCTTGTTTTGTTTCTAAGATTTCTATGAATCATACCACAAAAATCCTTAAATTTATTTATCTTCTCTCTTATATCGTGTCCAGGTTTATAGCTTACTGCACAGCCGAGATATTTGAAACGGCTCACTTGTTCTAAAGTGTTCTTGTTTATAACTACCATAGTCCTCACTGGATACTTACCTTTAAAGTCCATGGTTTTGGTCGTTCTTAGTGAAATTGTCAGTGAGTGCTCTTTAGCCACTTCTTGTAATTGAAACATAGCTCTTTGTAAGTCATCCTCATTTTCTTGAATAAGAACTATGTCATCCGCCTATTGCAGGGAACCCATACAAATTGATTTGTTAAGCTGCATTCCCGAAGTCACTCTGGATTTCCATGCTCTTAACATGTTGTCAATGTATATATTAAACAAGACTGGGGAAACACAGCATCCCTGTCTAAGTCCCTTATTTATTGGAATGTCACCTGAGAGTCTACCATTCCGATCAAGAACTACAGATATATTTTATTTTTAAATGTTAACTGATTATATTAAATGCTGTGGATATCCTCATCTATCCATTTTGTTCCATAACTTTTGACGGTCTACATTATGAATTACTTTTTCCAGATCAACAAAAGGGATATGCGTTTCCTGGTTATAAGTTATTGATTATCGAATAAGTTATTTTGTTTTTGATGGAAATCAATGCCGCGTTTACAATTAAACGCAATAGCAATGCGTTACTATAATGCTACCAATAATCGATTAGTATAAACATGCTGCGTTTGGCCGATGATATTACTGTAGTGGCAGAAAATGAGCAAGATCTGAATAAACTTTTACACAGTATGGATAAAATATTGACCAAAGGGTATAATGTGAAAATAAATAAGACTAAAACCAAAGTTATGGTTTGTGGGGGAAGAAAAGAAAATTTGAATCTAAACATTGCACTGATAGGAGAAACCCTTCAGGGTGTGAGCAAATTTACATACTTGGGCATCAAAATTACAAAGGATGGCCGAAGTGAAAGAGATATTATTAGCAGGATAGACCAGACTAAGATTGCTTTTAACAAAAAATAGAGAATACTAACAATGGGTAGAAAAATGGAGAAAATATATTCACAGGTAATGAACGTTTGGATTTGAAATAGTTGCGAATACGCCTTTAGAAATTTTTAAATTAAACATTGTAGTAATTTTTTTGTTTATAAATACAATGTGTGTACAATATGCGTTCTCGTTTTGGTGTGCGTAAACAATGACGCACAGCAGAGCGTATATTATGATGGTATGAGCGTCGGTCGTTAGCGTCGTCTCTGAATGTAGCGTTGCCATTTTAATTAAATGCAACAATGAGTCTCGTTGCCAACTGTCACTTTCCCACAGTTTCATACTTCCCACATGTAGTAACGTTGCCCCCTCCATTCCCACCACACCTAATATTCCGTTATGTAGCGCTCATTAAGCTTTGTTTACCTTCAAACTTTCTCCCTTTATACTGTCACGCCTGGATGAACCCCAACGTATAACGATTGTTGTTGTGAAGTATGTGTACCTACCTCTCTACGCTTGAATGCAACTTCAAGTAATGTGAACTTTAGCAAAACAGCTGAAACTATTTTATCATGTTAATAGCATATACTTACGAGTGTCAGTTGAAATGTTCTCGGAGCGACAACTGTAGCTTAGCGGTAAAACTAAAATTTTTCGTGTGCTGCAATTTTTTTATTTTATGTAAACTCCTGTTAATTTCCAAATCTATCTATCAATTTATTAATTGTTTAGAAGCTGTTTAAAATTGACATGTAATGCGCGTTTTGCAAAACGGACAAAATCAAACATCGTGGTGTTATTCTTTGTTAAAAATTGCTTAGCGCAAACGGAAATTCAAAATGAAATTGTAAATGTGTCAGGAGATGCTTCGACTTCATAACCAATGGTTTGTAAGTAGGAACTTGAGTTTAAACGTGGTCGTACGAGCATTGAAGAAGATTCCCTTCCCCGCACTGGACGCCCAAAAAATCCAACAACTCCATATGCGGCAGCCATCTTGCACAACGCTTTTTCACACCAAGTTCTTGAGTTAAAGTATAATGCACACGCTCATATGAGATGCCTATGATTTCATCGACGTCATCCACTCCTCAATCTGCGGACTTCCAATACCCTATGAATTTTTTTCAATAATGTCATTTTTTGTTGCACTTTTTGGACGTCCACTGCTGGGATAGTCTTCAGTGCTTGTACGACCACGTTTAAACTTGAGTGTGCCCCACTTACCGTTGTTTCTGAAGGGGCAGCATCTTACACATTTATAATTTTGTTTTGATTTTCTATTGGCGCCGAAACGTTTTTAACAGAGAATTCATCACAACACAACGTTTGATTTTAAGCACTTTAAAAACACGCGTGACAAGAAAATTTCAAACAGCTGGTAAAAAGTGAATAAATTGACAGACATATCTGGAAATTAACAGGTGTTCACGCGAAATACACGTCTTGCAGCACACGAAATATTTTAATTCTACCACTGAGCTACAGATGTCGTCCGCGAACTTTTCTACTGATCCTCGTAGATTAATACAGTGCTGTTGGAGATACAGTGATACGTACAGGATGTCAGAAAGTGTAGACAGGTGAGCAAGAGGTCATGCATGAGACCTAAGTAAGTAAGTGCTAAATGAGGTGAAATGGAATTTGTATAGCAGAATGAAACTGGTTCTGGAGACGTGCTTTGTTAACTGTTTTTACTATATGGGTCAGCACCAGGGAAAATGAGACAAATTAATAAATATGGGAATAAGTATAGATATCTAAAATATCAGCGATATTGACTGAAGTCTTGATGAAACATATTACTACAAAGATTTTTAAAAACACACAAACACTTGGCACATTTCGCAGTATATTCTTAACCTCTGACAATTGCTTCAGCCTATTGGGCTATTCTCAAAGAGCTGCTAAGAACAACTGAATACAAAACAATGTGTAGCGTGGTGAATATGTGTTAAGGGAGTGTATATGGACATGTGTGTGGGGTGAAGGAGCTAGTATAGGGAAGGTCAAGTGACTGTAAAAAGTAAGCATAATAAGATAACAAATTCTAAAAATTAACTAAATTAAATGACAGCTTAAAAAACGTTTGAGAATGTAGTCATTCAAAAAATATGGAATATTATGGATAGAAAAGGATATCCACAGCATTTTAATACATTCGGTTAAGATCCTTTACAAAAATACATCAGTAGTTCTGGATCTGAATGGTAGGCTTTCAGGCACATTCGAATAAACGAGGAAGTTAGGCAGGAATACTGTGTTTCCTCAACCTTGTTTAATATATACATTGACGACATGTTGAAAGCATGGAAATCCAGAGGGACTTTGGGAATACAGATTAACAAATCAATTTGTATTATGGGTGCCCTGCTATATGCGAATGACATAGTTCATATTCAAGAAAATGAGGATGATTTACAAAGAGCTATGTATCAATTACAAGAAGTGGCAAGAGAGTACTCACTGACAATTTCAGTAATAAAGACCAAAACCATGGCCTTTGAAGGTAAATATCCAGTGAGGACTAAGATAGTTGTAAACAACAGCACTTTAGAACAAGTGAGCCGTTTCAAATATCTCGGCTGTGCACTAAGCTATGAATTTGAATATGATACAAGAGAAAAGATAAATAAAATTAGGAATATTATAATTAAAGGTATTTCTTAAACAGGGGATTTCTATTCCATTTGAGCCTAAACAAACTGACTTATTAATTGCTTTAATAAGTATCCGGTATTCTAAATTTATTTTACACGTATTGCATAGGTAGATTTAATAATCAGAAATTACGAAAAGTGTGTATTTATTAAGGGCACTCGTAACCGACAAATCGTCCAAAAAATCGATTTTTAGCTTTTTGTCTTTAATAACTCTTTACTCTTTTCTGAATAATTTGATTCTGAATTTCTCTAAATACGCATAATAATAAAAATTTTTAATTATTAAAAGAATTAAGATTGTAGGAAAGGTTGTCTCAAAAGTGATGATAATGTTACAATTATTTACACATCTGAAACTCTCTTATAATAAATTGTACTTATGTGTTTATTACCATTAGAAAGGGAATTTCAAAAACAATCACTACTAATGTCTGTTATAAAGCCTATATTTGCTGATTTGAGTCACCCTGATTTGTTAAAAAAATATCTTCATGGTAGTACACAGAATGGTAACGAGTCGCTGAACCATTTGGTTTGGAATAGATTACCAAAAAGTATATTTGTTTGACTGGATATTTTAATTTTTGATGTACTTGATGATGTGATGATGGAATGAAGGTAATATAAGTAGGTAAGTAAGTTGAGTCTTACAAAAATTATGGATCAAACTAGGATAAAATATGGTTAAGATAATGAAGAAAAATTGAATTGCGACTAATTCTTGATGCAGAGACAGCAGTAGATGAATTGATGAAAAACGTTAGACAATCAATTAGAAAAATGTGAGAGAAAACTAGAGGACGGAATGGACATAACCGAAGACTCCGAGTGTGGAGCTGGACTATTTTAAATCAGGGAAAACAAAAGAAATAGTAAGGATGGCTGCTAATTTAAACAATACGAAAAAAAAAATCTGTTTTATAAATTGCAATTGAGTTTTTCTGAAAATCTAATTTTTTAGATAAATGGCCCATTATTACAGAAAGTAAGTGAACTATCAAGGTTCACTTTTTGTGGCTGTTGGTTTACATGAGATGTAACTGCCTTATTGGAACTATACAGTTCCACTGAAAAATAAAAACATAAAAAAGTTATAAGTATGCTTTTTATGCAAATTATTAGAGTAAAACATAAACACTATTTCTTTTATGAATTTGCTAACTGCTATAATTTTTATTGTTCGACTAAGCTTTTCGTCATCACTGACAACTTCAGGTCTTAAACAACGTCTATCAACTGTACGTTGTAGGCTTTTATACTTTAGGCCCCTCCCCTTATGTCATCGCCCCTCCTATTGGTTCTAGCTGCTACCGCTCTTCACGGGAACTTTGTCTACATTTTTCCGTTAGGCATTTTTCTAACGTCCGTCAAATTGTTTTAAGAATCTCCCGTTAATTTCTTCATTCTTGACTTATAATTTTTTTTTTGTAACCTTTTACATTTCGTCATTTTTAGTGTGTTATTCTTATTATTTTAATTTATTTTTGTTTATTGTTTAATATATAATAAAATATTTCTTCATTTGTAAAATCCACTTTTACATTCATTAATTTATTTTTATCTTCTTTTTTAACTTTAAGTATTTCTAGTCCTTCCATTAATTTTCTTTTTTGCGGATTATTTTCTATTTTGATTATTTCCATATTTTCATTTGGATTTATGAATTTATGGCCTAATTCATTGAAATGTCTTGCATATAGTGAGTTAGTTACTCTAACCCCTTCTCCTTTTGCGTGTTCATTCATTCTAATTTTAAATTTTCTTCCAGTTTCTTGTTGTTTAAGACCTGAAGATGTCAGTGATGACGAAAAGCTTAGTCGAACAATAAAAATTATAGCAGTTAGCAAATTCATAAAAGAAATAGTAAGGATGGCTGCTAATTTAAACAATACGAAGAATAAAACATAAACAGTTATAAACAATCGGAAAACTGAGATATCTTTATGATTGTAGTAGAGTTTGCAGTCTGTAAGCTCCTAACCTGTGTGCTAAAAGTTCAGATTTGTATCTTTTACAGGTTCTGAGACAATGGGTCTCAAATTTGGTAAATTTAATATGGTAACGGTAGCCGGTTACGAGTGCCCTTAAGGAGAAAATTGTATTTTGATTCCAAATACTATTCTTTGCTATACATTTATTTTTGCATGAGTGTAAGAAGTATGTTATTTTGGTATGAAACAATTTTAATTTTACACTTGGTTGTCAAATGGTGTTTGCAAACCCAGTACGACGAGCGGGGAGACTAAGGTGCATGTACGTTTGTGTTCCTCATCCATATCGAATCTTCATAACACGTTGGTCGGTGTGCTGAATATATGTGTGGTCGCGCCTGTCTGCTTACTCGACACAGTGTGTGTGTGGGTGAGCGCGCGCGCGCGCGATCTTCGTGGCGACAGTGCGCGGTTTAATTACTTGTCCTCTCACATTGCATAGTGTTTGTGCAAGCGTTGTTACGTGGACAAACATAATTAGTTTTGAGAAAATTTAGATTGTGTAACTACATGTCTGTACATATGTGTGTGCTTAGTGGTAAAGAGGAAGCGTGTATCACTGTACGTTATAGTTACCGATACTGGATGGCTGTGTGCACGTTTATGTGTCAAATGTGTGCTAAACTAAATCAATCAATATAAACAGGAAAAATAATAACTACTTCTTCTTCTTCTTCTTCTTCTTCTTCTTCTTCTTCTTCTTCTTCTTCTCCTTCTCCTTCTCCTTCTCCTTCTCCTTCTCCTTCTCCTTCTCCTTCTCCTTCTCCTTCTTCTTCTTCTTCTTCTCCTCCTTCTCCTTTTTCTTCTTCTCTTCAAGGATTAGGTTGTATAAACCTGTTCTGGCACACATCTTATCCTCGGACGACCCACGTGTCTTCTACCAATGGGCCGCTTTCGGTAATCGATCCTCTGTCATCATTTGCAGATGATACCACCATTGTCTTTTTTAAGCTGAAATAGTTTCATTTATGTCCTTCACTTTGAGTTCTGCTCTGATATCCTCATTCCTTATTTTATCTTGCTCGCTTAAAGGGAGCAAGAGTTAAAAGCTGTTCCCTAAACTTGAACTTATAAGGAATGAGGCCATAAGAGAAGAGTTACAAGTTTTTAACGTAAATTAAAAATTAAAAGATTACAAACAACAGTGGAAAGAACACTTAGCAAGAATGTCAGATTCCCATATTCGCGAAACAAGTCTGTAAGATATAATCTATAGGGGAAGTTGGAAGAGATGGCTGAAGGATCTTTGAACGCGGAACAGGCAGGACCTTTCCACCGTTGTTTGTAATCTTTTATTTTTTAATTTAAGTTAAAAAGTTGTAACTCTTCCATTATGACCTCATTCTTTATACGGCCAAGTGAAAACACCTTTTAACTTCTCTTAAGAACTCCATTTTAGAGCCCTGTGTTTTACTGTCTTGCTTCTTGGTCGTTGTCCATAATTCATACCAATAGGACATTACTGGGGCCTGCCATAACTTTATAGAACTTTAATTGTGTATCTTATTACCCGCACCATAAAATCAAGGTGCATTTTTCAGCCCCCAGGTCGACTCAGCTTGTTGAAAATAAGTACCTGAGATAACATCCTGGGAATAATAATGGGCGGCTGAAGCGTAGTGGTGGCCACACTGGGTTCCTTGTATGCCGTACGGCTCACATAAGGCAGCCTACCCTGCCTTTTCCTAAGCTACTTCGGTGGTATATATGGGAGCCATTATTATATGATTATTTTGTATCTCGACTTAACTTGTCTCTACAAATACAGTTGATTGACCCACAGATCATCTGGAACCTAACTTAATATGAATAACAATAAATAACAACAAAAATAATAATTAATGGTCAAATTTCAGAAAAAATAAGCCATTTTAATTATTTGAGATATAATATTGGCTATGATGGGAACAATTTTTTAAAATCGATTATTACTGTATGTAATACACTAAACTCATTATAATTGCGTTCACATTGCAGTAGAACATATTTTAACTCTTCTTAAGAACACCATTTCCTAGGCCTGTGTTTTACTAACTTGTTTCTTGGTTGTTTCCATAATTTACACCCATAGGACAGTAGGTGCTGAGGGTGGCATAACTTTTTATAACTTTAATTTTGTATCTCGACGTACCTTGTTTCTGAGGAAAGCTGTCTGCGATTTTTTACAGGTTAACAGTCAGTGCCAATACAGGAGGCTGACGTCCGAAATACGACGCCAAACGTGTACCGTTACAAACGAGTTAGCAAAGTTATGGGAATAGGAAATGCGTTTCCACTAACGGCGTGAGTAACGTGCACCAGTTAAGGATGACGTATAAGGAACTTGAACTAAAGTTGACCGTATAAGGGATGATGCCATAAGAGAAGAGTTACAAGTTTCTAACTTAAATAAGAAATTAAAAGATTACAAACAGCGATGGAAAGAACAGTTAGAAAGAATGTCAGATTACAGACTGGCCGAACAAGTCTGGAAGTACAACCATATGGAACACTGGTGTGGGTAGACACAGGAAGAAGAGGTGGCTGGAGGATCTTTAAAGGCGGAACAGGCAGTAGCTTGCCTATACCGTTGTAACGATACCGGGGGACCCAAGTTCGATTCCCGGTACCGAATCACAATTGTATAGTTATTATTGGTTCTGTTCTTATATTTTTGTTAATAATAATGCTGTTGTTTGTTAATAACTATTATATTGTTTTGTAATAATGATTATTGATATAAAATGTTAAATATAAATAACTATATATGTATAACTGAATGTATGAAAACAGAATTTTGTATGAGTGATGTAATGGAAAAATGGTGGCGTTGCCAAGGAGACTGTTTTGTGAGAGGAAGATGATAATTTGTTAATTTTTGGAGCTGTAGAAGAAAAGATGAAATAAAAATTGTTCTTTTGATATCTAAAGTGAAACTGATGGAAATAAACAATTGGTACAACAAAAACTGAGAAGATATTGATTATATTATAACATTAAAAAAAAAGTTTTATATCTACTAATTACACTAGCTTTATGCCTAAGGTTTTGCGTTCTATATTGAATAATAATAGTTTCACTATTTCATTCAGGACTAATAATAAGTTACTGGATATTCTCAAATCGAAAAAACACACGCCTCCAGAAGAAAAAACTGGCATATATAAGTTAACATGTAATGATTGCGAGTGCTTCTACATTGGACAGACTGGGAGAGGTTTCCTTAAACGATTTCGAGAACATTTACCCAAGAAAATAAGAAATATTGACAACATCAAATCAAATTACGCCCGACACCTGACTTCACACAATCATAATTACACAGATTTTAATTCCAATTTAATACCGTTACATGTGTGTAATAAGGGCCGTTTCATGAATGCCTTGGAGGAATTTGAAATTTACAGTGCATATGCAAACCCAATGAGTCGCGATATCGTGCTAAATGACCACCTGAACTTTGTATCCAACCGATTGTACGATACTGCATTGAATCTGCTTGCTGGGGCTACGATAAGGTAGCAACCGCTCAGTAGCAGAATGAACTTGAACGGGTGCGCACCCAAATCCGCGTACGGTTCACATGCATATCTTGACATTTTAACCTTTTAACGATCTCGTATGAGTGAATGTTTTAACTTTTAATATCTGATGATGGAATATATGCTCCGAAACGCGTCATAGACGAAGCATAGGAAATCACACGGCGGATAATTAAGGTAATTAATTTATTAATTCGTACAAGTGATTTGGTTACCATATTAAACATGAATATTAAAAAAAAAAAGTGTTCAACGAAGAATAAATAATAAATAGATCACCGAAGAGAAATAATGAAACGCTACACCGCGTTTGTGAAGATGAAGACGGTGATGATGATACGATTAGTGGTAACAACGAGCCAACAATGTGAGCTCTAAACCATCTCCATAACGAGTACAAGTTAGAAAAGCGTTTCAAACGGTTTACAAAACGGATTATGCTAATCACTTTTGTAGTCGTACACGGAAAAAGGAAACGAGGTCAGATCAATAAACGGGACTCGGCATGACAGCTGTTGCGCTGTGCGTGTCAGATAAAAAAAAAAAAAGAAAAGAACAACTGGATATGACAGGGCAGCGCACGTCTTCTGCATGTACATATATTTAGCTTATGTATGTTTTACAGCTTCAGACACAAACACACACACACACACACACACTTACTAAAGCTGCATGCAATGCGTGCATTTTGTTTTAATTACTACAACTGGCAGCAGCAGAGCGACGGATGGAGAATGTGATCCACTTTGCCGAGAGTTTAGCGTACGGCATCCGTTTGCTATTGAAACACGACTTTTCATATTGCGTAAGCTGACACTTTTCTACGCTTTACGCTCAAAACTGGTAGTGTATTCTGTGCTTTGTAAGTAATGTGTGTCGTCTTATATGAACCTGTGTGTGCCTGTGCAGGCGTGTATTCTATTAATTATGTTCTTTTAAGATAAGGCGATAAACATTCACCATAGTTGTTTTGTATAAAGTAACGTTTGGTTAGACAGAATGTTTGAAACTTGAATGATTGCGTTGCTTAAAATGATAAATTAAATCGTCACAACAGACGGTTCTTGTTTATGACTTCATTCATCGACACTTATACTGCCCCCTTCAAAGTAGTGTGAGACGAATTTAACACGATTAAGCCAGCCGTTTTGCAGTCTTCAAAATATTTCAAGCATTGGTACAGCCTTGAGCTCGCTTAGCGATTTTGGTTTTATGTCTCTAACGGTAGGGAAACTTATTCTTTACGTCACTATACTGAACTCTGATAAAAAAAAAGAAACATGGCGCGTAACCGAAAATCGTGACGATTTTTTTTTACATTGCTATAAAATTTCTCTCATACGTCGATAAAAAAGTTCCACTTCAAAAATTGTTCTTTTGATATCTAAAGTGAAACTGATGGAAATAAAAAATTGGCGCAACAAAAACTGAGAAGATATTGTTTATATTATAACATAAAAAAAAAAGTTCAACTAAGAATAAATAATAAATAGATCTCCGAAGGGAAACAATGAAACGCTACACAGTGTTGTGAAGATGATGACGGTGATGATGATATGATTAGTGGCAACAACAACAACAACAACAACAACAATGTTAGCTCTAAACCATCTCCATAACGTGTACAAGTTAGAAAGCGTTTCAAACGGTTTACAAAACGGATTATGCTAATCACTTTTGTACTCGTACACGGAAAAAGGAAACGAGGTCAGATCAATAAACGGGACTCGGCATGACAGCTGTTGCGCTGTGCGTGTCAGATAAAAAAAAAAAAAAAAGAAAAGAACAACTGGATATGACAGGGCAGCGCACGTCTTGTGCATGTACATATTTAGCTTATGTATGCTTTACAGCTTCAGACACACACACACACACACACTTACTAAAGCTGCATGCAATGTGTGCATTTTGTTTTAATTACTACAACTGACAGCAGCAGAGCGACGGATGGAGAATGTGATCCACTTTGCCGAGAGTTTAGCGTACGGCATCCGTTTGTTATTGAAACACGACTTTTCATATTGCGTATAAGCTGACACTTTTCTACGCTTTACGCTCAAAACTGGTAGTGTATTTTGTGCTTTGTATGTAATGTGTGTCGTCTTATAGGAACCTGTGTGTGCCTGTGCAGGCGTGTATTCTATTAATTATGTTCTTTTAAGATAAGGCGATAAACATTCACCATAGTTGTTTTGTATAAAGTAACGTTTGGTTAGACAGAATGTTTGAAACTTGAATGATTGCGTTGCTTAAAATGATAAATTAAATCGTCACAACAGACGGTTCTTGTTTATGACTTCATTCATCGACACTTATACTGCCCCCTTCAAAGTAGTGTGAGACGAATTTAACACGATTAAGCCAGCCGTTTTGCAGTCTTCAAAATATTTCAAGCATTGGTACAGCCTTGAGCTCGGTTAGCGATTTTGGTTTTATGTCTCTAACGGTAGGGAAACTTTGTCCTTTCGTAAAACTTTCACTATTGGGAGGACAAAAGATCGTGTTGGGACACATCTGGTGAATACGCCAGATGCCGTGTCATCATTGCGACGTTTACTTAATGATAACACCAAATTTTGTTCTTTTCAGTTGATGTATGTCGTGTTATACGAATCTGTATATGGCCGTCAGGGCGTGTATTCTATTTGTTAAGGCGTTTGAAAATAAACTAACCTTTTTTAGTCCGCATTGTGCCTTATTTCTTACCTAGAGATGGCAGGTTTCAAAGCATATTGTTACGTAATGCGGAACATTCTCGTGGGTTCGATGACGTCGTTCTTCCCGTTTCTCGAATAGCCCTGCCGGTGTGTGTTTCTGACAAGGCCGCGCTACAGTATCCTCTAGAATTTTCGAGTGCTCGTTAAGGACGGATATTATGGAACCCTGCAGACTATAAATAGCCCACACCTGCCGCTTAGCTTTCAGTTTACTTCGGGCGATCACTCAGTGCGTTTCAAATAGCTATTAATAAAAAGTGATTATTGTGCGGGACTCTATTAGTTGACACTATTATTGCGTATGGAAAATTTTAATTTCAATTATTGTATGAGTATAATCTTGTTGAATAACTTGTTGATTACAAACGGTTAATTTTGATAATTAAAGCTGGTTTTTAGTGACTTCATTGGTATCTTATATTTTGTGTTTCACTGTAACAAATGACGATCTGTTAGACCGTCGCAACAATATGCTTTATCATCAGATCATGAAAAGTGTCCCTCTTATAATCAGAGATACTTTATGATCTGATGATAAAGCACGTGCTTTAAAACTCATCATCTATATATGTAAATAATAAGTCATAAGGCGGACTGAAAAAGGTAAATTCTTGGATTTCGTTGTCCGTGACGTTTCCGTTACTCAACTAAATATCACTATAATATTGACGACTCGGAACACTAAGTTTTTTATAAGTAAAAACGTAAAGTTTTACCTTACAGCCTAAACCGGCTTTCACCTATAGAAGGCTTCATCCGAGCCTCTGATGAAGCCTTCTATAGGTGAAAGCCGGTTTAGGCTGTAAGGTAAAACTTTACGTTTTTAGTTATAAAAAACTTAGTGTTCCGAGTCGTCAATATTATAGTGATATTTAGAAAAAGGTAAGTTTGTCTGTCCATACAAGTGACTTGGATACCGTTGTTAATGTGCATCCTTCAAGAGATGACGATAAAGATTCACTGTCGTTTGATGCAGCTGGAAAAGTGAAAAGTCTGATATAGCTGAGCACGCAATCGCCAAAGCCGACCATCGCATAGTCTTTAAAGAGAGTCGTCGGTAAACCATAGTCTTCTGTCGTCGGTGAGTTCGTACTTACCTCGCCTGCATACGGAGTCTGTCCAGGTTCAGAAACATGCATCTATTGAAATGAATCGACGGAGTGAGTCCCTCTCATTGAGTGCTCATTGGACGCGAGTTGTGGCGAACCTATAAGAATTTACCTTTCTTCTGATTGGCTGGTGGTGGCTCTTAAACCACTTTCGTACCGCTGTACTTTACAGTTTTTGTCAAGCCTTTCCTCTCAAAACTAGAAGACAATTATGAGATTCTGCTTGTACTGACTCTAACAGCCACTGGTAAGCTTTGTCATCCGAAACCATTCTAATCCACTCCCCTCTACTATTCCCCAATCCATTCCAGCCTCTTGTACCCATCGTAGCAACGCTCAAGCAAATCATCATCATATTCACAAAACAGCATAGTCAAGGAGCTATCTGTTCTGTGCGTACAAAACTGGAGGAACAGAGAGAGAACTGGAGGCAAGTGGTGGCGGAACCCAAGGGTCATCCTGGCCTCTAGTGCTCCAAAAGGAGAAGAAGAAAACCAACGGTATTTTATATACGTACATATAAATAGTAATATAAATACAATCCGCAGACCAGACAGCCTATACAGGTGATCCCATTATTTCTGAAAACTTTCAATAATTCCGTACGTGAGCTGATATTGTATTTCCTGTAATATTGCAACCGTCATTCAGAATACTGTTTAATATATAAAACGAAATGGACCAGTCCCGTTACATACATATGCATACACCAGCAACCACGACGAGCTCATTCAATAATCGGTGACCTATTTTAAAATAAAATGCTCATTACTATATAAAAGAACTAATTAAATCACCATACATGTAAAAATAATTATTTTATTATTAAATTTCAGCTTTATACGGTTGCATATACAAAATATGTTAACTTCATTGGACAATAATGAATACGTTAAAGGTAGTGTGATTAACGATTGTATGCGTCTGTCAAGAGTATTATTACGACAGGGTAATAATATTACTAATTTTGACTTTCTGGGACACCATCCATATGTTAAGTATTATGGACTGACAGTGGAAGAGGTAAGAGAAAAATTAATATACTTCAATATATCACACAAGTACCAAGGCGTAAAGGCTTATTATAATGTTTACCGGGGTGAAGGGTACTATACCTATAGCACCTGGTCGGTTTTGAATTACCTGCAGACTGGAGATTTGAAAGACTATTGGATAGCCCCGGACTGCTTACATAACTTATAATAAGTAGTCTATTTTTGCACACACAAGTGCGGGAATAGAACACTGCCGCTACTGTCGTTTGAGGAGGCCGGTAAAGTCTGCTATAGTGGAGTGCGCACTCGCCGATGCCGACCATCCATACTCTTTGAAGAGACGAGGCGTCTGTCGTCGGTGAGTTCGTACTTACCTCGCCTGCATACGGAGTCTGTCCAGGTTCAGAAACATGCAATGAATCGACGGGGGTGAGTGCCTCTCACTGAGTGCTCTTTGGACGCGAGTTGTTGCCAACCAATAAGAATTTGCCTTTCTTCTGATTGGCTGGTGGTGTCAGACAAGAACTTCGTGCGGACACCAAAAGTTTATAAACATGGGTGTCCTACTCACGGCCACTAGCCTTAACCACAGTTCAGTGGTCACTGACTACGAAACCTTTGTCAGTGTTTTGCAGCCTTCTGCACTGACGATGGCCGTCGAAGGCACGGCCGAAACGTTTGCACCAAACAACCTTGGACCACGGCCTTACAGCCCGCCGAGCTGAAGTTCTCATAATACTCAAGCCGGCCGTGGAAGCCTCAGTCTGAATTATAAACGGTATATATTATGTGTTGCCGGTGTAGCAGTAACGCTTGGAGAAACATTGTGCATAGTAACGCGACATCTAATTACACCGCGCACTGACTGTCGTCATAAAGATTACACACACACACAGACGCGCGCGTACACATTAATGCCCCCAAACAGGCAGGCGTGTGTGTGTGCGTTCACATCGGATCACCACAACACCACACTACCTTCCTTGTATGCCGTACGGCTCACATTAGGCAGCCTACCCTGCCTACTCCTAAGCTACTTCCGTGGTATACATGGGAGCCATTATTATATATTATGTGTTGCCGGTGTAGCAGTAACGCTTGGACAAACATTGTGCATAGTAACGCGACATCTAATTACACCGAGCACTGAATGTCGTCATAAAGATTACACACACACACAGACGCGCGCGTACACATTAATGCCCCCAAACAGGCAGGCGTGTGTGTGTGCGTTCACATCGGATCACCACAACACCACACTATCTTCCTTGTATGCCGTACGGCTCACATTAGGCAGCCTACCCTGCCTACTCCTAAGCTACTTCCGTGGTATACATGGGAGCCAATATTATATATTATGTGTTGCCGGTGTAGCAGTAACGCTTTGACAAACATTGTGCATAGTAACGCGACATCTAATTACACCGAGCACTGACTGTCGTCATAAAGATTACACACACACACAGACGCGCGCGTACACATTAATGTCCCCAAACAGGCAGGCGTGTGTGCCTTCACATCGGATCACCACAACGCCACACACCACCAGTACGTGTTAAGCAAACACTCTACATCGATCACAAACGCTAACACACAACACATATCCAATTTATTCTCCGCCCCCCCTACCAAACTTGATCTTTGGCTTGCAAACACTATCAAACGACGAGTCGCTCTGCGACTCGAAACATCTAAAAACCAATTTACGACATCGCGCGCAATTTATCGTAACGAAATTCTACAATACTTTGGTGCTATGGTATGTTTCTGTAGCAGCTCGCTTATCTTTCTTTTGCCATGCGTTATTCTGAAAATGTTGTCAGATTGCCAGCATTCCGTACATACTTTGACTCTAGAGCTTTCAAAACGTTTTTCAATATTTTTTACTTATGTTGGTACAAAGTACTTAAAAAATAAAACACGAAAGGACACCCAAATGAAATTTGAAAATTTAAAACTGTTGCTGTCCCCAAATTCCTGTATGCTAGTTAGACATGGACTTTTGGTAAATGGGACGTGCGGAGGATTCAGACAGCCGAAATGAAATTTCTAAGAGGGGCATCAGGTTGTTCTCTCTTGGATCAGAGGAGGAACGAGGATATTGGACGCGATTTGAACATTGTATCATTGCACCAAAGACTTGAAGACCACAGGAGGAGATGGTGTGAACACTTGAATCGCATGCCTGATATCCGTCTACCTGTGGCTGCCTTGGGCTATCACCCTACTGGGAAGATGTCGGTACACAGAGGAAGAGATGGGTTCGGGAACAGGTTTAAGGCCTAGTCCTTGGATTGGTGATGATGATGATGTTGGTACAAAGTCTGCACACCTGTAATCAATGATACTATTATGTAAGTAACTTTGATAGACCACTATCAATAACTATTCTAATAATTAGTAGTGCTATTAAATAGTATACCACTATTAATTTCAAGCAGGTGCAAAGCCGTGGGCAGAGAGGAAGCATGGGAGGTCGACTACTACCTTACCCAGTTTCTGACTGGACACGGATATTTCCGAAGATCTTACCTCAAGAAAGTCTAAAAGACCGAGTCACCAGAGGGCCTGCGCTGGCAGACAACTGCGGACCATTCCAGCAGCCATATATTCTTCATCTGCGACAGATGGGAGAAACATAAAAGATTGTAGCAACATGATATTATGCAGGAGATTTCCCCCGCATAACAGCGTTGAAGCAACGACAGTTATAGTAATTGTGTGGCACGTTTCGCAGAAGAGATTCTTCGGGCAAATAAGATACGAGGGTCATTCAATAAGTAATCAGACAAACAGTTGTAGAAAAGAAATTAATTGTAGGAACTGATTGAAACTTTCAGGAGTGTTACCTGGTAACGTGGTGTGAGTGTTGATCAGCTGTTCAATAATATATTGCATAAACGTAAGCAATACAGTTTTATTTACGATGGCGTGTCCTCTTGAGGACAGTACTTTTGAAGAACAGCGTTCTGTAATAAGATTTTTGGATTTGGAACCACTATAACCACTAACTTGGATTCACTATTTTGAACCTGAGTCTAAACGACAAATCATGGATTGGAAGCATCCCAGTTCACCCGCCAAAAAGAAATTCAAAACCCAGCCATCGGCTGGTAAGATGATGTTAACCATCTTTTGGAGCTCCCAAGGCCCAATTTTGTGATTACCTACTAGACCAGCGTACCATAAATAGTCAGTACTATTCTGACATGACTGTGAACAAAGTTAAGCCTACATTGAAGAAGAAATGTCCGGGATGGCAGAGGAAAGGTGTGATTCTTCTCCACGATAATGCCCGCCCACACACGGCAAAACTGCCGCCAAAAGTAGGTTGGGAGATCCTGCCTCATCTCCCTTATAGCCCTGACCTTGCCCCATCTGATTTTTTCTTGCTTGGCCCAATCATGGAGACTTTGCGTGGTGTCAAGTTCAACAGCAATGAAGAAGTAAAGGAAAAAGTCCAAAATTGGCTTCGACATCAAGGTAAAGAATTCTTTGCTGAGGGAATAAAAAAGCTTGTAAAGAGATAGGACAAGTGCATAGACGTTGCTGGAGATTACCTTGAAAAGTAAAAAAAATTGTTTTGATTAAATAAAAAGTTTTTGCTCCACAGCTGTTTATTTGTTCACTTATTGAATGACCCTCGTAGATTTGGAAAATACAATATACAACAATAGTAAGTCAGATGTGAGCCCTAAGGCTGAAGGACAATAGGCCTAGCCCAAAGTATTGTGTTAAGAAGTTCCAAGTTAGTGTACTAGAAAAGGAAAGAGAGATGCCTTTTTTAGTGGGTCGGGTATAAAATACTCAAATATCTGAAATGAACACACACATAGACGATATGCAGTTAGAAAAACTTGAATCGTCACAAGTGCGTGCAGAAAAATTGCTTATCATTATATGGCAATCAATTGCATACAAGCCTCACGCTAGTTGAGAATTTAATATATGGTACTCACTGTCTTATTACAACACGTTGAATAAATAAATACAATATTTTTTTATTCGTATTGTGGCAGGATAAGATCGTTAAGTTAATACAATCGTACGCGTAGACATGCGCTTTCTACATGCATTACAAGAATAAGTTATTGTTCTTTGTTGACATATCAAATAGGAAGAAAACGAACCCGTGGCGTCGTGACGGCCATGCATTATCTTACGGCACGCTTACACGAGCGTTTTATTCCAGCCGTGCACGCGCGTGGAGTGTGGAAAAACGCACAGTGGTCACACGTGCGTTTTTCTCTTTCTCGTACGTGCACGGACCGAAGTGTACTCACACAGCCGATTTGTAATCGGACGACAGCGTTGGGACGTCTTGGACGCGCATCCCTACAGCTCTGGCTATAAAGCTTAAATGTGTTTATAAAGGTTAAATGAAACGCAACTGCACAGAAACGTCCGTGTCCAGATTAAAGAAAACATTGGTTATCAACAGTAAATAAATCTTTATTAAGAAAATTTCTCAGGCATATATAAATTGCTATGTGATGATTGTGACAAGTTTTACATGGGTCAAACGGGGAGGAGATTAGTTGACAGATATAAAGAACATTTACCAAAAAAGGACATCACATCAGCCAAGTCAAAATTTACTTTACATTTAATTAATGAAAATCAAAACTACACTGGGTTTCGGAGAATATGGTACCCATGCATGTCACTAACAAAGGTCGTTTGATGGATGCGTTGGAAGAATTCGAAATTTATAAAGCATCTAAAATACATAAAGAAAGGTTGCTCAACGACCAGCTTTCATTTAGATCGAACACGTTGTACGATGGCGTATTAAAGATAAACGGTGAACTTAGCAATCAGCCCAGATGATATGTGTCTTCGTTAGCTGTGTGTGTACGGTGTTTTAATTATGTAATTTGTAACAGTTGTGTTTGTTTTATTCGTTAGTGTGTGTATGTGTGTTTTAATAATTTCACCGACGGCTCCTATATATTAGGAAGAAGAAGTTTTACCTGATGATGGGAATTCCCGAAACATGTAGTGGAATATTTAACTACAAGATCGCTTGACGGATCTAATTAAGGTATAATTTCAAATTAATTGAAGTAAATAAATCTTTATTAAGAAAATTTTGGACACTACATATTTTTTTATAAAGACGTCAACAACACCATGGAGACCAAATTTAGTTACTATAGGAACGAGTAAATAAACAAACGCCATTTTAGTGGCATCTTTGAACAGTCAGTGTGACCCTCCTCGTGCGTGTTAGCAACGTACTAAAACACAGCAGGTTGCGTTCCGATGCGGGATACCCCGAAAGCGCCCAGCAGAGTTGACGACCCGTGCGTTTTCTCCACGTCCGTGTGACCAATTTCATTGCCGCCTGTGTGTTAAACTCAGTGAGTTTCCCAATCGTACGCAAACGGCCGGGAAAATATAGTACTGATACATATGTTGTATAATTCTGACAAAAGATAATTATAAAAAGAAGAATTTCGACGAAACCGAAACATCGAAGCATGACAATATACACTGATATGCATCTTATTTCACTGTGACCAAATTTATTTATTACTAACATCACCTGGAGCGTTACATTTTTCGATGACGTTACAGATTTTGCATCACGCATTTTGTGGAAAACATTATCATGTTTTCTATATAACTATATAACAGATATTTACTATATAACAAATATATTTACTATATAACATACATTATAATGTTAAAATAAAGTGCCGTTTACCAAATGGTAAAAGCTTAAGAGCATGATAATGTCTTTCAGCCGCCAGCTAAACGCAACATTATTATGGTTACTGACTGACTGATTGGTTACATACCTATCTACAGCTATGCAGTGTTGTTTGCTTGTTAGGTCTTTAATCTGCGACGGACGTTAGCACGTTGCGGTCGCGGTTTTAGTTAACGATTCCCGGCTGGTAAATGATGACGTCATGCAGCGTGATGCGTTACAGAAATTTCCAAATGATGGCCAGCCATAAGACATTATCATGTCAAAAACGACAGAGACCGAAGATTTCTAGACTGTAGGGAATCGAAAGTGTGGAAAACGTAAAGTGTTAACATTACCTGGAGCGTTACATTTTCGATGACATTACACATTTTGCATCACGCATTTTGTGGAATGACCCCCAGCCTAAAAACATTACATGTTAAAAAATGTTCGTGTAACCGTACCCTAACACACTGTTTTCCAGTAAATGTAAACATGTTTTACCACTTGGTACCTATTTGAATATGGTGGAAATTTATATGCTTTGTCTTTGATGTATCGTATATGTACTTGTAAGTTAGCTGATGGAAGCAGTCACAGTATTTAATCTTGTCACAGATGTTTGCCGTTCGGTAATTTTTTGTTACACGAAGAGACCTGAAGTGGTATCCATCATTACCATCTTCCAGTCTACCGTTTAAAAGCTTTCCGTAAACGAAAGCTGCCTATGTTAGACGATTTGCGAGAACACCGATATAATATTTGCGAGAACTTGTCAAATGAGAAGCAAATAACTATTCAGCATCAATCACAATCTTCTATTGTGGTGTATTCATTGTTCATAACCTAAAGGTATCATACGTATTATTTATAATAACGTTTTAGTCGGTCATAGACCATCGTCAGGACATATATACACTGTGTACTCGCCGTCACAATATTGTAAAACAGTTACTATGTTGCCGTTATTTTATTAATGTTATTACTATTTATTAACATTTATTAAAATTTATTAAAGTTATTATTAACGTTACGATTCACTATCATTAATCAGTGTTTAGGAATTCGTTTTTTGTAAGTAGTAACTGTATATATAGTAAATATAAATATATAATAAATTCAGTAAATTAATATGAATTTATTTCTGATAATGATAGGTGAATGCTACTGAAACACTGTAATTTACAAAATAAAAAAGAAATATTCTTGTAAAAAGTTTTATTATTAATAATAATATTAATATATAACAAGAAAAATGTGAGAATTTATGAATGTAAATATAATTATATATGTTGTTTTTTATTATTTTCTGTAGACAATATTTTTGATATACAATGTATAATTTTTAAAATTTTAAATAAGTACACAAAATAATAATGTGTACTGACCAGCGTGAGTGTGCAAAGAAGAAGAAAGCTTTAGAACGAAATCAGTGTGTGTGAAATGAAAGACGAGAGGGTAGAATGCGGAGATAAGGGCCAACACAAAACGACAATGAAATCGCCCCAGCCAGAGTCGACATAGGGAAATTGCCGTCAGTAAGTATTTGCTGCTATCCCTCTTTGTCAGCGCCCCGTCCGTCTGTCTATCTGTCTGTCAAGCTGTCTTGTACTCATAAAAGGACAGGAACTAAAGTTGACCGAGCGCCAAGATCGAGAGGGCAGTACACAATGACTGAAGACGGTCAGCTATCCCCTTTCCACCCCTTCACACCGTCATTCCAATTGAAGTGTGCCGGACGCCCTGGGGTGGGGGGGGAGAGATCATCTGTACAAAGGACCGCGGCGAGTGCGAAATCTGCTGCAATAAAGCGGGGTCGGTCACTTCTCGTTTGGGGGTGGTAAGCCCGCTATTCAACCCTTTACTACAGGGCGCCGATACTGGCACAGTGGGCTAACTTCCACCAACAGCAGCAGAGTCGTGTCAACGATTGCATGGCCGGTTGACATCATCCCCCTCCCCCCGTGGTTACTTTGTTTCTTTATTTAATATCGATCGCCCTACATTTGGCTTCAGTCCACTTCTCAACTAGCATACGATTGACATATATTTCTACTGCATTCTTAACTTTACTTCCTAAAAAAGTATTAACGAAAACGTATAGTATAATTAAATCCTTAATTTTTAGTGACCGTCAATCAATGAATGTTTTAGTGGATGGTTAGTGAGGATCGGTCAATAATACAAATTTTAGCTATTTTGCATCGACGTTTCGACAATATTTATTGTCATCTTCAGGACCTGTGTATGAAATACAATAGAAATATCAAACACAACGAAACAATTAAATATTTGGGTGAACGTGTAGGTGTATGCGAGTGTGTGCGTGCGTATCTATGTATCATTTTATATGTGAAGACTTATGATAGTTTGTTTACATCTTCAAATTATCTTTAAGAAATCGAGCAAATTATAGTATGAGAGAACTTAATTTATACAGTATTACAATTTAAATTACTAAATGTAATGATATTTTAATTAATTAAACACACAGTAATCAACAATTGGATATTAGATTGGTACATAAATTGTTTATACCTACAGCAGTCAACATATAGCAAAGTAATATATTACCTATAACTTAAAGTTTGTTAATACCAGTAGGGAGTGAAACATGGTAAAAATAACTTTTAATAATTACGTAGTGAACATCCCCTAATCTGTTTTAGTTATAGGTACTTGTAACTTGTACTCTGTTTTACTTCGGCACAGTGTATGGTGTACAGCCTTGGGGTTGTACGAAGAAATCTAATGTTAAAAAATTCAGACTTTTCAAAATAAGGTTCTTCGCAGTATTGTTGATGCACCATGATGATGACATCCATGGGACTTGAAAATGCCCATGGTTGCTGACGAGATTAAACGGTTTACGCATAAATATGAAAGAAAGCTTCATGAACACATGAACATTGAAGTGGTACAACTAGTTGATAATGCTGGACTCGTTCGGCTATTGCAGAGACAGAAACCATTTGAACTAGTGAACTAAATGTGTGTAGTTCGTAATTGTTTGTAACTAGTTGCAATGAAGTTAAATTTAAAAAAATTATTATATCATATCAAAATTATCAGATTAAATGATTAAAAAGGACTGGTTGTAACACAGGTGTGTAGTCGACTATGCAAGTATTTTCTCATTTGGTTAAAAATTCTTTGCGTATTTCGTATCTGCTGGCAACCTTCAATAATTGTTGTAAATCCTCAATATTAGAACTGCAGCTGAGTACAGTCTGTTTTTAAGGCGTTTCCATTGATAAGAATCTAATGAACCTAATTAGATCAGGTGATCTAGCAGCCAACTATATGTTTCGCTACAAGCAGACCCCGTTTGACCATTACATTCGTTTACGAAGCTACATACAATGTGACTAGAGTCTGCTTGACTGGCATTGTGCATAAAAACCGCTTGATTTTATGTCGCTAGTTGAACTCTTCAATTTAGTTCGGTAAAACGTTTTGAACAAATTCAAAACAATTTTCTCCATTAATTGGCCAGAGGAAAAATTTTATATTAATAATCTTAACACTTCTCTTTTCTGATTTATCATTTTCTAGTTCTGTTTTCACAGACACAATTTTTGTCTCTGCAGCATAAAAATATTTTGGTATTTCTAACTTTTTTTTGTATCGTTTACCTAAGGACCACATGCCACCTTCAATTTCTTATTCTTTGTCCTTTTTCTTCAATATTCTTTCACCTTTTCACTCTGTCTCTTCTTACTGTCTTCAGTTCACTTTGAACCTGCGTTTTTCTCTCTCCTACCGTGGACTCCTTTTTCCATTTTTAACACTTTTGCCCGAAAAACATCTCTTTTAATTGCTTCTTTTGTGTTTATATTAGTTTATGTTATTTTTTCCAAATCATCTTGGACTTCTTTAATCCAACTTGAGCTGACTTTTTTCCCCAAGGAGATTTGAAGATCTGCTTTGTTAACCTATTGTCGTCCATTCTATGTAAATGTCCAAAAAATAATAGTCTTGTTTTTCTCATTCTGCTGTTATATTTTTTCTTTACTTTTAAATATTTCATCATTACGTCTCAATTTCCAACCTTCTGAAGTTTTTCGTGGGCCTAACATTTTCTTAGTAATTTGTCTTTCCAGTATTTCTAGTTTGTCTAAATTATAATTCAATGCTAGACATTCACTTGAGTATAGGCATTCTGGTTTCACTGTTGTACTGTAATGTCTTATTTTCGCATTTTTTAGACATGCACTTTTTATTGTAAATGTGTTTGGTTATACCATATGCACTTTCCATCTTATGAATCCTTTTTTCGATAGCAGATTTTTCCAAACCATTCTCTTGAATTATTTCTGCTAGATACTTAAATTTTCGAATTCTCTCAACTTATTTTATATTTTATTTCTTACCAGAAAAGTGTCGTTTGCTCTTACCCGAAAAAAAGCTGTCGGGTATCGTTCGGCCAAGATCTGACGTATCTGCTTTTGCGGCCTGATAAAGATGCCCGATAGGGTGGAATACGCAACGTTGCCGACGAAGTCGAGATTATACAGCAACCGACCGAGCCCTAACAGCCCGGTACACCTATACCGGAAGTGAAGAAGGAGAACAAGTTAACTAATTCAGTGATGAACGGGGCCGAGTATGTGTTTGCCTTTAGTAAATACACACAGGGCTGGTCGGGCCACCTCGTTACGCATTCCAAGTCAGTCGTTGCCCGCAATTTGTTTGTTTATCATCTCTACCTGTGTTCAGTCTCGGCCCCTCTTGCATATTATGTAGTTACAACTTTGCAGCCACTGCTATTTGTATTACGTTTCATCGTTTCTCAGAACAATCTGCAGATTTAGTTGATCTACATCCGTTTCCTGTCCTGTCCTGTGAAAACATGCTGTTACGCAAAATATACATTTTCCATGGTTGTGTAGAACTCACTAGCAAAGAGACACGGAGCGTATCTTGCAAACAAGTAACCATTGTGCTCTAGGATAATGCTAAACTGAAAATTCACAATCAAAATTAACACTGTTGCACACCACTATAGAAAAATTGTTCCGATTAGCGCTTTCAAACTTTGCAGTTCATGGTCGTTATTTCCGACCTGACGATGAGCTGTGACGCTTGAAAGCGCTAATCGGAATAATTTGTCTACAGTGGTGTGCAACAGTGTTAATTCTGATTGTGATTATAACCACTAACACAACTTTCTTAATTGAAAATTTATAAAAGCCTTATAAGGGTTACGGTTGTGAGACATGGATCATGCGGAAGAAAGATAAAGAAGATCTCAAACGATTTGAGAGGAAAATACTTAGGAGAATTTTTTGGGCCACTAGTGTAAGAATATGACACTTGTCGGATCCGCATGAATCTTGAACGTGATGCACTAATAAGCAGCGAAAACATAGTAAAGTTTATTAAGTCACAGAAAATTAGATGACTAGGAGTATTTGTAGAATGGGAGAAGACCAGAAATACGTAATCTGTCATAGAATGGAAACCCTTGGAGTCCAGGCCCAGAGGAAGTTCGGGAAAGAGGTAGATGAAATGTGTTGAGGAGGACGTGCGAACCATGGGGACCAGAGGACGCAAGATTGTTGCTGAGAACAGAATGGATTAAACAACAAAACAAACTGGTTTACGTTGCAACTAGAGGAGAAATCCTTCCTTGGAATGGTAAATACTCTTTTATATTATTATATTTTAGCACTATATTTGTTAGACTAAGATTTAGTGTTTTGACGATGTCTATTTGTTAGTGTTAAATTTATATTTATGTTGAGTTCTTGGTCGCCTGAAGACGACCTCTGATTCTAAAGATGTCAAAACGTCCTGTTTCTTAATTTTAACTTACGATGGCTAGTGTCCGAAACCTTACCATTTGTAATTGTTGTATGATTGTTGAGGAGGCCAAATCTCATAGAAGAAGAAGAAGAAGAAGAAGAAGAGGAGGAGGAGGAGGAGGAGGAGGAGGAGGAGGAGGAGGAGGAGGAGGAGGAGGAGGAGGAGGAGGAGGAGGAGGAAGAGGAAGAGGAAGAGGAAGAGGAAGAAGAAGAGGAAGAGGAAGAGGAAGAGGAAGAGGAAGAGGAAGAGGAAGAAGAAGAAGAAGAAGAAGAAGAAGAAGAAGAAGAAGAAGAAGAAGAAGAAGAAGAAGAAGAAGAAGAAGAAGAAGAAGAAGAAGAAGAAGAAGAAGAAGAAGAAGAAGAAGAAGAAGAAGAAGAAGAAGAAGTGGCTACTTGTAACATAGTTTAGCAGCCGGTTGTCCACGTATTAATATAATTTTCACTTCTTCATTCAACAATAATGATACATTTCATAACAAAAAATGAGTTTCACTTGACGTAAGTAAAAACTTTCAATGTTTAGAGTTGCTAGCTAGGGCTTTCACGGCCGCCGGCGTGCTCGTAGTTGGAGACACTATTGACCGGGCTGTTAGGCCGCGGTCTAGAGCCTACGCTGACAGACGTTTCGGCTTCACCATCGGTATCGGTGTAAACACGGTTCCGTCGCGATGAATAGAAGAGGAGAAACCCTCCTGTTAAACAGGATTTGCCACACTGTGTACCCAAACCAACCACCTAGCACTCGATTGTAATTGGTTGATGCTGTTTTCCAGCTTAGATCGTGCTGATGTGAAAGTCTTATATAAATACAACTATTTCGTTAACGACTCGGAACACAAAGTTTTTAGTGAGTTAAAACATAAAGTTTTACCTTACAACCTGAACCGGTTTTCACTTTTATAAAGCTTCTTCAGAGGCTGCAGCTGGTAGCGCTGTTCGCCCTGTTGTGGGCGACGGAATCGAATTTCGAAAGATCAATGTTGTGCGTGTGGGGTGAGATATGTTCGAATAACGCGTGCGATTTGAATTGTGTCGGTTCGTTTAGGATGTCGTTTTTATTTGTTTTCGTGTGTTTGTATATTTCCAATTGTTCTGGGGTGTCTAGTTTTCGGCCTTTTGTGTGTACGTGTAGAATGTTCATGTTATTGTCGGTGTTTTGTATGTGTGGTTTGCTTCAATGAGGTGGTTTGAAAAGGTGGATTCTGTAGTGGAGTGGAGTGCCTTTGTGTGTTCAATGTATCTCTGTTTGAAGCTACGTCCTGTCTAGCCTATGTAGAATTTATTGCAATTTGAGCAATTTAGTTTGTAAACACCAGGTAGATCGAATTTGTTTTGTGCTTTGTGTGTGTTTTTTGATAGTGTGTGTTCTGTTTTGTTAGTAGTTTTGTAAGCGATTCTGTATCCTGCTTTTTTGAATTTTTGGGCTAATTTTTCAGTTTGTTTGTTGATGTATGTTAGTGTTATGAATTTGTTGTTTTCTGTCTTTGTCTGTTGTTTGTTTTGTGTAGGAGTTCATTGACTATTGTTCTGTCGTATCCGTTAGATTCTGCTAGATATTTTATCGTGTTTAGTTTGTCTTTGTAGTATTTTTTCATCTAGGGAGATGTTGTTAAGTCTATGTATCATGGTTCTGAAGGCAGCTAGTTTGTGTTGTATTGGGTGATTGGAGGAGTTGTGTATTAGTGTGTCAGTTGTAGTCGGTTTTCTGTATATACTGAATTTGTGCCTGTGTTCAAGTTTTGTGATGGAGAGGTCTAAGATGTTTATGCTATTGTTGTGTTCGTATCCGGCAGTAAAGGTTATGTTTGTATCTATTTTGTTTATGTGCATTAGTAACTGTTCACATTGTCTTCTGTTTCCCCTGTAAAGTATTAGAATGTCATCAACGTATCTGTGCCAATATAGTATTTTATGTGAGTGTCTGTCATTGTTTGTGAGTATTTTTGTTTTCTCTAAGTGTTGGAGGAAGACTTCTGCTAGAATGCTGGACATGGGGGAGCCCATGGGTAGACCATCATTCTGTCTTTTATAAGTGGGCCTCCTTAAACAAAATACACAGTCTATGTCGTCTCATCACTGGGGTGAATTTGCGGACACCGTGTCAATTGTTACCGACACTCATGAGGGCGTCCGACGGTGAGGCCAGAACGGCTGTCAGCATAGACGTTAAACCACATCGCGGCCAATAACTTGTTTCCAACTTTCATGTTTGTTTTCCTTCTTTTCAGCGTCGTAAAATCAAAAGCGAACAATTTGTCATATACTGGTGGAGTTAAAAATTATTTACGACCTACATCATCGGTTTTTGATTGCCTACGATAACGGATTAAGTGAGGAAGGGCAGCTACAGTAAGTACATGGATGTGAGTGACCATGACTTACCTCCTCCGTCCTGCAGGGAGTCAGCAATCAGTGACGTCAGAACCAACACTACAGCGGCCACCGATCTCGGTACGAAGCTGTGACCCCACATTTTACTGCAGAACTGAAACATAAAACAGACATACAAAGTTAGATTGAGTCTCTATTAGCGTAGGCTACTAATAATTTTGTGTGTGGCACACCGCATAAAACGGCTAAGCCTGATTATAAACTACGATTTGAACTACTGTATACTTTGTCATACAGTCCTTTAAAAGATATACGCAGCAATGGAGAAGACCGGATATACAAGAGCTATCACAGAATGGAAACCCTTGGGGTCTAGGTCCAGAGGAAGATCGAGAAAGTGTTTGATGGAAGACCTGCGGATCATGGGGATCGGAGGATGGAAGATTGTTGCTGAGAATGGTGTAAGGAATGGTCTCCTTTTAAAAGATACTTCTCATAAAAAACATGATCTTACATCTACGATTCAATGGCCGACCTTCTTGTTTTGAGCTACCTTACACCAGCAGTGACCGTCATAATAGTAATACTTTTTTATTCTACTTGCAACAAATTACAGCTTTTAAATAAAATGTATTGGTTGTTATCTGTTTAGCAACTAATACAATTTTTCTCTTTACAATAAACTGTATTGAAAAAATACTCTAAAATTCCTAATAACGGATATTGGTCGAATAGAGAAGGTTAGAAAAGTTAAGTATCTAGGCTTGTTAACAAACACGTGGCTTGCGACTACAATAGGATTTATTCCATTTAAATCAAAATAAGTATCTAGGGAAAAATAATTCAAGAAAAATGGTTTAGAAACATCTGCTACAGAAGAAAGGATTCATAAAGTGGGAAGAGCATATCGGTCTACTTGATCGTCGTAGGTACAGTGGAAACAAAATACAAGACAGCTATTTTACCTGTGTTAGCAGTCTTCATAACAACTTTCTCGTATTTTGTTGCTTCTCTGCTATGTACAATTTTCCCTGGAACGAGGCCTTTCGGTTTCGCAACCATTATCAAGTTCTTACTATAACCTAGTAAAAACTTGTTGTAGTTGTAGTAGAAACTTGATAATGGTTGCAAAACCGAAACGCCTCGTTCGAGCGAAAATTGTACATAGCAGAGAAAATACAAGACACCAATTAAGTCACTAATCACCAGCTTTAATTTTCACAGTTAAACAGTTCGTAATTAACGACACAGTCTCCTACAACAAATCAAATAAAAATTGTTCACACGCCATAAAATGTCAACTAATATAAAACACAATTGTATTACAATTATACCGCCCGATTATAAAACGCAACACTTCACTAATAACCACTTGAACGCACACAGTAATGTCGCCCGAAAATCACTTGTAATCGCCCGACAATAACTCTCGGACCGCACTGTAATTTATCGCGACTATAACTGAAAACTAAGGCCGCTGCCGCCTTGTATTTATACGTCCGCGCACAGGCCAGAAGATTCCAAACTACGCCTTATCTCCAAACTACGACGTAATTAATTTCGGCCTTGACACAGTCCGCGCGGCTGGCGACTTCCAGAAAAGTCTCGCGAATGCGTCGAGAATCACGTATGCCACACGCACTTGAGCGAGACTCCTCCGGAACATTCGACAATGTAGACTGTTATGTAATATCGTAACAATATGGTATAACTAAAGATATTTACAATAGAAAGTGCACAACTAACAATGCGAAAATAAAGCATTACAGTAATGTCTTAGACAGACTAGGAAAACAAAATATTAGGAAAACATTAGGCCCATCAAAAACTTCAGAAGTTTGGAAGTTAAGAAGTAATGATGAAATACATCAAAGTATATTAAATATAACAGAGACAGTGAGAAAAAGAAGACTAGTATTTTTGGACACTTACATAGAATGGACGACAACAGGTTAACAAAACAGATCTTCAGATATCTGGGGGGAAAGAAGTCAACATCAAGTTGGATTAAAGAAGTCAAAAATGATTTAGAAAAAAATAATATAAACCGAGAAGAAGCGACTGAAAGAGACGTTTTTCGGGCAAAAGTGTTAAAAATAAAATGTCCAGAGCAGGAGAGAGAAAAACGCAGGTTCGAAGTGGACTGAAGACAGGAAGAAGAGGCATAGTGAAAAGATGAAAGAATTTTGTAGAAAAAGAAAAGAACAAGGAATAAAGAATTGAAATTGTCATGTGGTATTCAGATGGCCGATACAAATAGAAAAAAAACTATTTTGCAATTTTAATTCTACGGTTTATTTGCTGAAGTGATCTAAATCACTTCAGCAAATTTTTCTGCTGGATACAAATAAATAGCGTGCTTTTTACTGTATAGTTTTAATAGGAAACTTTTTACAGTTTTTTTTTGGTTACATGCAACAAAAACTCGGATACCAGCTAGAAAATGTAGTTGAATGTTATACTAAAAAACCCCGAACACAAATGTAGCAGACAGACGAATCGGTTCGCCTTATTCCTACGTCCGTGGTGTAGGACGGCGGTTTCTGTCTAAGACATAACCTTGACTGCCTCACTACGGCGTAAACCACAATCTCGCTTTGCTTTGATGCAAACCGCATTTAATATGTAGGCCTACTACAACTTAAGCTGCTTAACACGTAAATTCTACATTCTGAATTCTGATTTCAGGCAGTAAGCCAGCACGTATAATTCTCCTTTCATCTCTGTATTACGCTATCTCTCTGTCAGTCTATATGTCTATCCGTCTATCTATCGGTGTTTTTCTCTGTGCATCTATCTTAATAGATAGATAAGCTAGCTTTCTTAAAAGTGTTATTACTCATAACGCTTTTCTTCTTTATATCTAAAATTTGTTGCTTCTATTTCTTCAGCACTACAGCCCAAAAGCAGGTTGTGCATCTTGTGTGGAGGCGGAGGAGCCTACAGTAGGCCAACTGGGCTAAGTTAGTTAGTCTACTGCGATCGGCCAGAGAGAGCTTGTCAGCTGTTGTGAAAGCAACTCTCTAGGGGAAAAGCAGACCGAAATCAAAGTTCCTGGTCCTCCAGGTTGGGTATTTTACAGCAAGCCAGTAACCTGTTTAAGTAAAAGTATATGAACTTACAGACCTCATACGAGCCTCGGAAATCGGATGACGTCGATAGACCGAAGAGGAGATGAATTCCGGAACAAGTGTAAAGCCTAATCCTTGAAGAAGTGGTAATGATGATTATAAAGTTGTGTAATTGCCATAAGTAGATGCAAAAAGGTTTTTAATTATTATTCTGGCTGTACAATGTTTACAGTTTTTCCAGAAACAAAGATTACAGAAATGATTAAATTCTCATCTTCCACTGCTGCTTGGCTATTCAAAGATCTTCATCAATTTCTCGTTCCCTCAGTATAGTCTGAATTTCTTCTATCCAGGTGATAGGTGATCTTCCCGTTTTCCTTCTTCGTGGTGGGGTCTATTCCATAATTCTCCTTGGCAATCTTTCCTGTGCCATTCTTTTTGTGTGTCCATATCATTGTATTTTTTTTTTTTTGATAAAGTCAAAAATTTAAGTTTTCACATTCATTCTGTCCTTACTGACTTCATTTCTATTTTCTCACGTCTGGATAATCTTGTCGAACGTCTCCAAAAGTCCGTCAATGCTGTCATTAATTTTGCCCTTGTGTGTTTAATAGTGGCTCCAAACGTCTGAGCCCTAAGTCGTGATACTTCTAACAATGGTTTTGAATATTTTGGTTTTAGTTTCTGCTGTAATTTGCTTATCCCACAGTATTCTGTTTAATTTAGATATACCCATTTTTTCCAAATTAATCCTAGATGCAATATATCCTGGGTTATAATAGTAAGAAATTAACCCTAAAAGTATAAAAGTGAGGAGACTCAACGTCTCGTTCGACTTTGAGTTAAACACAGCAAACTGGCTCGGCAGAAAGCTGAAATAATCATAAAACTTTAAAATTGTCTGGAGCAGACAATTACGCTGTAAAAGAAGTTAATTATTTTTTTGTAACTCTTTTTCCTCAGGAAATATAAATCACAGTAACAGTATATTTGCGACGCGCAGACTTACAAAGGCAAGGCTAATAAGACGCTCATTACGCACAGAAAGAAACAAAATTGCAAATAAAAGTTGAAAAAGAATATTCGCGACAAGTTTTTGCATACAATGAGCAAATTGTTAATTATTCTGTTATAAGAAACAGCCAAGAAAAATTGGCAAAGAACGTTATGACTTTCTCTTTGGCATTTTCAACAATCAACGTTGCATGAACATTAACAAAGTTTACAGTATGTAAATAATAAAGAAAATGGAAAGAAAATTGACTCAATAGCCAAAAGCCACTGGTTTTTTATCACAGCTAGAGACTAAATATCGGTTCTTCAGAGGTTATCTTTCCATTTCTTTAGACATCTTCTAACGCTTCTTTACCCAATAAGCTTAGATATATTTAATGTAGATATACCCGCCTTTCCCAAATTAATCCTAGATGCAAAATATCCTGGGTTATAATAGTAACAAATTAACCCTAAAGGTATAAAAGTGAGGGGGACTGAACGTCTCGTTCGACTTTGAGTTAAACACAGCAAACTGGCAACAGGAATTGAGTTAAACACAGCAACAGTGGTTTAGGAATTCCTTCCACGTCCATTCTTCTTCTCCTCAGCATCATCATCTTCAAGAATTAAACTAAGGATGGTTTGTTCTGGTCTCAAACAGGCAAAGACTGCTGGTTACTTCAGCGCTTCTTTGGACGTCCCTCACCCTCCGTTTCCTCGGCTTTTAGTTCCATAGTCGTTTGGGGATGCGGCAGTCATACATTCGGCAAAGGTGTTCTCACCAATTCAGACGATACAGGACAATCCTGTCGAGTACACTCGTAATATTCAGTTAGTGCCGTAATTGTCCTTCTCACTTTGTGTTTTATTTTCTTCTATATGTTGCCATTTCATCCAGTATACTCTGAATTCCCAGATCTTGTTGTCGTATAACTACATCCCCTAACCTATCTAGTAGACTACGATTTCGAATTTTCTCAAAAAGACAACTGTTATTTTTGAATCGATCTTCCGTGCTTCTCGGCAAACAACCAACATTCACAACCAACTTTCTATTGACATTCTTGAATATTATTTCGTCGTCGTCGTCACTTATAGCCTGTTCCGTCTTCACGGCAGCCAGGTTTCGTAGTAATTTACTTCTTGTGAGATGAAAGACGTCCGACCCGCCGAATGTTCCCACGGTTCTTAATTCTATTTGAGCCAAACAGTCTTGTTCTAATTAATTATTAAAATTAATTAAGTTGCTAACAGTGTGGCAATAAAAAAATTCATAACTAAAGAGAACGGCGATTATTTTTTCTTGCAACCTCACTTTTGTTTTTAAAATCTCCGAAAACTGTGTATGAAAAAAAAAAAAAGTCGAACGAGAAATTTGAAAAATTGTATTCTCCAGCAGACATTTTTCTGGCGATCAGACGTTTTCTTCGTTAACATAGGCGTTTATGACGTTTTTTCATAATGTGTAACTACCTCCTCAAGAAATTCCTTCCTCAGTACTTTTCTTGAACGTTCACTATAGCCTTAAGACAATATGGGCGAGGGTCACGGTAATTCTAACGTTTTAGTATAACTACGTTTAGTATAATTATTGTGCTATTTATACTACTAAGGTCTTCTATCTAGGACGTCTGTGTTCTCTCGAGCAAACAATCGAAAATTTGCTAATAGTATCTCGCATTTCAATGAATGTAATATTACTAGATGCGTGCACACGTTCAGTTGCCGCTGTGTAGGCCTAATAGGGTAAATTACGTTTTCAGATACACGTATATGTTAATACCGGGAGCATAAACACTTGAGGCTCTAGAATAAACATTATGTCACCGCCTGAGAAATCCGCGTCAGTTCTTCTCATATTAATATTCATTATGAGGTCGCTATTGGAACAGCAGATACACCCGGAGAAAAACCAGGAAATGAGAGAAAAAAAAACATTTTTCACAAACCAAATAATCTGCCGAATTTCGTAAAATTACGAATTCTTTTTAATTACGACAGTTTTTGTATAAAATCGATTAAAATATCTGAATAACTAGTAGCTATGACAACCTCACCTAACCATTCTCGCTCGACATTTAGTTAACCAATAAAGACGTTTTCATAAATAACCACAGTAACCATCTTCCGTCTTCCAGGACCTAGCCACAGATCTTCTGTCAACTGGTTGTAGTCTACAGCACGCTTTACTAGCCTGTGGTGATCCATTCTGTAGACGTGTTCCATCTATTGCTACTTTCGTTCTTCTATTTTATCATTGATGGAGAGTATACCCAGTTCGGCCCTTGTATATCCATTACGCATTCGATCCCTTAGACGAAAACCACTTATGCGCCTAAAAAAATTCATTTCATCGGTTTGTATATGCTACTTTTTTTTCCAGTTATCTCTCCATGTTTAACTAGCATATGTAACAACAGGTATCACCATTACATTATAGAAATTCATTTTAGTATCGGTTGTTGTTTTCTTTATTAGTATTCGTTGTATTATATTACGCGTCGTCTGATACTTATTTACTTTTTATTCTTATCATCATGTTCATAACTTATGTCACAACCAAGAAAAGCAAAGTGAGATACCTGCTCTAAAATCTTATCCTCAACAACTATTTTGGAACAGTCTGGAAATTTCCCTTTAAAGGTCATAAACTTTGTCTTTCTTTGAGATATTTTAAAATTATATGTTTCACATACACGGTTTAAGTGGCATATCGATTGCTGCAGAGCATCTTCGCTTAAAGAAATTATAATTAAATTTGTAACTTTTTTCTAAATACTTTGTTGTTTGCGGTTTATTCATTTATAAATCTCTGAAGATACTAACACTACCAGTGGAACGTACGTTAGGTCAATTAAATACAGTATCAACGACTAAAGAAGTAATAATTTGATATTATATAACACTATGTATTTATTATATGTACATAAGTATGTATATGTACTATAAAATATAATTACTAACAATACAAAAATTGTTAACAAGAATATACTTTATTGTGTAAAGTAAATACGTTTCAGTAGTAATCCAAGTATTATCATTTTAATATAATAATATTATAATCAAGTATGTTGATGATATTAGTTGGATTATTATCAAAACGTATGTAATTTACAAAATAAAATATATACTTGTTAAAAATTTTTTATTGTTAAAAATAATAAAAAATACAAGAAAATTTTGAGCAATTATGAGTATATAAAATATAAGTAAAACAGTAAATATATTTGTGTAGTAATATTTTATTTACACTTTTTTGTGTTTATTAAAACACTTTACATTCTAATGTGTTTAAGTCTAACATCATTTGGACAACAAAATCGTTTTATTTTATACAATTCGAATTTCTGAATAAAATCAAGCCTCCTGAGAGCAAGACAATAAATACAAGGGCACGGATTAGCAAATAATAGTTGGGTATTGAATAACTTGCCAAAAGACACCAGCGTCAGTATAATCGAAACGAGAGAGAGAAAGTGGGGGAGGGGGAGAGGGGGAGAGAGAGAGGGAGAGGGAGAGAGAGAGAGAGTTTTTAATTATTCAGAGGTATAAATTTTCGTCTCTATTACAGGGAGTACGTTCTCGTTCTGTTCTCGTTATACTGAGAATACGTGCCTGGATTGTCAACACTGATAAGTGCCCACCTTTCAGAATCGCGCGTTTTAGAAATTTGAAGACAACAGAGGATTCTGTTCATTACTTATATGGGTGACAGTTTATTAACATTATTCTACAACTCTCTTGTATAACGTGAAAAGATTTACTTTTAATCTATTTTTAAACCTCAACTATAAATTTTATCTTTTAAAACCACCTCATTTTGCGTTACACATATTTTCTCGTTTAGTTTTTTTTGACATGATAATGTCTTTTAGCTGGACATCGTTTGAAACTTTCTGTAACATGTTATTTACCGTCACGCTGTATGACGTCACCATTGCATGACGTCATTGGGATTGTAAATAAAGGTTTGTTTTGATACGTCGCAATATATATATATATATATATATATATATATATATATATATCATGTTATGACACCAAAAGGCGCACCAATACCAGAGAAAAACTATAATGAATTAACTATATTAAACTAAGGAAAAGAAAATGACTATGACGAGACAAATGACTATGACCCAACCCAAGTGATTGACCCAATAAAGAAAATAAAATGAGAAGGTATAAACTCAAACAATGACAAAAAAGCAGAAATAAATAATAAATGTCTAGTAACAAGTATTAAAATTAAATAAAATAATCTTATTTAAATCAATTAAAAGATTTGAGTTTGTAAGGAGGAATATGGCTGAAAAGTAAACAGACCATAAACCTAATTTTTGTGTTTTTTTTATAAGTAATATTAAGTGATAAACAAGTTATAAGAAATGGCAATAGATATAAGAAAGGAGATAAATTGTACAAACATAATATTAATCATTAGAGTAAAGACAGAAAAAGAAATAAGAGAATAACAGACAAGCAATGATTTTGTAAATTAATAAGAACATTGAATTATTATAAAACAGCCCAAATTAATTCAAAAATTAAACAAGTCATAAGTGACACCAAGCAAAACCTAGGTAAATGAAAAATAATCTGTAATTTGTGTAAAATAAGAAGATATAGCCAATTACTACTTAGGCCTATAAAAAGCGTAACTGTATAAATTCAAAAAATATTTCTGTTATTATGCTCGACAATGGTGATCCCATTGCTAAACCTTCTAGCTGTTGATAAATTTTGTTATTAAATTCAATACTAAAACAAAATTATTTTGAATTTAATAAACAAAATTTATCAACAGCTAGAAGGTTTAGCAATGGGATCACCATTATCAAGCATAATAGCAGAAATATTCCTACAACACATAGACACCAAAATACAAAACATTATAAAATCCTTTGATCCAAATGGCATTTGGATAAGATATGTAGATGATGGGCTATATGTATCAAGTAACAAAAATACAAATGCAGATAACATATTAAAACAAATCAATAACATACATCCAAAAATACAATTCACAGAAAAAAAGAAAAACATAACAAAATCAACTATTTAGACATAACCATCTCAAGAAACAACAATCACATACAATATCAATATACAGAAAACCAACTTCTACCAACATCATTATACCTAACCATTCTGACCACCCACCACAACATAAAATGGCAGCATTCTATTCGTTATTTAACAGAATGTACAAAATTACCCTAAGCAAACAAGAAACTGACAAAGAAAGGAATATAATATATCAAATTGGTTATGAAAATGGATACAATAAAAATACTTTAAACAAAATAGAAAATAAAATCAAATATAAAATAAAAACTGAACAATCAAGAATTAATCAAAATGAACAACACATAAATAAAATAATAACCACAACAACAAATGGGGCACATTCACATACATAAATAATAAAATGACAAAGCTAACAAAACTATTTAAAAACACAGATATAAAAATAGCATACAAAACGAATAAAAATAATGTACAAAAACTAAATAGCCCACACAACAAAGATATTACAACAACTAACGGTACATACAAAATTGAATGCCAAGATTGCAATTAATGTTACATAGGACAAACAAAAAAACAGCTGAGAACACGTTATTTTGAACACCTAAACGCATACAAAAATCCAGAAATATATCAATCCAATTTAGCCACACATGCAATAAACACAGGACATGAATTCCCAGACATAACCAATGTGACACTAATAAAACATATACCACACAAAGGCACCATAATGAACATTTGGGAAAATTTACAAATATACAAACATAAAACAGAAAACAAATACCTGAACAAATACAAATCAATACAAAACATGACACAATATTCAAAGCATTCAACATCGAAAATACACAAAATACAAATACATATACCACAATCACACACAATAATACAAATTTAAAATACCAGAAACCAACAAAAAACCTTAATAGCATCCACCCAACATACAAATACTTTACCAGACGCAAGATCGCGAAGGCTGAAAATGAGAGCACGGGAGCTCTCGAAACATGTTCCGAATAGGAAATATAACATCTTGAGGTAATATTAACAAATTTTAAATTACTTTATATATATAATGTGTTAAAAATAATATCACTGTAAACAATTAAACCAAATTTATAAAGCGTTCTGAAAGTTTAAAATCAAGTGTTAGCACAATTTACCAGCCGGGAATCGTTAATTAAAACCGCTACCGCTAACATGCTAACGTCGTCGCAGATTAAAGACCTAACTAGCAAACAGCACTACATAGCTGTAGATAGGTTATTGTCTCTAGTTTATGGTTGTCTTCGTATGTGATTCAGCTAACGATCCTGCTCATCTATTCATTAAAATATTTGGTCTGTACTTCATCGTAAATTCAAATCTACTTCCTCTTTATATTTAATTACTCACCGCAGAAACGTGAAGATATAACACAGATACATAATGTCATTGGGATTATTGTAAATAAAGTTTTTTTGTTTTGTGGTGAAATATAAACATTTGCGCAAAAGAAACAATCAGTCAGTCAGTAACCATAATAATGTTGCGTTTAGCTGGCTGCTGAAAGACATTATCATGCTCTTAAGCTTTTACCATTTGGTAAACGGTACTGTATGCTTCTTTGCGTAACAGCCACTGTGGACTACACTTGGTTCAACTGGTTCTTCTCCGGTGTCTTCCTTCTCTCGCACATCTTCATTCTTGGTCGATGTCTCCTCCTCCTTTTGTCAGTCCAAATGGCACCTGTCCTTTTCTTGGGGTTTTCCTGAAAACCTTGGGCATTTTTGAATTTCTTTTTGAGTGGCAAGATATTACTTTAATAACTTCTTGAGTAATCTGGAGTTATTCTGTCGTTTTCTGTTTCTACTCTTCTATTCTGTTTCTCGTATGAACCACGTATTCGACATTATGAGGTGTTGGAAATAGTTAAAAAGCTTCCCTCTGTTAGTCTGTCGGGATTCATTCTTGGAACATCTCCGTAGAAAGTAATAATTCTTTTTTTAATTATGTCTGTGATATTCTCAACTCGTGTGTATAGCTCATTATTGTTGCGTCTTCTGTACTGTTCTCCATCTTTTATTGATCCCATGATTTTTCTTAATATATTCCTTTCTGTGGCTTCCAGTTGGTCCATCATCATTTTCTTGTTTAGAGGCAGACACTCAGCAGCTGCATAAATACTTATTATCAGCTGCATGCTTACTAATTTATGTTAATTATGTTTTTTTGTGTTTTTTTTATTAACCTGATTTTATGTTTTTTTTTGGAGCAAGATGTTTTTAAGTGTGTAATTGTGAGTCGATTTAATTTTAAAAACACGTAACAAGTAATGCTCTATACTATTTTTTCCTCACTTAAATCTGAGACTAATCATTTCTTATTCGTCCACTAAAGTTTTATTCAAATGGTCAAATTAAAAAAAAAAAAATTTCATTTAAGTTTTGCATCAAAATGTTTAAATACAAATGCATGCGATTTAGTTAATTTCGATGTATTAGCGTTTACGCTTATGCTTTAACTACCATATAAATTAATAACGCCACTATCATCAAACGACAGTTGTAGGCTCTGCGTAATTAAAGTCATTAAGCAAGTAATTAAAGCCGGCTTCAGTAATGGGCTCAATTATTGAAATATCAGCGCGCGGGTACATAAAGTGAACTAATAGTGTCGAGTTCCAGTTCGATATATCGTCTGTAATTGGATACGGCTACGTACGGGAACATCGTATCGGCGCCGTTGCACAGCTTCGATACCTACCACTGAGCTTTCATTATTATTTACAGTGTGATTTGGGATCCTAACGACTGGAAAATATATCCTATCAGAACGTCAACTGTTTCTATCTGCGTTGTATGTTAGTGCATAGACCTCAATTATCACTATGTCATGGCCATTCTTCTGCAGTTCCAAGACCATGATCCGTTCATTCACTTCTTGCCACTTCTTTATTGCTTTCTTTATTCTCTGATGTATCACCATTGATACACCCCTCTTTGCTCTCTCACTCTTATTAACGCCACTATAGCAATGGATGTACTGACCTATTACTTCATTACCTGTCCCCTTCTTTTTAGTTTCTGTAAGAACACCTATATCAATTTTCATTTTCTCAAACTCTTCAAATAGCCTACTGCTTTCCGTTTCGTGTTTAGACCTTGTATGTTCCAAGTTGCCAAGTTTATTATCCGTTTCGGTTGCTTTGGTCGTTCATTCCTAATTCTGTCCATATTCCGAGGCTTGTCACAGAGATCCTTAGTATATAAAGGTTTTTTCCAAAAGATTAGTTACTAGCCCATCGCCTCAACCCCTGACTTGGAGGACCAGGGACTCTTCTGTAGGGGTTACCATTCCTTAGCCGATTTGTACCAGTTTTCAGGAGCCGGAAACCCGCCTTTTACCCTCTTCCGTTTTCTACACAACGTACACCCATTGTACGCTGTGCATTGCCCAGCGGGTTACGCGATTCATGTCTTCTTGGACGTTGAAGCAGGATTTGTTAGCAGAGCTGATGGTTTGAGTGAGCATTTCCTGGGGTTTTAGTGTTATGCAGGCATCGGCAACCTGCATAACCCCAGAGACTCTTTACCAACCTTTGACCCAAATAGAAAAGAAACTGTAATAGAATATATAAACGTAAACAGCTTTCCTGGTATGGACACCTAATGAGAATGAGTGAAGAAAGAATACCTGTGAGTGTATTCAAATACAGACTTAGCAAGAGAAGGAAAAGAGGCAGACCTAGATTAAAATGGATAGAAGGGATCGAAAGGGGTATGGAAGAAAATAAACTGAAGAATGAAGATACACAGAATAAGTTGATATGGAAACTGAGATGCGTGATGCGGCAGTAGCTGTGGGGTCCCCGCAAATATATATATATATATATATATATATATATATATAACGTCAACTGTGCCGTATTTCCAACGCGTTAATGTAAAGAATTCAAGACAACCTTATTGGACGACGTTTTATTGTAGAGATTTTTACTGTTCTTTAACCTGACTGTAGGACTACATGGAGAACAGGAATGATCCTGGCTGTATGTTTGAACGTTTCGCCGTAAGATTAGACCGATTTTGAGAAAACAGGGCTTGTATATAGGCCTAATCCTCATCAAAACGAGCGTCGTAGGCCATGGAGTGCCTTAAAAGAAAACAATTACCTCACGTTGTAACAGAATACTAACAATATTACATTACTCAATACTCAATGAAACATTTTAAAATTATATATGAAACATTTATATGTTTATATAAAAAATGTAAACATTTTTTACTGCATATGTAATGAAAAATATAATTCTTTTCTTCCATTATAATGTAATGTTACATTCTTCCAAACGTTAGAGATTTAGTTTTAAACAAATATATATAAAACAAATTACCTCTCACATAAATATACATTAACATGTACACAAACAACAAAAATATGACTGCACAAAAAACTATAAAACAAGCACAAAGGCTATGGATACAAAACGAAATCAATCAATTATACAGTAAGAAAAATAGCATAACACTAGACATATACAAACTACACTTAGAACTAACAAGTTTATTACATCCAATCACTTGGAATAATAAATACAATAACATAGAAAAGAAAATAAGATTTGAAAAAAACAAAAAGACTTATACAATCAACAAAAAACTTAACACATTAAAACAACAAAACAAAAATCAAGAACAACAAAACAAAAATAAACACACATATTACCCACGAACCATTAACCTTAGCAATACAGAATTTAACAAAAAAGAAACAGAATATTTAAACAATATGTCAAAAACTAACATAACTCAAAATACAAACAAAAATCTAGAAAATTTAATAGTAGAAACAGAATTTGCCATTAACCTAATAAAAGACAATATACAAGAAGAAAAAAGAGCAGAAGCAACACATATAATTAAAAAAATAATCACTAGCGAAATGAAAAACAAAGATAAACAAAAGAAAAACAATAAAACAATAAAAGAAATTAAAAATAAAGTAAAGAACAATAATTTAATAATAACTAAAGCAGACAAAAGTCAAGCAACAGTAATCATTGATAAAGCAGACTACATCAACAATAATAAATGCGTACAACTAAACAAAAACCCAACAGAAAACTATCTTAAACAAACAATAAAACTAATAAAAACAACTAAAAACATATTCAACAATAAAAACACAGACATATATATAAATAATAATCCAGAACCACCTAAAATGAATAGCTTAATAAAAATACACAAATTAAACAACCCAATACGTCCATTAATCAATTTCAAAAAAGCTCCTACATACAAAATAGCAAAAATAATAGCACAAAAACTAAAAAATAACCATCTAACAAATAACCATCATAACATAAAAAATACATACGAATTAATAGACAAACTGAAAACAATAAATATAAATGAAAATACATTTTTCACATCATATGACATAACAAACATGTACACCACCATCCCAGTAGAAGAAACAATTGACATAATAATAAACAAACTTAAAGAACAAAATGAAAACAAACAATATATAACCGAAATAAAAAATAGTCTCCAACTAATACTAAAACAAAATTACTTTGAATTTAATAGCAAAATTTATCAACAGAAAGAAGGTTTAGCAATGGGATCACCATTATCAAGCATAATAGCAGAAATATTCCTACAACACATAGACACCAAAATACAAAATATCATAAAATCAAATGACCCAAATGGCATATGGATAAGATATGTAGATGATGGGCTATATGTATCAAATAACAAGAACACAAATGCAAAGAACATGCTGAAACAAATCAATAACATACAGCCCAAAATACAATTCACAGAAGAAAAAGGAAAACATAACAAAATCAACTATTTAGACATAACCATCACAATATACAACATCCACATACAATATGCAATATATAGAAAACCAACTTCCACTAACATCATTATACCTAACCATTCTGACCACCCACCACAACATAAAATGGCAGCATTTTATTCGCTATTTAACAGAATGTACAAAATTCCCCTAAACAAACAAGAAACTGACAAAGAAAGAAATATAATATACCAAATTGGTTATGAAAATGGATACAATAAAAATACTGTGATCAAAATAGAAAATAAAATCAAATATAAAATAAAAACTGAACAATTAAGAATAAATCAAACTGAACAACACATAAATAATAACAACAACAAAAAATGGGCCACATTCACATACATAAATAATAAAATGACAAAACTAACAAAACTATTTAAAAACACAGATATAAAAATAGCATACAAAACTAATAAAAATAAATTACAAAATCTAAATAGCTCACACAACAAAGATAATACAACAACTAACGGCATATACAAAATTGAATGCCAAGATTGCAATAAATGTTACATAGGACAAACAAAAAAACAGCTGAAAAAACGTTATTTTGAACACCTAAATGCATACAAAAAACCAGAAATATATAAATCCAATTTAGCCACACATGCAATAAACACAGGACATGAATTCCCAGACATAACCAATGTAACACTAATAAAACATATACCACACAAAGGCACCATAATGAACATTTGGGAAAATTTACAGATATACAAACATAAAACAGAAAACAAACTAATACCTGAACAAATGCAAATCAATACAAAACATGACACAATATTCAAAGCACTCAACATAGAAAATACACAAAAAACTAACACATACACCACAATCACACACAATAAAACCAATTTGAAATACCAGAAGCCAACAGGAAGCCACAATAATAGTAGTCAACCAGCAAAGCATATGTACTTCACCAGACAGAAAAACCGGAAGGCTGAGGATGGGTGCAAGATAGTGCCCGAAACATGTTCCAATAAAGGATAAAAATAACATCTTGAGGTAAATTTAGTTATAAATATTAAATGTAATATATATATATATATATATATATATATATATATATATTCAATCACTTTCTGCTACAGTCCGTTTCTTGATGTATATAATACATTTAATATTTATTATTTCTAATGAATTTACCTCAAGATATTTTTTCCCTTATTAGAAACATGTTTCGGGTACCATCTTGTACCCATCCTTGGCCATCCTTGGCATACAAGATGGTACCCGAAACATGTTCCTAATAAGGAAAAAAATATCTTGAGGAAAATTCATTATAAATAATACATATTAAATATAATATATATGTGTGTGTGTGTGTGTGTGTATATATATATATATATGTTGCATTTTCCTCAGCTAGGTTTTAATTTTTCATAATTTTGATTGCTTTGGTCTATGTATACTACCATAAATAATATACCATAAATGTTTCCTTCTCAGCCTATCTCATTCCGTCTACTCGAACAGTCTTTCAGTAAACATGTTTAAAGTAAACCGCTTTGTCAGAACGTATTGCTTACAAAATCCATTAGGTTACGTAAACTTGTTTCGGCACCCATCTCATCCTCGGACGACCAAGGTCTCTTCTACCAATAGCTATATAGTTCACTGCCGTTTTCGGCAATGGATCCTCTGGCATCGTTTGCAGATGATCCCACCATTGTCATTTGTAAATAATTTCATTAATGTCTTTTACTTCGAGTTCTGCTCCGATATCTTCATTCCTTATTCGATCTTGCAATGCATAATTTAAAGTATTCCCAAAAAAACTGCATTTCAGGATTCTGAATCTTGCCGCTTTCCATTTTTGGCATGACCCACGCCTCATTCGCGATTGCAATTTTCTTATAAAATTTAATCCTTCTGCTGTGTCTAGCTTTATTTCTAATATTTCTACGAATCGTACCACAAATATTCCTAAATTTATTTGTCTTCACTCTTATTATATAATCAGATTTGTAGCTTACTGCATTGCCGAAATATTTGAAACGGCTCACCTGTTCTAAAGTGCTGTTGATTATAACTATCTTAGTCCTCACTGTTTATTTACCTTTAAAGGCCATGGTTTTGGTCTTTCTTACTGAAATTGCCCGTGAGTACTCTCTTGCCACTTCTTGTAATTCAAACATGTAGTAATATATTTGAAGTATCTAAACCAGCCATTTATACGTTTCCTTTCATTGTTACATTCTTTAAAGATTCAATATTTGTTTATCTTTTTTTAGACGTATATTTATCCCTTATCTAAAAATGAACTTTTTCTTGTGAAACTTACTGTTTTTCGTTGGACGCGTTTCGGCGTAAGTATCCGCCTTCTTCAGCTCTGAGTCAGACTGCCATCATTTCGTAACGGTTGTTGTGTGGAAGGTGTAGTGGGGTGGTGTGTGGAGGAAGGGTATTGGCGCGGGGATTCAACTTGATGTTTGTTTTTTGTAAAATTGTGTCAAAAAGTGTATGTGATTTATATTGTAATTTATCGTTAAGTATGTTGTTTGGTTGTGTTGTGTGGTGTTTATATATTTCGTATTGTTCAGTTGTGTTGAGTTTTCGACCTTTAGGTAAGTAATGTAAAATTTCAAGATTAGTGTCTATGTTGGTGTAACTGTGGTTTTCTGTGTGTATGTGTGTGGCAAATGCGGAGTGTATATTGTTGTTGGTTAGAGCTTTTAAGTGTTCAGAATAACGGGATGAAAAAGATCTTCCCGTCTGGCCTATGTAGAAACTATTGCAGTCATTACAATTTAATTTGTAAACACCTGTTTTGTTATATTTGTCTATGTCTGTGTTTGTATTATTGATGTGTTTTTTGATGGTATTGGTTGTTCTGTATGCTATTTTGTATTTGTGTTTTCTGAATGTGTTGGCGATTTTGTGTGTGTAGGAGTTGTGGTATGTGAGTGTGTGTTGTGTTATTGTGTTGTGTGTTGATGGTATTTTGTGTTTTGTTGTTTTTGTTTTTGATGCGTTTGTGTAGTGTGTTTATTAAATTAGGGTTGTAACCGTTTTTGATTGCTATGTATTTTATTGTGTTGAGTTCGTCGGTGTAATCTTGTTTATTTAAGGGTATTTTAGTTAGTCTATGGAGCATATGGTTGAAGGCCGCATGTTTATGTTGTGTTGGGTGGTTTGATGTGTTGTGTTAACCATGTCAGTTGTGGTTGGTTTCCTGTATATTTTGTACGTGTGTGTATTGTTAGTTTTGTTAATTGTTAGGTCTAGAAAATTTATACTATTGTTTTGTTCAATTTCCAGTGTAAATTTTAATTTGTGGTGTATAGTGTTTATGTATTTGTGGAAGTTTTCAACTTTGCCTGTTTTCTTAAATCGTCTTCCAAAAAGTAAAGTACTCTAAACAAAGGCTTGGAATAATAACCAAAAAATATAGGAACAACGATCCTAAAAGTCTATGGACAACGATAACGAACAGAATAATCACTGTTGCACACACCAGTATAGAAAAATTATTCCGATTAGCGCTTTCAAGCTTCACAGCTCATCATCAGAACGATTGATATTTCCGATATGATGATGAGCTGTGAAGCTTGAAAGCGCTAATCGGAATAATTTTTCTATAGTGGTGTGTAACAGTGTTTATTCTGTTTGTGATTATAAACACTAACACAAATTTCTGAACTAAAGAAAACGATAACAATGTAAGCAACAAAGATAAAAATACTAAGAAAGAAATTGACTACTCTGTAAATTCTTTAAAACCACTGCATTATTTAAAACAACAGTCTGAAACGATCAACATTTTTAAGTATGCAGATATACCCAACAAAAAAAGTGTTTAAACAGACACGTGAACACTGTATTTAAGTATGTTTACTCAACGATACCGTGTTGTTTTTAAATGCTCAGGAGTACTTTATCGCGGTCTGTGACCTCAATGGCACAGCCAAAGCAAGCCAGGAAACAAGTCGCTTAATCTTGTGCAGTCCGGACTAAGCTAGCAAGTGTTTGCTCTCTCAGTAAATACGCACAGCACTGGCCGGGCGCATGGTTAAGTATTCAAACTTACTTCTCGTTACCACCGCTTTCTGTTTGTTTTAACTTCTCCACTTGCCCAACTTGCGGATCAACGTCTCAATCACTTACGCAGCAACCCTTACACTAATTCTGTATTGTCGCCCCCCCCCCGTATGTAACTGTCCGGAATACTCCATTACGTCCTGTTTTAGCGTTGTATTCCTCTCACTTCCTCTCATCAAATTGTGAGAAAGTAGAAGATTTAAATTAAATGTTTTGAGTTTTGTTACATTTATCCAAATAAGTAAAATGATCATAAAATAACAATTCTAAAAACCATACATAACTTCCATGTTGTAAGATTAATGTTTAAAATAATTTACTTGAATTCGGTTCGGTAATTTCTAAAAGAATATCGCCCACCCTCAAACTAATTTCACTATTTAGAGATATTTTTGTTATTATAGGGTAGTCGTTTAATATAATGTTATTTTCAGTCACTTTATCCATAAAAAGTAGGTAGGCTTACTTTATTCTTACGCCGAACTAACCGAACTACGCAGATAATCATCCCTCCTCCGAAGCGCTCCGAAGTCACTCATGGACCCTGAGGATCTTGTAGAGAGTTCATTCCCTAAAGACGAAAAGTCTGTCCATGAACCGTTCCTCTGTAAACACGTGCAGTTACACTGCCCAGCGATCCACAGGAAGCAAGTCGCTATCCACGATGGATCGTTGTGTTGGTGTGGGTTTCGGCACTTTCCATTTAAAAAGCGTGCAAACGTAAGAAAATAAACATGAGTGAGACCAGAAATAAAGCAAATTGTGTGTGTGTGTGTGTGTGTGTGTGTGTGTGTGTGTGTGTGTGTGTGTGTGTGTGTGTGTGTGTGTGTGTGTGTGTCTTGACTGTCTTTTTACTGCGGTAATCATAAAAAAGAGCCAAAATAAAAGTACAGTATCAAATAAATAGTTACACTAGACAGATTGGTAGATAGGTAAAAGGTTAGCTACTAGAATCTTCTTTGAGCTTCAGCAAGTTATAACATTTAGCACAGATCTGGTCACAGGACAGTAAAAACAGTCATGCGTACACGTTTACCATGCGTATATTTATGTCAGAGATACAAATTTCCGTTTCAGATTCGTGCCAATACTCCATATCAAGGAATTTTACATTATTCTATACCATGCGGTTAGTTAGAGGAAACAAATTCTGGGTCTCCCGTACTCACAAATATTCTTATAGATAGTACTGCCCTGGAACAAGTCAGCAATTTTGATTACTTGCGCTACAGTGTGTCTTATAATACAAGCAACGATTTGAGAATAAGTTGCGTAAGTTCAACATTATATGCGGGGTCATTAGGCGGACCCTTAAGTCAGCAAGTAAAGAAACACGCCTAAAATTGTACAAGGTGATGGCCCTTTCCACACTTCTTTATGGGTTTGAGAATTGGACTCTAAGGAAAGACCAGGCCAGTCGTGTCGAAGCGGCTGAAATGAGATTTCTCAGGCACGTGGCAGGGTATACTCTCCATGATCATAGAAGAAATACAGATATACGGCAGGAACTGAGTATTATGAGTATACTCGACAGGATTACCCAGTATCTGCTGAATTGGGGGCAACATCGTTGCTGAATGGATGACTGCCGCGTCCCCAAATAATACGGAACTTCAAGCCGAAGGGACGGAGCGGTGTGGGACGTCATTGGTTTAATCCTTGCAGGTGATGATGATGATGATGAAATTCTGGGTTTCTATATTATCCAATACTTCCGAAATCATTCTTCCTGTTTAATGATATTATGTGCAATTACGATTATATCACGCTAAATTTTTAATACCCTACGTTTTAGGGTATTTTACATTATTTAAATTCTTTAACAATTAACATATTTCTAGGCTATGAGGAAAATTTAAAATTCCATTAACCATTACAGAAACTATTTTTCGTGTATCATATCTAAAACAGTGTTGTCTAATAAAATTTAGTGCATACTAGATGTGTACAAAACCTCCCTTTTAGTACTATTAACCTGTTTTATTGTAACTTAATAAGTCGTCAATTAAGAAGCCACTTTTATTCCTTGTATCAAATAATAGTGTACTTTAAAATAATTATAATTCTTAGAAGAGTAATAATATAAAGTAATCGGCAACATCACAAGCCTTGGAAGAACACACACTTTATTTTTTATTTTAATATTATTTTAAACATTTAATATTATTAATATTTAAAATTTTAATGAAAAAATTTAGTTCTTATAGCTGTTTCCTTTTTTTTATTACTCAAGTCACGTTACAGTAAATAATGACGAAAAGGGAATGTATTTCAGTCTACTTGATTCGCGTAAAAGTTTTAAATTATTTTATAAAACGTACTTTACAAGAAATTATGGCACATATAATTGATTTTTGGTTATAATTGAGTCAATAACTCAATAGAAGCATAATATTTATAATTCTTTTATTTTCAATTTTGGGTCATATTGAAAATGTGTTTTTTGCAATATAGAAAAACAAATTATCAAATGAATGGATGATAAAAGTGTAATTTATCAAATTATAAAAACATTACAATTAACTTTAAGGAGTTAAACAACTCTTTAGTATTTATTTATAGCCGGTTTATCAGTTTTTAAACGTGTAGTCACCGCAAGAAAAACATTCGTTACAGGTAGAGCTCGTGGTTTTCATGTTTGTGAATGCCAATAATTCTGTCTGGTGTTAAAAGCAGCAGCCAGACGTTTGTTGAACCCTGTAGGAGTGTTTATTAAACTACGGGAACTTATAATGTCTTCGTGTACACAATTTATAAAAACACACCCACAACCACAGGTTCAAACACAAAAGTTTTCTTTTTAAATTTTACTCCTAGCGGGGAGCGTGCACTACGCTGTAGAAACTACCCAAGGTACTCGCTAAGTTAGTCGGTGAGAATCAACAAGAGAAAAAAAAAAGAGAATAAGTATGTGAAGTAGGATGGTGGTGGGTGGACCGGAATAATGAGTAAAAGTTGTAGAAACGGAAATGTAAAAACTTTACTTGTCCTCTCCGCTGCTCATTTTCCCCCACCTCTTAAAATAATGAGATTCAAATAAATTGTATACGTGTATTTTCTCTTCTCTTGCTGCCTGTATTTCTCGTGTTTCCCGTTAGCCATTATAAATTTTTCATGAGATGAACTGGGAAAGGACAACGGTAGAAGATTCGAAAGCATTCCTCCTGACTCTTATCACACACACACGCCCGCGCGCGCGCTCCCCCCCTCTCTCTCACTCTCTCTCGTAACATGTAGAGCATCTCAATAGGCTTCTTCTTGACACAGTAAACTAACGACAATAGATAGGTAACATGTGTATTTAAGCAGAAGCATCGGAGAAGCATACACACACACACACAAGCATGGATACGTTTTACTGTTATCCTCATTTTACAGGTAATGACAGTAAAAAATACTGTCGAAACAGGGCAAAACCAATTATGTAATAAACATATTTTTGTAGAAAGTTAGAAAATATTATTTATAATTTACTTATATTAACATTTGGTACTTATAATGTAAGTACCTAATAATGTGCGTATAATAACACCCACATGGATTATTAGTAAAATTTATGGATTATGTGTTATTAGTAAAACTTTATTTTTAGTTTAAGTTAGACGAAAATCGCTAATAGTAATTTCAATAAATTACCATTAAATACAGTATTGATTAAAGAAATATATTAAAATTTTTGAAAAAGAGCTTTCTTGTAATCAGATAATTAAATTTTTAAAATAATACATATCTATGCTAGAGGTGAAACAACATTTAGTTAACACAACTTCTCAGAAATCGTGTGAATAATCATCATCGGAATTTATTTGTGCAAATTATGCGGCGCACTGAGTTAACAGTACTCGGTAGGAATAAATTGAATTCCGCCGGGCGACGAACCAATTTACGGTTTGAAGCAGATGCGATGTCCCTCTGGTCTTATTAACCAGCCAAGCCAGCCATCTTTAATTCTGTATTCATCTCGCTGTGTAATTTGTTTTTGGCTGATTAAAAAATTGACTAACTCATAAAAAAATATAGTTTGTCATGAAAATCTTAAAACAATGACCTATGACTTATTGAAGCGATGCAAATTATATAAAATGGTTTAATAAGTAATTCAATGTTAGAACATTTTGGTGAAGGAAATGACAATTCATGATCATGATAACCATCATAACACGGCATAGCCAAGCTGCTGTCCGTTCCGCCTTCAAAGATCTTCAAGCCATCTTCTCCTGGGTCTACCCACACACCTGTGTCCTATAGATTTGTATTCCAGTTTGTTTGGCCAGTCTGAAGTCAGGCATTCTTTCAATGTGTTCTTTCCACCGTTGTTTGTAATCTTTTAATTTTTCAGTCAAGTTAGAAACCTGTAACTCTTCTCTTCTGGGCGCATTCTTTATACGGTCAAGTTTAGAACACCTTTTAACTGCATTTAAGGACGCCATTTACGAGACCCGTTATTTTACTGTCTTGTTTCTTGGTTGTTGTCCATATTTCACACACACAGGACAGTACATGGACTGCCATAATTTTGTAGAACTTTAATTTTGTATCTCGACACTTATCGTTTCTAAAAATAGTGATGATTTTCTCACAGAGCGTCTGGAAGTTACCTAAACTTAACATCAAAATCATAATTCCTATTATAGCCAATATCATTTCTCCACCTGTTCCAGAATTGGATCATTAATCATTGTTGTTGTTGTTGGCTTCTTATTATATTAAATCTGATATATTGTTTGCAAATTAAATGGAATTATTATGTCGATTGTCAACAATGTTTAGTAATGAACAAGTTATAAAAACTTTTAAATCTAAACTAAATCTAGATACAAACACAAATTAAATTCCTTCCGTTAATAATAGCATCTTGCGTGATTAAAATTATCACTAACGATATCCAGGATGATAAAGGTACTCAACTGATCTTCTATTCTTTACCCAAGATTTCAAATGTTTGAGAATAAAATATTGTTATGTAATACGTGCTACAAGTATCTCGGCTATCCCAGCTGTAATGTGCTGCTACTTTGCGATGAAAGACAATTACGTGACACTCATCATGCAACAACAATCGAGGCTATTCCAGACCGCACCGGCCAGCGCACTGTGTTCAAGGCCTGAGAGTGAAAGTGTTTCTAATGGATTCGAGAGCGCCCTTTTAACAAGTCATCGAAAAAGTGACAGATTATTTTCCAGCGATGGGAGTTCAGTTTAAACATTTTTGTTTGTTAACGGTCCAAGTCACGTGTTTTAATTTCTTATTTTCTTACCTTTGTTAGGTCCGTCTTGTGACTTTTATCTTTAGAATACTTGCTTCAATTTTAAACATTTTTGTTTGTTAACGGTTCATTGACAATGAATTTACATGTGTGTGTTTTTATTTTAATTGAATTTTAATATATGACGACCTCTTTTCGAGCAAGTGTCTGAGGATGGGTCAGATGACCTGAAACGCGTCACACTAATTTTATTCTAAAGATAAAAGTCACAAGACGGACCTAACAAAGGTAAGAAATAAGAAAATAAGAAAATAAAAAATAATACTTCAGTTTAGTTTAAGTAGCGATTTATTCACGTGAAGTTCGAAGTATTGTAGCAAAGTAATGTTGCAGTTATTCGGCTCACGCCGAAAGCAACGATAAGCGTGTTAGCGAATTAAATAAAAATAAGTATATTGTCGCGTTACGGGATTATGTTCGTACTTTGCTCGATGTCCTGACGTCACGGCGCTATCCCCTTTCCTTCCCTAGAAGAGTTTTCGCTAGACAAGTTTGGCTTAGTCGACCAGCGAATATCGCTGTGAGCAGAGTTCCCGTCGTCTCCAGGTCGACCGCCTAAATTTGGAGCCCCTTTTACCAAGGTATTTATAATTATTTCAGTCCTTATGGATCAGTACTGGTTTGTCATTTTTGTAGAAGCAATCGTATGTGATTTATGTAAAAAAAGAAAAGAATTGTAATCTGTAACGAGCCATGATGTAGCATATTTGTAACCGTAAGCCTCTTAACAAAAGCCAATTTCAGCCAGTTGAGTACAGAAAAGAAAGACATGTAATTTTTACGTTAATTTAATGTTGTTATAGAATTGAGCCGTAACTTTGAGATTGTAATAACTGTATTTTGTGAGTGTCTGTCAGATGTTGTATGATTGAATATATGAACACGGTAATGGTAAACCCATGCTAAAAGATCTGGAATTTACAGTGTGAACTTGGTTCCATGAACGGGATTGAGAACTTCAGGAATTCGTTTCTTCATACAGTTTTGCTACACTAAAGGAGATACTTCCCACAGGCAACGTAGGAGCTTGAACCTGTAACCCGTGGACGCATGGCGTGAGCAGGAGCGGACTCGAGGCCTCTATACACCTTGTGCTGTTCAAGTAACATTGTTTTTTTTTTAATTAACAACACCCAGCTGTGGTTCCAACTTCCGCACAGTTAGCAAAAAAGGAAATATGAACGTATACGTTTTTCAGAGACTTTAAGTATAAGCTAGTGTGAGAAACTTACTAACAGATCACAGCATGTTTGCTGCACGTAGCTAAAAATGTAAACTTGTACTGATTCATAGAACTGATTTATTCTACTTAATTTTGGATCAGTGTTCGATTCACCTTGTAAATCGACACTTAGTAAAGATTTTATGCACGGCTTAATTTATTCACTTTTCAACTTATTCAACAGTTATTTATTCAGATTTTAATTAAACAAAAAAGAATTATTACACGCTGGCTGATCCGTAATTACACAGCTTTAAGAGGCTAATTTTGTTTCTGGATGAACAAATTCATTTAACTCTGCTCACTAGCTGGTAGTATGATTTTCTTTACGCACCACCCTACATTGCATGTAAGTTAGTTATTGCGTCGGTTTTTGATGAACACTATATAACGTTATTTTGAACACCTAAACGCATACAAAAAACCAGAAATATATAAATCCAATTTAGCCACACATGCAATAAACACAGGACATGAATTCCCAGACATAACCAATGTGTCACTAATAAAACATATACCACACAAAGGCACCATAATGAACATTTGGGAAAATTTACAAATATACAAACAAAATACAAAACAAACTAATACCAGAACAAATACAAATCAATACAAAACATGACACAATATTCAAAGCACTCAACATCGAAAATACACAAAATACAAATACATATACCACAATCACACACAATAATACAACTTTAAAATACCAAAGACCAACAAGCAACCTTAACAGCATCCAGCAGCCAGCACACAAATACTCCACCAGACAAAAGATCGCGAAGGCTGAAGATGAGAGAACGGGAACTCTCGAAACATGTTCCAAACAAGGAAAAAAATAACATCTTGAGGTAAATTTAGTTATAAATATTAAATGTATTATATACATCAAGAAACGGACTGTAGCAGAAAGTGATTGCATACATATATATATATATATATATATATATATATCTTGTTATGTTATTGTAATGTTTTGTGGTTTTGTGATAAATTTGTCGTATAATGATATTTTATGTAGCACGTTTAATTTGGGGCCCAGCACTGTATAGTTATGTATGTTATATATGTTACAGTAATATAATTGTGCGGGACTCTATTAGCTGACATTACTATTGCGTGTGGACTTATTTTTCTCGAATTATTGTACAAGTTGATTAAACTGTATCTATGAATAATTAAAGCTTACGCTTAGTGACTTCATTGGTGTCTTGTATTTTGTTTCCACTGTACCATACAACGATCAGTGGGACCGTCGTTACAGTATTATTACGATTTTTAATAATTTAATTGAGAGAATAATTAATTGCTACAATAACAATCGCTGAACGGCCACTGGGGAGGTTGCAGCACGACTAGGGTTGGTGACAAGTAGCGTGTGCAACAGTTAATGACGGGCGGCAAATGCATGTGTGGTTGTGCATCACATGCTATCCGCTAACGAGCACCGCCGTCTGACAACGGACGCACCGCACCCCTCATCTAATAATGAGCGACTCAGCTCTTTGTACAGCCGTGAAAAATTAAATATCAAGGTCCCTTTCCCAATTAATTATAGGATCACGAAGCGTGTTACATTTTGAAACAAATTAAATAGGAATGAACCTAACTAATTCTGTCGGCTGTCTATTACAGAAGAACATGTTTTATAAAAGAACAACTAACTGCATTTTGGTATCCGACACAAGGTCACCACCACAGTTTTTTATTTGAGAATTTCCAATACTTCGTGTTTTGAAAATTGTGTAGGCCTATACTTTTATCAGTGGCGGCTCATGGTTCTGACAGTTGGTGGTTCAATGTCTGAACTTTTATGCTAAGATAAGAGCAATTATCCCATTGCAAATAACACACGGGGTGGGTCGCAACATGAAGACATAACAAATGACAACTTTTTGTAGGCCTAATATTAAGTTGTTTTTATACTATTTGTAAATTATTCTAAAAATATATAGTTAAAATAAAAGGATAGTTAAATATTTCTGTTTAATATTTAAAACGGGAAGTGACCTACCGATTCCTTAATTTTGCATTTACCTTCAATAGAGAGAGAAGAAAATCAATGAACTGAACACAAACATAAAAAAAATACCTGAAAACTTAACACATAAAAACACCAGCAAACACTTTGAAGGTTATACACGCTTCGGTCAGCTTAACGTTACTATAATTATTTAATGGCTACATTAAAAACACTTTAATTACGGAATACAATTACTTGACTATTTTATTTGATTTTAAGACTTTACTGGACACATTTTCATTGTAGTCTAAATGAAATAGAGAAATCTGACACAAAAATGAAGGTAAACGGATAAATCATGTGGTAAAAAATCATAATAATGGTGAATGGTGGTATTATGAAAATGATAAAATTCCCGGTCGGTGAGATTCGGCCCTCGTCGGAACTATTCGCCTCTGTCGCTAACATTCGGGATTAGCTATTGTTGAATTTAATTTTGCGTATACTGATTTCACCCTCCAAAGCTGTCTACACAGTCTAGGAGGTGCTGAGTGCTGTGTTGCACCTCAAGCAATAGTACCGAACAATTCCCCTATTACGCGAATCCATTACTGTTCAGTCAACAAGATTAATCCCGCAAATCTTGTTATTCAAATATAAAACCATTATCTTAAAAAATCCTTAAACATATTTAAATTATTTTGGGGTTCACTGAACCATTGAACATAATTGACGAGCCGCCATTGCTCTTTATGTATTGATTTATATTTTTTCTATTATTTTGTTTTTGTTTTTGGTTGCGTTTACATATTTTACGGATTTTACAATATATTGTTACGACGGTCTCACTGATCGTCGTATGATACAGTGGAAACAAAATACAGTCACCATTGAAGTCACTAATAACCAGCTTTAATTAGTCACAAATAACAATATGAATCAACAAAGTACTCTCATACAATAATTAAAATTAAAGTTAAATTTGTCCACAAATAATGTCAATCATTAAGTGTTCCGCACTAATTGAAACACAATTATCACTTTACGTAACAACGACTTGATTCGCACTAAAGGTCCAGAATAATTTTCCATCCTACTGGTTGCATGCCAGCTTAATTTCCGTATTTGCTCTCCAACGGTCTGGAAGGTACTTTTTGCGCGCCCTTCACTGTGACACTGCACCTGCTCAGCTAGCCGAGAAACGGACGGAATGACGCTCTCAACACAATCTTCTCCACTACTTTCTAAAGCAATGCTTATTTACCATCACAGTTACTAAAAGTGACTACAAAACTTCGTTTAAAATTAATATAAGACGTCAAAATGTATTAATAAATTTTTCTGCATTCATTGTCATAACATTTGAAAACACAAAAAATGTTGAAGTATCGAACATAAATATTTATAAAGTGAAGGTTTGAATATAAAATATATTGCCTTTTTACATTACACCGGAAAACAATAATTTATTCCGTTAGAAAAGCTCGGGAAGTTCTAACCATCGCCGGTATGTAAAAGTTTGTAACTACAACAAACTTCTTACTCTTATTCACTACATCTCGTTGGCTTCTTCACTTTTCCAAGCTGGAGTAAAATTATTGTAACGTAAAATTTCCTGTGCTCTCTCTCTCTCTCTCTCTCTCTCTCTCTCTCTCTCTCTCTCTCTCTCTCTCTCTCTCTCTCTCTCTCTCTCTCTCTCTCTCTCTCTCTCTCTTGCTCTCTTTTACAACAGGCAGTTCAGCACACCACGGAAATATACTGTTACTTAATGCGGAAAAAGGGTGCGTCATTATAGAACATTCTACGTGTCTGTCTGCTATTCCAGTGGAATCCGGCTGTAATGTCTGTGTGTGCGTACATATTGCTGCTACTTTGCGATGAAGGACAATTACGTGACAGTTGTCACGCGTCCGCAACCAGACTATTCCAGACTTCACCAGTCCGCCCACACTGTGTTCAAGGCGGCAAACAATTACGTTCTGGTGTTTTCTAGTAGCGGGTTCTTGACGCGTAGTATGGATTATTCTGGAATATCAGCGGGGTGTGAATGTAGGCATTCAGCGGCACTTAAGTCCGCTTTAGTGGCGATTTATTCCAGTGCGGTTCGAAGTAATGTGGGGAAGTGTTATGTTTTTTTTTATAATTGTGCGAGACTGTATTAATTGACATTATTATTGCGTGTGAACAATTTTTATTTGATTTGTTGTAAGAGACGATCTTATTGATTACAAAATGTTTAATGGTGATAATAAAAGTTTGTGATTAGTGACTCTTAATTGGTGTCTTGTATTTTGTTTTCCACTGTACCATACGACAATTTAGGAGAACGTCGTAAAAATACTTTGACCATATTGTCTAAGTAGAAACTGTTTAGTAGACAATCTGTCGATACGGTTTTTAAATACGCAGAGATATGATGGGTTACACGTACACATTAAACGTATTTGAAGACTACGTCATTATGCATTGAAATTTAAATCCATACTATTGTGCCGTGGTATTTATGATTACAATTCTGGCGGATGTTGTTATTAGACATTTTTGCCTCATCTGTGCAAGCAATCTTCAGTGAAACACGGTTTGTAATACAAGTGACACGGTGTTCGTCAGCCTTTGCCACTGTGGACCGTGATATCTGTGTCAGTTTTTAGCCTAAAATAGCACTGAAGACGGTCGTCGAAGGCACGACTGAAAAGTCTGCTGCAATCAACAGCTTTAGACCACGGCTAAACAGCCCGGAAGAGAATTATTCTGGAACACCTGCGAGATTTACATAAGCAACAGCGTCCGGCTTAATAAGTTAGTTTCAGTGGGCGACTTCTTTAGAGCTGAACAGGTCATTAATAGAAAGTGACTGTTGCGTTATAAGTACTGCGGAACAATTATTATTGCGTGCGGACTATTTTAACTTGAATTATTGTACGAAAGTACCTTGTTGATTAAAAATTGTTATTTGTGTTTAAAGTTAAGCTTGGTAATTAGTGACTTCACTGATGTTTGTATTTTGTTTTCACTGTAGCATATGACGATCCGCGAGATAGTCGTAACAACATATAAATATGTCTTCTTCTTCTTCTTCTTCTTCTTCTTCTTCTTCTTCTTCTTCTTCTTCTTCTTCTTCTTCTTCTTCTTCTTCTTCTTCTTCTTCTTCTTCTTCTCCTCCTCCTCCTCCTCCTCCTCCTCCTCCTCCTCCTCCTCCTCCTCCTCCTCCTCCTCCTCCTCCTCCTCCTCCTCCTCCTCCTCCTACTCCTCCTCCTCCTCTTCTTCTTCAAAGATTAGGCTATATAACCCTGTTTCGGCATCATCTCATCCTTGGACGACCCACGTGTCTTCTAAAAATGGCTTTATAATTCAGTGCCGCTTTCAGCAGTCGATCTTCTGTCATCCTTTGCAGATGATCCCTCCATTGTCTTCTGTAAGTTGCAATAATTTCATTTATGTCATTTACTTAGAGCTCTGCTCTGATATCCTCATTCTTTATTCTATCTTGCAATGTATAATTTAAAGTATTCCGAAGAAAGTGCATGTAAGCACTGTGAATCTTGCCGCTTTCCTTCTTTGCCATGATCCACGCCTCATTCGCATAAATCAACATGGATATTGTAATTGTTTTATAAAATTTAAGCGTTGTGCTGTGTCTCGTTTTATTTGTAAGATTTCTATGAATCGTACCACAAATATTGCTAAATTTATTTATCTTCTCGCTTATATTATGTACATATTCATAGCTTACTGCACAGCCGACATATTTGAAACGGCTCACTTGTTCTAAAGTGCTGCTGTTTAAAACTATATTAGTCCTCACTGGATATTTATCTTTGAAGGCAATGGTTTTGGTGTTTCATGTTGAAATTGTCAGTGAGTACTCTCTTGCCACTTCTTGCAAATCGTCCTCATTTTCTTGAATAAGAACTATGTCATCCGCGTATAGCAGAGAACGCATACAAATTGATTTGTTAATCTGTATTCCCGAAGTCACTCTGGATTTCCATGCTCCGTATACATGTCAATATACATAGTTCAATAAATTGAGTGCGTTCTGCATTTCTGGGAGCTTACTATTTAGTACCAATACTGGTAATCCGATTAGTGTTACCAATGTACAGGGTGAACTGTTGTAAATAAAATTTTACTCTTATGGTAACGCTACCGTAGAGACGACGATTATGCTGTTCTGTTTTTTATTTTTGTGAGAAATAGAAAAAAAGTTTGAGAAATCATTTTTCACCCACGTTATTTAATATTTATGTAGAAGATATAATCCGAAACTGGAAAGAATTACATAAAGAGGGTATATATTTATACAAAGACACAATATTAAATGTAACTTTATATGCTGACGACCTCACAGTAATTGGGAAAAAGAGGAAGGATTACAAAAAGGATTATACAAACTGCAGCAAATTAGAGAAGGATACAATTTATAAATTGTAATTCCTAACACAAAAATAATGATATTTGCAGGAAAAGAGCCGATAAGAGCCAAAATCATCTTAAACGATAAAACACTGGATCAAATAAAACATTTTAAATACCTAGGTTGTGATATGTCCTTCCATTACAGTAAAGATATTGACAAAATTTAGTAATTTTAACCGTATTTGCGGAACTATCAGTCGATGCCTGAAAAATAAAGCCACAAAAGAGACAATGTTAAAAAATTATACAACAATGGCTGTCCCCGCATTTATATATGGCAGCGAAACATGGGTAATGACAAAGGCACAATAAAATCGAATTCAGGCACAGGAAATGAGATTCTTAAGACGAGTTAAGGCCTGTAGTCGAATAGACAGTATAAGAAATGAAACGATTAGACAATAACTTCAGGTATTCAATTTAAATGAAAAGATAAAATTTAATAGAAATAAGTGGCAAGAACATTTGGAAAGAATGCAACAATACAGGATTCCAGTAAAAGCTAGAAAATACAAAGCCTGAAGAAGAAGAAATTTTGGTAGACCAATGAAAAGGTGGGAACCGTAACAGGCAGAATGCCTAAAACATGAAGTGAAGAAGAAGAAATCAGTTTTCTTTCTAGCTCAGCTTACGTTCTTAATAGTGCTGCAATTATTTTTCCATTAAGAAAGAAAAAAAGGAACTGTGTCATTAGTTTGAGTTTGTTCAAAATCTACTGCGTTGCAGTGAAAGACGAAAGTAAATACAGCAAGTCGTAGTGAGGCGCCGTAATTGTGCAAGTCGTGTAATTGGCTTGGAGACGCATTGCATCAGCAGAGACAGTCGCATCATAATTTAGTTAATTAAAACTACTCCATAATAATTACTGTAGACGCCTTGATAAACCTAAGTTGAAGTTAAACATTAACGTAAAGGCATAGAGCAGGGGTCTTCAAACTTTTCACTTGAGGGCCGAATTGAAAAATCTTGGAAATCAGCCGGACCAACACACACACACACACACACACACACACACACACACACACGCACACACACACACACACACACACACGCCCACACACACACACACAGGGTGTCCCGGGAAGAGAGGGTAATAATTTGAGAAATGATTCTATAGTGTAGAAAAAGAAAAAAGTTCATATAAACATATGTCGGGAAACGTTTTGTAAGCGAGTTACGGCTAGCGAAAGATTTCGCCCGAGTTTCGGTTCCCCCGGGTAAATGAAGACTTTCTGAAATTCTGGAAAAGTAAATTAATGGGGCAATTTCTGTTTTTTCTTATGTTTTTTGACCTGACAAATCGAATAAAACAGGTCGCAGAACTGTATCTTCCATGACTTTCATGATATCTGACATAAAAGAGAACAATCTTTGCCTAAAAACACGTTTTTTTAGGTTAGAAGTACAATAACTTTGTTAAATGATTAATAAATGCGTAAAAGTTAAAAACAAAACTTGTAAAGAATTTAAAATATGAGAAAAATGGCGTAAATAAAGTCAATAAAAATCAACAAAAAATTCCAATTTTGGTTAAAAACTGTACAGAACAAAATTTTTTATTTAAACAACACAGTAAATATTTTTGGTAATGAAAGAAACAAGTGTCTGAGCAAGAATACTCTCTGTGGTTTATGGAGTGCTTTTCATGAGAAAATACAGTAGAATAATTGTCTTCCAGCCACTGAAATACTGTACTTATTTACAATAAAGGTTCGAAAATTCCACCGTTGACATCGATGCACTTCTCCACTCGTGTTCTTAAATTTATTAGTCATTTAACAAAGTTATTGTACTTCTAACCTAAAAAAAAACGTGTTTTTAGGCAAAGATTCTCTTTTTTACGTCGGATATCATGAAACGTATGGGAGATACAGTTCTGCTACCTGTTTTATTCGATTTTTCAGGTCAAAAAACATAAGAAAAAACAGAAATCACCCCCTTAATTTACTTTTCCAGAATTTCAGAAAGTCTTCATTTACCCGGGGGAACCGAAACCCGGGCGAAATCTTTCGCTAGCCGTAACTCGCTTACAAAGCGTTTCCCGACATATGTTTATATGAACTTTTTTTCTTCTTTTACACTATAGAACCATTTCTCAAATTATTTCCCTCTCCTCCCGGGACACCCTGTATATATAGTAAACTTACCTTTTTTAAGTTTACGATATAATCAAGTCAATACAATAGTTAGGCCTATTTAAATAAAAATTAAGCAGATTTATCCAAAGAAAAGAAATTCATTTATTCAAAATAATGTAAATAAAAGTAAGAAAAAATAACATTCAAAGATAAATTCAAAATTACGATTAAAAACCTGGGCTGTTAGGCCTTGGTGGGTTGCTATTAAAAGTCATTACGTCGGCAACCGACCACGGCCCTAATAGCCCGGTTTTTAATCGTAATTTTGAATTTATTTACACCGGCCGTGCGAGTTTCCGACAAAAGTTAACATTCAACGATATTTCTTATGTATTATTTTTTTGGCTTTCTTATGTACGTATGCAATGTGTGGAGTTGCTTCTGACATATAATGTCTGTACATTTTGGGTAAAAGTTTTGTGCTCCTATCACTAGGTAATGGATTTCAAGTGTTCGTCTGACATGTTAGCCCTGTACTTTGATTTTACAAAATTCAATTTTGAAAAGCGTGATTCATTCAAGGCAGCCAGACGAACAAGCACATTAACCACATAAACGTTTTAAATTTGTGCAAAAAAAATTATAACATTTTACTGAACTTATTTCTAGTTTAGTAAATTGTTATAATGTTTGAACCACTTTGAAGATCTATTTAAAAACTGCAATAGTTTTTAAATATCATCATCATCATCATCATCATCATGATTTTTAAATATATTTTAAGAATCAGCCGGGTTGCCGCGGGCCGTAGTTTGGAGACCCCTGACATAGAACATAATTACTAAAACTACTATCCTGCGTGTAAGGCCGTGGTCTTCCATTTTCTTCCAGTTAACTAGAGAACAAACGTTTCGGCCACGTTCAGTGTAATAAGAACTTAACGCACTGACAACTGCAGTACTGTGGAAAAGGCTGAGCGGATCCAACAACATCTTTGCCACCACCTTTCACCTTTGAGTTTAGACCGCTTGTGACGATTTCATTAATTAAAAATAAAATAATTAATAAATAGGAAATGCAAAAGCTGAGAAATTTAAAATTTTAATAAATCGCACATTTAAACTAATTTTTATCGCTATCATAAATCATAATAATATTTAATAAAGAGTTTTAATAATATAATAAAAGGAATACGAGTGTACAGATAGGGAACCCTTGTTAATTAACCCTGCATAGACATGCGCTAACCGGAATTAACTTGAATACCGACCCCTAAACAAACTAATAATCCTTGTAAATTAATATTAAATAAATAAATAATAAAGACCACAGTAGTGTACTATAATGAAGTCTGTAATTAAGAATATGTTTGGATAATTAAAAAGTCAAACTTTAATCCCTTAAATAGAAGATAAATTTGGAACTATTTTGTTGCGACGCGTAAACTCCGCGCGATTAACTGACCCTTCCTACATAGTAGAGAGTCGAGATGAAGCGCTCGCGTAGAAAAAACGCGCTTAAACCATGTCTCAGAGAAAGACAGAATGTTTGTATTTAGAAGACAGACACAACAATGTGTAGCAAAAGTATTGCCAATTTAGTGTGGTAGTAGTCTAAATGTTAAAAAACGAAATGCATAAATAACTGTAAAAGGGATGACATCTCATTTGTTTACATTTAATTTGTAAGATGTCTATGTTGTTTTAAATAATATGGTACGAGCTACCAAAAGTGAGAACTTTTATAAACAATAATGTGACGTGCGATTCTGCAACAAACAAGAACATTTACGACACTTATGCCACTAACGATGTTTACCTACGAGACTTCTGAGAACCTCCACGCTACTTGATTATGAACTAACCACTTCAGGAACTTCAACAGGAAAGTTAACTCCACTTAAGATCAACCGCTGACGAACACCATAAGGACCAAGGACCCTGACTACGAGTAAACTGATGGATATGGCAGGTGACACGGAGACTTGTTCTCCGTGATTAATTAAAATTCTAACCAATGAATTGTTAAAGACAGTTGAAAAAAAAAAAATAGAAAGACTGTAATGATAACCACTTTATAAGATGTAGTATGTTTTAGAATTCAAAATATTTGTAGTACCGAATAATGTTGATGTATATGTATAGCTTCACTGATACAAATTTTAGATTAAGTCCATTCTTCAAATGGCCCCCAAATAGTATTATAGAATATAAATAAGCGAGCTTAACTCATAAACAAGTTTAAGGTCCCGGATCCGTGGATAATGCTAGCACTGATAAATCCATATGTTTTGTACCCCAGTTCTTTACCAAAATCTGTTATAAATTGTAATCTTTTATTCAGAACACCTTATATGGGAATATTTATGTAGAGCTGTTGTAGTAATGATTTAATAAAGAGATGTCGTTACTTTACACTAAAACAGCGAGTGAATAAATCAGCAGACCCCCCCTCCATGTAAAAGTTCCTTTAGTTATAACTACAGCTGGTTTATCTAGTAATTAAAAGTTGATTACGAGTATGGCAGCCCGTGCAATTGATCAGAGGTAAGTATGCACTGGTTCCCGATGTTATAACGTAGGTGATACGTTATAACATTAATAAATCTTAGTATGATTATTTTGAAACGGTTTTATTTAATTATTTCAAGTCAACAAAATCTCACTCCTCTTTGAAAATTATTTAATTATTGTGCAACTACATATACTTGACATAACAAGAAAAAAAAAATCCTGTGACCTAGCCGGTGTAACACACTTTATAGTTGCGTTGAGTACATGGTAATGTATTTGTGTAGTTTTTGAAATACTTGTTACGTTGCTATATATATATATATATATATATATATATATATATATATATATATATATATATTGTAATGTGACATAATGGGAGTCCCAAAACAATTAACAAAAATAGTCTGAATAATAACAAAAAAGTCAGAATAAATGAAATCAAGTATGTAACAATTTAAAATAAAAGTACAGCACAATAGTGTGACAAATAATAAACTATGTATTGTAAAAAAATAAGATAAAACTTGTGAAAAGTGAATCAGTATAAAAGTGATAAGTGAAAGGTGGAAAAACAAGGGTGATCGTTAATCACACAGATAAGACTGTTAAGATTAATGATCCCTATAATTCCATTAAGTGTGAAAAACCACAAATAGTTCAATATAAGAGGCCCAACTCTTATAGGTAATATGAAATGACAAACATACTAAATGTTAAAGTATGAACAGACAATTGTAGTATTGTAACATTGTTTATTGAAAGGTTGTATAATTATTAATCACATGATTGTTTTTCTTTAATTAGGCCAATGCCAGTAATTGTTAGCATTGATAAACTATGTGTAAAAGAATATAAGAAAAATATTAAGCCTGTAGGCAAGAATGGAAAATATAATAATACCAAAACATACTTAGAGGCCCATAAAGAATATAATAATGGTCCATGAATAGAACCTAATAGTATGAGAATGAAAATGGTAGTATGAACAATTAAATAATTTATGTTATTGTTTGTAAATGAATGAACGTTATACGCTTATCCTTTGCCACAGTACTGGTGTACGCCTTACCAGTGCGTTAAATCCTTATTATACTGAAGGTGGTCTCCAGCGGTGAGGCCGGAATGTTTGTTCTCTAGTTGACTCGAAGAAAATGGAATTTTATACGTATTTATGTAGGTATACAAATTATGACTATAGATTTCTATTAAAGACAAAAATATTGTAAGTTTTAATGAATAGTCCGTATGAATAAAAGCGCTTTACTTAGGGACAAATAATCTGAAACAGCTTGAGAAGCTCAGGGGTTAGTTTTGCTTGCATCCTCCGACAGTTACTGCTATCGCCTAGGTGTAACTATTGTGCAACAAGCAAACTCCCACATTTGGCATTTGTCTATTTGTACATATATATATATATATATATTTAGTCACTTTTTGCTACAGTCCGTTTCTTGATATATATATAATACATTTAATATTTATAATTAAATTTACCTCAAGATGTTATTTTTATCCTTTATTGGAACATGTTTCGGGTACTATCTTGTACCCATCCTCAGCCTTCCGGTTTTTTTGTCTGGTGAAGTACATATGTTTTGTTGGTTGACTATTATTATTGTGGCTTCCTGTTGGCTTCTGGTATTTCAAATTGGTGTTATTGTGTGTGATTGTGGTGTATGTGTTAGTTTTTTGTGTATTTTCAATGTTGAGTGCTTTGAATATTGTGTCATGTTTTGTATTGATTTGTATTTGTTCAGGTATTAGTTTGTTTTCTGTTTTATGTTTGTATATCTGTAAATTTTCCCAAATGTTCATTATGGTGCCTTTGTGTGGTATATATTTTATTAGTGTTACATTGGTTATGTCTGGGAATTCATGTCCTGTGTTTATTGCATGTGTGGCTAAATTGGATTTATATATTTCTGGTTTTTTGTATGCATTTAGGTGTTCAAAATAACGTTTTTTCAGCTGTTTTTTTGTTTGTCCTATATATATATATATATATATATATATATATATTCCTACAACACATAGACACCAAAATACAAAATATTATAAAAACACATGACCCAAATGGCATATGGATAAGATATGTAGATGATGGGCTGTATGTATCAAATAACAAAAACACAAATGCAGACAACATACTGAAACAAATCAATAACATACATCCCAAAATACAATTCACAGAAGAAAAAGAAAAACATAACAAAATCAACTATTTAGACATAACCATCACAAGATACAACAAACACATACAATATGCAATATATAGAAAACCAACTTCCACTAACATCATTATACTTAACCATTCTGACCACCCACCACAACATAAAATGGCAGCATTTTATTCGCTATTTAACAGAATGTACAAAATTCCCCCTAAACAAACAAGAAACTGACAAAGAAAGAATTATAATATACCAAATTGGTTATGAAAATGGATACAATAAAAATACTATGATCAAAATAGAAAATAAAATCAAATACAAAATAAAAACTGAACAATTAAGAATTAATCAAAATGAACAACACATAAATAATAACAACAACAAAAAATGGGCCACATTCACATATACAAATAATAAAATGACAAACTAACAAAACTATTTAAAAACACAGATATAAAAATAGCATACAAAACTAATAAAAATAAATTACAAAATCTAAATTGCTCACACAACAAAGATAGTACAACAACTAACGGCATATACAAAATTGAATGCCGAGATTGCAATAAATGTTACATAGGACAAACAAAAAAACAGCTGGAAAAACGTTATTTTGAACACCTAAATGCATACAAAAAAAACAGAAATATATAAATCCAATTTAGCCACACATGCAATAAACACAGGACATGAATTCCCAGACATAACCAATGTAACACTAATAAAACATATACCACACAAAGGCACCATAATGAACATTTGGGAAAATTTACAAATATACAAACATAAAACAGAAAACAAACTAATACCTGAACAAATACAAATCAATACAAAACATGACACAATATTCAAATCACTCAACATTGAAAATACACAAAAAACTAACACATACACCACAATCACACACAATAAAACCAATTTGAAATACCAGAAGCCAACAGGAAGCCACAATAATAATAGTCAACCAACAACACATATGTACTTCACCAGACAAAAAACCGGAAGGCTGAGGATGGGTACAAGATAGTACCCGAAACATGTTCCTAATAAGAAAAAAAAAGGTATATCTAGAAGTAAATTTATTTATAAATATTAAATGTAATATATATATATATATATTACATATATATATTATATATTACATATATATATTATATATTACATATATATATTATATATTACATATATATTAATGTATTATATATATATATTGAAAGGTTACAAATTATATACAATAAATGAATACGTTTCTGACCATGTACCCAACCCAACTATAAAGTGTCAAACAGCGGCCAGGTCGTAGGATTTTTGTGTTCGTTGCGTTAAGTATATGTGGTTGCACAATAAACGTATTTGTAATAAGAGGAGTAAGACGTTGATAACATGAAATAATTAATTACAAAACATATTATAACAATCAACCAACGATTTATTAATACTGAAAAAAACTTGCTATGAAATTGAAATTATAAAATTTTTTAAATATTGACTTTTATAAGTTTACACTTTGTAAAAAACACAACATACCATTGCTATTCAGCGCACATAAAAAAAAACGTGTAATTTAATATTTAAACGTACATGATGAATGAATTATACAAGTACTTTCTATTGCATGGGTGTATGACTTTGACTCAGTTTAAAAAATACATAGCAACTCATTTATAAAATAATATTAACTTTACAAAAAATAAAATTTAATTGTTTCTGTTAAAATTTTAATAATAAAAAAATAACATTTACTTGAAGACTATTAATTACTTCTAATGACACACCCAATTTGTAACATAGAACGGTAGATTATTATTTTTAATTTTTATTATTAAACCAAACTTATTATTTTTAACCATAACTTAAAATTACGTACATTATTTACATTTAAATCTTTAAATCTTTACTATCTCATATTGATTTTTTATGGCCCCTTTGGACAAAAATACACGTGTTTATTTGTCACCTGCGTACTGCTTAAGTTACCGTTGCAGTGTGTGTGTGTCCTGAATAATGACAATGACAATGATGATGATGCTGATGCGTTCTAGGTCTCTATGGCTTATTGTTGATAATAGTGCAGTGTTTCTCCATAAATCGTGGTGTATGATGAAGATATTCAAATCGATCAGCAGACCAGCATCATGACGTCGCGTGTCTGACATAGTAGCATCGTCTGAAAATCACTTGAGTCTGATTTCACCCAAAATTGCGGGAGGTATTTATACTAGACGGCAAACCGACAAATCAGAGATTGCAAATTTTGTTGTTGTGTTGAATTTTGTCGACTGCGGGTAGCGTCTCTTTGATTACTGATCGCTTTTTAGTCCATTTTCGCGGTCACGTACAAATTACCGTAACGAGATCAATTTCGTCGTCTTCGTAATTTTCCACTGGTTACTTACATATAACTCGATTGTTAATTACTAGTTATTTACCATAGTTAATTTATATAGCGTATTTATTATTTCACTTTTCTACAATAATTTTACATCACCATATGCGTTTAAATGACCTTAATCTAATGTTATTTTTGGAAGTTTGGTAGGTCTTTGCTAACAGATAAATAGTTTATTTAGTTTATTATAATCCTGTTAAAACCTGATTAATGACCAACCAACAATTCCTACGTGTCTCCCCTTCTTGTCATTCAATGCAGGTCGGAGCTGGCCGTATACACATACACACACACACAAACGCTGTATTTTAACACTACCGGGGCAGATGTCACTTCGACAGAGCACAGCCTCTACTCTCCCACACAAAATTCTTTAAATCTTTTTGTCGTATTCTTTTTACACTAATTATTTACAAATATATGTATTGTTGCAATATATTATTGTGTGTGTGTACACACAATAAAACAGAAAACACAAATAATAATAAAGAACAGAAATAATAATCTCGAGGCACAGTAAAAATATATACCTACAACAGTCTTGTCCTGATTTTATTCACTCAAATGTTTTCAGTAGCCTACTAATGAAGAATACTAACTATGGGCTGTTGGTCTCACAACAGGGGTAAAGCAAATTATTGTCAACAAACGAATTAACAAGGCAACGGATGAGGGTAACGCATTGATTCGTAGCAAGCCGCTAACGAGAGACATCCGACTAATACTATTACCGTAGAGCGGTCACGTCACAATTTGGATGCGCGCGCTCGTGTCTGTGCATACGTATCCTAACGGTGACGTTCACATCCTAATGATGACGTGCCGTTTAGCAAAAATACGTGCTGGAAGTACAGAAAAAGTATCACAAGATAAAGTTAAATGTTATTGAAGTTATTATTTTATATAGCTACGTTCAAAAACCTAGTTAGAACAAGATAGCCGTTTGAAATCTTAAAAAAAAAAATAACAAGAGTTGTAATAAATTTAAAGTTAGTTTTTTATTTTAATGAGGGGAATAGAGTCAAAATATTTGACCTAATTCTATCTTGCAATGTATAATTTAACATTGCATTTCAGCACTGTGATTCTTGCCGCTTTCCTTTTTTGTCATGACCCACCCACGCCTCACACGCATAAATCAACGTAGGTATTGCAATTGTCTTATGAAATTTAATTCTTGTGCTGTGTCTTGTTTAATTTTTAAGATTTCTATAAATCGTACCACAAATATTGCTAAATTTATTTATTTTCTCGCTTATATCATATTCAGATTCATAGCTTACTGCACAGCCGAGATATTTGAAACGGCTCACTTGTTCTAAAGTCCTGTTGTTTATAACTATCTTATTCCTTACTAGACGTTTACCTTTGTAGTATATATGGTATCCAGGAGCATAATTTAAAAGAATGGGACCACCTTCGTATAAATAAGTACAAAACGATAACCAAGGCTAGACAATCAAAAAAGAAAACGATACAAAAATAAAGGATCTTTTCGGTTAAGTGGCAGCATGGAGTGAGCAATTATTCTACGTAGCAATCGCCAGTAACAACGCATTTCCCCCTCCACACGTAGCGATAACCAGCCACAGTTTGTATTTTTAATTTCATTTTGACATATTTTTTTATATTTATATTTTTATATTTATTTTTATATTGTATTCATACGCATGTATGAATTCCAATCCATGCACGTGAAGTGATTCATTTCCAACTCATATTGACAGTATTGCCCGGTTGTGTACTCCTTACTCCAACTTACTTCAATGAAGTATACGATTGTGCGGAAATCTAATCGAGAATTATTTAGTAATGTATCCTGTCGCACTTGTTTGGATTCCCTACAGTCCTTTGTAGAACATACCCAACGGTCTTTACCTGTCGTAGCCTGTACAGTTTCATTTGATCGGCGTTCGTACAAATTCTTGGGTTATGTAAAATATTTTTGACTCTTAGAAATTGTATCGCTGGATCTTTGTAGGGAATCTGTGCTGTTGACTGAAGGAAATTCATGATACGCAACGATACTACTACACTTGCGATTGCGGCATACAGAGTCGCAGGGCACGCTGTCACCATGGAATAGTTGCAAAATGCGTTGGAGGGGGAAATTCGTTGTTACTGACGATTGCTACGTAGAGTAATTATTGCTCACTGCATGCTGCCACTTAACTGAAAAGATCCAAAATAAATTTTACATTCATTAGTTGACGCATTAGTACTTTTCATATTTCAAATAAATCTTAATTAATTGAGACGAATAATTATTGTTGGAGATTGTACGTCCAGGGTTGGCGGTAACAGTAACAAGAGCGTGCAACAGTTAATGAGGCGGGATGCATGTGGTATGTTCGTGCTTCCCAAGCTGTCATCTAACGAGCGCCGCTGTATCTGACAATGCACGCACTGTTCCGCTCACAATGAACGGCGGCTCCATGAAATATTAACAATCGAATGCCTCTCATTAGTAATAGAAACTTGTAAATACCCAGAAACGTGACAATTAGCATAACAAATTAAATAGTAACAAACCTAATTAAACCTATCGACTTTCTCTTTTTACTTCACAGCATGCACCATTACAATTGTGTAATACTACGCTAAATTTTTCCTTATTTGAATAACAATGTATTTATTTAAATACCATTACGACGGTGTCGTATGGTGCAGTGTAAAAGAAATGTATAAGACACCAATGAAGGCACTATTATCCAGCTTTATTTACCACATTTAATAATTTTTAATAAATAAAATAGTCTCTTACAACAATAAATACAAGAAAAATTTATCCAGACGCAATAATAATGTCAACTATAAAGAATTCCGCACTAATTATAACACAACAACACTTTGCCGCATTTGTGTAAATCCCCGCTCCATCCGCGGTAAGAAAATCGCTCAACATAACTGAACTGACAATCCGGCTGCTATGGCTTTTTATTCATAGCGCAGAGGTCCAGTGTAGCTTTCCCTCCTTACTGCACGCCGAATTAATGCGTATCTCAAGTGTTCTTGAACACGCTAGAACGCCTACTTTTGTGCGGCCTTGACTGAGGCAACACCAGCCACTCTTCATAAGGGGGGAGGTGGAGAATGTTCTGGGTTGTTCGATAAGGTTCTCGTTACAATATAATCTTATACAAATATATTTTGAATATAAACTATATTTATAGCGAACAAAAATATCAGTTCATTCTTCTGTTAGTAATTCAGGACTGTGTAAATGTCGTTAGAAAATGAGGTACGCAGCCGGCCATATGTCTACACAAAGATTGTACTATTAATTAAATAATACTTCTCGTTAAAATATTAAGTCCAACGAGAGAGAGAGAGAGAGAGAGAGAGAGAGAGAGAGAGAGAGAGAGAGAGAGAGAGAGAGAATTGTATATTTGCACTTTATAAAACGAAAATATTATCATTTCATAAATTTGTGTCCCCAGAGCAAACAAAGGAGTTAGTTGCTCTCTGTTTCATAGCAGCAGCGTAGGTAAGGAGTCGGTTGTTAGGGTTTGAAAGTGAAATTAATTTACAAAGGGAGAAGGCCGAGTTAATTTGGTGCGCGCACACACACACACACACACAGAGCGAAGTTGTATAAGTTGCAGCAGCCCCACAGTTGGAGGAAGATTAGCAGTACTACCAGACTACAAACTGAACAGTACAACAAGCGAGTTTGTGTGTTTGCTTATCAAAGTTTAAAGATAACAGACAGAGGCTGTGTGTGCGCCGGTCCGGCCAGCCGGCACTAAATTAACTAGAATTTATAATCCTATTATAGCAGCAACAAGAAGTGGCATTAATAATAACGGAGCTGGACGTTTCGGCGCGTTGTGTCAACTCGGTTAATACTGAATGTACTGTACAGTATATACACGCCAAGTGTGTAAATATTGAACGTGCAGAGAGAGAAAGTTGACATTATTAAACAAATGTTGGCAATGTCCGGTGCTTAATATCACTGGTTATGTACTTTGAATTTAAAGTTGCCCTTTTTACGCCCCCCTTAGTAGGACTTTAGGGTCATTTTTGTAAAACGGTACTTAAGTAGGGAAAGTACGTGAATTGTCAAAACACCTTTAACCTTTCCCTTATAAGTAAATGAGATCAGCCTTGGGAAGGATCTCGACACAACAGGTACACTGATATTTTCAAAAAAAGTAATACGTTGTGACGGCAGCGAGGCAACATCTGCTCCTGATACCAGCCGAGAAGTGGCCATGAAAACCTGGCGGGCACGTAGACGAGTTTACAGCGCCACGTGGACTGTAGTACACCAATGTAACTAGAATAATAGGATTTCATCCAGTTTGTTACCAATGAACTATGCATAGACATAGTTGAACATACGTTAATACCAAGTTCTCCGAATAATGACACCGACGAAGCAGAATTGTTAAAAACAGAGGACTTGGCTCCGTCTGCAAGTGACAACGATGTTCCTCAAGATGCCTTAAAATATCTGGCCGGGTACATCGCATTCACTTGCCGCTTCATTGATGAAAGTCTAGGTGTGAGAGGCGAAACATTGTGTCTTTCCGGGGAACATAGTCATGACTGGATATCGGTTATATCAAAGGGAGGTCTTACCCATCCGTCAGACGAGTGGTTACAAAAACTGATTCAGTTTGAGATAGTTTTTACTTCTTTCCACGGACGTACAGTATCAAAACAAGTGAAAGTTATCTCTTATTTGGTCACCTTACTCAAATCTAAATTTCCAGAGGTGGACGAGAAAGTCATTTGTCTGTACGTCAGGACAAGAACATTCATCAGAATCCGCCATCTGAACAAACAGCTCAAACTCAAGTCACTTGAAAAGTATGCAGCAACAAAGAGTCGGCTCTGGGTAGCTTCGTCTTCAAAAATTTAAGTCACCTATGAAGGTATGTATCAACTAAATAACCACTTTCATTTCGTTGATAAAAGTATTTATGTTTACAACTAAACGTACTAGCTTCAGTTTTTAACGTTATAACAATGAAAATGTAGATAAAGAAAATGATTATGATATTGATTATAATTATAATAATTGGAAGCTTGTTTCAAATATATTATACTACATAGAAATGTTTATACACGCACTCATGCGCGCACGCGTGTGCACGTACGCGCACCCACCCACGCAGGCATATTATATATATAATATATATATATATATATAATTTGTGATGTTTTCAATTTGTTTCTTCTGCAAGTACTATAATTTCGTATATTCTTTTTAACACCTGACGCACGTTTCACTAAAAAATATCAGTATCATCAGAGGTTTCTAAGTAAATTAATAACAATCGAAATAATTCTATTAATATAAAATTAACGTATAATAAAAAATGATATATATATATATATATATATATATATATATAATATCGCCTCCTTTCCGACTTAATTTTACATCTTGTGCCATTTTGTCAATGTTATATGTGGACAGACTTGCTTACTTTTCTATTAAATGTAGAAATAGATTTTACCATTATTTTTTGCCGCAAACCATTTAATCTTGTTGTTTAATCCTTTTTCTATATGAATAGCTCATTACAATTATTGTTAATATTTCGTGTAAACAGCAGAGAGATGGTAAGTAGGACATTGTCTCAGGTAAGATTGCATGGTAAATCAAGACTCGCGCGTATTTCTTCCACCAGTCGACGTCACGCGCCAACAACAGCTGATCGCTAGGTTAGCGCGGGAAGCCGGAATGGCCCCCCCGCTGGTAGTACACCACGAACAGCGGTCGCAGCCGCCGAACATCACATTCGATCTTATTTCATCACTGGATGTTTTCAATACGATTAAGTGTTGCTGTATTGGACCATATTCACAAGACTCTGGTTTTATGTGTTTGGCTACCGTTGAGTTCGGATTTGAGTGTTGATAATGTTTGGTATGTTCAATATATTTGTGTTTAAACGATCTTGAAGTAAATCCTATGTATTTTTTGTTGCACCGTACATTACATTCTGTCAGCACCGTACATTACATTGTTTTTAAGAATGTGAGTAATATATATTTTATTGCACATGGTATGCATGGTACCTTTAGGCTATGAACAATAAATACAATACAAGAGAAAATTGAAATTAAAGGTACCATTAGTAAACAATAAGTGTATGTATATAAAAAATACATCACATTATCATTAGTGACTGACAAGGTGTATAAGTCAGTAAAACCATAGTAATTTGTCTTTGCCTTCTCAACAGTACTGTGGTTTAACTGAGACGCACACCTTGTCTGTTGTATCAGAAACGGTTCACTGAAGATGGTCTCCAGGGTGAGGCCGAAACGTCTGATGATTACAGCCATCAGCGTGAGAATTATAGTAGACCACGGCCTTACAGAGCGGGGATAATAATTTGAATAGTTATGACGCCGACCGTGAAAGTCTAAGAAACAGATGGCAGTGAGTTAACAGGACGTGGCCACTTCAGAAGAATGCGGAATAGAATGTGGTCTGATAAGATATTTGACTGGACTTATACAGGAAGAAGAAAGCCAGGTGGACCCGATGTTGCCACGGAACCAAAATTTATGAGATAATGATGGACAAACAACTTCCAAGTGAGGATACACAAGACAGAGAAGCCTAGTGTATTATGTGTGGGGAAACAACAATTGATGTAATGAACCCGATAAAGGGAAAACGGTTTAAAAAGTAAAATATATGTTTTCATTTTATTAGTAAAGTTCTGTTAGTGGTTATAATCACAAAAGAAACAACACTGTTGCACAAAACTATAGAAAAAAATTCCGATTAGCCCTCTCTTTGAAGCTTCACAGCTCATCATCAGATCGGAAATACACAGTCATGGAACGAGACAATTCCTTTATACCTCCACTTGCCTTTATTTTTTCTATGCCCTATTTTGTCTATAATGGTGTGCAACAGTGTTATTTCTGTTTGTAAATCTGTTTTGTAAAGGGCAGGATAGTGTTTTCTTTGTGTTTTTTGTTTTGAGTTGCTAGTCTCCCATCGGGCGCCTCCCCAGGTTTCGGACAGAAGAATGATCACCAAACAAGGTGGGTACCGGAGAAATAAATTACCCGGAGCTGACCAAAACTAGCAGCTCTTGCCTTGTAGTTGGATATTGCCTTGTTAAAGGCTGAAGGAAGTAAAGCTTGATTAAAAATTGCCTGGTCCTCCACGTTCGAGGTTAGTGCAATGGACAAACTCCCGCTTCACTGGAACAAAGAAAATTTTAAAAAACCAAATAGGTTGCAGCCGAAAGGATTCAATAAAGATGAGAATTCAATCACTTGTGTAATCTTTGGTTCCGGAAAATAAGTAACATTGTACAGCCGGAATAATAATAAAATAACTTTCACTAAAGTTTCTTTTTTTAAATTACGTGTTCCTCGCGTAATGAGTTATCTGTGAAGTATAGTTCAGACTTCTAGGTGTTGAATTTGGTAAAATAAATACATGAAAAACTATAACATTCTGTTTAATATAATCCAAGCATGAACAGGTCGAGTATTTATGTAAATTTTCTTCCTTTACTGGAATAGTAAAAATGTCGGAGTTATCGCTGCATACTGTAAGGGTTGGAAAAAGAAAATAGTTTTTGGACATTGGGAATAATACTTGAAGTGCGAGACTGCGTTTAATGGAGTGAAACACTGATAACTCGAGTGGAACGCGAATGAACACGTCCCAATCCCTTGGAAAAGTGTAGGGAGAATGGGTGGCGTGATTTTATTGGCAAAAGTTTTAATAATAATATTGTACTTTAGTGTGTTTCATATAGCCTACATTACATGAACGAAGCGAGACACGAATCCTACAAGACACGACTGGTGTCAATGTGTTACCCTGTTAGAAATATTGATTATTGTAAGTGAAGTCGCCCAGCTGTTGTCTAACTTGTCGACGTCATCGTTTGCGGCTTAGGCTAGTAGCCTGTTCCAGTCTCAATGGAAGTCATACAACCATCCCTTACGGGGTCTTCCCACGCTTCTCTTTACCCTTGCATGATTGCCAAGGCTCTTCTTGCAAATCTAGTTGGATCCATCCTCTCCATGTGTAACCGTCACTCCGTTTTGTACCGGAAGATTTTCTCATGTAAACTTTCAGCTATGCCTTGGTCCATTCTAATATGATTATTTCTTATCTTGTTGTTGCATCCTCTTCGTTCACTTTATTAATTTAATAATATATATAAACTTTCACTAATGAACTTACTGTTGTCACTTCCCAAACGTTTCGAGATGTTGTTTCTCTTCTTCAGTGGGTCTTTCACTAATGAACTTACTGTTGTCACTTCCCAAACGTTTCGAGATGTTGTTTCTCTTCTTCAGTGGGGCTTTCACTAATGAACTTACTGTTGTCACTTCCCAAACGTTTCGAGATGTTGTTTCTCTTCTTCAGTGGGCTTTCACTAATGAACTTACTGTTGTCACTTCCCAAACGTTTCGAGATGTTGTTTCTCTTCTTCTCACTTCAGTGAGAAGAAGAGAAACAACATCTCGAAACGTTTGGGAAGTGACAACAGTAAGTTCATTAGTGAAAGTTTATATATATATTATTAGATTATTTCTTATAAAACTACTCCTGGTACATCCCTTTACAGCCCTCAAGAACCTCATTTCCGCTAGTTGTATTCTAGAGAAGTATTCTCTATAAATGATAAGATCCAGAAATATCGCGGGAGATGGTTACACCATCTGGACAGAATGGAGGATGGACGACTACCTAATGTTGTGTTTCAGTGTAGACACTTTGGTTCAAGAGATGAAAGAAGACCGAAAGCGGGATGGAGAAATGCTCTGTTAAGACGGAACTGGTAAAGTGCCTACTCCGTCAGGTGAAGAAGAAAAAGAAGAAGTTGTCATAAAAATAATTCCTTGAAATTAATAACTCATTTAGAAAATTTTCAAGTTACCGGTTACGTAGAATCATACCAAATATTTATCCTTTTTTATATAAACTGGATTCGCCGAAAATTTTCAACATCATAAATCCATCAGAGAAAACATAATTATGGAAAGAATGGTAAAGCAGTTTTTAAATTGCAGTTTCCTTTACGGCAGTTAGTTACGATAATTAAATTCCAAACCATTCCATCCCTTCCTACACAATTCCTTATCGAATTTAATTTATTCTGCTAGAGTGTTTCTTTTCGAATCCCCTTACTGTTTATTACCACTTTGTAGAAACGAGCAGTCTGTGTGTGTGTGTGTGTGTGATAGAGAGAGAGAGAGAGAGAGAGAGAGAGAGAGAGAGAGAGAGAGAGAGAGAGAGAGAGAGAGAGAGAGAGAGAGAGAGAGAGAGAGAGAGAGAGAGAGCCTACACGCTAGTTCGTTGCTCCTTTAACGTCAATTATGATGCCCGTTTTTTTATTAAAGTAAGTAAATTGCTTCACTTCAAAGCAAAATTAACGCAACTAATGAATTCAGATGATTTCTTTTTGATGCGGTGTAAACATTTTTATCAGCAACTCTCGTTTCATACTTGTTGAGTTTAACTGCGACTGCTTAAAATTATTATTATTTTTTTCTGTTTACCTCAATTTGAATCGAATATTCATTGAGTAGGTGTTAATTTTGCTTTAAACAAATAATTTTCTGTTTGGTGATAAATAAATTTTAAAAAATTGCATTTTGCAAATCGTCCTAATAACTGTACTGTTTTTCCTCAGTTTTAAGAAATTACGCGACTTGAAAACCTCGACCGATAAAAATGAAGTACTAGATAAGGTCTATAAAATGTACACAGTAGTAACAATATTTTAATTCTTTTCATTTTGATATGTTTTAAGTGAATTTAGCCAGAAAAAAAGAGTCGGTAAAAATAAAAAACCTAATAAAACCATAGCATACTCGATTTAGTACGTATTAAAATATAAACTGTCCTTATGCTAAAAGTTCTTCCTCTTTAACGATAATTTTTTTTGTACATGTAGTCCAGATATTATTATTATTAAGATGATGATGATGATGGTTATTATTATTATAATAGTTGTAGTAGTAGTAGTAGTAGTAGTAGTAGTAGTAGTAGTAGTAGTAGTAGTAGTAGTAGTAGTAGTAGTAGTAGTAGCAGCAGCAGCAGCAGTAGCAGTAGCAGTAGCAGTAGCAGTAGTAGTAGTGAGTGGTGGTGGTGGTGGTGGTAGTAGCAGTAGTAGTAGTAGCAGTAGCAGTAGTAGTAGTAGTAGTAGTAGTAGTAGTAGTAGTAGTAGTAGTAAAAGTAGTAGAAAAAGATATGAAATAAATATGAATGTTTTTTAGATTTCTTTAGTATCTTTCACTTTTTTTAATATCTCACTTTGTTTCAAACTTCTACACTTGTTCTTAAAAGTTTTACTACTCGTTCTCACAACTTCTCACTAAGTTGCTTTGTATACTCAAAAAGACAAAAAAAAAAAAATATTACAGGACAATATAAAATTAACGAGATAACAGAAATAAAAGGATAATTAAAGGATACTTTAATGTTCAATAAATAAGTAACAGTGTGGGAGAAAAAACTGTTGAATGCGACAAAATAAGGAAAACAGGGAGAAAAGTAAATTACCTCTCCCTCGCGGCCGTTAGAGTACCGACTACTTTCGTTCTTCCCCGGGCATTATCAGGCTTCTCAGATCGTTAATTAAACTAAATCTCTCTTTTCAAAGAGCAATCATTACAATGTAATCACTTTCCTCTTCTGTTGTGCCATTGACAATAGATTTTTATTGTCCACCTACCCTGACGCTATAACAATGCTCCTATTTTCTTTTGTATTTTCCTTCTACGTGTCATTGAAAGTGGTTGGCGTACCTATTGTTAACGATCGCAGCACACTTTTCTTTTCTAAAAGTATGTAGAATTAAATTTATATAAATTAAAGTGGAAGGTAATAAATAGAAGCCGTTAGATAAAACTTTCTAGACTGGTACTGCCTTTGCAGAATAATGGAACAAGGATGTAATCAGTATATTACAGAGAAAATTGCGTAGAAAATTTAGTTTTTCTCGTGATTATATATTAATAAAAAAACACGTAAATAAATAACATGAAATTAAAACCAATAGAGCCACGGTTTACTAAAAATTAGTAATATAAAACAACGAATTTAAATTTTATAATACAACGAAATGGCTGAACAGCAGAAGGGATTTGATCTTGAGGCTATGTTTAAAAGTCTCCAGGAATAAATGAAAAGAATAATGAAGAATTTAAAAAGTTTAGTGAAAAATGTAAAGCTAAATTCAATGAACTAAAAATGTCTAATGAAGAAATAAAAATGTCTAATGGAGAATTAAAAAAGGCTAATGAAAAATTCAGGGCCAAATTTAAAGCTGAGTTAGCGAAAAATAGCGACGAATTTAAAGTTGAATTATTGAAAAATAAGAATGGATTTAAAGCTGAATTCAAAGACTTTAAAGAGCAAGAGACTACAAAACTCTAAGAAACTAATACCGGAATAGAAATATTAGAAAGTAGAGTAGAGTATTAGAAACGAGAAATATAAAGTTTTTGTTACTTACAAAGTTTAGAAGCCAAAACTATATTCGACCGCTCACCTGAAACAAACAAAATGCATATTATTTATCATGTAAACAATAGTCACACTCAATGCTACTTATGTATTTCCGTATTCACATATATTTTTCGTAAATACCATACAACACAATTCAAGTTTTCGTAGATACAAACAAATTAAATCCGGACTTCATTAAACATATTTTGTAAGTGTATTAGAACATAATATTAAAATATCGGTATGGAGAACCACACATTACTTCCATGTTCTAAGATTCATAGTTAAAATCATTTTCAAAATGAAATATTTCCATAGAAACTACTTCTTCCTTCAGAAGTACTGTGGCCACTAACGTAGTACTAATGTGGTCTCACGTTAGCGCACTCGATTTTCACTGATGCTGCCGAAACGTCTTATTTTGCAGAAAACATTTGACCACGCCCAAAAAAGCCCGGGAAGGAGTTTTAACAACAAACTACTTCTTCGTTGCCGATAACGTAGTACACATATAAAAAATTATTCCTACCCCTACAACTATCGTTTTCATTTATAGAAAATTACACCTATCCCCTTCACCTACCCTTTTCATATACAGATATTTCATCTACCTTTCTACAGTGGATTATTATAACCTTCCTTTCAGGATACTTTATATATCAAAATTAAGTACTTTACTCTTGTTGAAAAAATAAAACGTTACAGGTAAACTACCCCTTTCCCTTAACCATTCTTCACCAAAATCAATAGGCCTTGAGTCCTCTAAAACTCATTTGCAATTTGAATTTGCGGCAGTTATCGTTCGCCATAAAAAAAATCTACACACAGACAAGCGCGCGCACACACACACATACAAACTTTGCTTTGAGGGTAGTACTATTTCTCGGTAGTACGCCCTTATCTCGATCACGATTTTTTCGCCATCACCATACTTCTTTTTTTTCTTATGGAACATGGAAGTAAAAACAAAGGCGTTTGTTTGTTTGAAGATAAGACGAATCGGTTATGTAGTCTCAGTTTTTTTTTTTTTACTACAGGAATATTACTGGAGTAGTATTTTTTTTAGCCTAAAAAAATACTATTGGAATATTTGAGATTTCTACACATTACACAAAGTATGACGCCTAACACCACGTAATGCAACAAATAATGTATATTTATTAATACGGTACACCGTATTCAAATGTAAGTGTTGTTAGAGCTCCCCATATCTTAAGTACATTATCCATGATAACGTACTGAATGTTAGTCAATAGTAAATTTGGTCATTTTTTATTTCTTCCTCAATTTCTTTCTCTGTCTCTATCTATCAGTCTATCGATTTACCATTTTGTGTATTCTTATTCCTACTGTCAAGACTCTGAATGGGTGAGCGCGCTCGTAGCTGTTAATATTGTCACGCCTTTAAAGAACGTTCTACGTATTTCTTGGCTATCCCAGCAGAGCCCAGCTGTAATGTGTGTGTGCGTACATATTATTGCTACTTTGAGAAAGACAATTACGTGACACTTATCACGCGTCAACAATCGAGGCTGTTCCAGACTTCACCGGTCCGCGCACTGTGTTCAAAGCCGCAATCAATTACGCTCTAGTGTTTTCGAGTAGTGTTGACGCGTATTATGGATTATTCTAGAACACTTGTGCTGTCCATTTAAACAACGACAGCTGCCGCTTAGAAGTCAGTTTAAGTGGCGATTTATACAAGCGACGTTCGAAGTATTGTGGCGAACTGTTATTGTGAAGTGTAATTGTGCGGGCTTCTATTAGTTGACATTGTTATTGAGTGTGAACAAATTTTCCTTGAGTTGTTGTAAGAGCCGATTTTGTTGATTACAAATTATTAATTATGATTAATTGAATGTGGTGGTCAGTGATTTCATTGGTGTCTGTATTTGTTTCCACTGTACCATATGACGATCAGATAGATCGTCGTAACAATTCATTAGATTGTTCCGCAAATCGTCTGAAACTCACCCAACTTAACATCAATATCCATTTAAACAACGACAGCTGCCTCTTAGTTCAGTTTAAGTGGCGATTTATTCCAGTGAAGTTCGAAGTATTGTGGCGAAAAGTTTTATTGTGTTATAACTGTGAGTAACTCTATTAGTTCACATTATTACTGTGAGTGGACAAATTTTATTTGTAATTATTGTACGAGTATAATCTTGTTGAATACTTGTTGATTACAAACTGTTATTTTCGATTAATTAAAGCCGGTAATTAGTGGTTTTGTTGGTGTCTTGTATTTTGTTTTCCACCGTATCATACGACGATCATACGTCGTAACGATATAATTCAGCACATATTTGACGGTAAGGCAAAGAACAGATGTATAAACCCTTTGTAAAATTTATAAACTCGTTTCTTGAGTTGCAAAGTCAGTCTACTTTTCGTCTCTGATTGCAAAGCAAATATACAGGCGCTCTTTACAGTTAATCTCGGATCTTTTCTCATCTACTTTTGACGTCTGAAACGTAAAACCAGCAGTTGTCTGATACTTGTAATTGAAGAACTTTGCGCTTAAATCGCAAAACGTGATGTTTGTTTCCATGTAAAATCAGTTTTATGTCTACGTTTCAAGATAATCTTGTCGAATTTTATATATATACTGTATTACAATGACCTTGCATTTAGGCATTTGATCTTTCAATAACTGTCTGTCGAACAGCGGGCATTTGTTAATTTGATTTTGCAGCAGTTTATTTATTCTTGATTAAAGTTTCTTAAAATAAGTACGTCTAATACCTAATTTAATTTCTTTAAGATTATGATCTATATCATCATATTATTTATTATATTTATTGTTTTATGATTTACCAACTTATTGTTAATTATTTTACGGTATTAAAAATATAATAGTTTAATAAGAGAAACTAAAACCAAAATATTTAAAACCATTGCTAGAAATAGCGTGACTTACTAAGTATCATCCTCAGTAGTTTGGACTTACCAATAAACACAGAAGAACAATATTAACGACAGCAGAGATTGACTTTTGGAGACTTTCGGCAAGAGTATCCAGACGTGAGAAAATTATAAATTAAGTCACTAAGGACTAAATGAATGTGACAAATTTAATTGTTGATTTTATTAAAACAAAACATGATTACAATGGTATGGACACACAAAAAGACTGGCACAGGAGAGATTGCCAAGGAGAATTATGGAATGGCCCTCACCAGAAAGAAGGAAAAGAGGAAGACCATCTATCAGCTGGGTAAAAGAAACTCAGTGTATGTTAAGCAAAAGAGAAATTGATGAAGATCTTTGGATGGTGGAGCAACAATGGAAGATGAGAAATCAATCAATTCTGTAATCTTTGGTTTCGGAAAATCTGTGAACATCGTACAGCCGAAATAATATTAATTATAGTTTATTATGCAGCAAACCATTGTTTTAAGGAAAAAACTAAAGAAGTCACAAGACGGAAGTTAATACAGGTATTTGCCTAATATTAATTCTATAAACCATTGTAGTTCTGAGTTTAATGAAACTTTCAAAACATTGTACCTAAATGTCACTGTATAGAATATAAATATCGTGACTATAGAAGACAACAGATGAGAAGTATACGAGGATAAATGAATTTAGGTAATGTAAGTCTGGTTAAATGTTAGTAAGATCTGACGTTTGAATAGTGTGATTACTGCGTAAAATGAAAAACCTCCGAAAAGAAAAGAACCATAGCAACGGCGAAACATAATTAAAAAAAAATGATATAGCTGCACAATAAGCACATTAATGTTAGGACAGTGAAGTTTCTCACTAAATAGTTTATTTAGAGCATGTGGGTATACTTAGAAGTTGGGGACGACTGAAAAAATATGCTTTGAGCTGCAAAAATGTGTTTTCGTAAGAGATTAAAAAAATGGGTAATGAAGAGAAGTATAAAAGAGATTTTGAGTAGAGTTAAGCAGTAAAGTGTGTCAGTAAACACTGTATGCATTAGGAGAGGGTAGTATAGCGGCATCTAATTGGGCACGAAACCTTGCTGGAAAACATTTTTGCAGAATGAGGTGTTATGGAATAGATTGAGGTGGGCGGCCAGTTTCCGTTGTACATATCCACTCGTACAAGGAATATATATGTTGACAGCGAGCTGGGATGTAGTTCATATGTGTAATCAAAAATGATTGCAAAAGGTAGGAATATAAGACTGTACTGAGAAGGCTGTTGCTTCAACAACAGGTATATAATCTTTATGAGTTTTCTGCAAAATAGTAATACCATCAGTTACTGGTTCTCAACACATAGTACCCTTTCTTAACGGTTATCGCCATAACTCCAGCGATCCTGCATATTGCTACGCCAATTATGCAACGCTCTCGAAAGGGCGGCAGGTGCAGTTACATAAACGTTCTACACGTTTCTCGGCTAGGTCGAGCAGGTGCAGTGTCTCTGTCAAGGCCGTGCATTCAAAGTAGCTTCCAGACTGTTCGAGCACTCTTAACTATGCAAAGTATGCTGGAGCGCCGCCAAAAGAAAGAGAAACTATTCTGGAACACCTGTGGGATCTATATAAGCAACAGCAGGCGTCATAGTTACTCAGTTGCACCTAGCAGGTCATGTGGTTGTGGAAAGTAATTGTTGTGTTTTAATTAATGCGGAAGTCGGTTGATATTATTATTGTGTGTGGTCAATAATGTAACTTGAATTATTGTATAAGAGTAACTTGTTGATTTCATATTGCTATTTGTGATTAATTAATGTTACTTCATTGGTGTCTGTATTTTGTTTCAACTGTACCATACAACGATCCGGAGATGTCTGATATCAATACGGGCACCGTTTAACATACGGTGCTTCTGTTGGTGTTTCGACGATTGATATTTTAATCATATTCAGAATTAACAAGACAATATACAAAAATCAGACGAATCTCAGACTGCCTTTGAATTACAAATGCAAATGGTCGAAAGAATTTATAAAATAATATGGGCTGTTTTTTGTGGCCAATTATGTTCAAACTGTTATAAATTGTCTAAATTCCAACTACTTTACTGTGGGACATAGAAAGACACGCGTATTCACGTATGCGCGCGCCTACATATCTTCGTGTGTGAATCCGTCTCTTAAGATGACACAGTCGGTCATGACGAATGACCGTTTGTACAGCAACGATAAACCATCCAAGGTGTCACAGACAAAATACACGCTGCCGTCATTGATTTCTAAGTGTGATGGTGTACCAATTACGCCGGCATTGTTTGGTGTACACTATGCTCACGGTTCGTGATGGAGGTGTGTACATGGTTTTGTTATCTTACTGCCATATTTCTGCGAGAGTGGTCGTATTAGTGATGTCGCCGTCATAACCTGACACAACTCCAATCAATCAGTTTCACACTACAAACCGTCTGCACAGTGATATTGGTAAACTCTGTGCGCATAATACGATCACACTAGGTGTGATTTAGACCACACCTTACTTACCATACAAAGTCCTCCTTAAGACCTCCTTTTTTTAATACACACTTTGTCCCAAAGTGATTTGATACATAAAATTTTCCTTAGATTACATGTGACTACTAAACTGATTAATTGAAAAAGTTTTGTAAATAAGTGGATCTCATGTTTAACTATTTTTGTTGACGTCTGACGAAATTAATTTTATTCTGTGTGCGGAAAATAGAGTCTTACATAGGGAATGAGTGTTTTCCGTGTGTGTCCGTAGGTCACGCAAAGGATAATAATAACTGTTCATCATTATCTTTACCATTCTTTGGCTGTACAACTAAAATAGAGCCCTTGTTTGGGTGTTTTCTTTATTGTCGCCGATCCATTCTGTTAGTTGCTGTCCTTTCCGCAATCTCTGCTAAAGAAATCACGAGAGACTATGTTCGCTTCATCTTCCTAGCTGTTCGTTGGGTTTTCCACCGGCCTTTTATTGTTGACTTTTGTATTAAGCACCTTTTTTTTGTAATCGATCTCTTCCTGTCTAGGACACATTTACTACCCTTTATAAGCCTTATAATTTAGCTTATAACGGGCTACATTTAAATATGACACGGGCAGTTCCTAGCATATGTTCAATCACTATGTCTTATTTGCTTGTTACTGCTTATATTGATAAGGCCTCGACGCATCGACAGGAAGCCTACCACTATCTTTTATCCGAAGGATATCTAAACCGTTACTGGATTTTTATGTCACTATCAATGTTTCCCGTCTATAACAAGCTGTAGGCCTTATGATTATCGTCATTATTTATTTCCGCATATATAAAATTATTCTTAGTGTAAGAAAATATAATCATAATAATCTATAGACTTTAGTCGCTCTTCGCATTGAGTACTGCTTTAATGTCAACTGTATAGAAACAGGTGGTAATGATAATTGTATTTTTCGTCCGAATGTCGTCCCATAAGTCTTAGAATTATTCACGGTAAACTAATAAACTTCACAAAACAGTTTAGTACGCTGAACAAAGTTATAGAACTTTAATAGACGTTATTATAAAAATTAATTGTCTATAAGTGAATTGTGACTAATTTACTCATAATTGTTTATAATAATACATTGATAATAAATTATTAATTATAATATTATCATCACCATTGTTATGTTTAGCGTATGTTTGCTTATATTACAGTGAATAGCATCAATGTATTTTCCAATAATATTGTACTAGAAAAGTTTTTCCGTTTTATGCTATGAACTAAGACATCCTTATGCTTACTTCTGAAGGTGCCAATCAGTATCCTGCGTGACGATCAGTATAACGTTTTCAACAACCCATGTTTATTTTATTATACCAACTTCTTTATTAAATCCTTTGAACATTTCCTATTTTGGTTGTACGTTATGTTAACAATCCTCCTATTTCCATTCTTTATTTTTTGCGTTCTCCTTTTAACGCTGTCCTTTTCAACCCACAGTTTTGAACAAAGTCGTTGCATGTGTTTTAAAAGACTCTTTCACTGAAACCTTCCCTTTTCAAACATAAGAGAAATTCATTATTAATAATCGTATATTACCGTAGTAATACCACGAATTTCTTATTGCGATGATGCTTCTTGTCACTCTTTTGATATTTATATGGCATCGTTATCGTTATCATCGACTTTGTTACTCGTCTACCCACTGATGAAAATCTTCCAAGTTATCCTTCAGCAGTTTTGTCATATAAAGTCTTATCAATTTTACTGTATAGTATACACTTTTTTCTCTTGAGCGTTATTCACCGCTTACACCAATCACTCTTATATAATTTTTTATTATCATAGATTCGAGACATTCCTCAGAGTTCAAGGAATGTCTCGTAAGCCCATTATGTTCCTTCTTTGGTGTGGACATTGATATTTTATATGAACCCTTGGAAATTTTGACCGTTTCCCAACCATTGTTTCTAATATTTAAGATGTTTGAGACTAAGATAACCGAGATACCTAAGATAGTCCCTCGTACCAAAGACAGTCTTTTTTTTTTAAGTCCTCTGTTTCTTTCTTTCACATATTTACTTATTTTTGAAGAATGTTTTAAATATTGTAGGCGAGCCGGAACAGTGGTAGCGTCTCTGACTGACAATCAGAGCGTTGCTGTGCTGGCGATGTGGTGAGATCGAGTCAAAGTCACGGCTCGATTTGATCGGCTACCCGCACGTACGCGGACAAATAATACGTACGTCTTCTCTGGCATACCAGGGCCAGATAAGTAACAAGGGCACACAATATATACTACACACATAAACAACACTCTTCCCCCCCTCCGCACGGCTTGCCCCCCGGGCGTGGGTTAAAGTTGGCTAATATCTCTCTGGCTGGGGTGGGGCGTGAGTTCTATCACGGCCGGAGGGCGCAACAGGTCTATGTCCTAATGCCTGAAAGTGAAGATGATGATGTTTCAAATATCTAAGAGTAACATCCTCCCCGTAGAGGAGTTGAATACAGTTCGTAAGACTTTAACAGGCGCCGTCTACACAGTTGGAATCATTATTTGCCGGGGTGTTAAGCAGTGGTCTAGAGTTTTCGATACATGATCTCACTATCGGAGTCACAATTGGCACGGTGTCCGCCAATTCACCCCAGTGATGAGTTAGAAACTAGAGAGTTTCTTCCTACTGTTTGCCTATAATTTACTCAAATTCTGTCAACAGTAATCAATATTGTGATTAATTTAGCAGTTTAGCAAATTAACTTGAACTGTTGTAAGAGAGTATCTTGCCGAGTACAAATTGTTATTTGTGACTAATTAAAGCTGGTAATTAGTTACTTCATTGGTATGTGTATTTTGTTTCTACTGTACCATACGACAATCAGTGACATACGGTGTGTGTGTGTGTGTGTGTGTGTGTGTGTGTGTGTGTGTGTGTGTGTGTGTGTGTGTGTGTGTGTGTGTGTGTGTGCGTGCGTGTGTGTGTGTGTGTGTGTGTGTGTGTGTGTGTGTGTGTGTGTGTGTGTGTGTGTGTGTGTGTGTGTGTGTGACTAAAAGCTGCTGTATATAAAATTTACAGCTGACTAAGAAGAACATAACATGAAGAAAAAAATACAGAAAAAGATAAAGAAAACTAAATAAAGCTATGAATAATTTATAGAACTAAAAGTACTCCCACGGTAGTGTCTTTAAACTGCGAGCACACTGTAAAAGTAGTTCTCTCCAAGGGATATTTAAAGGCGTAATATCGCCAGCAGCACCAACAGAAAACATCGTACCATAAGAAATGTGTAAGCGCTGTAGCGTTTTTCTTATACGGACACAGTACGGTACAGTACTAAAAGCGGCGTGACGGAGAATATTGCACGTTTGGCAAGACAGAATGGTAACGTTGCACACCTTAGATATAAAAGTATAAGATTTTATATTGAGTGAATTATGATACGAGACAGAGTGACTGATAAGAGACCGCAACAATAGAGAGATAGCGCGTTACTTATAGTTACGTAGACTACGTTCAGAGCATAATCTCTCGTTTAGTTCCAGACATAGTCACAATGCTTGTGAAGGAAACCAAGTCTACTTATATCAATTTCACAACCCGGAAAACAGGTTACTTACCAACCCTAATCGGTCGGCAAAGAATTCCACACGCAAGCTCAGTGAAGTATTTGGGCATGACTCTAGATGCCAACCTTAGGTGGAAAGAAGAAGCGGATTAGACTTGGATTAAAATTGAAGAAAATATGGTCGCTCCTTGGTCTGAGAAAATTGGTCTGATCTGTCGCTACATAAAAAGCTGTTGTTATACAAACAAGGCTTGAAACCAGTTTGGGTGTGTGGAGCACAGCTTTGGGATTGTACTACGAAGTCTAATATTAAATATTTCAGACGTTTTGTGACGATTTAAATAAAAGAAATAAGCAAGAAAATAAAATTTTTTTAAAATTAAGGTTGCGGTCTATTAAGCCATTTAAATCTCACTGTATTAATATAAAATACCTGTATGTACTCAGTATGAGAGGAAGCAGTAATCATTTAGTTAGAAGATAATCTAATAAAAAGATAAATTGTAAAGAGTTATTAATATCGTATTTAACCCTTTGCTTGTGAGCAAGCGCTGTCCTGTTGATTCCAGACTCGACATGTTTTCCGAGTCTTGTGTAAGTTAGAATAAGATAAAAAAACCTAATGTTAATAATTAAAAATCTGAAGACACAGATAGTCGCTAAAACAACTGATTTAAATTATGTATATTTGTTTAGGGATAGTTTGTATAAATAAAAATGTTAACTTAAATATAGTTAGGAACTATATTCTCACGCGGTAATTGCCCCACTACCATTTTGTCCAGTACCAGGCGAAGGGAGCAGAATTTCGCTCTCTCGCAATGGTGACTTCGTACAGTATAGACGTAAGAGCTGTGCTCTTAAAATATGTTACCTATACTTTGTTTTACCTTAAGATGGTATACCAGAAATAGCTGTTTAAAGCATCTGGATGTGTTAACTAATATAGTTATGTAAATAAACAAGAGATTTAAAGTGTAAAACTCGAAACGTAAAAAAAAAAAGTGTAACACAAGATGACTTCGAACTTCAAGAAATAACAACACTTCAAACGTCATACCTGGAGATGTGAACTATCAGAAGCCACAAACTCTAGTACACGCGACAGAATATGCAGATCAGGACATCCGAGAATCTACAAATATCATCGTAGAAGGTTCAACCTGCGAACTTTGGAGCCCTTTTCTCACGAAGACCAGACCGACATGACGACGTAGCTGTTCCTGTTTCCCAAGACGGATACCCCAGGACGAGTCTTCTGCATACCAATTAAAAGGTGACTCGATAGCCTGTCTATCGAGGGTTACTAATATTTGTTACACAACACATCTTGAAAGAGACTTTTCAGAAACTATTAACTTTGTAAAGACTTATAAATTAAATCTAAGAATTTCATGTAACTATTCTAACTTCATACGTTGTAACAGTTTATATGCTAATGTAGAGTAATATAATTCAAGCAATAATACCATTCTTCCAATGGTTGAATAAAAGAAAGTCTTGCAAGCTAATATCATGAATTGATTATGACTAAATGTTGTAATGAATAAATACCGAAGGTTACCCGGATCCGAGGTATAGCTAAATAGAATCAATTTTGATCCCAAAGTTTAAAGAAACCTTTCAAATAACTTAATAATTGAATTAGTAATGTCATAACATCTATCAGTAAATGTTTTAAATGTTAAATAAAGAGAAGTCTTCTTGTTACCCACATATGAGGAGTGCTTAAATCAATTGTATACCTTGCCATTGTTTCCTTACACAGTTAGTAAGTAATTTGTTATATTAATTATTTGTGATACATTCTGTTACAACGTAGGCAGCCCATCTAATTAACGGAGTTTAATTACGATGGGTTCCCTGGATTTGTAACGCGGCGAAAAGACGTTAAAGTTTGAAAATAATGTTCTTCGCAGTATTGTTAATGGTACGTAAGAAATTATGACAGCAATCGCCATCTGAAAATGCTTACGGTTGCGGGATAAAATGGGTTTCGGATAAATATGAAAGAAACTTTATGAACACGCATACACTGAAGTGCTACAACTGCTTAATAATGCTCTACTCGTTCCGCGGTTTCAGAGACAGAAATCGTTTGAACCAGTGAACTAAATTTATGTACAGTGATTCTCAGCACATGTACAAAGTGTAACTGTACTGAGGAGTGCTCCAGTGGGTGCTTATTCTACACACTGTTAACCTTGTGTATTAGAATAAAATTGCTAGATAGTTTGTAACTAGTTGCAATGATGTTAAATATTAAACATCGCTTGTGACAATTTCAATTAAGACTACACGTATTTAATTGACGTTCACGAACGTCGGGATAATTGTGTAAGACAGAAAAGACCATTTTGATTTAATTGGCCTTGAAAATTATGATAATTTGTTAGAATTATTGTTTTTATTAGCCGGACTGTTAGGCTGTGGTCGACTGTTATTTAAGACAGACGTTCGGTCTTAACGTCGGAGTTATCTTTGGTATTGACGAGCGCTTTCGGCAGTCAAGCCATCTTCAGGTCGGTTACCAACGGTTTAAATAATCTGTTACTGAATGTTGGTAAATGAACTGAAGATGGCTTGACTGCCGAAAGCGCTCGTCAGTACCAAAGATAACATAGTGGTTTGTATAAAATTATAGTAGAAATATTTGAGACCACTAACACTTCAATACAACAATAACTTAATAGATTGACAAGGTTGGTAAATGACCTGAAGATGGCTTGACTGCCGAAAGCGCTCGTCTGTACCAAAGATAACATAGTGGTTTGTATAAAATTATAGTAGAAATATTTGAGACCACTAACACTCCAATACAACAATAAATTAATTGATTGACAAAGTTGGTAAATGACCTGAAGATGGCTTGACTGCCGAAAGCGCTCGTCAATACCAAAGATAACATAGTGGTTTGTATAAAATTATAGTAGAAATATTTGAGACCACTAACACTCCAATACAACAATAAATTAATTGATTGACAAGGTTGGTAAATGACCTGAAAATGGCTTGACTGCCGAAAGCGCTCGTCAGTACCAAAGATAACATAGTGGTTTGTATAAAATTATAGTAGAAATATTTGAGACCACTAACACTCCAATACAACAATAACTTAACATCGTAGGTCATCTTCAGTGTTAGAAAACGTTTGGCAGAGTGTCCGCCCACTCGTTCCACTATTGAGGTAGAGGAAACTTTATTGTGTTTATTGAAGAGAGCCGTTTAGGCCCCAAATAACAGTCGACCACGGACTAAGAGCCCGGCTAATAATAACAGTTATTCTAACCATAAGGCGCCACCTCGAAAGCCTAAGGAATTGATGAAAATTTGATTCATTAAAATTAAAAAAATGAATAGAGAACTGAGAAAATAGAATGTTTTTAAACAAAACAAGTTAGTAGAAATTAAATTATAAATGATTATTTTTCTACTAGTAATTTTGTACAAACCACTATGTTATCTTTGGTACTGACGAGCGCTTTCGACAGTCAAGCCATCTTCAGGTCATTTACCAACGTTGACCTGAAGATGGCTTGAGGTTGGTAAATGACCTGAAGATGGCTTGACTGCCGAAAGCGCTCGTCAATACCAAAGATAGCATAGTGGTTTGTACAAAATTACTAGTAGAAATATTTTAGACCACTAACACTTCAATACAACAATATATAAATGATTGTTTCATAGCAGTTAAGTGGGTGAGAAAAAGAAGGAAAATATTCCATTTTTTGTTCAATTTTAGCTGGGATAACCATTTTGTTTAAAAACTAAAACTACATCACTTGTTTTATAAAAGAGAAACACTTCTTGATTTTTAAAGTAGTTATCAACAGGTCGAAAACTTGCCTGAATGGAAGAAGGGAAACTGCATGAAATGTATTCCTGGAACGTGTCCTTTGTTACTCTCAATATGTAGTCAGTATACTGTATGTTTGCTACAGTAAAAACTATTATCCAAAGTGAGATAAGTGGAAAGTCAACACATATTAAATTTGAAAGAATGGTGCCCTAAATTTTTCAAAAGGATTATTAAAAGCTTGAAGAGTAGATATATTATATGTTTAACATAAGCAAATATCGACATTTCGTCTTCACGGAAGAACAAAAGGATTTGTGCTAGCACATTTCATTCATAGTATGGACAGTGAAGTGTTCAAGCTCTACAAGGAGATGATAATTTACACCCTGTTAGCAATGTTTATGATAAGGAAGTTTTTATAAATAATAAGAAAATACAATATATGGTTAAAATTCATCAGTGGAGATAAAAAAATACTTATAGAGAAATATTATGTGGTGGCCTACATCAAATACACGGGTAGAAAATGGTGAACTACTAAGTGATTAAGATGGTATTAAAATACTTTTTTCTTTGTTTTATAATGATACAAAAAGTAATTAAAAGTGTTACTAACTGACAAAAGAAAACCCCTGCTTATTTCAATTTTTGTCTGTTATTTTGTAGTGTGCACAACATCAAAAAATTAATGAAGTAAGTTGTGTTAGTGATTATAATCACAAACAGAATTATCAATGTTCCACACCACTATAGAAAAATAATTCCGATTAGCGCTTTCGGAATTCCGATCTGACGATGAGCTGAGAATCTTGAAAGCGCTAATCGGAATAATTTTTCTATAGTGGTGTGCAACAGATAATTCTGTTTATAAAAAGATTATATGAATCTAACCAATTGTGCAAATAAGAGCAAAACAGTAGAAAATATTTTATTATGGTTTTTCTAAAGTTATCTGTTATTAGTTGTAACTGAGATCAAAAAGGAAAAATTTCCAGTAAGTTTACTACCATGTAACGGTTTCCTTCTAAAAACTATGATAATATTGTAGGGTAATTCGGAGCCGTCAATTATCTTTTTATTGAGTAACTTTTGCAATTGGATGTTTTTCCATACAGTCATTCATTAAAATACAAAAGAGTTTTTATCGTTTTCTGAATGTGATGATCCCTGGAATATTTCCTTCTTCTCACCTATTCAATTATTCTCGTCTCGTTTCCACGCAAAACTGTTTAATGGGCAACTAAGTTTATGTTTCATGTTTCGCTGCAAACGATACCATACGATAATTTACTTACTGTAGGTCTTAAGTGACAGCAGCGACACCTACACACAGTTGACTTAATGTTTCTAACTTCATTTTTCTTCTCACATCGACTACAATTTTACTGACTATTTACACACTTCGGCGTGTATGTGTGCGTGTCTAAACACCGTTGTTGTCGATACGATACGTTAAGAGGATTCGTTCTTGTTTGGGGGAGGGGGTGGCCAAAATTACAATGTCTGTTCTCTGCAAAGTTACTGTCAAAACTATACACATCTGCGAACACGAAACTAGATCTACTAATTCAATCGACTGTTGGCCCCCCCCCAAACTGTTCATCGCTTACCAATTTGTATATAGCAGCTCTGAGTAAACTGTTTTAGTCAAATATAGCTTAGAATGTTTTATCAAGTATTAAAGTTTTTCATGTCATGATTATTAACATGATAATGTTTTTAGGCTCCACAAAAATGTAACGTCATCGAAAAACGTTACGCTTCCATACTTTCGATTCCCCACAGTCTAGAAATTTGATATGTAAACGCATCAAGACAGAAATAATCGCTGCTGACATTGAGTTTAGCAAACGTTTTAGTGAGAATAAATTTGGTTTTACATGCTCTGTTTGTGATCGACAGCAGAAAATAGGGTGAAAAACACAATTATTTCTGAATAGTAAGATGCAAACAAAAAAAAAACAACGAATTAACAAATGGAAACAAGATTTGTTATTCATTAGGTGGTCAATATTCATTTATGTATTCTGTAAAATCTCAAAACTTCGCTGGAAAGAAATTTTGTGCGAAACAAAAAATTAGAGGTATATCCTGCCTTCCTTCGGGTTGGTTGCTTTTTCAGTGATCTTCACAAGAACCGAGTGTTAGTGAAAACGAGTTCTGACATAAAAAGGAAGACGTGTAGTACCGTCGGGCAATCACGACTTACTTCGAGTTTTTTTTTCGCAAAAATCGTGTATTATTTTAAAGGCGTATTGATTTGCACGTATAATTTTAGTTTGTATTTTACTCTAGCAACTTTTGGCGCCACAGGTACACATCGTAATTATATAATTTCTAGACACATTTTCTTAAAAAATTATGACAATGAAACACGATTGCAGTTGCCAACACACTATTTTATAACATACACAAATAAATTATCACGATTTCTATTATCCAACTAAAATTATATGCGATATTCATTACATATTGATGCCATGATAACAAGACATAGCGAATCAAGACCGTAAAATACAGACCTCGGAAATGGCGTTGCTAAGAGGAGTTAAAAGCTGCTCTAAACTGGACCGTATAAAGAATGAGGCCATAAAACAAAAGTTCCAAGTTTTAACTTGAATGGGAAATTAAAAGAATACAAACAACAGTGGAAAAACACTTAGGCCCTAGATAGAATGTCAGATTCCAGAATGGCTAACAAATTTGGAAATACAAATCTATCGGACACAGGTGTGTGGGTAGACCAAAGAAGAGATGGCTGAAGGATTTTGAAGGCGGAACAGGCAGCATTTTGCCTATGCTTTGTTGTGAAGAAGAAGAAGAAGAAGAAGAAGAAGAAGAAGAAGAAGAAGAAGAAGAAGAAGAAGAAGAAGAAGAAGAAGAAGAAGAAGAAGAAGAAGAAGAAGAAGAAGAAGAAGAAGAAGATGATGACGACTACGACGATGATGATATTGTAAGGTATGTTTATCGTTTCTCTAATAAGTTCCCTTGCGACCAAAAATCATGAAACTTGTCGATCCTGTCTGCTATCTAAAAGAGAGAAAGATAAAAGAGAGGGATTGAGAACAAGAGGTGGAGAGAGGGGAGAGAGAGAGACGAACAGAATAGAGACAGCAACAGAACAACGGAAAGACAGACAGACAGACAAAGGGAGAGGAAAAGAGAGAGAGTGTATGAGAGAGTGAGGCGAATTATAAAATAATCGCAATACTTGTTACGGAGTGCTGTACAAATGTGTTTTCCCACGAATCAATAAAACTCGCACATCGTTACACATAAATCCTATAATTAATTATTATTCAAACCAGTGTATCATTCCAGCCGAATAAACAATGAAATAAAACAAAATTGATTACATACCACTTCTAGTTATCCTACAAGCATTCATACGCCTACATACAACACGATAGAGGAACTGTTAGTTTCCATTTATTTATATATAAATATAATTCCTATGACTGGCATAAACGCAGTGCTGTATATCGACTGCTCAATGTTGTGTGTTCTGGACGTTTCCTTCTCTAAACGACGACTTCAGACACTCTTTTGTTCTCTTAAACATTGTGTGCTACACTATCCAGCGGAGACTATTGTGTCAGCTATTTTCTGATGTATCGGTAAATAAATCGTGTGGTCTTAGAGTAGTATTAGGAAAGTAGAGGATTTTGAGGTTTATTCAGTCCCCTTGATATTTTTAGTCGGCAATGATCTAAAGCATCTCAAGACACAAAGATTTGAAGTACTTTAGGCAAATGCTGACGTCAAAGCTTTCAAGTATTTGAATCATTTTCTACTCCAGAGAGACTGTGTGTGTGTGTGTGTGTGTGTGTGTGTGTGTGTGTGTGTGTGTGTGTGTGTGTGTGTGTGTGTGTGTGCGTGCGTATGTGTGTGTATGTTTATGTGTGCGTAATCTCTATATAGGTAACTTGAAAGTTTTTTGTAGGTATTATTGTATAAAATTATATATTCAATCACTTTCTGCTACAGTCCGTTTATTTATCTACGGTATATAATACATTTAATATTTATAATGAATTTACCTCAAGATATTTTTTCCCTTATTAGGAACATGTTTCGGGTACCATCTTGTACCTATCCTCAGCCTTCCGATTTTTGTGTCTGGTGAAGTACATATGTGTTGGTTGACTAAAATTATTGTGGCTTCCTGTTGGTTTCTGGTACTTCAAATTGGTTTTATTGTGTGCGATTGTGGTGTATGTGTTAGTTTTCTGTGTATTTTCGATGTCGAGTGCTTTGAATATTGTGTCATGTTTTGTATTGATTTGTATTTGTTCAGGTATTAGTTTGTTTTGAGTTTTAAGTTTGTATATTTGTAAATTTCCCCAAATGTTCATTATGGTGCCTTTGTGTGGTATATGTTTTATTAGTGTCACATTGGTTATGTCTGAGAATTCATGCCCTGTGTTTATTGCATGTGTGGCTAAATTGGGTTTATATATTTCTGGTTTTTTGTATGCGTTTAGGTGTTCAAAATAACGTATTTTCAGCTGTTTTTTGTTTGTCCTATGTAACATTTATTGCAATTTTGGCATTCAATTTTGTATATACCGTTAGTTGTTGTAATATCTTTGTTGTGTGGTCTATTTAGTATTGTAAATTATTTTTATTAGTTTTCTATGCTATTCTTATATCTGTGTTTTTAAATAGTTTTGTTAGTTTTGTCATTTTATTATTTATGTATGTGAATGTGGACCATTTCAAAATTATATGATCCAAATGGTGTATGGGTAAGATATGTAGATGATGGGCTATATGTATCAAATAACAAAAACACAAATGCAGAGAACATACTGAAACAAATCAATTACATACATCCTAAAATACAATAACAGAAGAAAAAGGAAAACATAACAAAATCAACTATTTAGACATAATCATCGCAAGAAACAACAACAACATACAGTATGCAATATATAGAGAACCAACTTCTACCAACATCATTATACCTAACCATTCTGATCACCCACCACAACATAAAATGGCAGCATTCTATTCGCTATTTAACAGAATGTAGAAAATTCCGCTAAACAAACAACAAACTGACAAAGAAAGAAATATAATATACCAAATTGGTTACGAAAATGGATACAATAAAAATACTGTAAACAAAATAGAAAATAAAATCAAATATAAAATAAGAACTGATCAATTATGAATTAATCAAAATGAACAACAGAAAAATAATAACAACAATAAAAAATGGGCCACATTCACATACATAAATAATAAAATGACAAAACTAACAAAACTATTTAAAAACACAGATATAAAAATAGCATACAAAACTAATAAAAATAATTTACAAAACTAAATAGCTCACACAACAAAGATATTACAACAACTAACGGTATATACAAAATTGAATGCCAAGATTGCAATAAATGTTACATAGGACAAACAAAAATAAAAGTTGAAAAAACGTTATTTTGAACACCTAAACGCATACAAAAAACCAGAAATATATAAATCCAATTTAGCCACACATGCAATAAACACAGGACATGAATTCCCAGACATAACCAATGTGACACTAATAAAACATATACCACACAAAGGCACCATAATGAACATTTGGGAAAATTTACAAATATACAAACATAAAACACAAAACAAACTAATACCTGAACAAATACAAATCAATACAAATCATGACACAATATTCAAAGCACTCAACGTCGAAAATACACAAAAAAGTAACACATACACCACAATCGCACACAATAAAACCAATTTGAAGTACCAGAAACCAACAGGAAGCCACAATAATTATAGTCAACCAACACATATGTACTTCACCAGACACAAAAACCGGAAGGCTGAGGATGGGTACAAGATGGTACCCGAAACATGTTCCTAATAAGGAATAAAATATCTTGAGGTAAATTAATTATAAATATTAAATGTAAAATTATCTATACAATCAAATATAATTGTTTAGAAAATAGTTTTAATGTATTTTTATCGTTTCAATCCACCTGACCTACGTTTCACTGAATATACGAGCATCTTCAGAGGTTTGTAAATGAATTAACAAATAATCTAAATAATTCGACTTCAATATAGAAACTAATGAATAATTGAATTCGTTTAATTTTTAATATAAAATAACGAATAATCGACTTAATTCGATTTATATTATCGATCGTTTTAATGTTTACTTAATAAGCTGTTGTAAAGGTTATATCGAAATAATAAAATGTTTGCACTTTATTTATTTTTGACAAATTTATAATTTTGAATTTACCAGCGTTTTTGCTTTTATTTTTTGGAATTTTTCTTTAATTAGTAAATTATTATCCGTTATTGTGTTTGTAAATATTAAGATTTTTTCTCAATATTTAATTTTTTATCTATTTGTATGTTTCTGTTTAAATTTGTATTTTGAATATCTGAAAATTGGTTGTTGTTATTTAGACATTATGTGGCGAAATTATATTTATAAATATTTGGTTTTAAAAATCCATTGCTGTGTTCAAGGAAAGGAATCTATCGAGTGGTTTTTCCTTTGTTCAACGTACGTATTGGAATCTGAACATTCTAATTTGTATATTCCATTTTTATTGTAAATATTTGATTTATTTTTACGAATTTTGGTTTTATTTAATTGAAAATGTAATTTTTTATTATTTTTTTATTTTATGCATATTTGTTGTATATTAAAGTGGACAAAAAATGTTTAATCGGGAAGTGGTAACAATATCATTGAGATGAAGGGGGGAATATGTGATTGAAGATGACTGAAGAATATATGACGAGACGGTGTAAACGACTACAACGAAAATTAGAAGTGAGTGGATGAAGCAATTACAAGAAGACAAGGGCTGTTGTGTCCTGGAAAAGAGTATTGAGTAAGGGAAGAAGGGTGGTTAAAACCGGGCTTTCTGCGCCGGTAACGGAGTATGTATATACCTAGGAATATACAAAGGGATGATATATGAAAAACTAAAAAGAGAGTAACATATTGTCGCGCATATAATATATAAGATTATATTGCGATGAAAATAACGTCACATTAAATCTAATATAAAGTTAGTGGCGCTGCGAAGCGGCTCCGTTGTGAAGCACGGTAGAACTGAGTATAAACACGTAACACGGCACTTTAATATACATTTTATATTAAAATATTTGTAGGCGAACGCGGAGTGGTCTTAGACAGTACAACGCAGTATATATAGCTCACAGTATACGTTAAGATTGTATAACGCTAGTTTTGGTGATAAAGAAAGCGACGCAGTTCCAAGCAGCGTAGATATATACAATTTTGTCAAAGTACTAAATTTCTAAGTATTAAATTTGTAACTAACTTGGTTTCAAAAAAATAAGCAAAATTGTAATCTTTCCGCTTACTATCTGCCTACTTACTAACTGTAAGTCTCAAAATACTTTTACAATCTCTCATGTTTTGCTATAACTTGATAATCTACTCATACTGAATATTCTTATTTTGAACAGCTGGGAAAAGCAAACACTTGTGGGTGAGTTTAAAAGGATTTTCATCACAAGTGAAACATTCAAGCAAAAACAAAAATGGGGAGGAGAATGATTACGTAGTCGTAAAGAAAATTTGTCTGAACCGTATCCGACCGATATATTATGGCAAAGGAATGACTAAAAAAGCACTTTTTACTTTCATGTTCCATAAGGAAATGGAAGTATGGCGATGGCAAAAAAATCGTGTTCGAGATAATTGCAGATTCTGATTGTACCACCCTCGAAACATGGAAAAAAGTCAGTTTTCGAAACGTGTCTGTCTGTCTACCTGTGTGTAGATTTTGTTACTGTGGCAAACGATAAGATCCGAAAATTCAAACAGAATCAAATAATTCTTTGCATACAGCTTTGAATTGTAGAGTTCTCAAGACCTGTTGTTTTTGGTGAAGATCGGTTAAGGGAAAGGGGTAGTTTACCAGCAACGTTTCATGTTTTAAGGAGGGTAATGTTTTCTATGACGAACGATAACTGCCGTAAATTCAAACAGAATCAAATAATTGTTTGCATACATCCCTAGATTGTAAAGATCGGTCAAGGGAAAGGGGTAGTTTACCTGCAACATTTTATGTTGTAACAAGAGAAATTTTTCCATGACGAACGATAACTGCCGTAAGTTCAATCAGAATCAAATAATTTTTTACATATGTGCCTGAGTTGTAGAGGACTCAAGGCCTATTGATTTTGGTGAAGATCGGTTACGGGGAAAGGGTAGTTTACCAGAAACATTTTTTGTTGTAACAAGAGTAAAGTACTTAATTTTGATAAATAAAGCATCCTGATAAGAAGATCTTAATAATCCACTGTAGAAACGTATATGAAATAGCTATAAATGAAGAGGCTAGTTGAACGGGGTGGGGGTAATTTTCTACAAATGAAAATTATAGTTGATGGGGGAGGGGATAATTTTTTATACATGTACTACGTTATCGGCAACAAAGAAGTAGAATGTTGTTAAAATTCCTTCCCGGCCTGTTTGGCCGTAGACCAATGTTTTCTGCAAAACCAGACGTTTCGGCAGTGCCATCGACTTCCATCATCAGTGAAAATCGAGTGCGATAACGTGAGGTGGTATACGTTAGTGACCACAGAACTGTGCTTAAGGCTGAAGCAGTAAGTAGAAAGAAGTATTTTGGAAATATGGAAATATTTCATTTTGAAAATGATTTTAAATATAAATCTTAGAACATGGAAGTCATGTATGGTTCTCCATAGCGATATTTTGTATGAATTATATAATGTACTTAACTAAACATATTGTTATGACGGTGTCCTTGATAGTTGTATGGTGCAGTGGAAAACAAAATACAGACACCAATGAAGTCACTAATAACCAGCTTTAATTAATCACAAATAACAATTCATAATCAACTCGTACAACAACTCAACGTAAATTTGTCCACACGCAATAACGATGTCAACTATAAAGATTTCCGCACTAATTATAACACTATAACATTTCACTACAATACTTCTACAAACAATCGATCCGCACTAAGGAAATCACTCACTATCAACTGATCCACAAAGCCAGCCTCTGTCCCTTGTATACGCAGCGCTTTATTTTCTAGAATCTTTCCATCCTTATCTGCACGCCACTTAATGCGTAATTCAAGTGTTCTCCGGAGGACTCTGGAACGCAATTTAGCGTGGCCTTGACTGAGGCTACACCTGCTCGACTATCTGGAGGAAGGGGCGGAGGACGTCTCGGCTGTTCCAGGCGATGTGTGTGTGTGCGCGCGCGCGCGCGCGCGCGTAACTCTTAAAGTCTGACAACAACAAATCATTTACTTCCTAAACTCAAGATAAAATAATTATTTCTTCAAAACCTTTAAGCCATGGGTGATTTCTTACGGGTAAATTCTCTATTCGAACTTCTTCCATCGTACATTTTTTTCTTTTATTCTTTTGACATTTCAATCCGTGGAGAACCTGTGGGGACAGGTGTCAGTAGGTCGAAAATTTCCGGTAAGGGTTGGAAATTTCCGTGTGAGTTGGTGTTCTCCATTTCATGATGGAGTGACAAGTAGGGGTGGGTACGTGGTCTTTAGACAGTAGGCGGGGTTATAAATACAGAAGAAGACAGCTGTCCAGCCTTTGTTTGGTCTTTCAACCGCCACTCACAGGTAAGAAAGATTTATTTTTTTACATTATTTTGTACAAACAACAGAAATAAAAGTTCTGAGATCAATTAAAATGTGTAACGTACGAGATCGTAAAAGAAATGAAGAGATATGAAGTGATTTAGATATTTTGCAGGTAATGGAAGGATTAAAGAGTACAGAAGAAAATGGATTCAACATATCAATAGAATGGAAGAAAGTAGAATACCGAAGATGGCGAAAGATTACAACCCTAGAGGCAGAAGAAAAGTTGGTAGACCTAAGAAAGGTAGACTGTGGAATAGGAAGACGCAGCTAAAGCCTTAAGCCATTAAGAAAATGATGATGGTGATATTATTTTGTAGTCTGGTCTTATATTTCTATTCTTAAATTTTGTGCCTAATTTTCTATGATTTATATTGTTATCAAAAGTTTTTGACATGGAATCCATAGGTATGTAATATCTTACTCGCACATTTCGCTAAAATCGACCGTTATGTTTCAAATGTACTTTCGGCATACCACTATCTCACGAACCGCTCAACCAATCCCAGAAAACCAGGTGTCAGGTGATCGAGTCGCTCGGCTCCCTTCCACCAATAGTACTGAGAATTTTGACAACTGACTTCAGTCGCCTCTAGGCTTTGTCTGCGTGAGGGTGTTTTTGCGCCGAAATTTTCTAAATTGCTCCACTAAAACTTAAATATCTCGGGAACTACAAGTCCGATCGCGAAAATACAAAGTCCGTTGTGATCCTCGGAACTAAATCTCTCCAACAACACCAATTTCGAGTACCAGAAGAACTCTCAGAAAATAATAACAACATTTGAACTCAAAAATTAGAAATGCCTCGACCTAAAAATCGCGATAAAACTCGAACCAAAAATTTCAAACCGAAAACCGGCAAATCCTACGCAGAGCGTCGACAGGCCTATCGTTTGCGACTAAAACCAAAGAAATCGGCCGAGAACTTAGAAAATGGCAACCATTTGAAGATTGACGAAACCCCGTCAGCGCCCAAGCGGCCCGCATCTCCGATACCTGGGTCATCCGGCGTGCCCCCAAAGCGACTCAGATCGAGCGTACGGCTAGCTAGCAAGAAAACAGACGATGAGAACATTAAGACGATGGAAGCTGTTTATTTAACCCACCCTTCATTCCTTCCCAAAGCCCAAGTCTGCCCATGATTTCATGTCTACCGGTAGTCCCACGACTACCAGGTTTAATTTTTTTTAACTGCAGTTAGGTATACATTACTAATATTTTTATATTTTATTGCAAGTTGTTTTGTGTTGATAAGCTTCTGACAATGATCCCATATTCCAGGGATTGAAAGGTCAAGCAAGGAAAAGAAAAAGTACGATAAAAGAAGTTCGAATAAATGATTTAAACGTAATAAAACTTCAGAGTATATTCGCAATTGTAATCTTAAAATAAAACAAAAATTCTTGTTCAGCGCGAAGACATTAGGGAATACTAAAAGCGATTGATCGCAGGGAATGCTGGAGAGCGCTGTGGCAGGCAGGCTTTCTCTGATGATAAGTATTCGTCGTTCCCCTTTATGATGATGTTCTTCGCTCAGGGATGTCGTGAATATATATATTAATTTGTTCGCCAGCGGAGGAGAAGGGGGACTTGGGGTTTGGTATTTTATTATCAACGGCTGCCTCCCCCTTTTCACAGTATTATATTGACCTCAACCGAAGGAAACCTCACTCCAGCAATCCACCGACGTGGAGGGGTTGGGCTGGATTCACCTTAACTAGATATCTCAGTCACTATATATATCTCTCCTTCTTCCTCCATTCTATCTACATACTATCATCAATATCATACTTTCTTCATTTTTGGAAGGCATTTTTAGAATAACACACTAAATTTTTGTAAGAACATACAAAGAAATATACATGTATGCTACAAGATAAATATTGCTATGACATTTACGTGACGCTCTCGAAAAGTCTACAGGTGCAGTTATGTAATAGTTCAACTCCTTTCCCGTTTAGCCGGGCAGTTACCTGTCTGTACGAGATTAGATATGGAAAATACTCTCATGTACTCAAGGAGCTTCGAGACTGTTGGAATACTATTAACTAAGCAAATTATGCTCGCACGTCGCCAAAAGAATGGAAAATTATTCTGAAGCACTTGCGGAACCGATACAAGCAACAGCGGTTGGCTTAGTTACACGTGGCGAGATTGTAGAGCGCGGATCAAGCGATTGTTGGGGATTAGGGGAAAGTGATTATTGCGTTATAATTAGTTTAGAGCTCTAATAGTTGACATTATTATTGTTGTGTGAACATATTTAACTTGAATTATTTTATGACAGCACCTTGTTGATTTCAAATTGTTATGTGTGACTCTGTTAATTAGTGACTTCATTGTTGTGTGTATTTTGTTTCCACTGTACAACACGACGATCCGTGAGACCGTCGTAAGAATATTTCGTGCACACAGATAAGAGCGGATCAAAAAACGTAAAACAATTAATTAAAACAAATTGTATAAATTGATTATAGCAAAAATTAGTTTAAACAAAACTAACAGGTCGAGATAACCCGAACTACACGAGCGATTTAATCACTTGGCGTAATATGGCGTGTAAAGATGTCTTGCGTCTTAACAATAACATTTAGCTCGGAAGCAATTACATTTTACTTTAAGTTACATAAATGAAGAATATATTATTTATTTTGTCGGATAATCTCACGGCTCTTATTATAAGGCGTTTTGAGATACGTATCTCATTATCAACAATTCGTTTTATCGGAGATCAATCATACAAAAAAAAAATCTGTCTTATACATAAAAATAAATGTTCTTTCTTTATTTGCTTCCTTCTCTTTTTTTTGTCTCCTTGTTTCCCTTCTGATGGTCCTTCCCCTCCTATTTCTCCTCCACAACTTCCTCTTTTCTTCTTGTTTTTCTTTCTCTTCTTCTTCTTCTTCTTCTTGTTTTCGTTCTCGTTCTTATTCTCGTTCTCGTTCTCATTCTCGTTCTTGTTCTCTTTCTTGTCCTGGTGCGCTTTGTTTTACTTTTCCTTGTTCTTCTTGTTTTTCCTGTTCTTATTCTCGTTCTTGTTATCCTTGTTTTTCCTGTTCTTCTTCGTTTCTTCTTCGTGATGGTTAGACCATGTTTTGTTGTATCACTCACAACTGTTCTCGTTCGGAATCATTTCTCCGCCATTCCCTTCCCTTCCTCCTAATAGAATTTCTTCTTCTTGTACCTCTGTTGGACAAACAACGTCTGTTGTTGCTTTCACTAACATTGTATTCTTATCTACTGTTTTCTATCTTGTCTATTTTGTTTGTCTCATAATCTTCCACTATTTTGTTTACAAAACTGACTGTATCTTATATTTTGCACTTCTTATAAATTTCTGCGTTCATCATTGTTTTCCATTATATTTTATTCTGTATAGATCTAAAGCTTTCATTATCTCTTTAATTCAGTTTCTTGTTATGCTTATCATTTACTACACCAATAATATGCAACCTTTGAACTTATAGGGGCGCATATATAACTGAGATCAGTTCGGTGGGCGCACCACTCCCCACCCCGTCAATGGAGAATAGGAAGGTGCGGAGCTGGACGTTGGACATCGATGGTCAATAGCTGGACTTTACAAACATTAGCTGTCGTCAAAAATTACAAAAATTAGCAACGTAGAACACTGAATAAAAAAAAAACACTTTGCAGTATTTTTTACATAAATTTGTAAAAGTTTTTCTCATTAGGAGTAGGTCATCAACAATCTGTCATCATGCACACGCACGTTACGTTAAAATTAACAAAACGCTAAAAAAATGGTTAAACAGGAACACGTTTTAAATAAAATAAATTAAAGAACTTACAACAATAACACTATTTATTTTTATAAAGTGCACAGAAATGTAAAATTAAAAAATACATTTAAAACATAAATGAAGGTTTCAGTTTCTTTTCTTGAAAGAACTAACGTACGTTAATTATTGTAATAGAAGAAAGTAAAATTTAAAACGGGCAATTTAATGTGAGACTTGGCACTGCATGTCGCTGATTAATTTCTGGTAGTCTGGTTCGTAGCTTATGTGACAGTCTAAATGACATCGTCCTTCAGCCGTGGAAACTTAGTGCAGTCAACAAGTTTCCACAACATCAAGCTGTCGTTCAAATAAAAATCCTTAAGTGATAAACTGTTTTGTAACTCCAATATTTCTATTTCTAAAGTTTCTTGAATTGCGTCCAGTATATTACAAACGCGGGTGCGTGCCTTCGTCCAAAAGAAAATAGAATTACAAATAGGTTCGCGGGCGAGTCAAACCTTATCAGTGGGCTAAGGGTTGCCGACTGCTGTTCTACAGCATATATTACTAGGTTGTCGGGATAATTGCTACCATAATAATTGTACTTTCGCTCTCAACCCCCATAGATTTGATTTCTACACATCTTCCCGCGTCTCTTCACAATGTATTTTTTTATTATAGCTTCCAAGTAGAAAGTTTAGTTTATTGTGTGTGTGTGTGTGTGTGTGTGTGTTGTGGGCGGATAAAGGTTACATTTATGGCGTAGTATCAACAAATTGAACATTACACACTCTTTACGATACGATCCGAGTTACCCCTGTTCCGTCTGATTCCGATGGGGCGATCGAAAGGGAGAAGGACTAAAGGTTAAGAAAGTTGTTCGGAAAAAAGTTTCCCTTACTCTTTGGGGCTTAGGTATTTTATCAGGGGGGTTTACGACAGAACGAATTGACTTAGTTTATCGTAACCCCTCTTTGACGTCGTCCGTTCTGAGACAAGAGAGGATTCAGTTTATATGAAGTTATACGCTAGTTATTTTTATTGTAGAAAGTGACACATTACTTTTTATCCGCACGCATACACACACATACACACACACACACAAAAGGGCTATATATAAGTAAATCTGATTTTATCTAAAGAAGCTTGGTCTTAACGTGGTATCAGTAAATAAACTTTATCTGTTTTTCATTACAGGTAAACAGATAAAGAAAAAAATCAAACATACTAGAAACAAATTGAATTTATCAAATACACTTTGCACAATGCAATGCTACTTATATCGGACAATGTGGCCACTCTCTGAAACATCGCATTTCTGAACATAAAAAAGCGATAATATCTATTACAGCCAATACAGGTTTTACTTATTACTACATTACGAGGGTCAGTTGAAATGTTCGCGGAGCGACATCTGTAGTTTAGCGGTAAAACTAAAATTTTTCGTATGCTGCAAGGTTTGTATTTTATGTAAACTCCTGTTAATTTCTAAATCTATCTATCAATTTATTAATTGTTTAGAAGCTGTTTAAAATTAACGTGTCATGCGTGTTTTGAAGAACGGACAAAATCAAACATCGTGGTGTGATTCTTTCTTAAAAACTGCTTAGCGCCAACGGAAATCCAAAACAAAATTTTAAATGTGTCAGGAGATGCTGCGACTTTAAAACCAACGGTTTGTAAGTAGGCACTTAAGTTTAAACGTGGTCGTACGAGCAATGCAAACTATCCCCTCCACCCCGCACTGGTCGACCAAAAATGCAACAAATCCAGATGGGGCAGACATATTGCACAACGCTTTTTCACACCAAGTTCTTGAGTTAAAGTATGATGCACAGGCTCATATGAGATGCCTATGATTTCAATAATGTTATATTTTGTTGCACTTTTTGGACGTCCACCGTTGGGATCGTCTTCAGTGCTTGTACGACCACGTTTAAACTCCAGTGTGCCCCACTTACCGTTGTTTCTAAAGGCGTATCATCTCCTAACACATTTACAATTTGTTTTGATTTTTCATTGGCGCTAAAACGTTTTGAACAGAGAATTCATCAAAACACAATGTTTGATTTTGTGCATTTTAAAAACATGCATGACAAGAAAATATCAAATAGCTGGTAAAAAGTGAATAAATTAACAGATATATCTGGAAATTAACAGGTGTTCACGCGAAATATACGTCTTGCAGCACACGAAAGATTTTAGTTCTACCACTGAGCTACAGATGTCGCTCCGCGAACTTTTCAACTGACCCTCGTACACATGCAATAGGAATGTCCATTGCAATGCATGCTTTTTAGATTTTAAGAGAATACACGTTAATTTTAAGTAAGACATTTTAAATGATTTCACAAAAATATAATTTTAATATGTACGTTGCAATAATCCCCAGACCCACTGAATCAAAATGGTCTCACAGTTTCGCATTATCTGGACGATTTTAATAATGAACGGACTAATAAGTTTGATCTGTGTAGGTTTAGATCCACTGTAATTACAGCCATTAAAACTACGGCTGTGCTGGTGGTATACAGGAGTAATTAGTGCACAGTACATTTTTAAATCTTTGACAGATTAAAATCTACATTCATTAAGCTGATTACTTAACCTTTACCTGATGTAAGAAGTAATTAAATTTCTATTTAGTTTAATGTGCTGGAGTAGACAAGCATTTTCTGTGTTGGTGAAAAATTTTAGTCAATCTAGGAACATTAGCAGTTCCAACAATATTCTCCCACTAACTACTAACTTTATCTGTCCGTTTGCCGTACCTCACTCGCTCTCGTTCCCGTTCTCTCTAGCCTTCTCTGCCACGTATTCTGTTTTACTTCCATTCCTATTTTATCTCTCACTCTGTCTTTCTCTCTCTTTCTCTCTCTCTCTCTCTCTCTCTCTCTCTCTCTCTCGCTATATATATAATCTACACAGCGACAAATACTCCCCGTCCCAAACTGGAGTAATCGATTCGAGCCTATCCAAAGCCTGGAGACATCCCATTGGCTCGCATCATACCCCTGGCGGGAAACTGGAGTGCTCACAGCTAGCCAATCAGGATACGGGAGCCCTCTGCGACAACAAATTTCACCATCATCATCTTCACAACACGTCATAAGCAAGATGGTGCATGTTCCCCCATCAAAGGTATTCCAGCCATGTCTTCCTGGGTCTATTCACACACCTGTTTCCTCTGTGTTTGTACTTCCAGACTTTGTTGGCCAATCTGACATTCTTTCTAAGTGTTCTTTCCACCGTTGTTTGTAAACTTTTAATTTTTTATTCAAGTTAAAAATTTGTAACTTTTCATTCATGGCCTCATTCCTTATGCGGTCAAGTTTAGAACACATTTTAACTCCTCTTAAGAACACCATTTCCAAACATTTTTGTTTGTTAACGGTCCAAGTCACGTATTTTAATTTCTTATTTTCTTACCTTTGTTAGGTCCGTCTTGTGACTTTTATCTTTGGAATAATATTAGCGTGACGCGTTTCAGGTCATCTGACCCATCCTCAGACACTTGCTCGAAAATAGGTCGTCATATATTAAAATCCGATTAAAATAAAAACACACATATGTAAATTCATATGTTCATGTTTTTGAACATTAATTATTGACAATGAATTTACATATGTGTGTTTTAATTTTAATTGGATTTTAATATATGACGACCTCTTTTCGAGCAAGTGTCTGAGGATGGGTCAGATGACCTGAAACGCGTCACGCTAATATTATTCTAAAGATAAAAGTCACAAGACGGACCTAACAAAGGTAAGAAAATAAGAAACCATTTCCAAAGCCTGTATTTTACTGTCTTGTTTCTTGGTTGTTGTCCATAATTCACACCCATAGGGCAGTACAGTACAGAGACTGCCATAACTTGGTAGATCTTGAATTTTGTATCTCAACGTACCTTGTTTCTAAAAGTACGATTGATTGATCCACAGATCGTGTGGAATTTACTTAACTTAAAATAATATTATAATTTCTATCACAGCCAATATCATTACCCAAACAATGAGAATGGTTCGCCTGTTCTAAAATTCGATCGTTGGTCATTATTTTTGTTGTTATTGGTTCCTTGCCTCTAAATGCCATTACCTTTTTTATAGTAGAGGTTTTCATATTTTATTGTTAGAAAATCTGATGAAACGTAAAAACAAATTTTTGCAAATCAGATCAGGTTCTTTTTAAAGTACAAGAAGGTTGTCAGCAAACAACAGCACGTTCAAATATGTGACTCGTGATAACTTAGTAACAGGGTTCACCAGAAGTTTCCATTTACTTACTAGATCGTCAATGTAAATGTTTAAAAGAGAAGGTTAAGTTAGACCCTTGTCTAACACCTTGATTGACAGATACTTGTTGAGATATATGTTAATGTAAACTGTTTTATAAGACATGTTGTGTATTTCTTGTACACTCACATTTGTATACGGTCGCGTGTATTAGTCCCGTACACTAATGTTCTCTCCAGGACAGGAAAAGACAATATAAAGGAATAGCAATGGACGACGAAAACTCACGACAAACAAGCCCTAGTTATCCATCTCGTTAGGAAGTAAGACAAAATCCAAATTTGTGCATACGCTGACGATGTTGTGATAATAGCAAAATCAAGATTTCTGTAGGTAGCAATCATACGTTCTCGGTCTATCTGTAACCAATTTCTTCCTCTGCTCAATTGTCTAGTCCCGTTAATAGGATTTTATTTGTAGGCAGTCTCGGTAGATGGTGACGTCACCTTTTTTTTTGTATTGGCCATCTGAGGACCACATGTCAATTTCAATTCTTTATTCCTTGTTCTTTTCTTTTTCTCCAATATTCTTTCATCTTTTCACTATGTCTCTTCTTCCTGTCTTCAGTCCACTTTGAACCTGCGTTTTCTCTCTCCTACCCTTTGGACTTCATCAATTTTTAACACTTTTTCCCGAAAAACGTCTCTTTCAATTGCTTTCCTGCGTTTGTATTAATTTTTTACAAATCCTTTTGGATTTCTTTAATCCAAATTAATGTTGAGTTCTTTCCCAACAGTTATTTGAAGATCTGTTTTGTTAACCCATTGTCGTCCATTCTATATAAATGTCCAAAAACTACTAATCTTCTTTTCTCATTGTTTCTATTATATTTTCTATACTTTGATATATTTCATCATTACTTCTTAATTAATAACCTTCTGAAGCTTTTAGTGAGCCTAATATTTTTCTAATAATTTGTCTTTGCTAGTGTTCTAGTTTGTCCAAATTATAACTCAATGCTAGACATTTACTTGCATATAGGCATTCTGGCCTCACTACTGTACTGCAATACCTTATTTTTGCATTTTTAGATATGCACTTTTTATTCCAAATATCTTTAGTTATACCATACGCTCTTTCCATTATATGAATCCTTTCTTTTATACCAGATTTTCCTATACTATTCTCTTGAAATATTTCCCCTAGATACTTCAACTTTCTAACTCTCTCTATTCGATCAATATCTGTTAGTAGGAATTTTGGCGCATTTGTAATGTTCGTGAGAAATTTTGTGTTTTCAGCAGAAATTCTTAAGCTTGTTTTACTGGCTGTGTACTCTAAATAATTAACTTGTGTTACTGCAGATCTCAGATGTTCAGAAAGTATAGCAAAGTCATCTGCGAATGCCAAACAGTTTATTTCAATATGTTTGTTCCTTCTTCCCAAAATGATTGGTGGTATTTTGCATTTCTTTAATTTTTTATTTCAAATTATCACGGCTTTCTCTAGGACACAGTTGAAAATAATTATGTATAAACCATCACCCTGTCTTAACACCTGTATTTATTTTGAACGGTTGAGATATTTCTCTTATGAATTTTATTTTTGACACTGTGAACGTAAGCGTTTCACGGATTGGATTTGCCAGTTTAGATTTAACAGCAAATTCACGGATTATTTTATCTATAGTTTCTTTATCAACAGAATCAAAGGAATTTTTGAAATGAACAAATGTTACTACAATTTTCTTTGAATTCAGTAACCTGTGCGGATTATTGACTTCAGAGTGAATATTTGTTCTGGAAAAGATCTGCCCTCCCTAAAGCCACTCTGAAATTCACCCAAATGGGTATCCAATGTTTTTTCTACTCTGTTCAATAGAATCGTTTTATTGGTATCAGCGTTTTTCTGTTTCCGTCAGTGATTATACTTCTAGGAGAAATTCTTACTCTGGTCTCTAGTCTCTGATGATACATGACTTTTCCTTGTGCTTTGATACAGTTCGTGTCTCTCTCTGTTCATACATTAATACTAAATTACATGCACTTATGAAATTTGTACTAACATGTGTATTATTAATCGCTACAGCACAATGTGTGTGTGTGTGTGTGTGTACACGAGTCTGTGCATACTTTTGATGTTCGAACTTCTTCCGATAAATCTATATTAAGTAATGATCACTTCAACACGATCAAACTGCAGGGTGCAAGTGTTCGGGAAACCATAACTGTAATGCAAGTGTTCTGTAATCGCGTAACAATGCTTGTGGTCTATATACGTTTGGTTTGACAATTCACTAAGTGTCTCTTTTTCAGAACTGGTATTTAACTACTGTTACGACATTACAGATCAGTCTATGTGTTTGTCGAATGTGCCAGAAGAATCTCATAAGTGACTGTCAATGCATCCGCGAGAGTTTTCTCGAAGCCGCCAGCCGCGCGGACAGTGTCAAGGCCGCAGTTTATTACGTAGTTCACACGGACGCTATAACGCAATTAGGAACGTTGTGGTCTGTGACCGGAGGTATAAACATGGCAGCAGGGGGGTTAGTTTTCAGTATAGTAGCAATATATTTACAGTGGGATTCGAGAGTTATTATCGGGCGATATTACTGCGCGCTTTCAAGTGGTTATTAGTTAAGTGTTGTGTTTTATAATCGGACGGTATATTGTAGCACAATTGTGTTTTAATATTAGTTGACATTTTGTTGCGTGTGAGCAGTTTTTATTTGATTTGTTATAAGAGACTGTGTTGTTAATTACGAACGGTTAACTGTGAAAATTAAAGCTGATGATTAGTGACTTAATTGGTGTCTTGTACTTATTTTGTTTTCCACTGTACCTACGACGATCAAGTAGACCGTCGTAACACGATTTACATACATTCTTGCTAAACCGATTCATAACTTTTTGTTGTATAATAATTAGACTTGTAAACTTTTTTGTTTGCTAAACATCAAAAACATTATTAACTCTGCCTACGTAATATCGTAAAAAATTAAGGAGACTTTATTTGCAATCTTTAATTTTGTTTATTAAACTATATTTTTCAAAATATTTCTTTGCAAGATTTTGCAAAAGATATATCTCTTATTTTACAAATGTGTTGTTATCTGGAGTAAATTATACTTTAAATCTTATTTAACCTGTACAGTAACCTGGCAATATTTTAAAGTCTTCATACCCATCTGTTGATCGCTCTCTCCTCGTTATACATAAAAATTTCTACATACACATTAGAACTAAATGGACGAAGATCTCTTTCTGACATCCGCCAAGAAGATAGCCTATCAATCTTTCCCCCTAATAATATAGACATGTAGCTATTGCCTAAAATTAAATGGCCAATTTAACGGGGTTTTACTCAGATCATGAGTTTACAAAATCGTCTTCCTCGTGCTTAGCGTACTTCTCCACAGTACAAGTGTTCATTCTCTCTTTCTATAGAAATCGTGAAACCTCTTTTAGTACTATGCTGATTTAATTTATCAGAATATTTCATGATTTGCAGTTGCATGCATCTATAGTTCACACAAGAAACCAAATGAGATGCTTCTTATTTTAAAAATAATAATTCACGAAATTGATGGCTTTTCGTTTTTTATAAAAATTGTTTTAGATTTGACTACACAAAATTGATTGTTTCTTGTAAAATTTGTATTATTACGATGGTTTACTTGATCGTCGTAGATACAGTGGAAAACAAAATACAAGACACCAATTAAGTCACTTATCACCAGCTTTAATTTTCACAGTTAAACAGTTCGCATTTAACAACACAGTCTCTTACAACAAATTGTTCACACGCAAATAAATCTCAACTAATACTAAAACACAATAAATTGTATTACAACATACCGCCCGATTATAAAACACAGCACTTTACTGATAACCACTTGAACGCACACAGTAATATCGCCCGATAATAACTCGAACCGCACTATAAATATATCGCAACTATACTGAAAACTAAGGCCGCTGCCGTCTAGTATTTAAACAACGATCACAGACCAGAATGCATGTTAGCGCCAGTGTGTACGACGTAATTAATTGCGGCCTTGACACAGTCCGCGCGGCTGGCGCCTTCCAGAAAAATCTCGCGAATGCGTCGATTCACGTACGCCGCACACATTACATTCCGGATTCCTCTGGAACGTTCGATATACACGTAGATTGTTCTGTACTGTTGTAACAGTATTATGTATTAGCATTTTTCTATTTCCGTCAGTGATTATACTTCTACGAGAACCTCTTACTCTAGTCTCGAGTCTTTGCTGATACAAGTCTTTTCCTTGTGCTTTGATACAGCTCGTATGTCCCCGTGTTCATACATTATTATTAAATTACATCCAGTTATGAAATTTACGCTACTATAGTACAGTAAACTCTGTGTGTACACGAGTAACGCATACTGCTGACGTTTGAACTGCTTCCGAAAATCTCGTATACAGTGTTGTTAGAAAGTGGCCCGATGATCCTGGTACAGATGTCGCTAAAAGCTGGTATTTTAAATAAAAAACTGGTATACTTATGCAATAGCATGAATACAATAGTATGTGTTCTATGGATATAGTATGATATGATGCCGCTCTAATACGGTACAGACTATGGTCACATGCGTATATAAAAATACTTATAAATATTAAATATAAAAATACTTATATACGTATTTAGACGTCTAAGCATTAAGGATTACTACCACACTTGTAAATAAATAATAACATAATATGAATAGGTTGGCAATTTTTATTTCATCTGATTGGCGCGTAAATTTGAATTTGAATTACGGAACAGAACTTATATTATTTAAAGTAATTTGAAAATAAATATAATAGTAATATCAAGCATAAATAATTAAAATTATTTAAAGAGAAAAAATAATATAACAATAATCATACAAAAATTATTGCTAGCATGTGTTTAAGAACATACTAGTAACTGATTGAGATCATCTCATTTTAAATAAAACTATGAAATTACGATAATAATAAAACTATGAAATTCATGAAATAATTTATGCAAATAAAAAATAATAAAACTACTAATATCTAGTCAGAATAGCTTCTTAGAACCTCAAAACGGCAACATCTCTTGAAAACTCGATTTTTCAAAATCGGACTGAAAACAATAACTTACGTATGGTTTGAAAATTTTCAATTTTCTTAGCGGGAATTTGAAATATCGGTATGGAGAATCATACATGACTTCCATATTCTAAGATTCATATTTAAAATCATTTCCAAAATGAAATATTACCATAGAAACTACTTCTTTCTACTTACTGATTCAGCCTTAACCACAGTACTGTGGTCACTAATGTATACCACCTCACGTTATCGCACTCGATTTTCACTGATGATGGAAGTCGATGGCATTGCCGAAACGTCTGGTTTTGTAGAAAAAATTGGACTACGGCCAAATATCCCGGGAAGGAATTTTAACGAAAACTACTTCTTTGTTGCCGATAACGTTGTACACATATATATAAAAAATATGCATAAAATTAATGGCTTGTATAAGTTAATGATTGATCTCCATTAAGTAGTGCTCAAGTTTCCAAAGTTTTAATATTATGATGTCCGTAATTAAAACATCAGAGCAGGTTTAGTGTGTATGAGGATACACCGTGGACAACAATTTTCAACATTTCCTATTGAGCGTTGCTTAGAGTAAAGCTGCGAATCTACAGTGTACGTTTCATAGAACAAACACGCGGAAATGAAGGAGCGCTCCGAAGTCACTCATGGACCCTCAGCATCTTGCAGAGGGTTCATTCCCTAAAGACGAAAAGACTGTCTATGAATCGTTCCTCTGTAAACACGTGCAGTTACACTGCCCAGCGATCCACAGGAAGCAAATCGCTATCCACGCTGGACACTTTTTCAGCTTGCACGCGTTATGTTGGTATGGGTTTCGGCGCTTTCCATTTAAAAAGCATGCAAATGTAAGAAAATAAACATGAGTGAGGCCAGAAATAACGCGAATTTTGTGTGTGTGTGTGTGTGTGTGTGTGTGTGTGTGTGTGTGTGTGTGTGTGTGTGTGTGTGTGTGTGTGTGTGTGTGTGTGTGTGTGTGTGTGTGTGTCTTCCCTGCCTTTTTATTGCGGTAGTCATAATAATAAAATGGAAACGTAAACATTACATAACTGAGATATGCTTGCCTGCCACGAACGATATATTTTCTCTCAGACATGATTTACGTTAAAATGAAAAAATTATAATTTTATTGCCTGGCAACAAAATTATTTTATTTTTAACAATTACCATTGTTTGAAAAAGTTTAAATGAATTTTCAAGTATATTACTGTTGTTAAAACGTAAAAGGTTGCAGGTAAACTACCCCTTCCCCTTAACCGATCTTCACCAAAATCGAAAGGCCTTGAGTTCTCTACAATTCAGGGGTGAATGCAAAAAATTATTTGATTCTGTTTGAATATGCGGCAGTTATCATTCGTCATAGAAAAAATTACCCTTGTTAAAACATAAAACGTTGCTAGTAAACTACCCCTTTCGCTTAACCGATCTTCACCAAAAACAAAAGGTCTTGAGAATTCCATATTTCAGGGCTGTATACGAAACATTATTTGATTCTGTTTGAATTTGCGGCTTTTATCGTTTCCCAAAAAAAAAATCACCCTTAATTTAAAAAAACGTTGCTGGTAAACTACCCCTTTCCCTCAACCGATCTTCACCAAAAACAATAAGTCGTGAGTACTATACAAATCAGGGCTCTATGCAAATAATTATTTAATTCTGTTTGAATTTGCAGCTGTTATCGTTTGCAATAGAAAAAAAATCTACAGACACACAGACAGACACTTTTCGAAAAATGACTTTTTTTCATGTTTTGAGTGTAGTACAATCAGAATCTGCAATAATCTCGAACACGATTTTTTTTGCCATCACCATACTTCCATTTCCTTAAGGAATATGGAAGTAAAAAAAAATATTAGTGGCAGCGGGACGCGAACCTTAATCTAATTCACGACAAATCTCTCACCTTAAAACACGACCAGCACACGCAATTTCTTGAAAATGAATATGAATTAAATAACTTTGAGGGCTTACGAATAACTATTATTGTAAACAGAAAATAATAACCATAATCGACGCTAAAGATTTTAATTATAACAATTTTATTACTGAAATTTCATTCTTAAAATAAAAAAATAAAAATTAATTTATGCTCGATGTCAGAAAGTTGGTATTTTTGCGTACCAGGACAATATTTACTTGGTACATGGTCGGGACCCTGAAAATGGTACGTATACCAAGAAGTTGGTACGTCTAACATTACTGCTCATATATTAAGTAAAGACCAGTTTTGTGCAGTACAAATGTTCGGGGAACCTTCCACTTAAATCTAATGTTACATGCTATTATCAGTATCTCGTCATGTAGCGTCTTATCCTTATCAACACGTTGTAATGTTCCACTGATAATTTCCATGTAGTGTAATTCTAGGAATCTGCCGCATATATCTATCTCAAAGCAAGCATCTGTAGCAAAGAGTAATGACGTCAGCGCTGACATTTGATCTGATAATATCACTTAAAGGGATGCAGCCATAACCACTACACTTACAAATATGTGTTACGTAAAATTGTGCGGAGTCTACATGGAATGGATGGCGTAAACGTATAACGGATAATGGAATCAACATAACAATAATACATATATACAAATAAAGCAATACAGAAAAAAGATAAAAGGCTAAACCAAAACAACGATCTAATAAATGTAAAAGTCCAGGCCCACGTTCCTTTTATTTCTAGAGGACTGTTTTTATATACTCGGAATTTCTTAGACGTAATGTAAATGGTCTTTTCCATTATGTGTCTACAAACAACTCTCACAGCGTTCCTGAACCCGACAAGCTCCTCCACCAACGTTCCCGCCAGTTCCTACTCCTAGAGTAGCTGTGTGAAGGAGGGGTGATTAGCATACTACTACACACATACGTTTGACGCACGCACGCACGCACATGCCTTCAATTCCACACGCACGCTTGCTTGCCTTCTATTCCGCGGCGCACACGCACTTACAATTCTTTTTATTTTGTTTAAATTTTTTGTTTGTAATTTCTATTTGATTTATCTTTATGAAACCCACGTACGCCCACCTTTAATTCTTTTTATTTTGTTTCTATTTTTTCTAATTTTTATTTATTTTTTTAGTTTAATTACGAGAGAATGTTTTTTAATTTTATCTTCACAATAATTTAATTTACATTAAATTAATTACATTATTCTATTTACATTACAAAACATTATTTACAAACGTTTTTTATATTACATTGTTATATTTATATTACATAACATTATTTACATAATTTTTATTTAGGTTATATAATTCTACTCACATTTCGTTATTTTATTTACACTGATTTATTTACATGACTTGTCTACAATCATTTAATTGATTAGTGGCCAAAAGTCTTTAATGTCCCTTATAATTTCTTCAAATAGATCTTAAAAAAAAAATAAAAATAAAAATTACGAACAAAATTGAAACAAAATACAAAGAATTGATAGCATGCGCCGCGCGTGCGTGTGTCGAACATATGTGTGTGTAGTGGTATGCTAATCACCCCTCCTTCACACCGCTACTGTAGAAGTAGGCACTGTAGATGGCGGGAACGTTGGTGGGGGAGTTTGGCGGGCTCGAGAACACTGCCAGAGTTGTTTGTAGACACATAATGGAAAAGACCCATACAAATTTTAATATCCAAGGCAATAAATTTCATCTTTCTCCTCCTTTGTCTTCAATAATGTTTGTCGTCTTCTTAATAGTCATCGTCGTCACCACCATCAACATCAACATTTCATTCCTCTTCTATTTCCCCATATTTTCTCCTCCTCCTCCTCCTCCTCCTCCTCCTCCTCCTCCTTCTTCTTCTTCTTCTTCTTCTTCTTCTTCTTCTTCTTCTTCTTCTTCTTCTTCTTCTTCTTCTTCTTCTTCGTCAGCATTACAGCCCAACGTGAGCACTGGCTGCCAACACTAATCTTTTCCGAAGTCTCCCATCCATTGACATCTCAGTGTAACCCCCCCCCACAGATCCATTCTTCTGAGATATTCTAGCGCATTATCCAACAATCTTAACATAGGTCGGCCCCGCTTCCTGCTTTTATTAACTCAAGACATTCTTTGCCATATGCTGATTATCTCTCCATCCGCTCTAGGAGACCTAGCCATTGAATTTGTTGACACTTTATGAATCTTACAACGTCCTGATGATTCAATAGTTCATCTATATCCTGGTTATTTCTTAGTCTTTACTCGGGACTAGTCAATTGGCCAGAAGAAGACAGCTGTAGATAGTCCGATAAACCTATAAGTACTCTTCGGGCGTAGAGAAGAGACAAAATAACTGGACACGTACATATATCAGTAGTATAACAACATTTTCTTTCAATTGTTTACGCAAATATTTTCCTTTTCCTTCTCTTTTGACCGGTCATCTTCTTACAATCAAGAAGGGGACCTTAATTGAAGGGCACAGACTATGAAATTCATGTGTCTACAGAAAATAAATTCGTTAATTTAAGAAAAAATCTTCTCCTACATTTGGAAGAGCAACATAATAAGTATACTGTCTATTCCGAGTCATAACGCAAACACAAACACAAACACAAACACACACACACACACACACACACACACACAGAGGCATATTCGCCCCCCTTAATTACTGTCAATACACATGAATACTGAAAACATACGTTGTGCATGGTATGTTTGAAGATAATCCTGCCTATATTTTAGAATATTAAGTTAAGTAAAATAGAAAACAGAAAGTTTTCTATGTACAGATAAAAAAAAGCTAGAAGCCACAGAAATGAATGCTTTGAGACGAGCTGCTAGAACTTCAAGGCTAAAGCGAATACGAAACGAAACGATCAAATTGAAAATAGGCGTACAAAAGACAATCATCGACTGAATTGAAGAAAAACAACTAATCTGGTACGGACAAGTACAATGAATGGGACAAGCAGACTGCCAAAGAAAACCATGAGATGGATACCTAGAGAGCACAAAAAGAAATGAAGGTCCAAGAAAACATGGACACAGGGTAAAAGAAGATCAATGAGCCATAGATGAAATGATGAAAACTGCAAGGACACAACAATGGAGTTTGGGCATCGGACAACGTCGTAGGGCATTTTGACGCCGAATTAAAAAACAAATAGATAACAGCTAGGCAGAACAAGGAAAGAGGGAGAGAAGAAGAAAGATTATAAGAAAAGTGTGTGTGTGTGTGTGTGTGTGTGTGTGTGTGTGTGTGTGTGTGTGTGTGTGTGTGTGTGTGTGTGTGTGTGTGTGTGTGAGCGAGAGAGAGGGGGGGAGGGAAAGTGATTGTGAGAATTTGACTGACTGACTTGTTCCCTGGCTCACTGCTCCCTTTGTCCAGTCAGTAAAATCAGCTGTTATTGTCAGTGAGAGAGAGAATTTGCCTTTGTTGTAACAACACACGTGGACTAACAATGGTATTGTTGGTGACAACAAAGCGTATGACGCTCGATCCAAATAATTATTGCTCGAATTCGTGTTAAAAAGTAAAAAGGAATTCTGAATGACTGCACGGGACGCTGAAAATGAATACAGCTGCAAATGACAGCAGTGCGCTCGGCAATCTACATAATTTGACGTTTCGCATCCCTTGTGTACACAACAGAAATATGCCAATTGAACGCTGTATACGTAATTGTGTACATTTAGCCTTGTGTTTCTGAATGTCACACGATTTAAAACTCACTTTTTGCTATGCTAAAACTGTTGCTAAAGAACTCGTAATACACTTTCTAACATTCATTTATTTCGGAATTAGTGAAATATTGTTGGAAAGAAACTGACTAAACTTCCAACAATAGGGCCGTGGTACACTTCTGTTGTTACTAACAGACGTATCGGCCTCTCCTCTGGAGGCCGTCTTCACTGTGCCAAACGATTCGCTAACTGACACGGTATTCGTGAGTTAACCACAGTACTGTGGCAAAAGAAGTTCTTTACTGTGTATTGCAATGCACTTCGTTTGACAGAGTATTGAGGTTAACTCTCATAAATCGTGTCAGTTGCGAATTGTTTCATTCACTAAATGTAGATGGCCTCCAAAGGGGAGTCCTAAATGTCTGTTATTAACAACAGGAGTGTACCACGGCCCTATTGTTGGAAGTTTAGTCAACTTATTTCCAACATTATTTCACTCATTTCGAAATAAAAGAATGTTAATAGGCCTAAGTGTATTACTTCAGCTGCTGCTTTTCTTCAGCAGTTTTATGTAACCTAATCCTAGAACAGACAACAAAGGTTTTTAAAAACATACAAAAACGTGGTAAGTTTCACAGATTATTGCGACAACTCTTAGTTGTTCAGTTAAGTTTAGCCAACTTCTTCAGTTGCTGTTAGTAGCTTTTTGAGAATAGCCTAATAGGCTGAAACAATTGTCAGAGGTAAAGAATAAACTACTGTAAAACTTACCAAGTGTTTGTATGTTTTTAAAACCCTTTGTAGTAATATGTTTCACCAAATTCGCAACGAGTCATCAGACAGTATCGTGAGAAGACAATATGTAGATAAAAATAAAACTATACCCAGCCGAGACGTGCGGTTAGAAAACCAAACTTCTATTATGGTGTATTCATTGTTCATAACGTAAAGATACCATACATATGATTTATAATAAAGTTTTAATTACTCACGTTCTTAGTTTCGATCGATTTCGGTCACATACCATAGTCAGGACTTATAGACTGTGCACTCGCGGTCACAATATTGTAAAACAGTTACTATTTACAAAAAACCAATTCGTAAACACTGATTAATGTTCGTGAAATGTATGTCTGTGTCCAAAAGTTTCTCGAGAACTGATTTGTTGTGGCAACTGTTTTACAATATTGTGACCGCGAGTGCACACTGTATATGTTCTGACGATGGTCTATGGCCGAAATCGATCGAAATTAAAGAATGTGAGTAATTAAAACTGTATTATAAATCATATGTATGGTACCTTTAGGCTATGAACAATGAATACACCACAATATAAGACTGAGATTATAGGTACCATTAGTAAGCAATAAGTGTGTGTATATAAAAAATACATTACATTATAATTAATTAGAAAACCAGTTAAGAACGCTCCACTACTTCAGACTACAAAGAAAATAAAAATAAAAATTATATTAATTTTTAGGTAAAAATAAAATTTAGTGTTTCAAACGAATAACATTTAATTTTCTTACATTGAAAATAATAATTAATTTTTGTAATAATTAATGTTTAACAAATCAAAATTTGCTGAATCAAGACGACGACGTACACACGCGGGTCGGATTTTATCTCGTAGATCACAAGTGAGAGACGTCTGGATTTCCCAGAACAGCAATCCAGAGTGCGGGATCCAGCATTGTTGTTATCTGTGCCAATGCAACTGGGTGTTGTAAACTTGACTTTGTTGTTGCCTCCGTCACTGGTTCCAACTTCCTTTTGCGCGAGGGTTAAAGTTTTGTAACCTAACGTAAAGTACCGTCTTGCTGCTGATAACGTTATTGATATTTAAAAAACTTCAAAGTACGTTGATCAAATTATAATCGTTGTGTATATATATATATATATATATATATATATATATTACATTTAATATTTATAATAAATTTACTTCAAGATATACCTTTTTTTCCTTATTAGGAACATGTTTCGGGTACTATCTTGTACCCATTCTCAGCCCTCCGGTTTTTTTGTCTGGTGAAGTACATATGTGTTGTTGGTTGACTATTATTATTGTGGCTTCCTGTTGGCTTCTGGTATTTCAAATTGGTTTTATTGTGTGTGATTTTGGTGTATGTGTTAGTTTTTTGTGTATTTTCAATGTTGAGTGCTTTGAATATTGTGTCATGTTTTGTATTGATTTGTATTTGTTCAGGTATTAGTTTGTTTTCTGTTTTATGTTTGTATATTTGTAAATTTTCCCAAATGTTCATTATGGTGCCTTTGTGTGGTATATGTTTTATTAGTGTTACATTGGTTATGTCTGGGAATTCATGTCCTGTGTTTATTGCATGTGTGGCTAAATTGGATTTATATATTTCTGGTTTATTGTATGCATTTAGGTGTTCAAAATAACGTTTTTTCAGCTGTTTTTTTGTTTGTCCTATGTAACATATAACATATAACATACACCACAATCACACACAATAAAACCAATTTGAAATACCAGAAGCCAACAGGAAGCCACAATAATAATAGTCAACCAACAACACATATGTACTTCACCAGACAAAAAAACCGGAAGGCTGAGGATGGGTACAAGATAGTACCCGAAACATGTTCCAAAAAAGGAAAAAAATAACATCTTGAGGTAAATTTAATTATAAATATTAAATGTAATACACACACATATATATATATATATATATATAAATTAACTAGAAAATGTATTAATGAGTGCTTGCAACTGCCGTTATTGTTTGTTGTGTGCAAGCTGAATTAAGGCGCGTGATAGGCGTAAAAAATGGGTGCAAATGAGTTTTGCTCTTAAAGCTGTAACAGTTTAAAACGCGTTTGTGTATGAATGGTGTATGAGTGGTTTGTGCAAGCACATGAGTGGAGGACAAAATGCTTTTAAGTTTTAAGATTATTGTTTTTTTTTTTCATTGCCATTTTAAAGAAATTTACATCTTGCCAACTTTTCAATAATTCTTCCATTAGTTTTACTATTTCCTTTACGTTCTTGCAGCGTTATCGATACTTTGTACTCTTTAACTTCGTGTCTTTCTGATTTGTGAATGAAAAACTGGTTCAGTATATTGTATATATCAATATGTTCTATTTCACTGGCTACTTTCTGCTGTCACTTTTTTGTGGAGTTATGTCTTCTTAAACAACAAATCCAACCTCTGCTTAATATTCCATTTAATACCGATACTTATATGAAGAACGTGAACGTTTTTCTTTGTGTCTTGTAAATAAATCTGCATACGACGTGTGTATTGAATATGTACTATAATATATTTTACCTGTACACACATGTGTATACAATCGCATTCTGCAGTTTCATATTGGAAATTTTTCTTTTTATTTTCTATTTGTCTGTTAAAAAACATATACCTTCATAACGGTAAGTAGGACTATAAACGAATTCAATATTAACATAAAATCTTATCAAAACTAAATAAATAAATACACTCCTTTCAAAATAAAAAATAGGAAATATATTTCTATTTTATATTGTTATACTATTATATATAATACTATTATATATAATATTATATATCATTTTCTATATACGTAATTCAAAGTTTCTTGCAGCAATTATATAACATTGTGGTATTATTCAATATAGTTTCTTCTGCAACTGGTGTATTCCGTTTTTGTCGTTTCAACTCCTGACACACGTTTCACTGAAAAATAGCAGCATCATCAGAGATCTGTAGGTAAATTTCTTTTTATAATTATTTTTATATTTACTTACAACCTGTGTTGAAACGACAAAAACGCAATATAATACTTGCAGAAGAAACTACAGTTTATTGAGTAATATCACAATATTAAATATAACATATATATTTTTATATTACAAAATGTATTTATATATTGGCTATTATAAGATGTAAACAATGTTTCACTGCAATATTCTGAATAAGGATCCAATAAGACTTTTTGTGACTCTGCTCACTTGTAATTTTAAACACATTATAACTTGCTTTTATTATAAGGAAAATAAACCTAAACATACGAATAATATGTAAACAATATGGTAGAATTAATAAAATAATAAAAAGGAAAGTGCATTTATTAAGTGATATATTATTTAGATGACCTATTTTTACATTAACGTCAGTATATTACAACCAGCGTTCTAAGAAGATGCTTTCGAAAGAAATGGATATTTGCCAAGGGAATCCCACTAAACGGGTTTGGCACCAGGAGTACAGAACAGGCAACGTATAAGTAGGGGAAGTCAACATAGATAGGGTAGTTAATAAGTTCAATAAATAAGCCGCGAGATCCAAAACCGCTAATTGATTTAGAATCTTTGGCTGCAACAGAAACCTTTGCGGTTATCTATTGATTATATGGACAAAGTCATTAGTCTTTGCAACTATTCGACTTTCAGCTCTATCTGTCTACAGTGTAAATCCTTTAGTTCCGATTATACCCTTATAGATTTTTTAATCTTTCAGGTCAAGTGATAACACACGTGTACAAACAAATTCTTTATATTACACGTCTTTTGTTGTGTTTTGTACTTTCTGATGACATTAAATGTAGTATAAAGGAACTGTTATAAAAGTAAAATATTCTGCACATAGCTTACACAAGTTTATTAAGTTTTTAACTTAGTAAGTTCATATTTTTACTCATATTTATACAACATCGATATCGATACTTTGTACCCTTAACTTCGTGTCTTTCTGACTTGTGAATGAAAAACTGGTTCAGTTTATTTTATATTTCAAGATGTTCTATAACCTTTGAATTGATGTGGTAATTCCAAGTTCCTGAACCCATCTCATCCTCGGACGACCCACGCCCCTTCTATCAATGGCTTTGTATACTTGTATACCCCTTCTACATTATGGTATAGTTCTCGTAGCTTTGGGTGGGCCATTGCTATTATACGACCGTTAATCCTGGATTACAAAACAAAGTGATAAAATCAACAGAGCTAAGATTTTTAAGAAGAGTTAAAGGATGTAGAAGAACGGATCATATAAGAAATAAAAATATACGAGAAGAATTAATAATATATAAAATCTAAATAAGAAAACCGAAGACTACAGGACAAAATGGAGACAGCATTTAAGTCGCATGGATGAAGATGAAATACCAGTTATTGTAATCAAGTACAAGCCTTCTGGAAGAAGGGATGTAGGAAGACCAAGGAAGAAATGGATTTGATAATGACAAATCGGAATAGACACATTGCCGAATTCCGGAAGTGTAGATGAAAAAGACTATTTTTTTTTGTCTTTAGACTGTAATTATTGTATGGTCATCGTCAATAAAATTAACAAGAAAATTTTTAATGTTTTATGGATATAGTCCCTGTACACCTTCTGACACAGAAGAATAACTGGGCACGATGAATTATTTCACCCTTAGTATTCTTTTCACTGCAGCTTCTTATGCTCTCCTTTTTTTCTTTCACTTTTGATTAGAGCTTCTTAACCACTTCTGCAAACCACTTATTATTTTTAATGTTTACTTTACATATCGTTACTTTTGCAACTTACAAGTCTCCAAAATAATTCAGCCTTTTGTGTCTACCTTAGTCAACTTTTCTATTTTACTTTCCTTGTGCTCACCATTCTTCAGAGTCGTCTTCAAATTTGACTTCTCAACTTGTCTGGTAGTGTGTTTACGAGCACAAACCGTCTTAGTCTTTGAAATTTAAGTCAACTTACTGACCATGTAAGTTGCTTGGAAGACTGCTTGGAAGACACTCTGAACTGCCGCTGCATAACAAGCTGTTACTGTACAACCAAGTCTTGAAACCAGTTCGGGAGTATGGTGTACAACCAAGTCTTGAAACCAGTTCGGGAGTATGGTGTACAGCCTTGGGGTTGTACTAAGAAATCTAACATTAAAATAATTCAGACTTTTCAAAATAAGGTTCTTCGCAGCACTGTTGATGCACCATGGTATGTAAGAAATGAGGACATCCATCGGAAGCCGAAAATGCCTACGGTGGCTGACAACATGAAACGGGTTGCGGATAAATATGAACGAAGATTTCATTGAAGAACACGCAAACATTACAGTGCTACAAGTGCTTGATAATGTTGGACTCGTTTGGGGACTACAGAGACAGAGGGAGCATTTGAACCAGTGAACTAAATGTGTACAGTAATTCTCAGCACAAGAACAACGTGTAACTACACTGAGAAATGCTCCAGTGGCAGCTTATCCTACACACTGTTAACTTATGTATTAGAATAGTAATACATAACTAGACTAATGTAGATAGCTTGTAACTATTTGCAATTAAGTTAGATAAATAAAAACACCCTTACTGTCTGTTCGTCGTTACGTTTTCTTAAATATATTCTCTTGCCAGCATCAGCTTTCACCGTCAACACATTGGTCTCATCATCATTCTCTCGGAGGCTCTCGGTTTGTATTCATTCGCTACAGTAACACGCCTACATATTGTTTCTAGACTATCGATGTGCGTTTTTGTAATCTTACTCAATTTTTTCACACATTCATCAGCGTTTTGCAACTGTAGTGGTCATTGTAAGCACGTTGTACTCTAGATTTAGTTTTCAAGGACTATATATGTTTTGTTAAAGACATTTGCAGCTTTTAAGAAACAGAAAGTGGAAAAAAAATGAACAGGTTAATATGTGACAGCTATTTATAATACATAATTAAAGTCGCTTTTGATAGACACCTATATTTCTTCCTTTCTTAGCTTAATCCTGATGTAAACAACGAGGCGTGGCACATCTGATACGCTATTTGTTGCTTGAATTAGAGGCGTGTCACACTGACAGAAGTAGTGCAGACAGGGTACATTTAATGTTGTTACTGTATAAACACATGTAAATTGTGATAATTTTTACATTCCGGACCGAATTAATATTTGTGTGACTGTCAGAGCGACAATGATATACCGGTACTTTATAACACGCAGAGTTAATTGCTTTTATTATTTACTGTTTAAATATCGCAAGAAAATAAAGTAGGCCTATATTTAAAGCGAAAATATAAGCTATGATAATTACTTAACCAGTGTACTGTGTATTATCAGTTGCTGTCAGAGAGTAATTTAATCCCTTCCTGTGTCGGAACTTGAATCGTCACTTGAGTCAGCAGTGTTAATGATAAGATTGTCCACGACGGCGTCGGTAAATTGGTCGAATTCCCATAGCTTATCTTCTTCCTCGAATACATGCTCGACATAACGACTCCACTTGTTCATCGTTATTTCATTTATCGCCTGCTCTATCAGTTGTTTTACATCATGCAGCTTATATGCTGTGTTGTGAGGGACAACATATCCTTCCAACTGGCTCCATATTAATTCAATGAGATTCAGAATACAATTGTAAGGAAAAAGTCTTAAAACGGCATGACCCGATTTTTCGAAAATATCATTTTCTAAAAACTTTTTAAATTTATGTTCATTTTGATAGCGGCGATAAAGTTCTACTATGTATTCAAAAACAAATTGTCGTTGTTAAGACAACTCTCACATGACTGTACAGTCATTCCGTTCATGCACATAACACATTACTGTGCAAACAGTGTCAACGCCCCTGACCAATAGCGTTTCAGATGAGCCACGTGGGTTTGTTTACATCAGGATTAACCTAAGAACGGGAAGAGTATACACACATATCCATCAATACAGTCCAGGATGGAATTGGCCTCCCTAATGATCCGCCTCAAGATAGTCCGATCATGTTGACTGGTCGTCCAGAAGCCGACACCCATCCTAATCAAGTCTTCTTCCACGTCGTCTTCCCATAGTTTTCGTAGCACCGTCTTCTGCGCCCATCTATGAGCCCATTCATTATCCTTTTGGAGAGTCTTTGGTTGTCCATTCTTTCTACATGTCCTATCCAGGTGATTCTTCTGAACTTTGTAAACCCGACGATATCTCCCTCTTCTAGAATAGGCTCTAATTCTTGATTAAATCTGATCCTCCATTACCCATTACAACATGCTGGTTTGAAGATTCTCCTAAACACTTTTCTTTCAAAAATCCTCAGAGCCTTCTCATCAACTGGTCTCAATGTCCAGCTTTCGGATCTGTATGTCACTACAGGACTGATCATTGCTTAGTACATTTTCAGTTTAGTCACTTTTGATAGATAACAAGAGAAACTCCGTGTGAAATTTTAACAGATGTTCTTTATAACTTTTAGTTTTATATACATTGACGACATGATGAGAGCATGGAAATCAAGAGTGACTTTGGGTATACAGCTTAACAAATCAATTTGTATAGGCTGCCTGCTATATTCGGATGACATAGTTCTTATTCAAGAAAAAGCGTATGATTTACAAAGAGCTATGTTTCAATTACAAGAAGTGCCAAGAGAGTACTCACTGATAATTTTCGTAAAAAAGGCCGTGGCCTTTAAAGGTCCAGTGAGGACTAAGATAGTTATAAACAACAGCACTTTAGAACAAGTGAGCCCTTCAAATAACTAGGTCAGTAAACTATGAATCTTAATATGACATAAGAGATATGATAAATAAATTTAAGGATATTTGTAGTACGATTAATAGAAATCTTTGAATTAAAACAAGACATAAAACAAGATACAGCACAAGGATTAAATTTTACAAGAGAATTTAATACCCATGTTGAATTATGCGAATGAGGCGTGGACCATGGCAAAAAAGGAAAGCGTCAAGATTGAGTCTGCTGAAATGCAGTTTCTTTAAAATACTTTAAATTATACATTGCAAGATAGAATAAGGAATGAGGATGTGAGAGCAGAACGCGAGGTAAAGGACATAAATGAAATCATTTTAATTTCCGGAAGACAATGTCGGGATCATCTGCAAAGGATGACAGAGGATCGATTGCCGAAAGCGGCACCGAACTATAAAGCCATTGGTTGAAGAGACGTGGTTTGTCCGAGGATGAGATGGGTGCCGGAACACGTTTATGTAACCTAATCCTGAAAGAGGGGAAGAAGAGAATAAAATTATTAAATTCTTGGATTTCGTTGTCCATGACGTGTCCATTCTTAACTAAATATAATTATTTCACTACCGACTCGGACCACAAAGTTTTTTAGGGGTCAAAACGTAAAAGTTTCAACTTTTAGCCTAAACCGGTTTTCGCTTTTAAAAAGCTTCTTCAGGGGCTGCCGCTGGGAGCACTGTCCGTCTTGTTGTTGGCGACGGTATCGATTTTTGATAAGTCGATGTTGTGTGTGTGGGGTGTGATATGTTCGAATAATGCGTGTGATTTGAATTGTGTCTGTTCGTAATAAAAACGACATCCTAAACGAACAGACACAATTCAAATCACACGCATTATTCGCACATATCACACCCCACACACACAATATCGATCTTTCAAAAGTCGATACCGTCGCCAACAACAAGACGGACAGTGCTCCCAGCGGCGGTCTCTGAAGAAGCTTTTAAAAGCGAAAACCGGTTCAGGCTATATGGTAAAACTTTTACGTTTTTACCCATAAAAAACTTTGTGTTCCGAGTCGGTAGTGAAATAATTATATTTAGAAAATTATAAGATTTATTTTTGCGTATCAATGTGTTTCAAGTACTCTTAACGCGGGAATCGTATAAATCGTACATGTTAATCAACTACCAAAGTTTAATGTACTTCCAATGTATTTGTATGTATGTTCAATGTGTTTTTCACAAGGATGCGATCGAAAGCAAATTATATAAAGCCAAGTAAAGCAATCGGGAACTGCGTAGTTAGAGCGGTAAGTTATAGCCAACGGAGAGAGGCAAAGGTTAAACCTTTACCCAGACCACAACTATGGTTAACGTTTTAGAACCTATTAGTGGGTATAGATTGGTATTTACAGTGACCCTCTACAATTTCCACTAGATTTATGATCTTTCTCCCCTTCTTAGTGATTTTCGTTACCTTCGTCTTGCTAATTGTGTGATGCAAAGGACACGTTGATAAGCGTAATCGTGTGTAGGAAATTGTTTAATTTTGTTAAAGTTATTAAAGATATTATTTTTATTAATTTTTTAATTAGGAAAGTTGTGTTAGTGGTTATAATCGCAAACAGAATTAGCACTGTTGCACACCACTATAGGAAAATTATTCCGATTATCGCTTTCAAGCTTCTCAGTTCATCGTCAGACCGGTGATAACGACAAGATAATAAAACCAAACTCTTAACACTCCCACCCGCCCCACTGTCTACACACACCTCCGGAAACAATCTATAAATCAAAGGTCTCTTCCCAACCTCAGAGCTCTGTCACCCCCGTCTGTACAGTTACATATTTTTCTAGCACATTCCTTGTGTATATTTGTTCTGTGTGTGTGTGCGTGTGTGTGTACATCCTTTTCAAAACCTAACGTTTTTGAACGGATAGATAACGGATAGAAAACATTAAGAACTAAATTGCATATATGGATGTTTTTGAAATAAGGATGAGTGACCACACCCAAAAGTGAGAATAAGAAAGGCTTTACAACGTTAGGTTTTAAATAGAATGCACACACACACACACACACACACACACACACACACACACACACACACACAAGGAATGTGCTAGAAAAATATGTAACTGTACAGACCGGGGAGACAGGACTCGGAGTTGGAAAAGGACATTTCAATTATAGTTTGTTTGCCGGTGTGTGTGTGGACAGTGTGGGGGTGGGGGTGTTAAGGGTTTGGTTTTATCCTCTTCTTGTTATTTTCGATCTGACGATGAGCTGAGAAGCTAGAAAGCGCTAATCGAAATAACTTTTCTATAGTGGTGTGCAACAGTGATAATTCTTTCTACCAGTAATTTTTTACAAACCACTATGTTGTATTTGGTACTGACGAGCGCTTTCGGCAGTCAAGCCATCTTCAGGTCATTTACCAACCTTCAAATGACCTGAAGATGGCTTGGCTGCCGAAAGCGGTCGTCAGTGCCAAATACAACATAGTGGTTTGTATAAAATTACTAGTAGAAATATTTGAGACCACTAACACTCCAAAATAACAATAAAGTGATAATTCAGTTTTTATTACTACACAGTTTTTATTCACGTGCTACGACACAATCAATTCTTAAGTAAAATTTTGGAAAGAAAGGTGTTGCGGGATAAACCAAGACGATAAAGACATGGGAAGGAGTTGAACTTCCCATCATACTGCGAATGATGGAGAGATAGACTCGACAACGCACGGCCTTTAGATGATGATTACGTTTTAAGTGTATGCTTATACATTGTCTATGCAGGGAAGGCATCTAGAGAATTAACTGACCATATACACACAAACACACACTGACAGGCCGCACAAAAGTAAACTGTGACCGGCTATGTCGGCGCGTAAATGATTCACTGAATATAGTCCATTACGATAATGATTCACTGAATATAGTCCAATATGATAATGATTCACTGAATTTAATATCATAAACTTCTTCTTCTTCTTCTTCTTCTTCTTCTTCTTCTTCTCCTTCTCCTCCTCCTCCTCCTCCTCCTGCTTCTTCTTCTTCTCCCTCTCCTTCTTCGTTTTCTTCTTCTTCTTTTCTTGTTTCATTCTTCTCCTTCTTTCTGCTCTTCTTTTCAAGGATTAGGTTATATAAACATGTTCCAGGACTCATCTCATCCTCGGACGACCCACGCCCCTTTTATCAATGGATTTGTATACTTGTATACCCCTTCTACCCCTTTATACTTCAATCGGTACTCGATGCTCCCGCCATTGTCTTCTCTAAGCTGAAATAATTTGATTTATGTCCTCTGCTTCGAGTTCTGCTCTGATATCCGCATTTCTAATTCTATGTTGCAATGTATAATTTAAATTACTTCGAAGAAACTGCTTTTGAGCACTCTGAATCTTGCGGATCATACAATTTTTATGATCCACGCCTCACTAGCATATGTACTAATCATGAATTACTTTATAGTTTTATCCATTGCATTGATTAATCATGTGATTTTATATAAAATAATTCAGCACGAAGGAAATACGACGATATTAGTAAAAATTGTACTTCAGATAATTTGTGACAAGAAAACTTTTGTTGATTATTTTAGTTGTAAAACTAAGAGTTCACTTTAACAATTAATGCAGTATTCTAGTTAAAACTCTGTGAACCAATGCTGTTATGTAGGTTAAAATGTAAAATAGTTCCACTTTATTTTTTGTTCACTATAACATACTAAATTTATTCATTTATTATTTATTTATTTATTCTCTAATGATTCAATGGAAATTTGTTATCGGTATCTGACAAAAAATATTAATGTATTTTCAGTTTTATTTAAATTTGTAATTTTATATGAAACTGAATTTTAATTAGTAAAAATATTTTGTACCGTTCAAATTTAACTTCTAATATCTTGTCTGCTCGTGTGTTTACGAGCACGAACAAAAATCATTTTTGTTTTTTGCAATTTAATAAGTCAAAACCCGAAGTAATTACGACAAGATTAGTACAAACTGTCATTCAGACAATTTTAATAAGAAAAATATCGTTAATTTTTTAGTTTGCATTTCACTATTGAGATATTTTAAATTTGCAGTTTTGAACAGATGCGTATATAATTTTGGTTAATTACTGTTGATCACCATGTTTTTTATGTACTTTTTTCAACTCATGTAACAAATACTACACTGCCTGCCTTCGTATAATTTGTCCAGGCAGAAAAGGTGACGACGCATCTTAAAACGTTATGCATTACATTAAAGTTTGACATATCGTGTTATACTATGTTCAATGAATAATTAATCAGCTGGTCCCGGTCTATTTTTGTGGAGGTTGTATTTGTAAATTTTCTCAAATGTTCATTATTGTGCCTTTGTGTGGTATGTGTTTTATTAGTGTCATGTTGGTTATGTCTGGGAATTCATGTCCAGTGTTTATTGCATGTGTGGTCAAATTATATTTATACATTTCTGGTTTTTTGTATGCGTTTAGATATTCAAAATAACGTTTTATTAGTTCGTTTTTTCATTGCCCTATGTAACATTTGCAATCTTGGCATTCAATTTTATATATACCATTGGTTGTTGTATTATCTTTGTTGTGTGGGTTATTTCGTTTTTGTAAATTATTTTTATTAGTTTTGTATGCTATTTTAATGTCTCTGTTTTTAAACATTTTTTGTTATTTTTGTCATTTTATTATTTATGTATGTGCATGTAGTCCATTTTTTTGTTAATATTTATGTGTTGTTCATTTTGATTGATTCTTTATTTGTTCAGTTTTTATTTTACATTTGATTTTATTTTCTATTTAGTATTTTTGTTGTATCCATTTTCATAAGCAATTTGGCACAATATATTTTTTCTTTCTCTGTTTCCTGTTTGTTTAGGGGTATTTTGTACATTCTGTTAAATAATGAGTAGAATGCTGCCATTTTATGCTGTGGTGGGTTAACCATTCTCACCACCCACCATAACATAAAATGGCAGCATTCTATTCACTGTTTAACAGAATGTACAAAATACCCCTAAAGAAACAGGAAACAGACAAACAAAGAAATATATTATACCAAATTGCTTATGAAAATGGTTACAACAAAAACACTGTAAATAAAATTTAAATAAAATAAAATATAAAATAAAACTGAACAATTAAGAATCAATCAAAATGAACAACACATAAATATTAACAAAAAAATGGACTACCTGCACATACATAAATAATAAAATGACAAAAATAACAAAAAATGTTTAAAAACAGAGACATTAAAATAGCATACAAAACTAATAAAAATAATTTAGAAAAACTAAATAACCCACACAACTAAGATAATACAACAACCAATGGACAACTAATGGTATATACAAAATTGAATGCCAAAATTACAATAAATATTACATAGGACAATCAAAAAACCAATTGAAAAACATTATTTTGAACATCTAAACGCATACAGAAAACCAAAAGTATATAAATCTCTTTTGGCCACACATGCAATAAACAGTGGACATGAATTCCCAGACATAACCAACATGACAGTAATAAAACACATTCCACACAAAGGCACCATAATGGACATTTGGAAAAATTTACAAATATACAAACACAAAACGCAAAACAAACTAATACCTGAACAAATACAAAGCAATACAATACATGATACAAAGCACTCAACATCAAAAATACACAAAATACTAATATATACACCACAATCACACACAATAATACAACTTTAAAATACCAAAGACCAACAAACAACGTTAATAGCATCCAGCAGCCAACATACAAGTATTTCACCAGACACAAGATCGCAAAGGCTGAGGATGGGAGCACGGGAGCTCTCGAAACATGTTCCAAATAAGGAAAAATAACATCTTGAGGTAAATTTAGTTAAAAATATTAAATGTATTATATACATCAAGAAACAGACTGTAGCAGAAAGTGATTGAATATATATATATATATATATATATATATATATATTTTCTATATACGTAACTCGAAGTTTCTTGCAGCAATTATATAATATTGTGATATTGTTCAAAGTACTTTCTTCTGCAAGTAGTCTATTGCGTTTTTGTAGTTTCAATACCTGACCCACGGTTTACTGAAAAATATCAGCATCATCAGAGGTTTGTAAGTGAATTATTTATTTATAAATTTACTTACAAACCGCTGATGATGCTGATAGTTTTTAGTGAAACGTGCGTCAGGTATTGAAAATACAAAAACGCAATACACTACTTACAGAAGAAACTATATTGAATAATATCACAATATTACACACACACAGATATATGTACACACACATGATAACGTAACAACTATACCATCGCAACGTATGTAGCCATTAGTATAATCCTGTTGCATTTGATAATAACTCTAGGCAGGCCGGAATGACCGACATTTGAGATGAATCGATGGTATCTGAGTGCAGAATATTACTGTTGTAACAAAAACGTTGCGTATTGCAAACCCGTCATTGATTTCAACACGATTGCTCTATTTCTTCGCCGGCTGTAATTTCCTGGTTCTACCCACTGCTTCTGCAGATGTCAGTACTCATCCTCATCACCGTTGGAAATTATATATTATATTATAAGGCTTAGAAGTTAGTTACACACCTGATGAGATTGTCGAGTGCGGATCACGTGACTGCTGTGGATTAGTGGTAAGTGACTGTTGTGTTATAATCAGTGTGGGGCTTTAATAGTAGACAATTATTGTAGTGTGGTGACAAATTTAATTAGAATTACTGTATAAGAGTGGGGTCCGAAAGGGTGTGTGACGCGAACATATGCTTTCATTGAAGAGAAATGCACCAACCTCTCCACCCCAACTCCACTCTCAGCTACACGTTGGCGGGTCCTGTAACGCCGAGCATCTACTCCAAGGTTACGGTAGCCAATCCCTTCGGCGGAGTGGATCGGCTAACAGACGAGAGATGGAGTTGTATCAGGGCAGTCTGGGGGTATCCTGGGTCCTGGTCTGGCAGGATGGTGTACATCGACAGCAGGGTGTGCACCTAGTGTAGAGGCGGAGGAGGCTACAGTAGCCCAACGGCTGCACACATGGGCTAAGTTAGTTAGTCTACTGCGATCGGGCAAAGAGAGCTCGTCACAGTTGCGGTGAAAGCAACCATCTAGGGGAAAATTACCCAGAAAATCAAAGTTCCTGGTCCTCCAGGTTGCGGGTTGGACTGGAAAATTCACAGATCCCATCTTTCAAACTTTTTTATGCGCAGAAACATATCAGTTTCTCAACCAGTCAGGTCTGGGGCAACTGGCGGAGGCTGTTAAAGGAGGCCTTGACTCAGTAATAGGTTGTCGCGCCGCTGAAGAAGAATAAGGAGAAGATTGTATGAGAGTACCTTGTTGATTACAAATTGTTATTTGTGACTAATTAAAGCCGGCAATTAGTGAATTCATTGGTGTCTGTATGTTGTTTCCACTGCACCATACGACGATCCGTGACACCGTCGTATAACAGTATTGTATCAGTTGTTAATGTAGTTATTATATTTATCTCATTTTCTTTACATTTAGCTAACAGAATATTTATTCTTCTTTATACATGACTGATTAAAATATTATCTTTTAATGGTTATCATGTTAGTGTCTTTTCCTGATTCTTTAATTTCTCCTATGCTTCTCTGCATACAATATAAAATAAAATAAATACACATGACTAGCATTATACAAATATGTTCGCAGATGCGTGAGACATGTACGCACGTTGGTTAGTACAAGTGTATCGTGTAAGCCAGAGCAAGAATATTAGTCCAGCTGTGTGAAAATTAATTTCGACCGGGTTCGGCTGGTCTCTGGGTATCGCCTGGTGTAATTAGAGAGGAACACGGACGCGACGTGACCGTTGCCGCAGGCTAGATTCCGGTCATCTCACACAACACTGCGTCCAGTTCCGACAACCGAAACGATATCCACGGCCCCGATTCCCGGCACTGCGCATTTGCTAAACACCTAGCATTGTTAGAGAATCAATGATTGACCTAATGTCAGTCACACAATGTTAACAAGATAATTATAACTAAAATTATTTGCAACAGATACGAGTTTTTATAAAAGTAAAATGATGTAAATGTTAGAACAATTATAATTTTCTAAAAGTTACAATGTTTGTTCTAAATTTGTACACATTAGTAGTCTACACTTCTTTTACAATAAAACACGATCTACTATTTTATAACTTAATTCTTAATATATTAACACTAATACTCTACATTAATCTATTTATATATTACTATATTTACATATTAATATCACATGATCTTCCTCTGGGTATAGTCAAGTCTTAGTCATTAAAGGTTGGGTCATTGTCAGTTGTTAATGTAGTTATTATATTTATCTCATTTTCTTTATATTTAACTAACAGAATATTTATTCCTCTTTATACACGACTGAGTGAAATATTATCTTTCAATGGTTTTTGTGTTAGTGTTTTTTCCTGATTCTTTAATTTCTACAATGCTTCTCTGCATACAATATAAAATAAAATTTGTACATGGGCATTTCAGAGTGAATTTTGAGGCTTGCTATATACTTTCTTATGTAACGAAATTATAATGTTACAATAACTATTATGGTGAAAGTATAAAAAGGCAAAAAATTATTTTAAAGAAACAACCGATAAAGTTACAATGTAAAATTCAATATCAAAAATTCTGAATAAAATGTAAAAAGGGGTCAGTACGGAGACTGTACAGGGTAAGTGTAGGGTATTTAGTCTTTTTCTTCTTCTTCTCTTCAAGAATTAGGTTATACAAACCTGTTCTGGCACCCACCTCATCCTCGGACGACCCACGTCTTTTCTACCAATGGTTTTATAGTTCAGTGCCATTTTCGCCAATCAATCCTCGGCCATCCTTTGCAGATGATCCCACCATTGTCTTCCGTAAATTGCAATAATTTCATTTATGTTATTTACTTCGTTTTCTGCTCTGATATCTTTATTCCTTATACTATCTTGCAATGTATAATTTAAAGTATTTCGAGGAAACTGCATTTCAGCACTCTGAATCTTGCCGCTTTTCTTTGTTGTCATGACCCACGCCTCACTTGCATAAATCAACGTGGGTATTGCAATTGTCTCGTAAAATTGTCATTGTGTTGTGTTTTGTTTTATTTCTAAGATTTCTATGAATCGTACTACAAACATTCATAAATTTATTTATCTCTCTCTTGTATCATATTCAGTTTCACAACTTACTGCACAGAGACACTTGTTCTAAATTTCCGTTGTCTACAACTATCTTAGTCCTCACTGGATATTTACCTTTAAAGGTCATTGTTATGGTCTTTCTTACTAAAATTGTCAGTGAGTACTCTCTTGTCACTTCTTGTAATTGAAACATAGCTTTTTTGCAAATCATCCTCATTTTCTTGAACAAGAACTGTATCATCCGCATACAGCAGGGAACCCATGCAAGTTGATTTGTTAAACTGTATTCCCAAAGTCACTCTAGTAGTTCCATGCTCTCAACATGTCGTCAATGTATTTAGTGCTTTACTAATTCACTAATTATTGTAGTACAATATTCATCAGGAAAAACATTTACTTATCATTTTTGAAACGTGTCTAACGCAGATATAAACGATAGTTACACATGGATCCTGATAGATATCACAGTTATCTTGTCATAATAATACCCCACTACCGAGCCCTGGTCCCTAGAGTACCAATGAAAATCGAACCATTGAAAATAATTTCCGCAGGTGAAAACCATCTGTAATGCTTGTAATCAACAGACTTTGTCAATATTGTTACTGCTAAAAGCACAACATTATACGTGTTTCACGGCTAATCCAGCGGAGCCCGGCTACAATGTGTGTGTGTGTGTGTGTGTGTGTGTGTGTAGTATTGCTGCTACTTTGAGATGAAGGACAATCACGTGACACTTGTCATGCGTTGGCAGCCGAAACATTTCCAGACTTCACCGGTCCACGCGCACTGTGTTCAAGGCTGCAAGCGATTACACTCTAGTGTCTTCTACTAGTATTGACGCGTATATTGGATTATTCTGGAATATCAGCAGGGTATAAATTTAAGAATTCAGCGACGCTTAGTTTCAGATTAAGTGCCGATTTATTCAAGTGACGATTACTCGGTGCGTTCAAGTGATTATTAATAAAAAGTGATTATTGTGCGCGATTCTATTAGTTGGCATTATTATTGGTGTGGACAAATTAACTTGAATTGTGGTACGAGTATAATCTTGTTGAATAGCGTGTTGATTAGAAACTGTTAATTGTGATAATTATAGTTGGTTTTTAGTGATTTAATTGCTGTCTTGTATTTTGTTTTCCACTGTACCATACGACGATCATTTAGACCGTCGTAACAATATATAACCGTGAGCGCTTAAAAATAACAATTAATGTTAAATACTATTGTTGATAAGATTAAATTCTTTTCCAATTAATTATAAACGGAGATTATTGTGTAACTGATATTGATTGAAGTATTCCTTAACTACATTGTCAAAATCGTTTATTCATAATCTCTTTAGCCAATAGCGTATACTGTATGTTACAAGTACAAATTGTAATATAATAAAATACAACAAATACTAATACATAAATAAAAGTCATCATGATCATCATCATATTTTCATCATCATCATCACCTTCTCCACTTCACCCCGATTAGGCTGCACTGCCTGTTCCGGAAACCATCTCGTCCTCAGTCGCACCACATTACGATACCCCGTGGATTTATAATTCAAGGCAAGCTTGGGAACGCGATCTTGCTCCATTTTTTCCCAAATGCTTACACCAGTTGACCTTGTGTTCCGTAATTATAACTTAATAAAAAGTACAAATACTAACTAATTTAAAAAAATACTAATATTTTGAACACCTAGACAACTAAACCAATCCACTATTCTGGTGAAAGTTCAAAATACGTACGATGGTAAAAGTAGATAAAATAGCAAAACACTATAGACAGCGAAATTATAAACATCAAAACATCGTACAGAAAATAACTTGTTTCTGTACGAACAATATCAGTATTGAGAAGACTTCAATTCATGTAGAAAAATTATAGTAAAAATTTACTGACCATAACAAGGATGGAAGTAGTAAATATCGGTATGGAGAACCATACATGACTTATATGTTCTAAGATATATAGTTAACATAATTTTAGAAGTGAAATATTTCTATAGAAACTACTTCTTTCTTTAGCCTTAACCACAGTACTGTGGTCACTAACGAATACTACCGCACGTTAGCGCACTCGATTTTCACTGATGAGGGCAGTCGATAGCACTGCCGAAACGTCTGGTTTTGCAGGAAACATTGAACCATGGCCAAACAACACGGGAAGGAATTTTAACAAGAAACTACTTCTTTGTTACCGATAACGTAGTACACATATAAAAAATTATCCCCTACCCCTTCAACTATCATTTTCATTTATAGAAAATTACCCACTCCCCCTCAACTACCCTTTTTATTTATAGATATTTCATCTACCTCCCCCTTCAATTACCCTTTTTATTTATAGATATTTCATCTACCTTTCTACAGTGGATTATTATGAGCTTCTTTTCAGGATACTTTATTTGTCAAAATTAAGTACATAACTCTTGTCAAAACATAAAACGTTACAGGTAAACTACCCCTTCCCCTTAACCGATCTTCACCAAAATCAATAGGCCTTGAGTCCTCTACAACTCACATACATATGCATAAAGTTGTTTGGTTCTGTTTGAATTTACGGCAGTCATCTTTTGCCATATAAAAAATTTCACACACACACACACACACACACACACACACACACACACACACACACACACACATTTCAGAAAATGACGTTTCTTCATGTTTTGATGATAGTGTAATCAGAATCAGCCCTTATATTGAACACGATTTTTTCGTTATCATTATACTTCCATTTCATTATTGAACATGGAATTAAAATTAGATGACATTACATAGCCTTTATGTTTTATTAAATCGTCTCTCTCCTTCTTTTTAACTTGAACGAAAAATTAAAAAAATACAAACAACGGTGGAATGAACACTTAGAAGGATGTCAGATTCCAGACTGGTCAAACAAGTCCGGAAATACAAACCTGTAGGATACAGGTGTGTGGGTAGTAGACCCAGGAAGAGATGGCTGGAGGGTCTTTGTGGGCCAAACAGGCAGCACCTTGCCTATGCCGGGTTGTGAAGATGATGATGGAAATGTATTATAGGCGCCTTTATTTAGAAACCGTAGAAGCAGTATTCTGTAAATATTATATCATTATATTTTTAGTGTAATATATTGCAACAGAACACAGGATGATAAGATATGCTGTGTATATCAGAGTACATGAATGACGAGCATTTTCTTGTTTAAATTTGTTTTGTGTTATATTTTGTCTTTTAGTCATAAGTTTTGTATTTAAAAATTGATAAGCATATAGGTTACACCAAAACTCTTCATAAAAAGATGTACTATATTGTCATGTATTTCTTGTATGAATTGGTGCGCGTGTGCGGGTGTGATAATCTGCGATCGCTATTGCGGCAGTGGTAGTTAACCGATTTACATGAAAATTTGACAAGGAATTATTTAAGTAAATACCTTCGATTTATGTTTACTCTGAGGTTTGTATCTATTTTAGAAATATGGTTTTCTAAGTAAAGCAAAACTCAAGTGTAACTCTTATCAGTGATAGGGAAATAAAAATTGTAGATAATTTCCATGCAGGACTATGCAAAATTATACAAAGTTTTTCATGAAATTTGTGTATCTGGTTGTTCCATCAATCATGTGACTTGGGCTTGGCCTATCGAAATACACCAAATTCAGTGAGATTCATACGTTGCAGAGCAAGGATGGACACAGTCTGTCTGTCGACGTTGCTAGGGGAAGTTTTGCCCGGTGAAGAGAGTTGTTCTCTTTTAAACGTAGAAATATCTTATATAAAATAAACCATAAACCTTAAAATTCTTAACGAAGTTTTGCGGGAAGAACCAAGAGGGTAAATAATTAAATAAAATTTAAAATATAATACAGTGCTGTTTTGCGTAAGTTAAGATATCCGCTTAGGGAACTTAAAGACTCTACAAGATATCGTGGAAGCAGTCAGACATAACTACGAGACTCTGTGAAATATCGCCGCTGCAGCCGCTTGCTGTAGAAGAGGACGACGAGACGAAGAGGACACCAGGAAGGAGTGAAGCTGTAGAAGAGGATGAAGAGACGAAGAGGACGCCAGGACGAAGAGGACACCAGGAAGGAGGGACAGGAAGAAGAGGACGCCAAGACGGTACCGACGAGACGAGAGGAGGACGGTGCAGCAAACAAGTAAAATCGATTTAATATATTGACCAATACAAACAATTAAATATATGATCAATACATGACAATTAAAAATACATTATACATCTTTATAAACAATATTTGTATATAATAAATAATTTTTCATCTCCTCCATAATAGACTTGTATAGATTTTTACACACTCACAATATCCTTATTAGAATAATAAAGTTTGATCTGTTGCAATATTTAATTTTTTACATATTACTATTTTACATTTTATTACATAGCATATCAGTTAATTCATAACACTTACAATTTAATATCTTATACTCGTACGATTCTAGTAGAATCATATACTCATAAAATTAAGATGTATTTAAAAATATAATATTAAAAACGGCGTCGTTGATATAGTTATTTTTAATATGACTCACTAAATTATTAATACAATCTGTTTTTTATCTTCCCTGTTCCGTAAGGAAATAGTGATGGCGAAGAAAATCGTCTTCGAGATAAGGGCTGATTCTGATTGTACTACCCTCAAAACATGAAGAAATGTCATTTTCCCAAAAGTGTCTGTGTGTCTATGTATAGAATGTTTTCTATGGAAAACGATAACTGCCCCAAATTCAAACAGAATCAAATAATGTTATAGATATGCACCGAGTTGTAGAGAACTGAAGACGTACTGATTTCGATGAAGATCAGTTAAGGAGGAGGGATAGTTTACCTGAAACGTTTTAAGTTTTAAGACGAGTAAAGTACCTAATTTTGGTAATTGAAGTATCTTGAAAAGAAGGTCATAATAATCCACAGTAAAGAGATTGATGAAATATCTATAATTGAAAAGGGTAGTTGATGGTGGAGGGGGTAATTTTTTGTATTGATGTTATAAATTTATTCGACCAAAAACTTCAAAAATATTCACAATCAATATCGTTCCATGTAAACAATATATCGTAACCACGGATACGTTTAAAACAAAATCACTTTTCGTTTTCAGAAATTCACAGATTACAATCGCGGGGCGGTATTCGCTTTCTTTCGTGTTGTTTAAATAAAAGATAATTTAATCAAATTAATTCTTTATTTTTAAAGTATTAACAACTATGTAAATTCGTATTTTGGTTATACTTCTCAGCGTTTTTATCAAAAGCATTCTGATATATTTAGTTTCGTTGTGAGTGTAAGTATTAAAAATAATTTTATAATTAAATAGAAAATGGAAGTCGTGTATGGTTCTACATACTGATTTTTAAGATAGTGTGTCCATTAAATTCACCTATTTCAGCTGAAATTAATTACCTTCATACAACTACAGAAGACAACGATAAAATTAAAGTTATTTTAAAATTAACATGCATTATCTTAACAGCTCCTTCTCAAAAATGTGTCTTCTTGTTCCCAGTCTCGCTTATGTATTCGAATTTCCGTCTGTCCGTCTCTCTCCAACCGTCTACGTTTACAGTAATCGTCGGCGTGTGTTTGATTTAGCAAATGGAAGTTGCCGAGGGCAACCAGCCCAGCGCTACAACTGCTGCTTATGCAAACCACTTAGCCTCAGAGGGAAGCGAGCCCGCGTTAATCAAATATATAGTAACTTTCGGTAGAAAAATTATTACTGCTTCTTGTTTTGATTCCCTTTTTATAACCAAACCAACTGTACTATACTATTGGGACATTCAACATTATTGGATATCCAAAACCACGGTAAAAAAAAAAAACGGTAATCACGATCGGATAAAAGAAAACGATAAGAATCGTGACACACACACACACACACACACACAAAACGGTGATTCTTATATAATGGGTAAACAATAAAAAGTTTTGTAATTACATTAGGCATTTATACGAGGTTGGTTAAAAAAAAATTCGTACAATTTTGCAATTTCTGCTACTACACGTATCCGATTAAACTGTTTTTATGTGATGTTGGTACACGTGTTAGTGATATTCGTCTAAAATACAACCCTATTTGATTCACACTTTAGATTTAACAGCTAATTAAGTAAGTCGTCCTTAGGTGTATTAGTCCATTTTTTGACATTCTACAATCCAAGATTTAAAAACATGGATCAAATTTTGTAGAAACTGTGAGATAAACAGCTCTGTTCTGGTAAACGTGTTCAGAAGGCTTCTGGTGAGACTGCTGTGCTTGAACAAGCGGTTTACAAGCTACAAAGACAGCCGTAAATAAGTTATAGATCGTTGTTTTTTGATGGAGATTATGTTTTTGTGTTCTACGAAATTTCGTTGATAGGCGCAGTGGTAAGTACGTTTGTTTGTACGATTCAAACATTTTACGCCATTTGCATGAATATATTCGCGGAAAACGGCCAGATTTAGGAAAGAATAATTTGTGAAAATTGTATCCCGATAATGCGCGTGGACCTACGTCATTGCTTATTTAATAATAAATTAAGCTTATTTAATTTGTCATTTCTAGGCAAAATAAAACCTAATAATGATGACATGGGAACTGCCGTATTCACCAGATGTATCCCAACGCCATCTTTCCTCCTCCTAATAGTGATAATTTCCACGAAAGTATAAGGTTTCGCAACGTTGAAGACGAAAGACGAAAATCGCTAACCGAGCTCAAGGCTGTACCAAAAAGTGCATGCTTGAAATATTTAATATATGTAGACGTATTTACCAGATATCCGTCGTGCGACTTCGTTTTTCTTGTCCTTTATGACGCGTTTCGGCAACGAATTGCCATCTTCAGAAAACTTGATCACTCATTGGGGATCGTTAAAAAATTAAAATACTAAAATCATTACAGTAAAAGTGCACTTTTACGACAGCAGAAATTCACATACGCGAACATGAAATTTTATGTTTCTCGCGTGGACATTATCAATCGACTGATTCACTGTTTATATATCCACTGACAAAACTGTTTTGTTTATTATAGCCCGTGTGTACTGTAACTTTCTATTTACCGGCGCCCGTGTGCAAGTATTGCCATGTCGTACAATATGTTATGTGAAAATGTAAGTTTATCGTTCAAGACATAATCACTGTTGATTTTGACGGCTTTATATATTTCATACTCCTCAAGTGCGTCCATGTATTTTCCTTTCCTGCAGCAATGCATGGGCTGGAAATTTGTCTCAAAATCACTGTAGTTATGATTACATAGCATGAAATATTTAAAGCCTGCAAAACGGGCGGCATAATCGTGTTACATTCGACTGAGACTACTTTGAAGGGGCGGTATAAGTGCCGATGATTGAAAGCATAATTTTTAAAATAAACAAGAAACATATTTACTTTTTGATGAAACCTCGTATACTAAATACAAACATCGATTTTTAATCTGAAAAATTTTGAAAATGGATTAATATATTTCATTTATTTAGGTTTAAAAAGTATATGTAGGAATAGTACAATTAGAATTTATGAAACACAGTGTAAACTAGTCGTATTTAACGTAATGGAAACAATGAGTATTGTATTTGTGGTTGAGGAGAAGCTGAATTGCATTGACGAAGAAGAGTGTAGAATACCTAGAAAATAGGAAAAGAAGAAAAACTAATCAACACAGTGTAAAGTATATCAAAATTTAAGGACAGCTAAAATGACGAGATTATAAATCTGATTTATAGAAAATCGTTAAAATTAGGTGTTAAAGAAAGTGATCCAAATGAAGACCAAGATCGAAGTGGCAATATCATGTATAAGCATATGCCTTTAATTTAGTAGTAACCGTTGTTCAATAAATTTTAATGACGGAAAGTTTAGCGAGGATTGGTCAATAATGCAAATTTTATATTATTTGTGTCCACTTTCCGACAATATTTATTGTTGTCATCAAGACAATTGTTGTTGAGTTGACATACTGCCAATGACACAACTGTATCGCCTATGTATGTGGCGGCGTAACAACTCAACAACAATTATCCTGATGATGACAATAAGTATTGTTGAAACGTCGGCACAAATAATATAAAATTTGTGTTATATTTATCGATCGATCCTCGCTAAATTTTTCATCATTAAAATATTGCAACATAGTTTAAATGTGACGAAAAGGAAGTGTGAAATGAGATAATGAGAAGCAGAACAAATCTGATAAATATATTTAAGGAGGCAATAAAAGATGTGAATCTGTTACAGTAGCGAATCTAGAACTTGGTCTTGGGTGGGAGAGATCCGGTCGAGTCGGCTTCATACAAAAGCAAAAACAACTTAAGACTAATCAATATTAGAATCATTACAGTGGCTGAAAAACGTGTAATAACATACTGAAATCAATTCCATTAATGTAATAACACAGTAAAAGTAGGCGCTATTGAAACATTGTTTATAAGATACTTATGGACTTCATTGATTTTTTCTATATTTCATATTTTCAAATGTACACGCAATAAATGCTGTGTAATAAACTCGTTTGTAGACCTATTTTTTAAAAAGGGTTACTATTATCTTTTGTCTGAACCTCGCACGGAGTCGCTATTAAACGCCATCACGTCGGCAACGATTCGATTCCCCGTAGGAAATCTTCTTCAGGCCGCTAAGAAGCGACAGGCCGCTAATAACCTGTATCAGGTAAAAGGAGCAACTTACAGGGTAGTGTTCGGCGTACATCTGCCGCTTTTTTTTTGTTTTTATTCTCTGTCGCTTCATAGCGGCCCGAACAAGATTCCCGACGGGGAATCGAGACGTTCCCGATGTGATGGGGTTCAATAGGGTTACTATTATTAAAGCGTACATAGCTGAGAAATTAATAAAACAGCTTTGAAATTAAGAAACTAACAAAATACGCCCCTCCCTTTTGAATACGCCCCAGATCTCTCTAATAAAAGGGAAGATGTGGTTAAGTGACTACTGAGTACAATGAATTAGCAGAAGTTGAAAGGAATGGAATAACAATGGACGGAGTATACAAGCGAATAACGAAGATGATAATGACGTATATAACTCAAATACTTATTACTAAACATACCTCTAGTATATTCATTTTTTTCTGGAAGAAATGCTGATGAAGAACTCTTTTACTAAACAAAACAAAACATCCACCTTACAGATTGGTCCACCAAGAAGCACAAGCTTAAAACTTCACGGACACTTTAAATTAGTAAACTTGACCAAAAATTAGAAAGCAAAGAAGCAGTTTGTCTCGTGTGTTCCGCTTAGGAATCTCTTTCCTTTGATATTAAAAAAAAAAAAAAAAAAACAGTAGTGGCATTGAAAGGTTAGCCTTTTGCGATTAAAAATCAAAAAAACTAAGAGCAGCTGCGCCTATGCTTACTCTACTGTTAACGGTTAGAAACTGAACACACACGGGTGGTTCAAACAGACAAACGAAATCCAACGTGTTCCAGACGATACGATACCTTCGTTCATATTTTATGCGCCGAGCCTGTGTATTTGGAAAACTCACTAGCGTGTATCCCGATCGTAGCCATCTTGTGTTCACCCTGCAAAAAAAAAATAGACCCATCTGCTTCAAATTGCAGTATAGTTCTATTGAACCTTAGTAAAGTTAGTAGAAATAATTAAGTAAAAAACTGTTCGGAACTGTTCCAATATCCGTACCCTAAATACATTTTCGATGTTTCGAATAAAAGCGATTGTATCGATGTACTTCGATGCGAAGAAGAAGAATAAGAAGAAGTGTACTAATTGTAAATTGTTATATTTCCTAATGTAAAGCAAAAATACGTGTTGTTTTCATTTGTGAGGTTAGATAATATGTTTTTTTTTCGGTTTTAGCTTACTGTTTAAAGAAATAAAAACAATGGTTAGGAAACATATGGCACTTAATTTGTCCTAACAATGCTTGAAAGAGAGAAATACTAAACACCAAAAACACAACGTATTTGTGACCAAAACAATAACAAAAAGTGGAAAATACAATTATTTTTTAATAGTGAGACTAAAACAAAAAACATGTATTAACAGATGAAGACAAGATTTGTTATTTCTTAGGTGGTCAATATTCATTTATGTTATTCAGTAGAATCTCGAACACTTCACCACTGGAAGCAAATTTTGAGGAAAAAAAAATAGAGACATCTCACTTTTCTTGGAGTTGGTTGTTTTTCCAGTGATCTGCACAAAAACCGAGTATCAGTGAAAAAACGAGTAGGCCTGTTAGTGGAAAACGATGTCTGCCGTAAAAAGGAATACATGAGTATAGTAATAAGCAGTAGTAAAATATCGGTATGGAGAACTATACATGACTTCCATGTTCTAAGATTTATATTTAAAACACTTTTCGAAATGAACTATTTCCATAGAAACTACTTCTTTCTTCAGCCTTAACCGCAGTACTGTGATCACTAACGTATACCACCTCACGATAGTGCACTCAATTTTCACTGAAGATGGCAGTCGATAGCAGTGCCGAAACGTCTGGTTTTGTAGAAAACATTGGATCAAGCCCAAACAGCCCAGGAAGGAATTTTAACAACAAAATACTTCTTTGTTGCCGATAACGTAGTACACATGACATATAAATAAAAATTACCCCTCCCACTTTAACTATAATTTTCATTTATAGAAAATTACCCCCACCCCGTTCAACTAGCCTCTTCATTTATAGATATTTCAACTACGTTTCTACAGTGGATTATTAAGATCTTCTTATCAGGATACATTATTTATCAAAATTAAGTACTTTACTCTTGTTCCAATAAACAATGTTTCCGGAAAACTACCCTTCCCCCTTAACCGATATTTACCAAAATCAATAAGCTTTGAGTTCTCTACAACTAAGGCACATATGTAAAAAATTATTTGATTCTGTTTGAATTTACGGCAGTTACCGTTCGTCATGAAAAAATTTCTCTTGTTACAACCCAAAATGTTGCAGGTAAACTACCCTTTTCCCTTAACCGATCTTCACCAAAATCAACAGGCCTTGAGTTCTCTACAATTAAGGGAAGTATGCAAAACATTATTCAATTATGTTTGAATTTACGGCAGTTATCGTTCGTCATAGAAAGAATTACCCTTGTTAAAACATAAAATGTTGCAGGTAAACTACCCCTTTCTCTTAACTGATCTTCACCGAAATCAACAGATCTTGAGTCCTCAACAATTCAGGGATGCATGCAAAACATTATTTGATTTTGTATGAATGGGCGGCAGTTATCGTTCGTCATATAAACAGTTGCTCTTGTTAAAACATAAAATGTGACCGGCAAACTACCCCTTTCCCTTAACCGATCTTCACCAAAATCAACAGACCTTCAGTCCTTTACAATTCAGGAACGTATGGAAAAAAATATTTGATTCTGTTTGAATGTGCGGCAGGTATCGTTCGTCATAGCAAAAATTACCCTTGTTAAAACATAAAACGTTGTACGTAAACTACCCCTTTCCCTTAACCGATCTTCACCAAAATCAACAGACATTGAGTTCTCTATAATGCAGGAAGGTATGCGAAAAGCATTTGATTCAGTTTGAATTTGCGGCTTTATCGTTTGCCATAGAAAAAAATTACCCTTGTTAAAACATAAAACGTTGCCGGTAAACTACCCCTTTCCCTTAACCGATCTTCACCAAAAACAATAATTCTTGAGAAATCTACAATTGAGGGCTGTATGCGAAACATTGTTTGATTCTGTTTGAATTTGCGGCTGTTATCGTTTGCCATAGTCAAAAATTACCCTTGTAAAACATAAAATGTTGCTGGTAAACTACCCCTTTCCCTTAACCGATCTTCACCAAAAACAATAAGTCTTTAGTACTCTACAATTCAGGGCTGTATGCAAAACATTATTTGATTTTGTTTGAATTTGCGGCTCTTATCTTTTGCCATAGAAAAAAATCTACACACAGTAGGACACATAGACAGACAGGCACAGACACACAGAGACACTTTTCGAAAAATGACTTTTTTTCATGTTTGAGGGTAGTACAATCAGAATCTGCAATTATCTCGAACACGATTTTTTTGCCATCACCATACTTCCATTTCCTTATGGAACATGGAAATAAAAACAATGATCAGTAAAATGCTTACTTCGAGTTGACTGGTTTGTCTGTGATGCACACAGAAAACAATGGGTATGGAGAACCATATATGACTTCCATGTTCTAAGATTTATGTTTAAAACCATTTACTTGAATTCGTTTCCATAATTTCTAAAAAAATATCCCCCCCATCTTGTAAATCGTGTTTTATGTTTGAAAAGTTGAAATGAAATATTTCCATAGAAACTACTTTTCTGTTACCGATAACGTAGTACACATATACAAAATTATCCCCTACCCCTTCAACTATCATTTTCATTTACATAAATTAACCCCACCACCTTCAACTACCTTTTTCATTTATAGATATTTAATCTAACTTTCTACACTGGATTTCTATGACTTTCTTTTCAGGATACTTTACTTATCAAAATTAAGTACTTTACTCTTGTTAAACCGTAAAACTTTGCAGGTAAACTACCCCTTCCCCTTAACCGATCTTCACAAAAATCAATAGGCCTTGAGTTCTGTACAACTCGGGCACATGGAAAAAAATTATTTGATTCTCTTTGAATTTGCTGCTGTTATTGTTTGCCATAGACACATTTTACACACAGACACTTTTCAGAAAATGACTATTCTTCATGTTTTGAAAGTAGTACAATCAGAATCAGCCCTTATCTCGATCACGGATTTTTTCGCTATCACCATACTTTCATTTCCTTATGGAACGTGGAACTAATGAGAATTACTGGAAAAAAAGAGGACTGTTGGAAAACGATTTCTGTCCCAAAAAAGAGAGACATGTGTAGTATCAGGCAAGCGAATAGTGACTTCGAGTTGTTTTTTTAATGTGAATTTCTCAAAAAGCAAGTATTATTTTAAAGGCATATTGGTTTCCATGTTTACACTTTATTTTGCATGTTAACCCATAAACGACACGTTTGGTGTCATGGGGACACATCAGAGTTATATAATTGCTAGAAACATTTTTCGTAAAAAATTTGACAACGAAACACGATTGAAATTGACAAACAACTATTTTATAAAATACATAAATACATTTTCTATATACGTAACTCAAAATTTCTTGCATCAATTACATAATATTGTGATAATATTCAATATGGTTTCTTCTGCAAATAATGTATTGCGTTTTTGTCGTTTCAACACCTGAGGCACGTTTCACTGAAAAATATCAGCATTATCAGAGGTTTGTAAGTAAATCAATGATTTGCTTATTTGATTGATTTACTTACAAACCTCTGATAACGCTAATATTTTTCAGGGAAACGTGCGTCATGTGTTGAAACAACAAAAACGCAATACACTACTTGCAGAAGAAGCTATATTGAATATTATCACAATATTATAAATAAATTTTAACGAATCTTATTAGCCAACTAAAATTATATGCGACATTGCCAACATATCGATGCTAATAATCGCATAAACGAAATACTGAAAATAAGTGTGAGTACGGTTGGGACAGTAGCACATATTCGTAGCAGGGATAACTAAAAATAAATACACCAGTATATATGAAAATACACCAGTATTGTGAGAAAAGAAGGCACGTTCTAAAAATTAACTAAACTAAAGAACAGCTTTTAATAAAGTAGATAGTGGCTTCATTGGTGTCTTGTATTTTGTTTTCCACTATATACAATACGACGATCCGTGTCGTCGTATACAACAATGTATCATAACACTGCCGTAAAGTGAGTGTGTGCGTGCGCGTGTACGTGAGTGTGTGTGTGTGTGTGTGTGTGTGTGTGTGTGTGTGTGTGTGTGTGTGTGTACGTTTCCTTGGGTTACAGGGAATAGGGTTACTTCTGGTTGGAAACAGGCCAGTATGGACGTACGAGATATGAATAAAAGATGTTCGATCTCGCATCGGAGTTTCCGTGTGTTCAGCTGAGTGTGCGATATAATATACTGATAGAGAGAACAAAATATAAATTAAGAAAAAGGAACTAAAATTCGATATAAAGTAATCTTTGTTAACCGCATTTGGTGTCTTCGCTCCCCACCTCCCACACTTTTGTGTCAAAACTCATTGTATACGTAAGGGGGAAGAGAGTGGGAGAAAATGGAAAGAAGAGAGAGAGAGAGCGAGAGGGGGGGAGTGAGTGTGATGGGGGTTTGGAGTGATGGTAAGGGGAGAAAGATAGTAGAGATACGAATATATTGCAACGTAACAAATAGAAGGCATAGTAAATTAGAACAAAATAATATCAGAGTCTTTTATCTGGAGTTAGGTATTTATTTTAAAACAAATTAAATATGGTCTGTGATTTGAACATAAATTATTTATTCTTAAATTTTAATAGAGCCTGTGAAATGGTTTTAATGTTTTTCATTCTTACAGTCGATTTTACTTGTTCGACGAAATCTCTTGACGAACCGTTGAACTGCTCCACTGCCACACTCGTCGCCTGCTGGATCAGCTGCAATAATAACACGTAGAACTCTTGCGAGACACGCACGCACGCCGTTTCACCGATATAGTTCATCTCATTTCTCTCAGTGTTCGATAATGGGTTTAACTATTATTAATTAAATTTCGGTGTGTTTTACGTACACCTTCCGGTATCTTGACGTGTCCTCGCGTTCACCCAGATGTATTTCGGCAAATACACTGATTCCTATGCGGTAAAATCTTGACTATCGCGAGGTAGCACTATTTAATTCATAATTAAATTATTTTGAGTTCTAATATTCAATCGATCTAGCAAACGTGCAACTTAAATAAATTTTAACGAATCTTATTAGCCAACTAAAATTATATGCGACATTCCCAACATATCGATGCTAATAATCGCATAAACGAAATACTGAAAATAAGTGTGAGTACGGTTGGGACAGTAGCACATATTCGTAGCAGGGATAACTTAAAATAAATACACCAGTATATATGAAAATACACCAGTATTATGATAAAATAAGGCACGTTCTAAAAATTAACTAAACTAAAGAACAGCTTTTAATAAAGTAGATACACTGAATTCTGTCTGTTCGTTACAAAGAAAAGTAATTAAGCACAACAAAGGTAACTAAAATGTAAATTCTTTGCACTTCCTTTATTAAAAGCTATTAATTACTTTAGTAAAGTTTTGGAAATTCTATTTGGGTTTTTAACATTTTCTTTTTTTTTTCAATGATTGGGGAGTTGCCAATGGTAATTTGTAATCCAGTTTACTTCCTTTAGCCTTTGATAAACCAACATCCAACTACAAATAAACACACAAGAACAAAATTAATGACAGCAGAGATGGACTTTTGGAGACGTTTGCCAGGAGTATCCAGACGTGAGAAAATTAGAAATGAAGTCATTAAGGACAGAATTAAAGGGAAAAATTCATTTGTTGATTTTATCCGAACAAAAAAATTACAACGGTATAGACACATGAAAAATGGCACAGGAAAGATTGCCAAAGAGAGTTATGGAAAGGACCCTACTAGGAAGAAGGAAAAGAGGAAGACCACCCCTAGATAGAAGGAACTCAGACTACTTTGAAGGAATGAGAAATTGAAGAATATCTTTGTGTAGACAAGCAGCAGTGGAAGATGAGAATTCAATCACTTCTGTAATCTTTGGTTCCAGGAAATGTGTAAACGTTGTTCAGTCGTAATAATACGTTTTGTAATTTTGTTTCCTATTATTCTTAGTTTTTACAGTCACTTGACCTTGCCTATTCTAGCTTCTCCACTCCGTCCAACATACATAGCTCCCACACACATGTTCATATACACACCCTAAAACATGTTCACAAACCTACACAGTCTCTGTGTGTAGTTGATCTTACCATCTCTTTGAGAATAGCCTAAGACGCGGAAAGAATTCTCAGAGGCCAAGAATAAATTGTAAAACTTACCGAGTGTCTGTCTGTTTTTTTTTTAAAACCTTTGTAGTAATAAGTGTCATCATCGTCGGCCGTGGCTCTACAACCCTTGGTAGGTCTTGGCCCGCTCCAAGAGTCGATTCCATTCCTCCCTGTTGCGTGCCCTGGCTTTCCAGTTTCTTATGTTCAGCTTTCTGAGCTCCTCCTCTATCTGATCTTTGAATCTACTTCGGGGTCTTCCCCTTTTCCTACTACCCATTGGTTTCTGGTAGAAAATACGTTTCGTAGGCTGTCCTTCCTCCATTATCTCTATGCGTCCAACTCATCTTAGCCTGAATATTTTGATTTTGTGACAATGTCCGGTATTCACCACATAATAGGTATTCCTAACATAACCTAAACTTTAAAAGAGACTACAGTCGGTTTAGTTTGTGCTAAGTGTTTATTTCCTTTATGAAAATGTTTATGATGTTTACTGATAACATACAAATTGTTTTGACAATAGAACAACAGTCAAAAAATGCCCTATTACATGAACGACTGCTACACGAAGATTATTGCTAGGTTGTCTTCTCTACCTCTCAAAAAATTAATACAGTTAAGGAAAACCGCTTTTTATGATAAAATATATTACAAAGATAATTTTAAAAATCGAGAGGAAATTTTTAGGTTAAAAGATAAAAAACGAAAACGCGGTTGAATTAAAAAGAATTGCGGTAAATATGATTTTTATATAAATCCACTGAAAGTGCCCTGTGATTGAGAAAGAAGGAATATTTTCAAGCAGCCGTCAAACTGATTTATTCAGGTCGATTTACATAAAGTCCTCTCTTCTCAGAAAGAGAGATAAAATAAAATATATCGTCTCCCTTTTGATGAGCAAGGATGATATAGAAGATTGAGGTATACAATTTATTTGGGGTAGGTAGTCTGACTGAAACCAGTGACCATGCGATAAGACGGGAAGGCATTTCATCTTGTGATTGCTACTCCTTGTTACACACACACGCGCGCGCGTAGAATCTATACTCCACGGATATTGCTTTCTTGTACTTTATCTTACCTTCCTTATCAAGACGAATAAGAAAAAGTAAATCAATAGCAGACATCGCAGGCAACGGACACTCTAAACAGGGACGGTGTAATTTTAAACAGTTGGAGACATTTAGATGTTACGGCCCATTTTAGTCTGTATAAAAAAAAAACCTCCGCTCCACAGTCCGTTAAGGACCAAGGCGTACCGCGCGGCTTTTGTGTTAGTGTGACGGTGTATGGCTAGTACTACGCACCACCAGCCGCTAGTTGCGGTATTCACGGCCAGGAGGCGGCGCTGTTATCTCAGCGCCTACTCAGTTTGCCTCACGACGCTAAGTGCACGCCGAATGGAGCCTCCGCCGGGAATTGAACCCGGGACCACGAGCGCATCAATCGCCCGCGTTAGCCACTAGACCACCTGTAGGCTTTTTAGTCTGTATAGTGTCGAAAAATTGGTAGCTTTGTTTAAGAGCGACGTAGTAAAGAGTATAATTACTTTTATTTTATAATTATTCCAGATACCATTATACTGTTACACATAGCTATTATGTACACAAATATATAAACACTCTATATGATACAAGCATTGAACAGATATACAAATTTTGAAACTAACTCTTGGTAGTAGTGAACATTAATAGAAGAGTTAAGTCGTAGCTTCTTCGTCCTAGGAAATTTTTGCGCTCTACAAGATTTGACCAAAGACTCGGAGTCCATGGATCGTATGAAAAATTTTTCAATTTGAACACACTGTGTAATTTACAGAGTGGTATTTTTTAAATATGTTTTCCATAAAATTTTCAATTACTTTAATAGTATAACCTCACCATTTGCTTTGTCATAATTTTAATCTACTTGCACTAAAGTATTACAATTACTGTTAAAGCGTTATAATAAACTCTATTCGACAGTGCGCTTTAGTAGAAATATGTCTAAATTTATTGCTAGTACCCTCAGTGAATTATTTGCGTTAATTATTATAAACTCTTATGTACTTTAGTAAAAATCTGTCTAAATTTATTGTTAGTACCCTCTATTCAGTGAATTCTTTGCGTTAATTATTATAGACTCTTATGTACTTTAGTAATAATATGTCTAACTTTATTGCTAGTACCCTCTATTCAGTGAATTCGTTGCGTCAATTATTATAGACTCTTATGTACTTTAGTAAAAATCTCTCTAAATTTATTACTAGTACTCTCTATTCAGTGAATTCTTGGCGTCAATTATTAGACTCTTATGTACTTTAGTAAAAATCTGTCCAAATTTATTGCTTTGAACTTGCTATAATATTAGATAGAAAAAACTTTTTTAGAGACTGACACGAAGTAGTATTTCAGTGCTAATGATGATTCTTTTAGACCCTCCTGGGAAAAGTAATACGTAAATTCAGTGAATTCTTTGCGTTAATTATTATATACTCTTATGTACTTTAGTAATAATATGTCCAAATTTATTGCTAGTACCCTCTATTCAGTGAATTCTTTGCGTTAATTATTATAGACTATTATGTACTCTAGTAAAAATCTGTCTAACTTTATTACTAGTACCCTCTTTTTAGTGAATTCTTTGCGTTAATTATTATAGACTCTTATGTACTTTAGTAATAATATGTCTAAATTTATTGCTGGTACCCTCTATTTAGTGAATTATTTGCGTTAATTATTAGAAACTCTTATGTACTTTAGTAATAATCTGTCTAAACTTATTGCCGGTAGCCTATGTTTAATAAATTCATTGCTTTAATCATTACTGTCTCCACATGTCAGCTACAATGAGATCCTCATAAGTTTTGCAAACTTCATTAGTTCACCCTTCCTAACCGTGTCTGTTATCCTCACGTATTTCACCTCAACAAATGTAATATATATTTTTAAAATTGTTGTCTGTCCTCTGAGATTTGTTACTATGGATAAGGATTTTGACGTTGTTTTATTCATTAAACGTAAGCACCCGATGCGGTGTCATCTGTTGGGTTTTAAAGCAGATGATACTGATAGTGAGTGCCTTCACGTTCTTAGGAGTGAAGAAATCTACTTCAATGGCATCTTAATCAACTTCATAGATGCCAGTAGATATGAATAAGAATGAATTGAGTATTGAAATATAGTCTAGAGTTGAAACAAAGTTTACGGGTTACCAAATTATCGCCCCTAAAGTATTCGTTAGTAAAACCTGGATTTTGACAGGAAAAAGTTTAGAATAATTATCTAAAAGCAAATACCTAAGACGTTTAGAAAGATAAAATGCCTAAATAAGGAGAACAAGTAAAAGTTATGGAAAGACTTAAACGATAATAAAATAATGTAAGTAATGAAAGTATAATATTAGATAGAAAAAACTTTTTTAGAGACTGACACGAAGTAGTATTTCAGTGCTAATGATGATTCTTTTAGACCCTCCTGGGAAAAGTAATACGTGAATACCATGAAAATGTTGGCAAGGGTTTGTATGCTTGCAATTCGGAGTGAAGTATAAGAAGAAAGAGGAAAGCAAGAACAACAATAAATTTCTACATATATGTCCGTCGATCTACGTGAATTGTAATTGTCCATTACCCCTAATGAATATAAATCAATAATAAGACCCATCCTAACCTATGGTTGCGAAACTTGTATCCTGAACTGCAAAACAGCAAACACTATCGATACCTTTGAAAGAAAAATATTACGAAGAATCCTGGGACCAGTTAATGATGTACGTGGCTGGAGAATAAGATGTAACTATGAATTGTATCATATGTACAAAGGACCACCGCTAACACGGTACATAAAACTACAGCGTCTAAGGTGAGCTGGTCATGTAGCCAGGACGGGAGAAGAAAGGATACCACAAAAACTATTGTATACCAGAATCCATGAAAAAAGACCAGTGGGAAGACCAAGGAGAAGATGGGAGGATGCAAGAGAAATATTGAAAGTGCGTTCCTGGAGGAGGATGGATGCTGACAGAGGAGAATGGGGGGGAAAAATTGAAGGAGGCCAGGGCCCAACAAGGGCTGTAGTGCCATAGGAGGAGGAGGATTACCCCTAATGATATTTACAAATCTTCCTCGGACAATTATAACCTAAAGGCTACAACCGCATCACAATTTTTGTTTATAATACGCATTATTATTTCTTTTATGAATTTGCTAACTGCTACAATTTTTATTGTTCGACAAAGCTTTTCGTCATCACTGACATCATCAGGTCTTAAACAACGCTGATGTCAGTGATGACGAAAAGCTTTGCCGATCAATAAAAATTGTAGCAGTTAGCAAATTCATAAAAGAAATAGTAAGGATGCCTGCTAATTTAAACAATACGAAGAATAATACGTATTAGTTTACAGCACTAAAGAGCACTTGGTGTGATCCGCGGTCAGTTGCGACCCAATTGTATGAAACATGTCAGTTGCGACAGAGGTGGAAATTTGAACCTGGTCAGCGATCAATTGTATTTTCATGTTATTACAATAATACAGAAATTACCATTATAATTCTATACATTCCTAGCTTACCCTAACTTAACCTAATCTAACCTGGCCTGACCTAACCTCACCTAAGCTAACCTAACCTAGCCTGACCTAACCTAACCTAACCTAACGTAACAAAAATATTGGAAGAAAGAGGTTACTCGCACAAATGAAAAGTTGCAGAATTGAAATCTCATCGAGGTTCAGTCCGACGTTTACTTTCGGACAGAATAAGTCAGTAAGTGAAAGTGCGTGGCGCAATTGACCGCGTAAGGACAGGTAAAAATCTGTGTTTTGTCGCAACTGACCGAGACCGCTTAGTAGAGTTTGGTGTTTAGTATTATAGCACTTTTATATGTGCACATTCGTGAATAACCACTTATAACCGCACTTGCGACTGAACGGATATGAACTTTTTAATCTGAAGCAAGAGTGATTTGTTTCTATGAATATCTAATTAAACTTACTCTAGTACGTAAACTTGTTCACAACAAATCCAGTACCTGTAACAAACAGAAATATTACCCATTAGTAGGCCTACATATACTGCTATGCAAACAAACTCAAGTTAAAAATATTCTGTATAAGCAAAAAAAAAAAGAAAGAATATACTGCTAATATTAAATTAAAATGATTTACTCAGACGTTGATAGGTTTTGTAATTTAGAACATTCATTGTACGTCCACACGCCTTTTCTAACAAATTTGTGATTTAATTAAAGCTGGTAATTAGTGGCTTCATTGGTGTCTTGTATTTTGTTTTCCACTATATACAATACGACGATCCGTGTCGTCGTATACAACGATGTATCATAACACTGCCGTAAAGTGTGTGTGTGTGTGTGTGTGTGTGTGTGTGTGTGTGTGTGTGTGTGTGTGTGTGCGTGTGCGTTCCTTGGTTACAGGGAATAGGGTTACTTCTGGTTGGAAACAGGCCAGTATGGACGTACGAGATATGAATAAAAGATGTTCGATCTCGCATCGGAGTTTCCGTGTGTTCAGCTGAGTGTGCGATATAATATACTGATAGAGAGAACAAAATATAAATTAAGAAAAAGGAACTAAAATTCGATATAAAGTAATCTTTGTTAACCGCATTTGTTGTCTTCGCTCCCCACCTCCCACACTTTTGTGTCAAAACTCATTGTATACGTAAGGGGGGAAGAGAGTGGGAGAAAATGGAAAGAAGAGAGAGAGAGAGAGAGTGAGAGGGGGGGTAGTTAGTGAGATGGGGGTTTGGAGTGATGGTAAGGGGAGAAAGATAGTAGAGATACGAATATATTGCAACGTAACAAATAGAAGGCACAGTAAATTAGAACAAAATTATATCAGAGTCTTTTATCTGGAGTTAGGTATTTATTTTAAAACAAATTAAATATGGTCTGTGATTTGAACATAAATTATTTATTCTTAAATTTTAATAGAGCCTGTGAAATGGTTTGAATGATTTTCTTTCTTACAGTCGATTTTACTTGTTCGACGAAATCTCTTGACGAACCGTTGAACTGCTCCACTGCCACACTCGTCGCCTGCTGGATCCGCTGCAATGATGACACGTAGAACTCTCGCGACACACGCACGCACGCCGTTTCACCGATATAGTTTAGCTCATTTATCTCAGTGTTCGATAATGGGTTTAACTATTATTAATTCAATTTCGGCGTGTTTTACGTACACCTTCCGGTATCTTGACGTGTCCTCGCGTTCACCCAGATGTATTTCGGCAAATACACTGATTCCTATGCGGAAAAATCTTGACTATCGCAAGATAGCACTATTTAATTCATAATTAAATTATTTTGAGTTCTAATACCCAATCGATCTAGAAAACGTGCAACTCGTTGCTAAGACCCTGTACTCGTAACCCTTATGTAGAACGTATACTGATACGACAAACTCGCAGAGAGACAACGTCTGTTAAGGCCGAGCTGTTAGGTTGAACTGAGCGAAGCTTCTTCCGCGGGGGACCAAACTGAATGAAAATTGGAGCCTCCGATTGGTCGAAACCCATAGCACGCGATTGATGGGTTAGAGAGATAGACATATGTCCTGATCAATTTTGCTGAAGACTGCAGAAGCATGTATAGATTTTATCTAAACGTTTTATGACTTTCAAGAGATAAGGATCCTTTAGAAAAGTGAATTCTGTTAAAAAATACATATTAAAATAATATGTTTTGAGTCTTTGACATATGAAAAATGTAGCGCTAATTCAGAAGTATGAGCTGTCTAAGTTTCAATTCGATACGTTAATTTACACCAGAGTTATTCATGTAAATACGAATAACACGCGCACTCGCGCGCTAAATTCGCACTTGACATGACAGAAAATAAATTTATGGGCGTTTTGACATACAGCAGTTAACTACCCATTTCGTATTTCAAAACTTATAGCTATTTTAGACAATTTTAACAAAATCAATTTTCAACATGTCTATAACGTCATAAATTGTATAAAAGCATGTAGTCATAGCTACAAAGACCCTTTTCTGCAATATTCCATTGCAATATATAGCCTGTAGTAGCAATTTTCGTATCTCTACTATCAAATTTTATAAAGAGTTGTAAGGTATATAATCATCATCTTCATAACAAGGCATAGTTAAAGAGCTGCCTGTTCCGCTTTTTAACCACCTTCCGCCACCTTTACCTGGGTCTACCCACACACCTGTGTCACATCTATAGGTTTGTATTTCCAGACTCTTTGGCCGGTATGGAATATGACAAAGTGTTCTTTCTACCGTTGTTTGTAATATTTTAATTTTGAATTGAAGTAAAAACTTGTAACTCATCTCTTATGGCCTCAATCTTTATACAGTTAAGTTTAGAACACATTTTATTTCGCCTTAAGAACGCCCATTAATGACGCCTGCATTTTACTGTCTTGTTTTTTCCATCCATAGGACTGTACAGAGACTTGAATAACTTTTTACAACTTTTTGTATCTCAACGGACCTTGTTTTACTTCCATGTTCCTTAAGGAAATGGAAGTATGGTGATGGCAAAAAAAAACCGTGTTCGAGATTATTGCAGATTCTGATTGTACTACCCTCAAAACATAAAAAAGTCATTTTTCGAAAAGTGTCTGTCTGTGTGTGTCTGTCTGGCTGTGTGTCAGACTGTAGATTTTTTCTATGGCAAACGATAACAGCCGCAAATTCAAACAGAATCAAATAATTTTTTGCATACAGCCCTGATTTGTAGAGTACTCAAGGCCTATTGTTTTTGGTGAAGATTGGTTAAGGGAAAGAGGTAGTTTACCGGGAACGGTTTTTTTTAATCAAGGGTAATTTTTTTCTATGGCAATCGATAACAGCCGAAAATTCAAACAGAATCAAATAATGTTTTGCATACAGCCCTAAATTGTAGATTTCTCAAGACCTACTGTTTTTGGTGAAGATCGGTTAAGGGAAAGGGGTAGTTTACCAGCAAAATTTTATGTTTTAAGAAGGGTAACTTTTTTTGAAGAAAGATAACTGCCATAAATTCAAAGAGGATCAAATAATTTTTTGCATAAGTTCCTGGATTGTGGAGAACGCAATTTTTCGTGAAGATCGGGAAAGGGGTAGTTTACCTGAAACATTTTATGTTGTAACAAGAGAAATATTTCCATGACGAACGGTAACTGCCGTAAATTCAAAAACAATCAAATAATTTTTGCATACCTTCCTGAATTATAGAGAACTCAAGGTCAGTTGATTTGGGTCAAGATCGGTTAAGGGAAAGGGGTAGTTTACCTGCCACCTTTATTGTTTTAACAAGAGTAATTGTTTCTATGACAACGATAACTGCCGCACATAAAAACAAAATCAAATAATAACGTTTTGCATGAATCCCTGAATTGTTGAGGACTCAAGACCTATTGATTTCGGTGAAGATCAGTTAAGAGAAAGGGGTAATTTACCTGCAACGTTTTATGTGATAACAAGGTTAATTTTTATATGACGATCGATAACTGCCGTAAAATCAAAGAGAATTAAATAATATTTTGCATACATTCCTGAATTGTAAAGAACTGAAGGTCTAGTGATTTTGGTGAAGATCGGCTAAGGGAAAGGGGTAGTTTACTAGCAACATTTTATGTTGTAAGAAGAGAAATTTTTCCATGACGAACGATAATTGCCGTAAATTTAAACAGAATCAAATAATTTTTTACATAATTATGTGCCTGATTTGTAGAAGACTCAAGGCCTATTGATTTTGGTGAAGATCGGTTACTGGGAAAGGGTAGTTTACCAGAAACATTTTTTGTTGTAACAAGAGTAATGTAATTAATTTTGATAAATAATGTATCATGATAAGAAGATCTTAATAATCCACTGTAGAAACGTAGATGAAATATCTATAAACGAAGAGGCTAGTTGAACGGGGTGGGGGTAATTTTCTATAAATGAAAATTATAGTTGAAGGGGGAGGTGGTAATTTTCATATTTGTACTACGTTATCGGCAACAAAGTAGTAGTTTGTAGTTAAAATTCCTTCCCCGGCTGTTTGGCCCCTGTCCAATGTTTTCTGCAAAACCAGACGTTTCAGCAGTGTCGTCGACTGCCATCATCAGTGAAAATCGAGTGCGATAACGTGTGGTGGTATACGTTAGTGACCACAGTACTGCGGTTAAGGCTGAAGCAATAAGTGGAAAGAAGTAGTTTCTATGGAAACATTTCATTTCGTAAATGATTTTAAATATAAATCTTAGAACATGGAAGTCATGTATGGTTCTCCATACCGATATTTTAAAAATATGCTTGATATTTCCAGAGATAGTCTGGAACTTACCTAACTTAACATCGACATCACAATTCGTATCAAAGAAAATATTATTTCTCAAATAATTAAAGAAAGAGTTGTATATAAAGTAGCAGGCCTAAATACAATAGCTACTGTAATGAAAGTAATGCAGGTAGAAAAATCCGACTTAATTGTCATGATTTAAAAGTTTGATAACAATAACACATATTGATATTAACGTAATACAGCATGCTAATCGAAAATATTTTTCACAATTATCGCTTTGTTTACCGAAGAATTTTGCAGACCATATGCAATATGTTAATATATGCAAGCAAGACATGGGTACTGATGTTGTAAGATATGAAAAATCTTGGTGTTTTAGAGAGGAAAATTTGGAGAAAAATTGACGGACCAGTGTGGGACGGAGAAATGTAGAGGATAGAGGAAAGCTAAGAGAGGTAAGGAACATGTACAGAGAAGCTGACATATTAGCACCAGTAAAGGCGCAAACTTTGGGACGGTTGGGGGCACGTGGTGAGAATGAGAAGTGATCGAGGCCCAAAAATGGCACTGGAAAGGAGGTGGGAGGGAGTAAGGTGGAGAGGATGTCCGAGGAGGAGATTGTATGATATGCGGATGGAGATTTGAGGGAGATGTGAATGGCAGGTTGGAGTAGTAAGGGTCCGGACAGAGAAGAATGGAGGCAATAATTTAGTATAACTATAATATCATTGAGGACAAAGATATAACCTAATCCTTGAAGTGTAGAAAAAGAAGTAGGTCAAAAATAGTTTAAACATTATTGATTATGGTCCAAGTCACGTTATTGTTAATAAATTACCTTATTAATATTCTCAAACTCCGATACTGAATTGGATAAACTCCAAGTCCAAATATTCAGTATCCGACCGAACGTTGCACGGTGCGCACCGAGTCGAACACGTGTGTTTAAATAATGCACTTTTATGAATTTTAATATTTGACGATCTCTTCCCGAGTGATACGTCTGATGATGGGACATAGTTCCCGAAATGCGTAACAACAAAAACAACGGAACGAAGTCACAGGACGGATTTGAAATAAGGTAATTTATTAAGGTCAAAAATAATTTGCGATCCGAGTCGGTGGTAGTAATCTATACAGTTAAAAAATACCTTATCTACTTTTAAGGCACTACGACGATCTACACACACACACGCAAAGATGGGTTTCCAATAAAATATCTAAATTCAAATCTACGCTAAGTGTAGCATACATAGAATGAATCAACGTTCCGGCAACCGAACGTATTGTTGTTATTCAGCCGTACACCACTACGCTAGCGACGTACGTACATTTGTTTTGAGATTTTGTTTTACTCGTCAGTTAAATTCTGTTTTACGACTGTGTGCGCGAGCGATTGGAAAGATATAAAAAAGACACTTCTTTGAAAGTGTAGAGCGGCGACGTTGGGGTAAAAACAAAACAAAAAACGATAGAAGCGGCGGCAACGAAGAGTTTATTGTTTATTGCTTCAGTTTGTGAGGGGTGGGGGAGGGGAGGGAAGCTGCTTAAATTCAATCAGAAAACTAGTGAATGTAATTTCTGAAAAAAAAAAGAACACACAATAAAACAAAATGCGACGTCGAGAAGGTAGAGTAACTATTGTTTGGTAGAAAAAGTAGCAGCAACACGCTTCTCTCCACTCTCTGCGTACGTCCGTCCGTACCGTGTATACAATACAATGCTTCACTTGTTTCATCCCCCATCTGTTCAGCTTAGCAGTAGCTGGCTTTTGTGTCACTCCTTCACTACTCGTGTAGAGTGCAGCACCGTCGTGTTGGAAAAAAAATACAAAATTCATGTTACATACGTCGACACGTTCGAAACAGTTTTTTGACACTCTAATCCTTTGCTAATGTTTTACATATGTATTTACACACACGTTGTAGACAGTGGCGAAGCTAGTAGTTAATGAATGGGTAGGCAAAAGTCTTACCTTAAATGTTTTTGTAGAGTAGTTCAACACGGCGAATTTTCTTGCTTGCAAAATTGTCAACTACACGGTCTTTGAACAACTGGTCACTCATCAGTTCCTTCACAAATTTTTTTCAATAGAAATGGTGCTAAGAGAGTTAAGTCTTTCATTAGTCATCGTATTGCGCAAGTAGTTTTTTATTCTTTTCAAAGTACTCATACTCCTTTCTGAAGAAGCCGTGGTAACAGGAAACGTTAAAATCAAACGAATTAATTTTAAAACTTCCACGTACACTGGTTCTAAGTCATTAAGAATTATAAAATGTAAAAGTCTTTGAGGGAACAAATGTTTTCCAGTATCTGAGTAAATGTACTTTAATTCATTTTCCAGTCTTTCACTATTGAAAAAAGGGTATTTATTTATAAGGCTGTTCAGTTTAGAAGAAGGAAAACTCTCTTTGTAAGAAATGAAGTGATTTGGATCCAACAACTCAACAAACTGGATACTTTCGAAATCACTGAACCGTACCTCCAGCTGCATAATCAAAGTGTCAAGAACTTCATAAGTTAACGTTTTCAGCAGTTTCCTGTTACTGTCATCTATATTTACCTCGCTGCTTATTTGGTGACATTTTTCAATACAAGACGACACAGTGTTTTCTGATCTCATGTCCTTGAGGATAGCAGTAGTTTTCTTAATTTCAGTGTTGCACAGAATTATATCGGAGATAGTTTTGTGTTGCAGTAGAGAAAGGAGATGGTCAGTATAAACGAATATTTCCCTATAAAAACAAAGTAAGTAAATGAAATGGGTCTTTTTGAGTATGTTAAGCAATCCAACAGCAGAATTGTACGAATCACTATCCCATCCTTCATAATTCTCTGTAATGTCCTCAAAAATTTGCCTCAAGTCACCATAGTGGGAAAAGATGGTATGAACTGCTCTGGAATGAAAGTTGCAACGATAGTGGATGCTTGTGGAAGTTTAAATCTTCTAGATTCTAAGAGCTGCGATCTCTTTGAGGATCTACAAAAAAATGTGTGAAATACTGTCAAATTGTGAATGAAGAGCCTAACCGATTTTATTGTTTCAGTGCAATGAAGAAGTACGAGGTTTAACTTGGGAGCATAGCAATGTAGAAATAATGCTCTTGGGCAAGTCTGTTTTACAAAGTGCTGAAAACCTCCATGCTTTCCAGCCATTACAGAGGCTCCATCATATGTTTGACAGACTACCTTCTCAGTTACACCCCACTTTTTTAAAACGTCAACAATTAATTCTGATAAGCCTGATGCAGTCTTATCTACTGAAACATCATAAAACCCAATGAACCTTTCTATTGGACCTTCTTTTGAACAAAATCTAAAAATTATGCTGACTTGAGATCTACTTGATACGTCTAAAGTTTCATCTGCCTGAAGTCCAATAAAATCGGAAGAATCTAACTCCGCCTTAATCTTCTCTTGAATTATATCAGTTACAGATTCAACTAATTCATTCTGAACATGTTGAATCATAATCCTTTAAATCCTGGCGTAGACTGGAGATGATCTCGAATGTACTGCTCCTGCTCAGAAAGAAGATCTAACAATTACCTCGAAATCCAAGCTCCTGTTTCCCGATAAAATACACAATATCAACAAGTCTTTCAACAACAAGCCTATTTTGTTTCACGACTTCATTATGTTTAACAGCTTGAATTCTATCCCCTTGAGAGAGAGTATGTTCAATCCTCACGCGTCCCAGCAAACGGTACCGCTCTTCATTTTGAATATGTTTATTTGAATTCTGGTGTTTGTCTGCCTTTCTAAGAAAGTTTTTTGTTACCGTAACTACATATAAAATCCATTCTTTTTCACCAGAAAACAAGATACATGTATAACAAAAAAGTCTGTTGGTTTCGGAACAGCCAGTCAACCACGAATATCGCTCGTACCAAGAAAACTGAAATTTTCTAGATACTTTACCATCAAAATGTTTAATTTCTAAATTAGGCGTAAATCTCTTGTTTTTAACACCACATTTTTCTTCGTAACTCCAAGAAGAAAACGGCTTACTTTTTAATAAGTTTAAAAGACCTAACATAATATTAAAAGGAAGGACCGCGTTCACTCATTTCGGGCGACACACTTATATTCATACACAATAATATAACTAATTGAACTTCAAAATTTATAACTTGATTAGTTTCTATATATATATGTTTAATGTCACAAATAATTTAAATGACAGTGTTGATCGTCTATTAGTTCACCGGAATCACAGGCACACTTTTAATAACCGCACAAAATAAACACGATTATAAACAACACAGCGCGCTTTAAAACTCGCACAACAGCAGTGAGACATGCCTCAACGCTACAGTGTGTGTGGAGCGCTGGTCAATCCCCCGCTTCCCGCACTGCCCAGTCTCGGCCAACACATTGCTTATATACGATGTATACAAAAACTCTGAGGCAGGTTGACGTTGCCTCGTTCCCTTTAAACCATGTCTGCTTTTACTTGTCACCGTCTAGCGGTCGCTGAGTAAAGCATGTAATTAGTAAATTCGACAATTACAGTAACAATCTATAATCTTTACGTTACATACTTCATGCGTATTTATAATTTTTATTCTACAGAATTTTTTAGGGTAGGGATTGCCTCAATTGCCTCCATGTAACTTCGCCACTGACGCACACTCACAAAAATAGTGTTACGACGGTCTAGTGATCGTCGTATGGTACAGTGGAAAACAAAACACAAGACACCAATTAAGTCACTAATCACCAGCTTTAATCGTCACAATTAAACAGTGTTTGTATTCAACAAGATTGTCTCTTGCAACAAATCAAAATTAAAATTGTTCACACGCTATAATAATGTCAACTAATATAAAAACCCAGTTGTATTAAAATTGTCGCGCAAAATTATAAAACTCATAACACTTCGCCACAATACGTGGAACCGCACTGTGTAAACCGCCCGACAATAACTGAACTCAGCACCGCTGAATACCTATATTTACACCCCGGTATAAAATTCCAGAACCATCCATACTACACATCAGCGCTACATTAGCGCGTAATTGATTGCGGCCTTGACACAGTGCGCGTGGCTGGCTGAGTCTAGAAAAGTCTCGCTAACGCATGTTGAGATCACGTACGCACACAACATTACTGCCGGATTCCACGGGCATAGCCGAGAAATACGAGTAACACTTTTTCCGCATTAGGTAATACTAGGAATATATATATATATATATATATATATATATATATATATATATATATATAGTTGTTATAGTCAACTTCTTTATACGTAAATATTTTAATCTTTACTACTAAAAGTAGGGCTATGCGGGACGAAGAGGATGCCCGCCGCCCACTCGTGTGCTGCGTCGCGTGCTTCAAATAGAGCTCCTGCCGCAGTGACCACAGATGTACTGAATGTTACGGGTGTGGCTTGCTACCGTAGTGCAAGAAAAATAAGCCTAAAAGTATACGAACCTTGAAAAAATTAGTACAAGCAAGGAATTTGGTGGAGATGTTGGAGTTACCATCTTATTGAATATACTGCATGTCCCCTAAAATCTAAGCTGTGCTACGCCCGCCATATTGACAAAATGGCGGTTAATTATCAGATTTTTGTATATAAATCCTTTACCGTTGCAGATAGGAAAAAAAGTTGCCAATAAACAATGTAGACAATAATAAAACAAACAATTTTTGATATAAACATTTTTTCTCTAAATCGAACGGTTTTTGAATTACGAGCTGTCCTTTAAACACTTTGCATTGTATGGATACTTTTCTCTTTTGTTTCAGATTAACAAGATAAGTTATGGATCCTGGAATATGTTTGCTTTGCTGTAAAAGCCTTACAGAAAGAGAAGTGGTTGTCGTTGAAAGGGGGCTACCCACGCTCATTCATGAAAGTCAGGAGAGGAAAGATGAAAAACATAAAATCATGGCTAATGCCAACGAACTTACAGTTCACGCGTTGTGTCGGAAAAACTATACAAGGCCTAGCTCCATCAAGGCTTTTACTAAGCCAGAAGTCGGCGAGCCGGCTCATAAAGTGCCGCGTTTAAGACCTCGAGAAGTGAGATTCGATTACAAGATCGAATAAAAAAAAACTGCTTATTTTGTGGTCAGGTGATGGAGAGTGTTAATGTAAAGTTGCCTAAAAACCGAAGGAGACAAATAAGAGAAGTTGAAACTAATGAAATAAAAGATTCGTTTCTTCAAATTTGTGCCGTTCGCAAAGACGAATTGGGGGAGATAATTGGTGCTCGTATAACACCTTGGACAGATCTTGTGTCAGAGGAAGCAAGGTACCATTTAGACTGTTACTCAGAATTTAAAAAAATATAAAGCTTTTGATAAGTCTGGCAGACCAGTAAACAAATCGCTTGAAAATCTGTTCACTGAATGCCAATATACTGCAACAGAACTAAGAGACATCATTAAACAATTGCCTGGAGGAGAGGACGAAGAAATTAGCGATTATTTACTGAAGACACGGCTAAAACAAAAGTACGATGGAGGAGTAATTTTTACAGAGATGAACGGAAAGCCAACAATCTTTAGTTTTCTTGGGACAGCACATCATATTTTATCTGAACAGTGGTATCAGAACAGAGAAAAGTCCGAAGTGAGTGAAGACTCAGAATTGTTCAAACTGCCGCAGCTATTATAAAAGAAGACATAAGAGCCAAAAGTTATGAAACTAAAAATTATCCGACATTTGGAGACATGGAAAGAGGAGGCACAGATCTTACTCCAAATAGCCTTCAATTTTTATGAAATGTGTGACCTCTGGGGAAAAAACTACGGAAGAGGGAAGTCGTCGACGAGTTACCATTAATCATGCCATAATTTCGACATGCAGACCAAGGTCTTTCATCTCCCCGCACCAGCTGGGGCTGTCAGTACACTTGCAATCAAAATATGGGTCTAGATACTTGATAGACACGTTACATTCTCTTGCTCTTTGTAGCTCTTACAGTGAGACAATTAGATATATGGATTGTGCAGGATCTTTATACAGCCTAATATAAAAGCAGTGCATTTGTTCAGTACGTGTTTGATAACGCTTACGCAAATATAAACACGCTGGATGGATCTGGGACCATACACATTTTAGGCGGCGTTAGATGCGCAACGCCAAAAGACTTAGTTACCATCCCTCGTGTAATTCCGCGAAAAAAGGTCAATGAAGTTAATAAAGCGCAACTAATACCTATTAAGCCATACCCAAAGTCACTGAATTCGGGCCTGAAAAAAGATAATCATCAAAGATCTTTCTGTTTCTGTAAAGGATATTCAAGCGGTTCAAAAAAGGGTTCACACTGGATTTACTTTGGATGACATGCTTCGTACATTCTAATGATCAGCTGCCAAGTTGGAATGGTTATATGCAAGAAGCAACATAAGAATAAGGCAGCTTTCAAACTTCTAGAGTAATGCCACTGCCTTTCGTTAACTTACAAGCAAGTAATTTAACAGCACTTCACTCAGCCCTTTTATTTGCATCGGCAGAATATGCTAAAAGAAATCAGACGTGCATAATAACATTTGACTAGCCCTTGTATTTGAAATCGTCAGAAATAGTGGCAGCAGCCGATAAAAACAGCTCTTTATCCTCAATTGTTGTGCGTTTGGGAGGATTTCATTTAGGATGTATTGGGCAAAACATGAAGGGTAGCGGTTTAGAACAATTGTGGGAAACTGTGTATGCTAAAACACCGTACCACATTTGATAACAGGACATGTATTAGCCCGCAGCCTGACAACGGCGGGTGATCCAAAACATCCCATTTGCAACTGCCGAGCAGCGCAGAGGTCACGCGTGCAGTATGCGTGCAGTTGGAAATGCGATGTTTTGGATCACCCGCCGCATAGCCCGGACCTCGCGCCCAGTGATTTTCACTTGTTCCTTCACCTGAAACAATATCTGGCCGGAAAAAGTTCGATGACGATGACGAGGTAAAAGAAGAGGTCATGACATGGTTCAAAGGGTTGGGGGCACACTTCTATGACACGGGGTTACTAAAGCTGGTTCCCAGACTTAATAGGTGCTTGGATAATGGCGGTAATTATGTAGAGAAATAAAGATATATGTATTTACGTAATTGTCAGTTAAAGATTTGTAAATAAATATTTTTAGACCAATTACGACCTTTGTATCTTTACTTTCCGGACACGCCTCGTACTTTCAAGGGCCGTGTAAGCCTTTCCTACAGGACACATGCATACATATTTATTGTTGTATTGGAGTGTTTGTGGTCTCAAATATTTCTAGTAGTAATTTTGTACAAACCACTATGTTGTCTTTGGTATTGACGAGCGCTTCCGGCAGTCAAGCCATCTTCAGGTCATTTACCAACCCATCTTCAGGTTGGTAAATGACCTGAAGGTGGCTTTACTGCCGAAAGCGCTCGTCAGTACCAAAGACAGCATAGTGGTTTGTACAAAATTACTAGTAGAAATACATACATATTGTTACGACGGTCTAACTGATCGTCGTTTGGTACAGTGGAAAACAAAACACAAGACACTAATGAAGTCAGTATTAACCAGCTTTAACTATCACAATTAATAATTTGTAATCAACAACATAGTCTCTTACAAAAGTTGAAGAAAAATTTGTCCACACCCAATAATAATGTCAACTATAAAGAATTCCACATTAATTATAAGACTACAATCGTTCACAACAATACGTCTTCTACAAACCATAGCGCCGCGGTAAAAAAAAAAATCGCCCAACAAAATTAACTAACAAGCCGGCTGCTATTAATTTTTACAGCTCGCCCACGTCTTTTAGGAATTTTCATTCTCATTGTGAACGCCACTAATGCGTAATTCAAGTGTTCTCCAGAGGAATCTGCAATGTATGTGAGGGCGGTTTTTAGTGAAGGAGCACCTGCACTACTAATGTAGGGGGGACGGGTGTAGGAAACTCTCGGCTGTTCTAGGCGGTTCGATACGGTTCTCGTTACAATATACACTACACATCCAGCCCAATCCTTTCGATGATACCCATCGGTTGGTTTTATCGGTAGATTGTCACAACGCTAATCAACGTACAGTAGAAAAACAAAATGACTAAACATTTGTCAAGTTAACATACAGAAATATAGAAAAGCATTAGAAGAGTTGTATTTATTTTAAACGTTTCTAAAGGAAAGCGTAGGAAAGTTTATTATCTTTGAAAGATATTCTCATTATAGTAATAATTAGAATAACAGTAATAATAATGATAATAGTAACAATAGTGTTTTCCCACAAAAAATATTGTTACGACGGTCTCACGGATCATCGTATTGTACGGTGGAAACCAAATACAGACACCAATGAAGTCACTAATTGTCAACTTTAATTAGTCGCAAGTAACGATTTGCAATTAACAAGGTACTCTCACACGATAATACAAGTTTACAAGTTTGTCCGCCAGCAATAATAGTTGCCAACTATTAGAGTTCCGCAATATTTACAACACAATAACCACTTGCGACTAATCCCCAACAATCACTTGATCCGCACTCTGCAATGTGGCCATGTGTAACTAACTTCTAAACCGGCCGCTGTTGCTTATAGATAGCCCGCAGATTTTCCATAATAGTTTTCCATTCTTTTGGCGGCGTGCCGGCATAGTTTGCGTAGTTAAGACTGCTCAAGCAATCTAGAAGATACTTTATTGCACGGCCTTACCAGAGACACTGCACCTGCTCGGTTAGCCGACAAACGTGTAGACCTTTTACGTAACTGCACCTGCTCGGCTAGCCTAGTTACGTAACTGCACCTGCTCGGCTAGCTTAGTTACGTAACTGCACCTTCTCGGCTAGCCTAGTTACGTAACTGCACCTGCCGACTTTTCGAGAGTGTTACGTAATTGTCGAAGCAATATTGAATGAGTCAGTGCATGATTTGTGTGGATACATCAACTTAAATATATCTTTGTGAAATAGCTAGTTACTTTCTGAACTTTGTTGTTGTGAGACAAACAAACAGAAATGAGATAGACAGATAACTGTAGACGGAAATAGGGAGGTCACAGGGAAATAAATTACACGCTATCTGTTGCTGGCTAACAAAGAGAAATGCAATCGGGTGGGTCTCAAATCCCTTGTGGAATTACACTACCTTCTTCCTGTTGGTTACTTCTGCTTTGCAACTCACCAATACACACCTAACGCAGGGAAAAGGAGTTTCAATTTATTTTTTAGGGTACACAAGATTTGATTTTGATAATTTTAAGCTTACAGTGAATCATTTTATTACAGGCAAAACGAATAATTTGTCTTGGTGCATGTCATTTTTATATAGTAGTATCTTCAGATAAATACACTGCAAGCAGATTTATTTTCACCTGACGCACGTTTCACAGAAATTATTCTGTACCTACACAGGTTTATCTGAATTATAATTGAATGTTTCGCTTACAATATAGTTAACGGATAATCGATTTTACTTCCATTCTATTTTCGATTTTTTTTAATGATTATGTAGTCAGCTATTTATTATATATGTAATGTTTTATTTCATGATTCTAATAAATATATGTTTTTAAATAAATCGTCTTGTTTTGTTTTTATTTGAATTTGCACTTTAATTAGTATATTATTATTGTTTTTGTAAATATTAAGAATTTTCCAGAAATACATTTTGTTAACTTTCTGTACGTTTTCAGTTAATTTGACATTTTGGACGTGTGGGAATTTATGTTTATTTTGTAAACAGTGTGTGGCTAAATTAGATTTGTAAATATTAGGTTTTAAAAACGCATTGCGATGTTGACTGTATCTCTCGGACGGTTTTATATTCGTCTGGCCTACGTAAAATTTATTGCAATCTGGACATTCTCTTTTGTAAACTCTATTTTTATTATAAATGTTGAATGAGGAATTAGGTTTTATTTTATTAAAAACAATGTTACCTGTGTCATAAGATGTTGTTAATTTTGTAGTTTTAAATAGTTTGCTTAGTTTAAGAGGTTATGTTTCCGTGATTTTTATATAGGTATAGCAAAAACTGACGTTATGCGCTGTCATCTCGTGATTAATTTTCTTCGTGAATTTTGTTCACTTTGGCGTCATTGACACAGGTAACATTAATATCATTATTGTAAAACGCAAAAAAACACCGAACAGTCAATACGCCAAGATTAACGTTGTATACTGTTAAATACAAAGAAGACATGCGGCAAGATTCGGAGTGCGAAATGCAGTTTATTCAGACTTAATAGTTCACCAACTTTATGCTGTTCCAAGGGCTACTTGGCGTTAACAACTGTTTGCTAGAGATAATGTTAAAACTTTGAGAAGGTAGTCTTTCTACAAGATCGTGTAGGATCTCAAGACTAGAAAACGTATTTAATGAAGACGTTAATAGAAGACAGGAACAGAGTGGAGGCGTAATCAAAAAAAGAAATATTTAATTAATAAGGTTGTGTTAGTGGTTGTAATTACAAGCAGAAATAACACAGTTGCACACTACTATAGGAAAATTGTTTCCCATTAGCGCTTTCAAGCTACACAGCTCATCATAAGATCGGAAATATCGATATTTTGATCTATCGATATATTGATGATCAGCTGTGAAGCTTGAAAGCGCTAATCGGAAACAGTTTTCCTATAGTGATGTGCAACACTGTGTTATTTCTGTTTGTGAAAAAGAAAAGTGGGTCATACGAAGTGAATAGATAAAAATACCATACAAATAGTAAAGGTGAAAACAGCCAAATCTCTGTAGAACAGGACACTGTCCCGTAAAGGATAAGAACAAAAGGAAAACAAGGAGTAACGTGGAGGCAAAAACTCGAGAAAGCAGTAAGTTCAAGATAAATGGGTTACGTTTGAGATGCCGGGAAGTGGCTAAACACGTGGAATTCACGGTCAATCAGTATATGTTCGCTGTTAAATTTAACCTTTTATTCACTCAACAAGATTTAGGATCATGGTATTTGTGGATTGTGGATCATGGTGGTAGGATTTAGGTCGGACCACATTATTTTAGCTGTAATGAATTGAAGTAGATCAATGTAGGTAGAAATATACCAATGGGATGTCGCTTTTAACTTCTCCACTCGAATCCAACTATAAGTTAAATCTCGGCAATCCTTGGATTGGACTTGGTAATAACGACGATACTACATGAACTGCCTACAGCGCGTCAGAGTTTACAGCTAAAGTGTTGTAAGTTTCACAATATTATTTGTTGTTTTTATCTATTCTGAAATATATGGTTCATGAACAACTAACCAATTTAGTCTATATATGCTTCACGTTGTTATGACACGTATGTAACCCTCTGGAAAAGGCGAGAGCGTCGCACGTCCGACACGTAGCCCAGCAAGTGCAGTGTCTCTTGTCAAGGCCGTGCACACAAGCAGCTTCCAGACTATTCGAGCTCTTGTGACTACTCAAATTATGTAGGCACGCCACGCGGAACGTTAGCCTGGAAGCCTTAACCACAGTACTGTGGTCACTAACGTACACCACCTCACGTTAGCGAACTCGGTTTTCACTGAAGATGGCAGTCGATGGCACTGCCGGTACGTCTGGTTTTGAAGAAAAATTGGAGCACAGCCAAACAGCCCGGAAAGTTATTTTAACAACATTACTGTGGAACTTCTGCGGGGTCTATACAAGCGTCTAAGGCCGGCTTGGTTAGTTAGTTACACATGGCGAGATTATAGAGTACGGATCAAGAGGTTGTTGCGGATTAGTGGAAAGTGATTATTGTGTTATAAGAAGTGCAGAACTATAATAAATGACAATTATTATTGCGTGTGGATAAATTTTAAGCAGAATTATCACTGTTGCACACCACTATATAAAAATTATTCCGATTAGCGCTTTCAAGCTTCACAGCTCATCGTCAGATCGGAAATGAACAAAATAACCTGAAAACAAACCCTTCACCCCCACCCCACCCCACCCTGCTTAGACACAACAAGCAGGGTGTAAGCTTATTAATTCATAAGTTCCTTCCCCACCCTCTGAGCCCTGTTCCTCCATCTGGACAGTTACATATTTTTCTAGCAAATTCCTTGTGTTTCCGTGTTGTGTGTGTGTGTGTGTGTGTGTGTGTGTGTGTGTGTGTGTGTGTGTGCATTCCTTTTTAATCTAACCGTCTTTCTCATCCACACATGTGGGCCAGTCACACACCCTTATTTTAAAAATATCCAATTAGTCCTATGCAATTTAATTCTTAATCTTATGTATCTGTCGTCTATCATTTACTTCTTAATTTTGTTATAAAACATTACTTCATTATTTAATTTAATTTTAGTATTAATTAAATTTTCTAACACTTTTTCTCTTGAGCTGTGAGCTCAAAAGAGCTGTGAAGCTTGAAAGCGCTAATCGGAATAATTTTTATATAGTGGTGTGCAACAGTGATAATTCTGCTTGTGATTTTAACCACTAATACAACTTTCTTCATTAAACTTCTATTGTGATAAATTTTACTTGAATCATTATATGAGACACCTTTGTTGATTTCAAGTCCTTATTTGTGACTAATTGAAGTTGGTAAATATTGACTTCATTGGTGTCTGTATGCTGTTCGAACTGTAGAATAGGCCGAGCTGTGAGACCCTAGTAACAGTAAATTAATCGAAAAAGCAATGTTCCGTGCAACCTCGCTGGAACTAAATGTTAAGCTTGCTATAGCTTTCCATCCTAACGATATGTAAACAAAGTCAGTGACATATAAGGTTTCTTTGGATAACGTCCAACAGGAAGACACTTAATAGTATATATACACACGTCTCGTGCTCATCTCCTTGCCTTTTAACTTTGTTTAAGGTCATGCGTGTCTTTTTATAACTTCCAGTTTAGAAGGCATTGTCTGTTTCTTTAATATTGTAGCATATTACTATCCTTGAAGTTGCACATTTGTTAACCTACACCTCTGTCATAACTGAAAAGATATCTCTGACTCTATTCACTATTATTTAATCTGTCATGAAGATTGACTGCTTATTCCACTATTTATATTATGAATCCAATATGATATTTAGTCTGTTTTTAAAGAGTCGCTTATTCTTTCATTACTGAGTTAGTTTTTAATGTCTTATTTGTTTGGAACTGTAGTTTCGACAATTTGAAAAATACATCTTACTTCGGTGTATCCGCCCTGCTTTCTGCTGAGCATGAGATAATAGGCGTAATAAACGTTTTGTATAGTCTTACTTTCTACTTGGTCTTAATTTACTATTTTCTCATACCGATTGTCCTTGATTTTTGCAATTCTGTTTGTTGGCTACATTTATGTGCTTTGCAAAATTTCTCTTCCTTTAAACATCAAGAGTTAGTAATCTTCAAACGCAAATATTTAAATTTTATGTAATATTCTAAATACCTCTAAATATTTTCATGTAAGGAGCCAATAAGAACAAAAATAATGATTAGTGATCGAATTCCAAAACCGGTGAGCCACTTTAATTATTTGGAAAATGACACGGCAGTACTATTAGAAATTATGACTTTGATGTTAAGATAGACAAGTTTCAGACAATATGTGGGACAATAAACCATATATTGTTAGAAACAATGTACGTCAACATACAAAATTAAAGTTTTACAAAGTTTTGACAGTTGCTGTACTGTCCTGTGGGTGTCAATTATGGATAACAACAAAGAAACAAGACAGAAAAAACAGGATTTGGAAATGGTGTTCTTAACGTGAGTTAAAAGGTGTTATTAAACTGGAGCGTATAAGAAATGAGGCCATAAGAGAAGAGTTACAAGTGTTTAACTGGAATGGAAAATTAAAAGATTACAAACAATGGCGAAAAGAACACTTAGAAGAATGCCAGATTCTAGACTGGGGAAACAAGTTTGGAAACAGAAACGTATAGGACACAGGTGTGCGGGTAGACGGGGAAGAGATGACGGGAGGATTGTTGAAGGTCCAACAGGCAGCACCTTGCCTATGCCGTGTCATAAAGATGATGATGATTTTAAATATTATAATTATCTTTTTGGTACATCCTCTTCGTTCACTTTTATAAATATTAGCCACACATGCAATAAACACAGGACATGAATTCCCAGACATAACCAATGTAACACTAATAAAACATATACCACACAAAGGCACCATAATGAACATTTGGGAAAATTTACAAATATACAAACGTAAAACAGAAAACAAACTAATACCTGAACAAATACAAATCAATACAAAACATGACACAATATTCAAAGCACTCAACATTGAAAATACACAAAAAACTAACACATACACCACAATCACACACAATAAAACCAATTTGAAATACCAGAAGCCAACAGGAAGCCACAATAATAATAGTCAACCAACAACACATATGTACTTCACCAGACAAAAAAACCGGAAGGCGGAGGATAGGCACAAGATAGTACCCGAAACATGTTCCTAATAAGAAAAAAAAAGGTATATCTTGAAGTAAATTTATTTATAAATATTAAATGTAATATATATAAACTTTCACTATGAACTTACTTTATGGTTTTATTTCCCCAAACGTTTCAACGTGGTATACGTCTCAAAACGTGACGTATACCACGTTGAAACTTTTGGGGAAATAAAACCATAAAGTAAGTTCATAGTGAAAGTATATATATATTTTTATATATATATAATATTTAAATATTAATATAAGTGTAAATATAGAACCACTAAGTTTCTCTCTCTCTCTCTCTCTCTCTCTCTCTCTCTCTCTCTCTCTCTCTCTCTCTCTCTCTCTCTCTCTCTCTCTCTCACAAACACACAGACACACACACACAAACACTAGTGTCAATAAAACGTGGTGGCCAACCGACAAATCGTAAATTCCGACCACACAATTCTACAAATATCACCCGATGATCTTGCATCTTGCTTACAAGCTTCTTCCTTTATCATGTTTTACTTTCATACAGAAGGGAACGCAATGTAACTGTTTATAAAACTTATACGCGTATGCTACTGCTTAAAGTCAATTAAAATTATAATGTAGGCTATAACTACTCTACCAGTAACATTAATATTTTAAAATTTCTACTATTTTCGATATCAATTTTCCTTTTCTTTTGACATATTTTAAGTAAATGGGAAACTAAATAATTACTATAACATTAAACCTTCGTTCACTTAAAAATATTTTAATTATTTGCTAACAAGCTATCGCATGGTGGAATTTGTGTTCCGTGTATTGGCGTTTTGTCGGGTTTAATTAAAAAGAAATTATTATTGAAACGCTATATGAACATTGAACAGCTGTTGATGACGCTAGTGCTGCTCTCTATCGCTAACCGGGATCAGTTAACGACAGTTATTGGTGCTGCGTTTGTGAAATTTTGTCGTGTAACACGAAACCGTTTAATTCTGTGTCATAATTAATTTCCCGTTAACTTAGATGTGCTACCAGTAGTGAGACTTTTATTGTTTATCTTTTAATAAACAAATTCAATTGATAATTCTTGTTATAAGGACACTGTATCGTGTAATATGTTTTAAGTAGGTATGCAATTTTCAAGTGAAAAAAAGAAAGAATTTCGACGAAACCGAAACATCGAAGCATGATAATGTTTTTAGGCTTCAAAAATAAGATTTCTAGACTGTGGGGAATCGACAGTGTGGAAATGACTTCATACAGCGTGACGGTAAATAAAATGTTAGAGAAATTTCAAACGATGTCCAGCTAAAAGACATTATCATGTCAAAAAGGAATAATTACTCAAATACCTCTCGACGTCAAATTCTATTGATTGTTAAAATATGTACGACTTTTGACACTGATATATGATTATCTATATATACTGAGTGTCTGATCTTGCAGAAATCTATCACATGAAAGATACGATAGTCTAATAAAATTTAGTACTTAGAAATTTCATACTTGGTTACTTAATTAAATATTTCACTTACTTATTAAAATTTATGCCAGGTGTAAGAATAATGGCATTTTGAGTTATAAATTAGTGACATCATTAGTGTTAAAATTTTTATTATAAGGAAATTTTAAATGACAGAATATATTCTTGCAAACAAATTGTGACTTAATAAGTATTGTAATATAGCCTCAGACTTTGTAGTTTACAAATTAGAGGCATATTAGAGAGAATATACCAAGGAAAAGAGATAATTAAAGAGGCAATGGAAATTACCAAGTGTCTGCAGGTCTTCATCAATGGGTGCCTAAGGAAAACACTTCAAATTTTCTGGTCAAACATTGTTTAAAATAAAGATCTCTGAAGGGCGAACGAGGAATCTATTGTCACCCAGATCAAAAGGAGAAAGTAGATGTGGATTGGGCATATCTTGCGAAAGAACCAAAATGCAATTGAGCGACAAGCCCTCTTCTGGAACCGTCAGGGCAGAAGAAGACAAGGCAGACCAAGAATCTCGAAAAGAATAACTGTTGATCTGGCAACAGAAAAGGATGGGAAGTCAGGAATTACTTTGGAAGGAGAAAAAGGAATTAGTAGTAGTAGTACTGTAGATAGACTAATGATTCTTTCTATTTTCCAAACTAAACTTAAGGGACTTACTTCTCTAAAGTAGTGTTAGCTCTTATTAATAAAAACAATTTTGACTATTTCATAAAATGTAGTTTCTACTAAATTATAATCACAAAACAAAATTATATAGTTTAAGTAATAAACTTGTGCTAATGATTATAATCAGTAATCGGAAACTTTTTATATAGTGCTGTGCAACAGCGTAATTTTATATACTGTAGTTCTGTTCTATAGACTATAATACAGGGTCCACCAGTGAAGCGGGAAAATTAAAAGTACCCAATTTTTTCATGAAACATTTATTATCAGAATTTTTTTTTACAGATTTGAGTTGAGTAAAGTATGCCATTATTTTACTTTTTAAAAATAACGCCGCTCAAGTGAGAGCTATTTCTGTGTAAACATTCTTCTAATCTTGACCGAAAATTTTCCATCACTCGACGAAGCAGGTCAGGTTGAATCCGTGCAATTTCTTATCTGATATTCGTTTAATTCCGGTATGGTGTGCGGTCTATCAACATACACCCTGCTCTTCAGAAATCCCCAAAGAAAAAAGGCGCATGCGGACAAATCTGGGGATCTTGCAGGCCACGAGATGTCGCCATGTCGCCATATCTGGATATGAGTCCGTCCGGGAAGAGTTCTCTTAAAGCAGCCATGGACACACGAGCAGTATGAGTTGTGGCCCTATCCTGCTGAAAAAAATTAAATTCCATAAACCTAGGGAGCTGTTGCATCAAAAATGTTCTGACCATGTGTGTGTAGCGGTCTGCATTGACAGATGTGGTGTTTCCTCTATCGTCTTGGAAAAAATATGGCCCAATAATGCCAGATGATGAAACTGCACACCACACCATAACTTTCGGACTATGTAATGGCTTTTCATGCAACTCACCTGGGTTTTCATCATTCCAATATCGACTATTTTGTTTGTTTACATATCCATTCAAATGAAAATGTGCTTCACCTGACATAAACATGCGGTGAATAAAGTTTTCATCATCATTTACACGTCGCAATATTTCTTCACTGAAAACCCTGCGAGCCAGCATATTGCCATCTTTCAACTCCTGGATTACTTGAATTTTGTAAGAATGAAAAGATAAATCTTTATGCAAAATTCGTCGTAACGATGTGTCACTAATGTTTAGTGCGGATGCATGTTTCATTGCAGAACGTTGTGGACTACGCGTCAATGCTACTCGAACTCTTTCAATGTTTTCCTCTGTTCTTACAGACCTTGTTGCTCCTCTGTGCTTTAAGTTTAATGTGGAACCAGTTTTTTCAAACTTTTTCACCCATGACATAATTGCATGAGCGGACGGCACTCTTCCATGTCGTGGAATATTGAAATGATTACGAAACAATCGTTGTACAGAAGTCACACAGTCACCATTCTTATAAAACGATTTTACGCAGAAAGCACGCTGTGCACCGGACCACTGCTCCATATTTTAAAACATATAATAACAAATGGCATTAAATGTAAAACAACAATCGAAAACCTCCACGCCCTCTCGTGAGCAGAAAATGAACTATTGGACTTTCAAAATTTCCCGCTTCACTGGCGGACCCTGTATAACAAAGGCATAATTTATAGTCTGTAACAAAGGAATTATTTAACGGAACAGGGAGCACCTAGCCCTATGCCGTGTTGTAAAGATAACGAATGATATGGTGAGGAAAAATTCATTTTTGTCATTTCCTGATAGAGTTTTACAAGTTTAAACTTTTTTTATTTTTTTGAGTTTTCTTGAACTATATATCTTTTGTAATTTCACAAACACATTCTATGTAATCAAGTTTATTCTCAAATACTTATGTTAATTTTATGTACTTCAATAATTGTATACTTAAGGTATATTTTAACGTTACACTTTCACGTTAAGTTAAGTAAGCTTTGTCTGCGGATGGAAAGAGAAGACCGTTGTTGAAAACAAATTACTAAAGACAGAGTAAAAGAAAAAAGGCAATGTTAATAATTAAAAGTAAACAACTATAAAAATAATAATAAAAATAAACTAAAGGCGCTAACAGTAATTGGAAGACATTGGGTGTGATAATCGTCGTATTGATAGACACATCAGTTTCGGTAGAATTAAAAACAGTATTTTTTTAAAGTAATGACTCACAAAATGATGAAAAAGTAATAACAGAGAAGGCAATGGATAACAATTTGTATTTTGAAAATAGTATATTATTTTTCATGTACTTTGTTTTTAAAATAATGCAACTTACCTTGTGTTTAGCGGTCCTATTATATTTGTTTAGTCTTCACAGGAACCAGATATGCGTAAATAGCTTGCTGAAAATTTGCGTTTGAAGTCTGTAACAAAAAAATGAAATAAATATCAAATTTTGTTACAAATATTTTTCCTTTACAAAATGAGACAAAATATTAGAAGGTAGTCAAGTATATTTAAAACCAGGCTAACTACACAGACTGTCACAAATACCAATCAGGAATTAATAGTTTGTAAATTTGATAGTTCGCAAACACCAAAACTAGAGTCACAGTTGATCTTAATGTGAGCCAAATACAAGGTGAAATGGTAGATCACAGAAGTCTTGGAGACTAAGAGAACAAGAGGTCTCGGAACACTTGGAAAATTAAGATACAAGAAGTCTTGGAACACTTGGAGTAATATACAAGATTAAAATATTATAATGTATATATATAATGTAATATTATAATATGTATATATACAGGGTGTCCCAGGAGGAGAGGGAAGTAATTTGAGAAATGGTTCTATAGTGTAAAAGAAGAAAAAAAGTACATATAAACATATGTCCGGAAACGCTTTGTAAGCGAGTTACGGCTAGCGAAAGATATCGCCCGGGTTTCGGTAAATGAAGACTTTCTGAAATTCTGGGAAGGTAACTTAAGGGAAGAATTCTGTTGTTTCTTACGGTTTTTGACCTGAAAAATCGAATAAAATAGGTCGCAGAACTGTATCTCCCATAAGATTCATGATATCCGACGTAAAACAGAAAACTCTTTGCCTAGAAACGTATTGTAATGCTTTTAACCAAAATTGGAATTTTTTGTTGATTTTTATTGACTTTATTTACACAATTTTTCTCAGAATTAAATTCTTTACAAGTTTTTTAACCTTTATGCATTTATTAATCATTTAACAAAGTTATTGTACTTCCTACCTAAAAAAACGTGTTTTTAGGTTAGAAGTACAATAACGTTGTTAAATGATTAATAAATGCATAAACGTTAAAAACAAAACTTGTAAAGAATTTAATTCTGAGAAAAATGGTGTAAATAAAATTAGTAAAAATCAACAAAAAATTCCAATTTTGGTTAAAAACCATACAATACGTTTTTAGGCAAAGATGTTTCTGTTTTACGTCGGATATCATGAAAGTTATGGAAGATACAGTTCTGCGACCTGTTTTATTAGATTTTTCTGGTAAAAAACCGTAAGAAACAATAGAATTCGCCCCTTAATTTACCTTCCCAGAATTTCAGAAAGTCTTCATTTACCGAAGCCCGGGCGAAATCTTTCGCTAGCCGTAACTCGCTTACAAACGTTTCCGGACATATGTTTATATGAACTTTTTTATTCTTTTACACTATAGAACAATTTCTCAAATTATTTCCCTCTCCTCCCGGGACACCCTGTATATATATATATAATTTGATTATTATATATAAAGATTATAAAAAACAAAATAATAAAACCAAACAGGGATGAATATGGCAAAGAAAATTTTTTTTTTTAGACATAAAATGGCAACTGGAAAACGTTTTAAATAGGCGGAAAATCAGTAAACCTATTCCTACGGCTTTTAAACAACTAATTAGCAGAAGAGTCACAGAACGTAGCGAGTACATAAATAAAGCCTCTTGCTAAAATTTTAAAATTCAACGTCCCAGAATGGACTAAACCACTTAACTATACTACGATAAAGTAAACAAGTTGCTTTAACTTCAGTCCTAAAATAAAACACTCAAGTTCTAATTGGATGTAAGAGCCCCGATCTCTATAAACTAATAGACTACGACCTTGAGTAAATGAATAATTAACACTTCAGCTTTTAATAAGCATCCTAGTCTTAATGTTACTGGCCCCGTACACCTTGTCAAGTAAATACGTACTTCTTAAATTAAAGACTGGAGTTGTTTATAGCTTAATATACGCTGTGATTATTTTAATAGCTGTATTATTAAGAGAGTTGTCGAAAATACATAAAAAGATTAATTTAGAAGAAGGATGGTAGCGCTTTCGAGAGATACATTTTAAGAAATTAAACAACAGAAAATTACAAGTAAAAAATTTATAACGGCTAACTAACGAGACATAGTGAATCGAAAATCTGAATGAATACAATGGTCGAATAAGTAATAAAGTGATATGTATTTTTGTTAAAATGTTCTAAATTCACTCTTTACAGTTTGATCTTAACGGTCTGCAACGTGTTGTGAACATGTTATTTTTGACAACCGAATATATATATATAACTTTACGCTGTGGAAGAATTTTGAAAGACACTTCGTAACTGCCCGTTGTTTTTATTCTCACGGAAACAATTCTGTATAATAACATCCGGGAAATTGTTAGACAAATTTCCTCAAACAACCAACTTTTCCTGGAAATCTTATCCGGTCTAATGTAAGCAGTTATTTTTCTTCTCTTTCTGTTACTTTTTCTTATTCTTTTCCTGCTTCTGCCTTTTCATCTCCTTTTTCCATCATGGAATAGGTGTAGACACCTTTACAGGCTTCATTAGCCTTATATAAAGTGTACCTTGTATAAAATATGAATTTAGTTTTTTATATTTATGAGGTTAGTTAGGAATACACAAATAAGAGAGGATCTGGAAGTGATATCGATTCTGGATTTTATTGAACAGAGACAACTATGCTGGTGGGGACAGAGAATGGATAGTGATAGAATGGTAAAACAGGTTTGGGTTGGGGAGAAAGAAGAGAGGAAGACCGCGACTGACTTGGGATGGAATAATGGGAAACATTTTGAGAGAAAGAAGCTTGGGCTGGAGGGAAGCGAAGACATTGTCAATGGATAGAGTAAGATGGAAAAAATTTGTATATAGAGTGTAGTTGATGTACTTATCATATATTGATGTAACCCGACACCAATATGCTATAAGGGTATTTTGATAATAAATAAATATTTATGAGGTATAAAGAAGGAAAAGTTGATTTAATCCAAACAAATAAATTACAATGGTATGGACACACGAAAAGAATGCCACAGGAGAGTTATGGAATGGACCCCACCAGGAAGAAGGAAAAAAGGAAGACCACCTATCACCTGGATAGAAGATTTCAGACTATATTGAGAAAACGAGAAATTGAAGAAGATCTTCGGATGGACAAGCAGCAGTGGAAGATGAGAATTTAATCACTTCTGTAATCGTTGATTCGGGAAAATGTGTAAACATTGTACAGCCGGAATAATAATAAGAATAAAGAAGAAGAAGTTTCTTAATATTATACTTTAAATGTAATTAAGACTCAGACCATCGTTTTCAGGGACTTCAAGTATTACTACTATTCATGTGGAGCACAAAAATGTGTGGTGTTTGGTATAGAGTCGTCTCCCATGCTAGAAACATGTTCTCTCCATCTTTAAGATATGCATTATTAAATCCGTATGTGCTCCACCCATTACAAACATCAAGCAGCTCGCAAATAGGTTTTCCTTAACATTCAAACAGACCACTGTAATAGTCACTATTAATTACAATTTACTAATTTACTTTAACTAAATCTCAATAAATAAAGAGAGGGAGAGAGACAAAGAGAATAAGAGAGGAAACGTGAGACAATAGACTAAGAAGAAGTATCTAATGCCTATTTTACTGGGATACACACCAGTGAAATATTTTAAAAATAAAATCTGAAAACAATTTTTACAAAGTCAGCATTTTTAGCTCCCTACTGTTGTGCAATTTTTATTACGCTGAAGGAAAGATTTTAAATGTGATTAAAGTATCCATGCTAAAATAAAGCAGGATTCTATTAGTAAGATCCTCTTTTTTGTAATAACCAGTGCTGTGGTATTAAGGAATAAAAAGTATTATCAACAAACCACAATAAACATATTTTACTTTCTGAAATCAACGAGAAGTATGGAAGCTTGCAACATTTACGGAAACGTCTGAGAAAACCGTATGTTTAAGTGTAACATTACTAAAACTGTTCGCTGGAACTAAACTTGTATCCAAACACACCATCAACAGTTAGAACAAGGAAATCGTATACAACCCAAAACAAGAAATAAGAATGGTAGAAATGCGGAAATATATTTCGATAATTAGTGAGAAACAGGTGAAACAGGTATGCACGCTGAGTTTAGAAACAAACATAACCCATATCACACGTCAGCTTCATAATCAGCTTCCAGTAGTGGGAAAACATCGGTACTATATACAGAAAGAGATTACGAGGGAACTGCGAGAGGGAAAAACACCAAACACACACATACACAGGGTGAAAAATATTTTATTTATTTTCAGGTAAACCTTGTTTACAACTGTGATAATTTACAGTAAATGAATCGTCAGACTGAGTGTACAATCCGATAAACAAGTACGCGCGCGTGTTCGTTTACAGTGTTAAAGCTTTAAGCAAACAAACAAATGTTTTATGTAGTCAAAATTTATTTGCATAGTTTTTGTCGTTCCTAATACGCACGATGCTTGGAATGTTGTGTTTCTATGTGGTTCATTTTATAATCTCTTCTCAAATTGGTTGGGTTAGTAGTACAGGAAAACGTTTAGTATCACAGATATTGTAAAGAAAACTGGGAAACCCAAAATGTGAAATGTCGATATCTGAGTTCAAGCAATCCAGGTTTTACAAAATAGCGTACCTTTGTTCAAACTAACTAAGATCTGGAACATTGGACCTTCCTCTACTATAGTTATCATTCTGAAGCTGTTGTTCTCAGACGGTTCGGCCTCATCTCTGGTAGCTATCTTCACTGAAAGACGGTTTTGAATACAACTGACACGGTGTTTGTCATTAACCACGGTACTATGGCAAAGAATAACTTTGGAACATTAACCAAACTTTGGAATATTAACTTTGCCACAATACCGTGGTTATTGACAAAAACCGTGTCAGTTGAAACCGTGTTTCAATGAATATGGCATCCAGAGGTGAGGCCAAAAAGTTTGAAAACAACATTTTTCAGAATGGTAACTATAGTAGAAAACGACCCAACTGTCCGGATTTATATATAGCCTATATAATAGGGTTGCTACAGCTAGTGCCGTTTCCCTTCCTTCAACTTGTCTTTCCAATTCTCCCGATGTTCCCATTGTCCTTCCTCAAGTCCTATACGTTGCATAGATTCATCCACTTCGTCCCTCCAAAATCTTCTCGGTCTTCCCTTTTTTCTCCTTCCTAATGGACTCCATTCCGTCACTTTGTTGATCCACCTATTTTGGGCTCTCCGGACATGACCGTACCACACCAATATTTTTTCTTCGATGTAGTCAATTACACTAATACATCACTTATTTCCGTTTCCATTCTTCTTCTGATCTCTTCGTTTGTTATTCGGTCTGCTCTCGTTATTCCACAGCACCTCCTCCAATATTCCATCTCTGTTGCAAGAATCTTTCTTTCATTTTTGTTGTTGTTAATAACCCATACTTCCTCTGCATACATCATAATGCTTTGGACTATGGTCTGATATATCACTTTTTTGTCCTTTTTCTAATCTTTTTCTCCCATATAACACTGTGTAATTGTCTAATCCCTGTTCTAGTCAGCCCTAATCTACTTTTCCCTCTTCCGTTGTGCTTTGTTTACTCAGTGTGAATCCTAGGTACTTGAATTTGTCTTTTCCTCTAATTTTAACATTTTCGTCTACTTCTAAATCTGTTGTTTCTTCAACAGAAATTGCCAAGTACTCAGTCTTTTTTATGTTTATTTCCAATCCCATCCTTGTGTATTGTCCTGATTTAAATTTCAATAATTATGACGCCTGCCGCGAAAGCCTTAGGAATAGGTAGCGTACTTTTCATTGGGTGGCTAGTTCTACGAGTGCTTGTCAATTACACTTATATGATAGAAACAGTATCATGCAAGCAGAAGTAAGTGATATTGACAAAATATTATAGCTCAAAGACATTGAATCGGAAAAAATGTTCAGTTTAGGGTAATTGTTTTACCCAATTATGCTCAAAACACACACGTAATATTTTATACTTATTACTAAATGACCATGCGTAATTAATCCTTTATAATAATTATGCAGAAAAAAAATACTGAAATGCTTTGATTTAGCTTTTCACCTTGGTTGTATTTTTATATAAGTAAAATTGAAAATAGCTTACATTTTGTATTAATTTTCTATATAAGTAACTCGACGTTTCTTGCAGTAATTATATAATTTTTGTGATGTTATTCAATTTGTTTCTTCTGCAAGTTGTATAATTTCGTATATTCTTTTTAACACCTGACGCACGTTTCACTGAAAAATATCAGTATCATCAAAGGTTTGTAAGTAAATTAATAACAATCGAAATAATTCTATTAATGTAAATAGAATAATTATAGAATATAATTAGAATAAATATAAATAGAATATTAATACAAATAATCGAATTTGTATCGATTTTAATGTAAAATAACTAATAAACGATTTAGGTCGATTAGTTAACGATTGTTTTAATGTTTATTTTAACTAAATCGATTATCAGTTATTTTACATTAAAATCGATACAAATTCGATTATTCGTCAATTCTATATTAAAAGAATTATTTCGATTGTTATTAGTTTACCTACAAACCTCTGATGATACTGATATTTTTCAGTGAAACGTGCGTCAGGTGTTAAAAAGAATATACGAAATTATACTACTTGCAGAAGAAACAAATTTAATAACATCACAAATTATAATATTAATTTGTGAAAAGTCGGATCTTGACCAAAATTAGAACAAAACTTTTGGCTAATCATGTGAGACTCCCAGTTCTTAGTGCAGAAAGATTTAATGAAATCAATATATAATTATGCAATTATTTAGACGATGTACAAAAACTGTTTCAACTCCTTCACACATACAGATATGCGCACACTCACTACACAAAACACATTTACTCACTAATTTATTTGTTGTGTTTGATATTTTCTCTTGTATCCGTACACAGGTCCTGATGATGAGAATTAATATTGTCGAAAAATCGACACAAATAATTTAATATTTGTATTATAGTTTTTGACCGATTCTTGCAAACACTTCATCGTTAAAATTAATAATAAAACAAGTTTCTAAAAAAACTTCGAGTTTGCAAACTTGTGTCGATCACGAAATTAGAGGTCTGAGTTATATTTATGCGTGTATAGGTGAGCGCGCGTTAAAAGACACAAAGTGTTACTGAATGAGATGCAAAAGTTATAAAAGAATGTTACAATATTTTCCCCGTTTGTTGTAACATCTTTGGCTCAGATAAAAGATAAAATATAGATGTGCGAGGTAGAAATGAAGTCAACCTTATTTCAAAACGGAAAACTTGACTTTGATAAGAAACATATACAATTGGCCTCTTTCTAAAGATAGCAGTATCAGAGGTGGTTATTGAGGCAGTTTGTTTGATAAAACTCGAAACAGACCTTTGACTTTAAAAGAGAGAGTTTTTTATATAACATATTTAGATATTGTAAGTATTACCTAACCTGCACTTCTTTCATCTTAGGTTTATGAACAGGCAGTCTTGCGGGTGTTCAATGGGTTTACAGTGTCATCTAAGATCTAGTAAAGTTTCTTCCTCAATCTTCCTCCCCCTCTTACCCTTTCACCTTCGTCATCGTTTTCCATTATCTTGATGCCGATGTTTTCTTCACGGTACCATATTAATTGCCTTTTCTCTACTGTGTCTGTTATATCCTACTCAATACACTCAATTTCTCTAAGCCTTTTGTTTTTCGCTCTCCCCTTTCTGGAGGTTCGCTTTGCTTTTCTTAAGAAATCCATTTATATTTTCCTCAACTCTATTTTCTGAAAGTTGGTAAATGTTATTTCCACAGCAAGCTATCCTTTGTACCTGAACATTGACCAACGCCGAATAGAAATCATAGTAGTGTTTTCTACTACTTTATTTTCGGATTGCGATTCTAAAATGATTTTACAATCACTTAGACACATTGTTTGTCCGACTGTCAGCACGTAATGTAATGATGTAATATCTAAGAAAAATTATACTACACAACGTGAGTTAACAAAAATTTGCGATGAACGTAATTTATATATTATTTTTTACCGCTGCGTGACTTATCCATCAAGTGAACATACTGATTTTTCTTGTCCAAATTTCAAGTTACTCTATAATTATAATAATTCCTTTCTAAGTTTCCTCATTATAAATTCCAGGTTCTCATTCGTGTCGAATATTGTAAGTTGATCACCAGCAAACTGTAGTTAAAAGGTATAGAGTACCATTTAATAATAACAGTAAAGTGTTTTTGCTATTATATTACAAAAAGATAAACTGGATTATAAACACCCGTCTTATGGGCGGGGAGCCTCAGTAAGAAATCCGCCCCGGGCCTCCAGTGGCCTAGCCGCGCCACTGGATAAACGCTCTTACCTTCTGGCTATCCACTTACGAGCGGGTTCAGTAACCCATGTCGGTATGTTTACATTTATTCTAGTACATTCTGTGTGCGTGTGTGTGTGTGCGCGTGTGCGAGCGAGCGCCATAGTACAATAATAATAATATAATATACATAATGGCCAGAAAGTAAAGCCATTTATCTTAAGGCTTGTTTACGGAAACGTGTACACGCTGTAGGGCAAGTGGAGATATAAAGACATTGTCTCGTTTCATTATTGTATATTTGCGATCTGATGATGAGCTATGAAACTTGAAAGCGCTAATCGGAAACTTTGTCTGTAGTGGTGTGCAACAGTGTTACTTCTGTTAATAAAATCTTAAACATCAAAATTTGTACATAAACAGAGAATGTGTAGTGTACATGGAAAAAGAAGGTTACCAGGAATAATATTCAGGTCAAAAAGGAAAGAGTATTGCGGCATTTCATCATGTTCCTATTGGATGGCTGACTTAACTGTGTTCGACTACTCCACAATCAAAACTTTGTTGAAAAGTTGTGGGAACATCGCTATTCTGGTGTTTTAGAAACTCGACGTGGAATATCTAAATTTCTAGTTATTTTTTTTGCTAGTTTCTTCCAGCTCATGTAGAGATAGTGAAAACACATTGACCATGTTTAGGGTCAGGATGTAGTATTCATTTCTTCTGATTCATAAGTAACCTATGTGAACACTTTGCGGCCAATTTCAATGTTATTTGTTTTAATGTCTTCTTCTTCTTTTTCTCCTCTTCAAGGATTAGTTTATATAAACCTGTTCCGGCACCCAGCTCATCCTCGGACGACCCACGTCTCTTCTACCAATGGCTTTCAGTGCCACTTTCGCCAATCGATCCTCTGTCATCCTTTGCAGATGATCCCACCATTGTCTTCTGTAAATTGAAATAATTTCATTTATGTCCTTCACTTTCAGTTTTTTTCTGATATCTTCATTCCTTATTCTATCTTGCAATGTAATAATTTAATGTATTTTGAAGAAACTGCATTTCACCACTCTAAATCTTGCCGCATTCCTTTTTATCATGACCCACGTTTCTCTTGAATAAATCAACATGGGAATTGCAATTGTCTCATAAAATTTAATCCTTTTACTATCTCTTATTTTATTTCTAAGATTTCGATGAATCGCACTAGAAATATTCCTGAATTTATTTATTTGTTTTAATGGGCATTTTACAAATTTTTGAGAATAATACTGTAACCTACTTCAAATGGTGCTTGCAACAGAGAAATTTAAAATTCTCAGCAGTGTATATGTTTCAGGGTTTCACAAAAATTCGTTGGACAAAAGCGGGGAAAATGTAAACATGGAAAACAATACTAATACTTCTTCTTCACCACCTTACGGAGTAAGGACTTTGCCTGTTCCGTCTTCATTGAGTACCTTTCCATCTGCCTCTCGGTCTTCCTACATCTCCTGTACCAAAGGGTCTATATCAAAACGCAACCTGAGGCAGTCGTCCATCCTTCATTCTGTCCAGATGCTGTTACTATTCCCTGCGATATGCCTGGATCTTATCATCTATGCAGAATACCTGTAGTTCTTTTCTAATATCCTCATTGCTCAGACGACTCTGTCTCGTGTAACCCTTTATCCTTCTCAGAAACCTCACTTCCAAAGTTTGAATCTGGTTTTTAATCTTCTTTTGTAAGAACCCATGCTTCAGATCCATATAGTAAAACAGACACTGTCGTTTTGGTTAAAATTACTTCCCGGGCTGTTCGACCGCGGTCCAACGTTTACGACAAAACCAGACGTTTCGGCAGTGCCACCGACTACCGTCTTCAGTAGAAACGAGTAGCGCTAACGAGAGTTGCTGTACTGTGATCCTAACGTACATCGACTCACTTTAGCGCCACCCGTTTCTGCTGAAGGTGGCACTCGGTGGCACTGCCGAAACGTCTGTTTTTACCATAAACGTTGGACCACGGCCGAACAGTTCCGGAAGTAATTTTAATCAAACATTACTCCGGCCCTGTAAGCCTTTGTACCATATTAGGCACTGTAATTGTTTTATAAAATTTAAGCCTTGTCTCTTCTCTTGACTTTTTCCTCAACTTTCTATGTATGACTCAACACATCATCTGAAGCCCGGATATTTTTTAATGATATCTGTGTTATTGTGACTACTGATAGTGTAACCCAGGTAATTGAAGTCACAGATTTGTTCCAAAACTGTTCACTCAAGAAAACTTGTTTGATGTGACTGGAAACTTCCCTCCAAAAGCCAAGATTTTTGTTTATACTGCTTAGAGGAACAGAATACTCCCAATGTTACTGTGCGTCGTAACATTTTAAGGAAGTCTCTCTTGAGTAATCCCCCCCCCCCCCAACCGTGGTATTAACAACTGGGGAATACGAAAAACAACAAACAATGTTTCACTGCAGGAACGCGGCTACATCAGCTACGTTAAGTGTGTTGAATTATTGAACTTCTTGTTTCTTCAAACAACAATGTAGTGACCTATTTCCAGAAACTTGCCATTCCACAGATTTTATCCCTTTAGTTGCACTTCACAACAGAATAATGGTTCTCATAGTTTAGCGTATTAACGTCAATCACTGAAAATGGGTCCATAAAGAAATATTAATGTAAAATATAAATATAAAGTATATAAATATTATATACTTTTAAATTTTAAGTAGGACCACTAGGCGAACCCTTAAGTCAGCAAGTAAAGGAACACGCCTAAAATTCTGCAAGGTGATGGGCTCTTGCCACACTTCTTTATGGGTCTGAGAATTGGACTGTAACGAAAGGCCAGGCCAGTCGCATCCAAGCTGTTGAAATTATATTTCTCAGGCACGTAGCAGGGTGTACACTCCCTGATCATAGAAAAAACACAGATATACGATAGGAACTTAATATTATGAGTATACTCGACAGGATTGTCCAGTATCGGCTGAATTGGTGGGAACATTTTTGCAGAACGGATGACTGCCACATCCTCAAACAACTATGGAACTACAAGCCGAGGGGACGGAGAGGTGTTGCTCGTCCGAGGAAGCGCTGGAGTGACCAGCTCTAATTTTTGCCTATTTGAGATTGGAACAAACCATGCTTGGTTTAATCCTTGAAGATGATGATGATGATGCATTTTAAGTATATAAATGTAAAAACCACTAAAGACAGAATAATTCTATGAACGTGTGTCAGGTGACAACCAATAACACAACTTTCTCTTTTTCTTCTAAGCTAGCAGACCTTAGGCTGGTTGGCAGCAGCTCGCCATTCTTCACGCTTTTCTGCTTTCCTTTTCAACTCACAAGATGATGTACAGTTCATATCGACTATAATCTGTTTCATGTAGGCTAAACGGGGTCATCCTCTTTGATTCTTCCCTTAAATTGTTGTTTCTATTATTCTCTTAACCAGCCCATTGTGTCGTAGTATATGCCCTATAACCTTAGCTTTACTGCCTTTTAAATTTCGTATAAAGCTCTTCTCGTGAGCTCTTCTAAAGACTTCCTCATTTGTTATCTTCTCCCTCCACCTTATCTTGAATAGTTTTGTGTAGCACCAGATATCAAATGCTTGGAGTCATTTCTTCTAACTTTCCAACATTCACTCACTCCTCTCCACACGTATGTAACACAACTTCATTAATTAAATATTAAGATATTTTTAGATGTGTTTATGGTTTTGTGTGAACAAGCTTACTAAATGCTTAAATATAGGCCTACTAATTATATTGATTGCCTACCGCGCTGTTATTATATTTCACAGTGTAGGCCTACATTAGACATTGCTTGCCTGAACAAGACACATATGTTATTACACGTCAGAGGCAATAAATTAATATAATACGCTACGCACACAGGGTAACAACACACATAAGTAGGCACGTGCGGGCGCGCGTGTATACCCATACAAACGCGCACCACAAATATGGCGGAGCAATCACATTCGTAATATAGAATACACTACGTATATATACAATTTGCAAAGCGTCAGATATAATACGTTGCTTACAAACCGCGCGCCGCCCATTTCCAAACCTGCTGGTCTGGTGTTATCACATATAGCAGAACACCCCACCATTGTTAATCTAGTTGTTGGTTTATGTGCGGTTTATTAATGAGATGTCATTTCCATACACCGTCGGTATGGTATGATTGTCCGTTACACATTCTACGTATATAGTCAGCTCATTATGTGGTGCCCTTTATCGTCACCTAAAATATTCAACTTCCTTAAGGGCGCTCGTAACGCGCAAATCGCTCGAAAAATCGATTTTTCATTTTTTTGTCTTAAAAATATCAGTATGTTGAGAAAAACATACATGATTTCCGTGTTCTAATATATATATTTAAAATAATTTTCAAAATGAAATATTTCAATAGAAAATCCTTCTTTCTTCAGAAGTACTGTGGCCACTAACATATACCACCTCACGATAGCGCGCTGCATTTTCACCGACGATGGCAGTCGATGGCACTGCCGAAACGTCTTGTTTTGCAGAAAACATTGGTCCACGGCCAAACAGCCCGGGAAAGAGTTTTAACAACAAACTACTTCTTTGTTGCCGATAACGTAGTACACATATAACAAATTATCCCCTCCCCCTTCAACTACCCTTTTCATTTATAGATATTTCATCTACCTTTCTACAGTGGATGATTACGACCTTCTTTTCAGCATACTTTATTCATCAAAATTAAGTACTCTACTTTTTTTAAAACATAAAACGTTACAGGAAAACTACCCCTTCCCCTTAACCGATGTTCATCAAAATCAATAGTCCTCTACAAATCAGACACATTTGCAATACTTATTTGATTCTGTTTGAATTAGCGGCAGTTATTGTTCACCATAGAAAAAATAACATCAACAAGTGCTACCCTGCATGCTATAATTGTAGACTTTTATCTTTTACAAACCGAATTATCACTCTTGCGCACCACTATAGAAAAATTATTCCGATTAGAGGTTTCAAGATTCTCAGCTCATCGTCAGATCGGAAATAACTGACGTCAGGTTATTTCCGATCTGACGATGAGCTGCGAAGCTTGAAAGCGCTAATCGGAATAATTTTTCTATAGTGGTGTGCAAGAGTGATAATTCTGTTTGTGATTATAACCACTAACACAACTTTCTTAATTGAACTTTTTACCTTTTACAGGTTCTGAGATAATGTGTCTCAAATTGATGAATTTAACATGATAAGCACAGACAGTTACGAGTGCCCTTTAAAACATAAAATTAAGGAGTTCCACAAATATATTTTTTTAAACCACTACATTGTTTGCCTGCTGATACGAACATTCGGGTGTTGCCTTATCCATAGATGGGGCAAAAAGTATCACTGTGACGAAGTGTTACTGTGTTTACCTCCAACTTGTATTTACCCCCAACCTAAAAACAACAAAAACGCAATACACTGCTTGTAGAAGAAACTATATTGAATAGTTATCACAATAATATATATATGTGTGTGCGTGTGTGTGTGCGCGCGCGCGCGTAGGCATATGATTGACACAAAACGTATCAGAAAATGTAAACAAAATTAAAGAGTTAATGCATACTCATTATCACACAGTTTTACACAGTTGAGAGCCATTAAATGGCCGAATAATTCGATTGTCTGAAACGAACTGCCAGATATATATTATCAACCACCCTATTTCCCGCCCGTTCAATCGGCGGCCGTAATTCTACTGCAGTTACTGTGTTACTGTTAATTTAACTTCTTCGATCGTTATGTTTGACCGTTAGCGTCGTTTACTTTAAAAACAGATTCAAAACCATTTAGGGAAACGGAGAACTCACATTATTTAGATATAATGATTTTTTACAATTTCTAGGAAACTACAGAAAAAACAGCTCTTTCAGTTTTTCACATGTTACACTATTGACCTGGCCTGTATGTTTTTTCGTGCTATTTCAGACAGGTAACTGATCAGAAATCGCTGAAAAGCGATTATAAACTTTCAGGGATTGTAAAACCGTTTACTTTACACTTGAAAAAGTAAATAAACTGTCTATTCATTTATTTAATATTTATAATTTATTTACCTCAAGATGTTTTTTCCTTATTTGGAACATGTTTCGGGACGCTTTGTGTTCCCGTCCTCATCCTTCCTAATTTTGAATCTTGTGAAGTACTTGTGTGTTGGTTGGTTGTTGTTATGGTTTCCTGTTAGCCTTTGGCACTTTAAATTGGTATTACTGTGTGTCGTTGTGATGTATGTGTTAGTATTTTGTGTATTTTTGATGTGAAGTGCTTTGAAAATTGCATCATGTTTTGTAATGATTTGTATTTGTTCAGGTATTAGTTTGTTTTGTGTTGTGCCGGGGTTTGAATTTTTCCGGCGCGGTTTGAAAGCGATCAGTGCCGCCAACGCGGGTGGCAGCTGTGCTTGCCACAGCTAACTGGATTATTAAGATGTAATTTAAAATTTATAATATACCTTATTGTGATCCGTCTTGCGATCTTGTAGTTATTATTTCACTACATGTTTCGGGAATAAATTCCCATCTTCAGGTAAAGAATTTTTCGATCTTCCTATTATATAGGAATCGTCGGCGAAAATTTACACACACACACACACACACACGCACACACACACACACACGCACACACACACACACACACACACACACACACGCACGCACGCACACACACACACACACAACCGTAACTGTTACAAATAACATAATAAAAACCGTAAGCACACAACTATCGAATCTTATCGATTATGATATTTGTAACAGTTGTGTGTGTGTGTGTGTGTGTGTGTGTGTGTGTGTGTGTGTGTGTGTGTGTGTGTGTGTGTGTGTGTGTGTGTGTGTGTGTGTGTGGTATTTTCGCCGACGATTCCTATGTAATAGGAGGATCGAAAAATTCTTTACCTGAAGATGCGAATTTATTCCCGAAACATGTAATGAAATAATAACTACAAGATTGCAAGACGGATCACAATAAGGTATATTATAAATTTTAAATTAAATCTTAAATGCAATCTGGAGACTGTATATAATGAATATTAAGATGTGATTGCCAAGCCAAGCATGCGGCGACGCAATCTAGCAGGCCTAGTCAACTGTATCAGCTGTTCGTTGTACGGTTAGTAAGCAGCTTACCAAAAGCTTATGATCGGCAAATCGGAACAGGTCGCTTTTATGCCGAATAGTGGGACCGACTAATCCAGGCATCATTCTCATTTCTTCGCCAACCTTCAAGGAGAGTGTCCGATGGTCTGACGGCCCAGAGTTAAGTGCTTCGTAGATCTTTCCACATGACTTCGTAATCCAGTAAAGGGTTTTCAGGTTAGGCTCAAATATATTCTTCTATGTTCATTTAATGATAGATTATGTGTTATGTTTGTGTAAATGTGTGTGTGGCCCAGACGTCTGTAATGCCTATTTCATTGTAAAACCTTGATTGTAAAATTGATTTACACATTACTTCCGGTCTGGAAACACGTGGTGACATTGTGTTTGATTGTCTTCTGATAAAGTTAATAAAAAACTAATGACTATAACTGCATAAAATAAACCATGCTGAATTAATAATAGTAAATAAAATGTTGATAAGAATTTGTGACAGTGTGTGTGGTGTCTGTGTTCCGAGGCGAGAGAGTGTATGGGTGGGTGTATTGACTGACGGCTAATCTCCAAATAAAAATGTTATAGGGTCCCCGCACCAGCCGGGAGAAAGGGAAAGCAGAGGTAGTAACATCAACACCGGTCACTATCCGCAGAGCAGTGCACCAGGATGCTCCCCGAAGCCGTCAGGCCCAGGAATACTCATCCAACAGAACACCGAAGGACCCACATCTGAGACTCGCTGGAGATTCACCACACTCTAAGGACCGTCTGCAGCACTCATGGCACACTGGTCACCATGGTACCCTTTGAGTTCTTCAACAAAAGTACAGGTGGGAGCGTTCTAATTATTATCCTTCAGTCAACAATAACTCAATAGACTGGCCTTCTGGTGTTCACGTTAAACATCTTGTTAATGCTCTTAAAGAAAATGGTACAAGAACTCCAGCTGTTTAAAAAAAAACTTGTAACTGAATATTTTGTAATAACATACATTAATGTTCATAAGGAAAATGGTACGTGATTATAACAGTGTGTCACATGTTAGCGCTAATAAAAATTGTTACTTGTTACAAGAGTGTTGATTGCAAATCCTGTCACTCTGTTTGGGCTCCAGCACACTTTGCGCTTCCTCTAGGCCAAGTAGCCTAGTTACGTAACGGTCTAAGTGGCCGTTACAGTGTTTTGTGTTTGTATATTTGTAAGTTTTTCCATACGTTTATTATGGTGCCATTGTGTGGTATGAGTTTTATTAGTGCCATGTTGGTTATGTCTGGAAATTCATGTCCAGTGTTTATTGCATGTGTGGCCAAATTAGATTTATATGTTTCTGGTTTTTTGTATGCGTTTAGATGTTCAAAATAGAGTTTGTTCAGTTGCTTTTTTGTTTGTCCTGTGTAACATTTATTGCAATCATGGCATTCAATTTTGTATATACCATTGGTTGTTCTATTACCTTTGTTGTGTAGGTTCTTTAGTTTTTGTAAATTATTTTTATTAGTTTTGTATGCTATTTTAATGTCTGTGTTTTTAAATAGTTTTGTTAGCTTTGTCATTTTATTATTTATGTATGTGGATGAGGAATTCTGAGGATGGGAACACAAAGTGTCCCGAATCATGTTTTAAATAAGAAAAAAAACATCTTGACATAAAGTTATTATAAATATTCAATATATTATATACATCAAGAAATAGACTGTAGCAAAACGTGTTTGAATTTATTTATACATACTTAAAGCCGTGACCATCTGACCGTTTTTCCAGATATCTGTCTAGTTTCTTTTACACTCTTTTACTTTACTATGTGTGTTAATGGCTTTCAGTATTGGCCTTAATTATATATTGTTTTTGTAGCTATCTGCAATTTTCCAATCTCAGTCTACTTTATAATATTTTGCAGGAAACCGTTTTAAAGAGTCCAATCTTTATAACCAGTTACGTTTTGTATATTAGAATCGTATTAAAACTATTGTGATCAAGTCCATATTATTCCCTACTGATGTACAAAAGAAAATTTCTCTAATAATAATTTTTAAAGGTAAATTTGATGTTTTTCAATTCAAAGTACACAATTTTCTGATAAAGAAGTGGCTGAGTCCATGGACGGAGCTCTTTCTTTCCGATAATAGGGTAAATGAAGTTTGAAAATAATAGCCTTAATGATAGGAAGCTCGTTTATTTGGACTGGCAAAACATTTGTTAATTAAATACACAGCTTAATAATAGGCCTACCTGTTCTTACATAAGTTAGTAAGTGAAATCACTACGAATTAGTCCTAGGCGTAATAAATTATTTTTGAAAATTATGTAATTTACATTCATATGATAGTTTCGAGCAGAACGAATTTTTCTTTGGCAAATGCTTTTGCAGTGAAATTTCTGTTTATGATCTCAATTTTTTCACAAGCTCCATTGAAGCTTGTTCGAAATTTGACTTGTCTTTTTTGGCTTACTTGTATCTTGCTCATGCTGAATGACCACGTGTCATGCTCTTATGGGACGTGTCAGGGAAATCCATTAACCACGAAATTAATTTGAACATTTTATACCCCGTTTGGATTGAGCAGTTGCATTGACCTTTGGAGCAATCCGAGATCCAACCATCGACAGTCGTTATTAATTAATCATGACGTTAAAGGCACCCATGTAAATACTAAGTAAGTTCAAAAAGTCAATTTCCGGATGACAGGTAACGGTCTTTATTGAACGTAAAGGCGACATCATCATCAAAGATCAGAAATAAATCCTTTGACTGTATTGTCGTTCTGAGAGTGATGAGGTAGTATTTATTGGGGGGCCGCAGATTTAACGGCCAGTTGGTTGGGTCCAAGGTACACTTTATGTACTAACGGGAACGGCCGTGTACTTTACTGCTTGGCAATAATGGCCGCTGTATAAATCACGTGACCGGCCGCGGCGCATCTGTTGTGTGTGTGACCTCTTTGTTGGTCCCAGAATTAACGACTTTAAACAGAGATATAGCCCAACGCCAGTTAAAACTTTTGGAAAGAATTACGTTTATATCCGACCCACGGAAATTATACGATACGCTGTAACTTTATTTCATTGGGTAAGATAAACTGCCGTTATAAAGTTAAACTATGTTAAGATAAAGATTTCAATAGCGGAAATAAAAATACAGATTAGGTCACGATAAACTTCAAAGAATTATATTTTCAGTAATTATCTTTAAAATATTTGTCTTCTTACAAAATTTAGACGCATCTGTGGAACGATTCATAGGTACCTGACCAAAGAAAAACACGAAGGATACCCAAAATAAAATTTTATAAAACTGTGTCTGTCCCCATATTCCTGTATGTTAGTGAGACATGGACTCTTGGTAAAAGAGACATGCAGAGGATTCAAGAAGCCGAAATGAAATTTTTAAGAGGGACGCAAGGTTGTTCTTTCTTGAATAGATGAAGGAACGAGGATATTAGACGCGATTTAAACATTGTATAAATGCACCAGAAGACTGAAGATCACAGAAGGAGATGGTATAAACACTTGAATCGCATGGCTGATATCCGTCTGCCTGTGGCTGCCTTGGGTTATCATCCTACTGGGACGAGAGGTGTCGGTAGACCGAGAAGGAACAGACTAAGGCCTAGTCCTTGGAGCGATGATGATGATGATGATGATGATGAATATTTTTCTTTAACTCCAATTCAAAGTGGTATATATAATGAACGGCTAAATATTTTTCAGCATATTGTAACGAGAAGCTTATGGAACACCCTAGAACGTCCTCCACCCGTCCCTTCAACAGCCGACCAGGTGTTTGTTTCAGTCAAGGCCGCGCTAAAGTACGTTCCAGAGTACTCTGGAGAATACTTCAAATACGCATTAACTGACACACAACATTAAGGATGGAAAATTTGTAGAAGACCTGCACTACCTATAAAAAACCATAGCAGCCGGCTTGTCAGTCAGTTGTCTTGAGCGATTTTTCTTAGTGCGGATTTCGAGTGGCCATTTGCACATGTGCGGCAAACTGTTATTGTGTTATAGTTAGTGTGGAATTCTAACAGTTGACATTATTACTGAGTGTGTACAAATTTAACTTAAATTACTGTACGAGACTAATCTTGCTGAATAACTCGCGGATTACAAATTAATAATTGTGATAATTAAAGTTGGTAATTAGTGATTTAATTGGTGTCTGTATTTTGTTTTCCGCTGTACCATACGACGATCAGAGTGATGCCGTCGTAACAATATATTATTGTATATGTATTTCATATGACGTCACTTATTAATTAATCAAAAAACATAATTCACGCAAATATTTCAATATTAGAAAATTTTTGATAAAATAATTTAATCTAGGAGCAAGACATTTCTAGATATCTCAGATCTTAATTTTCCATTGAAGGCTACATATGTGTAACCTCATTTTTTGTAAGCATTGTGTAAAATTTACAAATCAGAGACTCGAAGTAAAAACGCGGTCACAGCACACCTGACTGAGCACACGAGGAATCTATTGTTGACAACAAAACAGTGCGGAAGTGATGTTACTTAATTAATTGTTGTGAGGTCAACAATGGCGGTCGGTGGAGAATGGGGTAGCATCGACTAATTTGTACCGAGCAACAAAAGGGATGAGAAGGCCTGTGTTGCGGCCCATCCACTGGTCAATTTACCGGTCCGTTACCCACGTTCTGTAATGTCAACACCGACATTAGTTTGTGTCTTAGCTGACCGCACCGCAGAGTCGCCACAATGCAGCCTAAGAATGATCTCTGTAATACGCTTACATTGTTGTCCGCATTAACGCAATGCTTTTTACGTAACAAGATATTGCCATTGTTAATCGACGTTTTGTATTACAAACTTCACAATATTCTGGAAACAATTTTTTTATACGCTTTTCAGTAATTACTTATACATACTTACAAAAATTTATAAAATTCTTCATTTTATTCTTCCTCTACAGAACTACAGCCCAACGTGAGCCTCGGTTTCCAACACATATCTTCTCCAAAGTCTCCTGCTTACTGCAATCTCAGTGTAACCCCTCACATCCAGTCTTCTGAGATCCTCTAGCACGTCAGTCAACCATATTATCCTAGGTCAAGCACTCTATCTGCTTTTATAGTCTCGCACCCTCAAGGTTTTCTTTGGCATACGCTGATCATCCACCTGTTTTAGCTGTCCTAGCCATTGTATTCGCTGAGCCTTTTTGAATCTTACAATATCCTCATGATTCAATAGCTCATCTATCTCGTGGTTATTTCCGATTCTCCATTCGTCAACTTCTTTAACCGAGCCATACATTCACAGACATTTACAAAATTATTAATTTTATTTAATTAATTAATGGTATATATGTGTAAATTTAATACAGTATAGATAGATAAATTTGAAATAAAACATTTTTTCCTAAAATAAAAAACGTTGAAAGGGACTGACAGTACTTGAAAAAAATATTATAGGTAAAAAATAATTATAATTGTTTAAGATTTGCAAGCACTTTGAGAAAAATATATAATTTTTCAGAAGTAATTATGTAATTACTTTTAATAATTTTATAACGTAAATAAATGTGCTTATCATATAGGCCTATATAAAAAGATTTTTACTATAACATAACATATGAATTACCACAGTTCGTATTTCTCGCTGTGTCATCGAGAAACAATTAATATATAAAAATATTAAATATTATAATATAAAAAATATTAGTCTTGTATTACTTAAAGAACAATTATTATACGAAGGAAAATTTATCTTTAAAGAAGTTGAAATATTTTTACTATCATTCTGTGAATCTGTATATTTGTGGTGTCAGAGAGCAACTCAGCTACTGTAGATTTGGAATAATTTATTAAAGAACAACTAGTCCTAGTTGGACGACAACCAAGTCGAAGAAAATGAAATATTAAATTGAATAGAGATTCATAACCAATCAGATAACACAGAGATACTTATAAACTGGAAGTCTTTGAGAGAAGTGTAATATAGGATAATGAGAGGGGAGAACGAAGTTTTAGAAAAATACTAAACAAAAATAAGTAAGGTTTTTAAAGGTCGTTGAAGAATAAAAATTAAGAAAAGTTTGTTAAAAACGATTTGGACAACTATAACATACAAAGTAATTTAACAACGCTAGTAAAACGAATAACACAAATAAAGAAACTGTAAGGATTGAAAAAGACAAGATGTAAAGCTTCAATATATGGGGCCTTTTTGAGGAGAAAAGTGGTAAATAAGAAAAGGTAGTTGAGGAGTCAAAACATTTGAACTGGAAAGAAAGAATTTGATGAATTCACTAGGAAACTAAAAGTTGTAAACGCTAGATAGTAATGATCTCGTTGTTTGAAGACAAGAGTTCATCTGACAGTATCTAGTTAATGTGAGCTAGACTTAATTACTTTTGTAATTACTATTGAGAAATTTCAACATTTCTTTAGTTAACGCTTAAACAAAGATCCTGGGATGCTGAGATTTAGCAAAAACTACTTTCCTCGACAAAAGAAAAATCAGATACGATACAATACTACAGAGACAGAGATAAGTGAGTTGTTTAGTTTCGAGACCAAATACATCCAAAAAATGAAATTTTTCAAGAGAGCTAAACTATTTTATTGCAGGAGAGCTGGATTTGCAACTAACCAGCACTTTCAATTCTAATTTTAATAAGGTTGTATCTGTTTTAGAAACTTGTGAAGCATGTAGAAGGTAATAAAGTATAGGGAAATGCAAAAAAATGTGAATGTGAGAAAAGTGGGTGTATCTGGTTTTGAAACTAGGCGACCGAAGTATTGAAACAATGAATGGGCAATGAACCCCACATCCTACGTTTATTTACACTAAGCAACTTACTTTTATATCGCAACAAATCTAATTAAAATTAATCAGGCAATATAACGGCAATGAGACTTATGGATACAATAAGTATCATTGGAAGTGTCACAATCAAAATAATAAAAACGTCCCTACCGAATTTACTTCCATGTTCCGTAAGGAAATGGAAGTTTGGTGATGGCGAAAAAATCGTGTTCGAGATGACGGCAGATTCTAATTACGTACTACCTTCAAAACATGAAGAAAAGTTATTTTCTGAAAAGTGTCTGATTATGTGTGTGTCTGTGTGTAGAATTATTTCTATGTCAAATGGTAACTGCCGCAAAATCAAATAAAGTAAAATAATGTTTTGCGCCTGCGCCCTAGTTGTAGAGGAATCAATAAATTCTTATTGATTTTGGTAAAGATCGGTTAAGGGAAAGCGGTAGTTTACCTGCAACGTATTACGTTTTAATAAGAGTAAAGTACTTAATTTTGATAAATAAAGTATCCTGAAAAGAAGGTCATAATAATCCACTGTAGGAAGGTAGATGAAATATTTATAAATGAAAAGAGTAGTTGAAGGTAGGAGGAATTTTTGTGTGGTGATGTTGTAAATTTCTTCGACCAATATCTTAAAAAAATTTCAATAAAATATTGACAATTGATATTGTTCCATGTAAACAAAATATCATAACCATAGATACGTAAACAAAATAATTTTTCGTTTTCAGAAATTCACAGATTAAATACGCTGGGGGATATTCGCTTTCTTTCGCGTTGTTTAAATAAAAGATAATTTAATCAAATTAATTTTTTGTTTTTAAAATATAAACAAGTATGTAAAATTCCTATTTTGATTATCTTTCTCGGCGTTTTTACCAAACGCATGCTGATATATTTAGTTTCGTTCTGAGTGTAGATACTTATTACAAATAATTTTATAATTAATTAGAATATGGAAGTCATATATGATTCTCTATACTGAATTTTAATTATCTTAACATTAATTAAAATCAGTGTTTAATTAATGCCAGAGTTTTCTTGTTGACTGCATTACTTCAATAGTTTGTTAGACATTGCAACAATGAAGACTTTAAATGTAAGCTATTCATTAATATTAAAATTCGTTCCTATAACAACAATGATGATCTACTGTCAGACTACAACGCTATCAATATTCAACTATAACTCGCAGGGTTATTATAATAAGTAATTAATATGCAAGTTCATTGGATGGAGGGAGAGAAGTGCATTGTAAACTCATCTAATTTCCATTAGGTTCGCGAATGCGCTAACTGTTCAGCACATTATCAGTATGCTAATATAAACTAACTTGAAAGTCATGTCTTCTATTCCCCCCCCCCCCGACTGTAATGTTGGTGTACATTTTATTAAAAAGAGTACGTTGTTTGCGCTGCAACCACAGGAGGAATCCTTCTTTGATGGAATGGTGATTACTGTTTTATTATTGTTTTGTGTTTTTGTGTCTTATAACGCAGGCAACGACGTTGCGAATAAGTTTCGTAAGTTCAACCTTACGAGCGGGACCGTTAGGCGAACCCTTAAGTCAGCAAGGAAAGAACCACGCCTAAAATTCTACAAGGCGAGGCACTTCCGACACTTATTTACGGGTCTGAGGATTAGACTTTAACGAAAGGCCAGGCCAGTCGCATCCAAGCGGCTGAAATAATATTTCTCAGGCACGTGGCAGGGTATATTCTCCATGATGATAGAAGAAACACAGTCATTATCGACAGGAACTGAATATTATGAGTATACTCGAGAAGACGTCCCAGTATCGGCTGAATTGGTGGGAACATCTTTGCCGAATGGATGGCTACCGCATCCCCAAACAACTATGGAACTATAAGCCGAAGGGACGGAGAGGTGTGGGACGTCCGAGGAAGCGCTGGAGTGACCAGATCTAATCTTTGCCTGTTTGAGAACGGAACAAACCATCCTTGGTTTAATCCTTGAAGACGATGGTTGTTATTAATATTATTATGTTTTAGCAATATATTTTGTATAACTGAGATTTGGAGTTTGACGATATATATTCATAAGTGACAGATATATCTTTGTATTAATTTTTTTGTTCGCCTAAACACGACCTCTGATTTTATAGAGGTGAAACGTAGTGTTTTTTAATTAACTCACGATTGCTAATGCCCGAAACCTTATAATTTGTAATAAAAGAGGAGTGTCTTAGCAAAAGGATGGTGCCAAATTATTTACTAAAATTCCAGTATTTGTTACGTCATAGAAAACGTTGTTGTTTGTAATTCAGTAATTCAGTTTTTCATTGAATAAATGTAGAATAATGAGCAAACCGTACCACGGTTTTCAGAGCCACAGTATAGGTTTATCAAGAAAGAGCAGGTTAGGTCCGCAACAGTTATATATATATATATACACACACGTCTTTAACAAATAAGAAGCAAAATAATGAGGTTTAATATAATAAAATATTCATCGGCTGCGAGATTTAAAATAAAATAACTTTGATTTCTTCAGGGGAGTCAGAGGACTCTATGCTGGCAATGTTAAATAGTCCAAATTTTGGCCAAGGAAAAACGAAAAAATGTTTATTTTTTACAATAATCAAAGTATATTTTAATTCTATAATTCTGCTTTAGTAGGTGGCGACGAGTAACTTACATTAGCCCTGAGAATTTCAATATTGTTACGACGGTCTACTCGATTGTCGTATGGTACAGTGGAAAGCAAAACACAAGACACCAATTAAGTCACTGTTCACCAGCTTTAATTTTCACAGTTAAACAGTTCGCAATTGACAACACTGTCTCTTACAACAAATGAAATAAAAAATTGTTCACACGCAATAAAATGTCAACTAATATTAAACACAATTTTATTACAATTATACCGCCCGATTAAAAAACACAACACTTCGCCACTATAACCACTTGAACGAAGAGAGTAATCACTTTTAACACATCGCAATATAACTGAAAACTAAGTCCGCTGCTGCCTTGTATTTATACCCCCGCTCACAAACCAGAACATTCCAAACTACGCGTTATCTCTACCTACGACGTAATTATTTGCGGCCTTGACACAGTCTGCGCGGCTTCTGGGACAGTCTAGCTAATGCGTCGAGAATCGCGTACGCCGCACAGATTACATTCCGGATCCCTCTGGAACGTTCGATAAACACGTAGATTGTTCTGTGATCTCGTAACAATATTCTACGTTTGTGAGGTACATGTACCTAAGTGTTGAAAATATATATTTTTTTTAACACGTTTAAAGTATGTTAGTGCAACTTAACGACAACTTAAATTCATGACCGAACACCATATTTGGTAATTAAAAATTACCTTAATAAACGTCTTGCGACTTCTCCTTATTTTGTCCTGACGCCTTTCAAAACCTAAGGTTTCATCTTCAGAGAATAATCACACTCTTTAAAAATTAATGAAACACATACACATAATTTACACTACAAACTTAGGCCTTTTCACATTGCACAGTGCGCACTGTATGGAGGTCCAGTTCATACTGTCAAAATTATCAGAACTCAGGTCCAAGGTGTATATTTATTAATGTTATCTAGTATTGACTTGTGTCTCGAACGTAAGAGCTGTATCAAATAAATAATATGATTTGAAAGATAACTGATCATTTAAAACATTTCCAGGATTGGTTTTAAATGCCTTGTAAATCTCATATTCCTCGAGTGTGTCCATACGACGTCCCTTGACACAATAATGTAAGCTTGAAATTAGTGTCAAAATCTGTATACCCATGGTTGAACTGCATGAGGTGACGAGCGTAGTTGGATTTAATACGTTCTCACTTTGTAATTTTGCTCTTAGGTAAATGTTCCCTAAACCGCTCTCGAAACCGTCTGCCAGGTTGGCCTTTATATATCTTGTTGCAGTCATTACATGATAGCTTGTATATACCTGTTTGTTTCTCTACAGGTATTTTGTCTGTTGATTTTATCATTTTTTGTAAGTTATTATTGGTACGGAAAACCACTCGGAAGTCAAATTTGTTTAAATTGTTTTTTAAAATAAGCGGCACTATATTTGTAGAGTCTGCTGATATATATTTGACAATATTAGTGTTCCTTTTAATTTTAAGTTTATTTTTATTATTATGTTTGTTTTTAAATGTTTCTTCAATAGTGTATCTATTAATGTGCTACTGAATCCGTTCCTTGTGGCTACGTATTTTATGGTATTTAATTCATCTTTAAAATCATCTGTTTCCAGTGGTATATCGATTAACCTATTCATAAAGCTATGGAAAGCTGCTAATTTTTGTGAATATGGGTGGTGTGACTCTGCGTTTATAGTCAAATCCGAGGTTGTAGGTTTTCTGTAAATCTTGTACAGAAATTTATTTGCCTTCTTTATTATGGTTAGGTCCAAAAATTAATTTTGTTGTCCTCTTCATGTTCTATTTTAAATTGAATATTATTGTGTACGCTGTTCACATAATTTTTTAATTTCTCTATCTGGCGCGTAGTGCCATTAAATATAATAAAGGTATCGTCGACATAGCGTTTGTATAAGATTATTCTATTTAAATATTTATTGTTATGAGTAAAATGAACTTCTTTTCGTAATTGTTTATGAATATGTTAGCTAATAGACCTGAGAATGGTGAACCCATAGCAAGGCCTTCCCGTTGTGTGAAGTATTTATCATCGAATGTGAATACCTACATTCATGCAAATTTATTTATCAATCCCTAAATACATTAAATTGCATACCAATAATTCGTCCAAGGCAGCCACCACAAGCAAACATAAAGCTGAGACATTATGGTTGAAAGAGGAGATTAAACGATTATATGCAAAAAAGAATGTTTTAAATAGCAAGTTATACAGAATACACTTAGAATTATTACGAACATTAAATCCTTGTTTTCTTGCATAGTATCAAAGAATATGTCGATACATGTTAGGGAATGTTAGGGAACATCTGCCTAAGAGCACAATTACAAAGTTAGAACGTATTAAATCCAACTACGCTCGTCACCTCATGGAGTTCAACCATGGGTATACAGATTTTGACACTAATTTCAAGCCATTACATTATTGTGCCAAGGGACGTCGTATGGACACACTCGAGGAATATGAGGTTTACAAGGCATTTAAAACCAATCCTGGAAATGTTTTAAATGATCAGTTATCTTTCATATCACATTATTTATTTGATACAGCTCTTAAGTTCGAGACACAAGACAATACTAGATAACATTAATAAATATACACCTTGGACCTGAGTTCTGATAAGTTTGACAGTATGAACTGGACCTCCATACAGTGCGCACTGTGCAATGTGAAAAGGCCTAAGTTTGTAGTGTAAATTATGTGTATGTGTGTCATTAATTTTTAACGTTTTAACGACGGAAGAGTGATTATCCTCTGAAGATGAAACCTTAGGTTTTGAAAGGTGTCAGGACAAAATAAGGAGAAGTCGCAAGAAGTTTATTAAGGTAGTTTTTAATTATTAACATTTACGCGACTTGGATACCAAAAAACATGTTTATAAAACCTTATTTAGGTATAAAAACAAAACACACATCTAGCGATATTGTTTACTTCAAAGTTGCCAGCATTAAAAATATCCCCTTTTACTCAAGGAAGAGCACATCATTTTTCAATTAAGCAATTTATGAAATATGTACTATTGAAAGAAATGGCAACTATTTTAAAAGATTAAAAGACTTTGTATATCTGGGGACATATGTCGATGCCGGTGAATAATTGCACAAAAGAAATTGAAAGAAGAATTCTGGCTGCTATTACGAGCTGAATAAACATTTTGAATGAAGACAATTAACCAAGTACAATGACATTACAGTTGTCCGATTTGACAAAATTAACATAATTAAGATGGGCAGGACACGTTCAGAGAATGGGTGACGAACGTACGGCAAAAGAATTATGAAACACAATTCAGTAGGAAAAAAGGAAGACTGGAAGACCGAAGAACAGATGGTTGGACGAGGTCGGCAGTGATGGGAGGAAGCTGGGTGCACTGAATTTGTGGCGGATGGCTGAGGACAGGAATAAGTGGAGGCAATTTCTTTTGGAGGCCAAGGCTCGATCTGGACTGTAAAGCCAACTATTTATGTATGTATGTACTGTTGAAAGAAATGGTATACAAATTGGAGCGATTTTACTGTGTATACACACGTACTTTAGATAATTCATAAAATTTGTAAATCATATTTCATGCTTTATAAGTCATCCTCATTTTTTTGAAAAAGAACACTATGTCATCGGAATGTAGCAGGGAACCCATTAACCCCTCAACAGTATGTACCAGTTAATTAATTGAAAACAGCAGGAGACACGTTTTATACGTGTCACAGTATGCCCACAGTGTGCGGGGGGGGGGTTGGCCTTAATTAACAAGCCAGTTCTATTAATATAATTAAACATGTGTGTATTTTCAACAAAGATTTATCACAACAACAATAAGCAGCGGCTTATTGCAATATAGGTGAACGCAATGTATATTTGGTTAATTTAATTAGATCGTTAATTATGAATGGGTGATTATGTTTGCCTATATTACCGGCAAACAACGGAAGGAATCATCCAATTAAATCAATGTCAACAGTACGTGGAGGCAGCTCATTGCGAATATGGTAACATTTGTTTCCTTATTACTTTGTACCGTTTACAATAATTTATTTTGTCTTATATGTTATCATGTTCATATCAACTTCACCAACAGACACGCAGATCCAGTAAGGGTTTATGTTAATGGGTTGGAAGTGCCATATGCAAACACAGCAAAGTTATGAGGCTGGATACAAAGCTTAATTGGAAGAGCATGCAAAAAAAAAATGTAGAATACGTCAGCGAAATAATAACAAAATATGCAGACAAACAAGATCAGAGGATTCAGATCCACGATAACGCAATAATGCGACACGTGGTGGAAGAAGCACCACACGTCGTGAGACGACTTAAAAGACAGAAACCACATGATCAGGTATTGCAATAGAAATCAATTAATATGTATAAATCCATAAAATTCTACGTAAGGGAAAGACAGAATAATCTTCGGATTAGCCACTGGGCTTCACCCCGAATCACGAAGGAAAATCTGCTGCATGAGCTTGCTCAGTAGTAGCATTAAGGGAGGTGTTTTAGTGGGTTAGAGTCCCACACTACTAGGGACTACGGGGTTCCTACTATCAATAAAAATTTTCACCTACTTTCGTAAAAAAAATAAAATAAAAATTAAATATGTTATCAGACGACAAGTGTTTAACAAAACAGATCTTCAAACATCTGTGGGGGAAGAAGTCAATATCAAGTTGGATTAAGGAAGTCTAAAAGCATTTAGAAAAAAATAATATACACCCAGAAGAAGCAGTTGAAAAAGAAGTTTTTCGGAAAAGTGTTATAAATATAAGGAGTCTAGGGTAGGAGAGACAAAAACGCAGGTACAAAGTGGACTGAAGAGAGGAAGAAGAATCACAATGAAAAGATGAAAGAATGTTGGGGGAAAAGAAAAGAAGAAAGAATATATATATATATATATATATATATATATATATATGTTATCATACACAGTGACCTGTCATTCACAAGTACTTGGTTTGTTTTTAATTCTGAATGTCTTTTTGGAAAACACTTTTGGCACGGAAATCTCAGTTCTTTTTCCGATGACACAGTTTCTTTCACAATATTAGCAAGTCTTTGTTAGATTTGTTTTCATTTTTATAAAAATGTTATAACGACAATAATTTCAGAATTACTAATTTATTAAAATAAATATTTATACATTTTTTTTAATTAACTCTATAGCACATTTTATACACACATATAAAAACTTTAAATTTAGTGTACATATAAAACAGCTGTTTAAAACAGTTGATTTAAAACATTTTGAATTTTTAAATTATATCTGATGATGATAGTTGGATTAATATGGAAACATTTGTAATTTACAAAATAAAAAATTATATTCTTGTTAAAATTTTATTTATTGTTAATAATAATATAAAAATAACACACACACACACACACACATATAATATTTAAAATTCATATTTACTTTACCTCAAGATGTTATTTTTCCCTTATTTGGAACATGTTATGGCATCCTGAGTGTTCCCATCATCAGCCTTCATAATTTTGAATCTTGTAGAGTACCTGTGTGCTGGTTGACTGTTGTTATGGCTTCTCGTTGGTTTTTTGTTTTTTAAATTGTTATTATGGTGTGTGATTGTGGTGTATATTTTTGTATTTTGTGTGTTTTCGATGTTGAGTGCTTTGAAAATCGTATCATGTTTTGTATTCATTTGTATTTGTTCAGATATTAGTTTGTTTTATGTTTTGTCTTTGTATATTTGTAAATTTCCCCAAATGTTCTTTATGGTGCCTTTGTGTGGTATGTGTTTTCTTAGTGTTATGTTGGTTATGTCAGGAAATTCATGTCCTGTGTTTACTGCATGTGTGGCCAAATTAGATTTATATATTTCTGTTTTTTTTTGTATGCGTTTAGATGTTCGAAATAACGTTTTATCAGTTGTTTTTTGTTTGTCCTATATAACATTTATTGCAATCTTGGCATTTAATAATAAAAATAAAAAAAACAGGAAACCCTAACTACACAAATACTCTACAAGATATAAAATCAGGAAGGCCGACGATGGGAACAATAGAATTCCTGAAACATGTAAAAATGAGGGGAAACATCTTGAGGTAAAGAATTTATAAATATTAAATAAATTATATATGCATCAAGAAATAAACTGTAGCAAGAACTGTTTGAATATATACATATATTTGTATATATCATTTTCTGTATTCGTAACTCGAAGTTTCTTGCAGCAATTATATAATATTGTGACATTGTTCAATATGGTTTCTTCTGCAAGTAGAGTATTCCGTTTTTTTGGAACAACAAAAAACGGAATACTCTACTTGCAGAAGAAGTCATATTGAACAATATCACAATATTTTATATATATACATACATACACGTATATATATAGTTACGACATTACAGAACAACCTACGTGTTTATCGAATGTTCCAGAGGAATCCGGCTGAATGTTGTGGCGTACGTGATTTCAACATGAGCTCGCGAGACATTTCTCGACGTCGCCTCAAGACATTTCTCGTCGGGTACTCAAGCATTAAAACTGTGCTTAACGGAATGAAGAGCAGGGCTATTATAATATAAAAGTTGAGTACGCAAATAAAACAAAAATAAAATGAAAAAGGTGACACAGAGGAAGAAGAAAGAAAAAGAAGCAGAGGAAAAGAGAGAGAGAGAGAGAGAGAGAGAGAGAGAGAGAGAGAGAGAGAGAGAGAGAGAGAGGTAAATTTGAGGTAAACACAGTGAGCAAGCATGAGAAATGAGAATGTAGATGTGGGACGAGCACTGTGTACGGTGACAGTAGGGAGGTGGTAAGGGGGCGGGTCGTTTGTCTACGGTCTGACTCCGTACTTCCGTTTCCTGTAAAGGTACACAACGCACACACACACACACAAACACACACACACACACACACATACGCGCCTCTCAGCGACGTCATCCTTCGTGGATCGTATTTCACTCGGCTCTGTTCTCTTTGATAAATCTCGTCTTTCCTCCGTCTTTCTGCCTCATAATGTCGCGGCCTTTTTACGTGGTCACTTTAGACTTGTCGTGTGCCCTTTCTAACGTTTCCTAAAGTCTTATAAAGTAAGCTAGAGAAAAAAGATTATTCTTATTCGCAGCAAATGCACCGACTCAAGAAAAAGAATTTTGTTGATTTGTTGCTGTTTCCATTGCAACGTTTTTATTAAGAACTTTTAAAAACTCAAAAAAAAATTCCATCTTTCCTTGAGTTTTAACCCGCTTGTAATTTTAAAATTGTTGTTAAATTTGCATTTTTACAGGATTTAGAATATTCTTGTTTTATATAGTTAAAAGCCAGGAAGCTGTAGAAGCGATTCAATATAAAAGATTTTATACACCTAATAGAAAATACAGGTTATCATCATCGTTCTCATCATCATCTTCACAACACAGCATTGGCAAGGTGCTGCCTGTTCCGCCTTCAAAGATCCTCCAGCCATCTCTTCCTGGGGCTACCCACACACCTGTGTCCTATAGGCTTGTACTTCCAGACTTGTTTGGCCAGTCTGGAATATGAGGTCCTATCTAAGTGTTGTTTCCACCGTTGTCTGTAATCTTTTACTTTTCATTCAAGTTAAATACTTGACCTTCTCTTATGGCCTCATTCCTTATACGGCCAAGTTTAACAACCTCTTAACTCCTCCTAAGAACGTGAGGCCAGTATTTTACTGTTTTTTTTTTTTTATTTCAATGGACAAGAGATTTTTGTCCATAATTCACACCCATAGGAGAGGACAGAGACTGTCATAAATCTGTAGAACTATATTACTTCCATGTTCCTTAAGGAAATGGAAGTATGGTGATGGCAAAAAAAATCGTGTTCGAGATCATTGCAGATTCTGATTGTACTACACTCAAAACATGAAAAAAGTCATTTTCCGGAAAGTGTCTGCGTGTGTGTGTCTGTCTGTCTGTCTGTGTGTGTGTGTGTCTGTCTGTCTGTCTGTCTGTGTGTGTCTGTAATTTTTTTCTATGGCAAACGATAACAGCCGCAAATTCAAACAGAATCAAATATTTTTTGCATACAGCCCTTATTTGTAGAGTACACAAGACCTATTGTTTTTGGTGAAGATCGGTTAAGGGAAAGGGGTAGTTTACCAGCAACTTTTTTTTTTTAATCAAGGGTAATGTTTTTCTATGGCAAACGATAACAGCCGCAAATCCAAACAGAATCAAAAGATGTTTTGCATATAGCCCTCTATTGTAGACTTCTCAAGACCTGTTGGTGTTGGTGAAGATCGGTTAAGGGAAAAGGGTAGTTTACCGGCAACATTTTATGTTTTAACAAGGGTAATTTTTTCTAAGACGAACGATAACTGCCGTAAATTCTAACAGAATCAACTACTTTTTTGCATACCTTTCTGAATTTTAGAGTGTTCAAGGTCTGTTGATTTTGTTGAAGATCGGTTAGGGGAAAGGGGTAGTTTACAAGTAAAGTTTTATGTTTTAACAAGGGTAATTTGTTTCATGACGAACGATAACTGCCGTAAAGTGAAAGAGAATCATATTCTTTTTTGCATGCTCTCCTGAATTGTGAAGAAGTGAAGGCCTGTTAATTTGGTGAAGATCGGGTAAGGGAAACGGGTAGTTTACCTGCCACTTTTCATGTTTTAACAAGAGTAATTGTTTCTATGACGAACGATAACTGCCGCACGTTAAAACAGAATCAAATAATGCTTTGCATGCATTCCTGAATTGTAGAGAACTCGAGGCCTGTAGATTTTGGTGAAGATAGGTTAAGGAAAAGGGGTAGTTTACCTACAACATTTTATGTTGTAACAAGAGAAATGTTTTCATGACGAACGATAACTGACGCACATTCAAACAGAATCAAATATTTTCTTGCATGCATCCCTGAATTGTAGAGAACTGAAAGCCTGTTGATTTTAGTGAAGATCGGTTAAGAGAAAGGGGTAGTTTACCTGCAACGTTTTATGTTTTCACAAGAGTAAAGTACTTAATTTTGATAAACAAAGTATCCTGATAAGAAGCTCATAATAATCCACTATAGAAACGTAGATGAAATATCTATAAATGAAAGGCTAGTAGAACGGGGTGGGGGTAATTTTTATTAATGAAAATTATTGTTGAAGAGGGAGGGGAGAATATTTATATGTGTACTACGTTATCGGCAACAAAGAAGTAGGTTTTTGTTAAAAATCCTTCCCGGGCTGTTTAGCCGTAGTCCAATATTTTCAGCAAAACCAGACGTTTCGGCAGTGCCATCGACTGCCATCATCAGTGAAAATCGAGTGCGAAAACGTGAGGTGGTATACGTTAGTGACCACACTACTGTGGTTAAAGCTGAAGCAATAGAAAGAAGTATTTTCTATGGAAATATTTCATTTCGAATAAAATTTTAAATATAAATCTTAGAACATGGAAGTCATGTATGGTTCTCCATACCGATATATTACTTCCATGTTCTATAAGGAAATGGAAGTATGGTGGTGGCAAAAAAAAATCATGTTCGCGATAATTGCAGATTCCGAATGTACTACCCTCAAAACATGAAAAAGTGTCATTTTTCGAAAAGTGTCTGTGTGTCTGTCTGTCTATCTGTAGATTTTTGTGTATTGAAAACGATAACAGCCGCAAATTCAAACAGAATCAAATAATTATTTGCATACAGCCCTGATTTTTAGAGTACTCAAGACCTATTGTTTTTGGTGAAGATAGGTTAAGGGAATGGGGTAGTTTACAAGCAACGTTTTTTTATCAAGGGTAATTTTTTTTTGGAAAACTATAACTGCCGTAAATTCAAAGAGAATCAAATAATGTTTTGCATACAGCCCTGAATTGTAGAGTTCTCAAGACTTATTGTTTTTGGTGAAGATCGGTTAAGGGCAAGGGGTAGTTTACCTACAACGTTTTTTTTTATCAAGGGTAATTTTTTCTTATGTCAAACGATAACAGCCGCAAATTCAAACAGAATCACATAATGTTTTGTATACAGCTCTGAATTGTAGAGTTCTCAGGAGACGATGGTGTTGGTGAAGTTCGGTCAAGGGAATGGGGTAGTTTACCGGCAACATTTTATGTTTTAAAAGGGTAATTTTTTTTTACGAACGATAACTGCCGTAAATTCAAACAGAATCAACTATTTTTTGAACACCTTTTTGAATTATAGAGAACTCAAGGTACGTTGATTTTGTTGAAGATCGGTTAAGGGCAAGGGGTAGTTTACCAGAAACGTTTTATGTTTTAACAACTGTAATTTTTTTTTGACGAATCATAACTGCCGTAAATTAAAAAATAATCTAATAATTGTTTGCATACTGTCCTGAACTGTAAAGATGTGAAGATCTGTTGATTTTGGTGAAGATCGGTTAAGGGAAACGGGTAGTTTACTGGCCACTTTTCATGTTTTACCAAGAGTAATTGTTTTTATGAAGAACGATAACTGCCGCACATTCAAACAGAATCAAATAATCTTTTGCGTGCATGCCTGAATTGTAGAGAGCTCAAGGCTTTTTGACTTTCGTGAAGATCGGTTACGGGAAAGGGGTAGTTTACCTGCAACATTTTATGTTGTAACAAGAGAAATGTTTTCATGACGAACGATAACTGACGCACATTCAAAAAGAATCAAATATTTTTTTGCATGCATCCCTGAATTGTAGAGAACTGAAGGCCTATTGACTTTTGGTGAAGATCGGTTAAGAGAAAGGGGTAGTTTACCAGCAACGTTTTATGTTTTAACAAGAGTAAAGTACTTAATTTTGATAAACAAAGTATCCTGATAAGAAGCTCATAATAATCCACTGTAGAAACGTAGATGAAATATCTATAAATGAAGAGGCTAGTTGAACAGGGTGGGGGTAATTTTCTATTAATGAAAATTATAGTTGAAGAGGGAGGTGAGAATTTTTTATATGTGTACTACGTTATCGGCAACAAAGAAGTAGTTTTTTGTAAAAATTCCTTCCCGGGCTGTTTATTTACAAAGCTTGTATTGCAACCACTAACACACAATTATAATTTCCAATTAACGCGCTTTCAAGCTTCACGGCTCATCTTCAGATGGAATACAACAACCTACATAGAAACCTTTACCTCTTTATATATCTTATCTACAACCCGGAAGCGTCAACTTGACATAAACAAACATAGCAGGTAAACAGCCTTGTTACGCCTTAGCCAGCAAACAATCAGCCGAGTCACCACTGGTGGTATGTAAACTTAAATGTAAGGATTGTTGTAAACTGTACATAGGCGAAACGGGCCGTAAGTTTGAGTGTAGAATTGCGGACTATACAAGAGGGGAAGGAAATAGGACATCCAGTTCACTATATGCTAGGCATTTTGTTGAAGAAAACCATAAGTTTGTTAATCCGTTAGGGGAGTATAAAATTATAAAGGTTGAAGATGATTCGGTGGAAAGAAAGTTGAGAGGAGAACTTGAAATACTAAAGAAGAGAAAAAAAAGGATTTAGATAGTTGAATTAATTCAAAGATAAAATTTGATAATGAAGATTTATTTTACAACATATTAAAGAAGAGAGAAATGTAGAACATACAGGTTGGTAGCAGTCTAATACTTAGTGGTTGGAAAAGTACCAGGTCATAATAGAAAGTTACCAGGCAACAATAGAAAAGTACTGTGACAAGGAGTGGTGACTTGGTATAGTCAATAGAAATAACTAACTCAATATAAATTAGAACAGTAGTTCCCAAAGTGGGGTTCGCGACAATGTTTCAAGGCGCCCGCAGACACTTTTAAGAAAAATTAGAATATAACTTACCGTAATTTTCTCCGATTTTTTATGCTCTAAAATCTAAATTTTAGAATCTTAAAACAATTAGTAGAAATTCCAAGGTATTTTTTTTAAACTAATTGTAATTGTAAAGGTAATTTTAAACTAATTGCTTCAATAATCTCTTTAAGTCATGTCGTGTAGCAGATCTGTTTGTCAGCCGAACTGACTATACCTCTCTCTTACACTACAAGAAGAAGATTCAGTGGCAGTCACAATCTAGCTGACTTCTGTTTATATGTAATGACTGATTATTCTGTACTCGTAAAAAAAGCTTTGAAGCGTTTAATTGTGTTTCTCTCTACTTATTTGTGTTAAACCGCATTCTCCCTGCTCTCGTACTTGAAGTCAAAGTTAAGATATAAAAATAAACTTCATGTCGAGAGTTTATTGAAATTATTAGACACTAAACCCAATATTGCAGAGCTAATTGTTCAGAAACATTTTCATTGTTCACACTAAACTATGTTTGATATCATTAGTATTATAACTTTACAAGGTAAGAGAATTTTGATTTTAATAAATTTTAATTAAAATATAAGAGTTTCTATCATATTTACTGTTTGTTTTATTTCAGAACTCACATGGGGTCCGTGAAGTCCTTTAATTACTTTTCAAATTATTTGTGTGGTCCGCGGACTGAAAATTTTGGGAACCATTGGTATAGGAAATATAGCATAACTATAATTAATCTAATAAGAAATTTTTGTCTGTAGTGGTGCGCAACAGTGGTTATTTCTGATTGCGATTGTCACCACTAACACAAGTTTATTAATTAAATTAAATAGTTGCTGAGGTATAGTAATTAAAACGTGAAAACATTTGTAAGTTAGTGTATGTTTATTTGTAGTAACGACTTATTAACGGTAGGTAGCGCTCCGTTCGTAATTCAATTAGTAAAACGAGTTAACCTTGAACAACGATACCACCTGGGCCTGATTACATTCCAAATGACGATTCTAATTATATTGACTTTCTCCTTCAACAGAAACGTTCCTCTCTGCCTGCTGCACGTTCTTTTTCTGAATAATCAGAAAACTGAATTACTCCAGACGTGACTAGTCCACTGAAACTAAAGCATGCGGCTGAAATTAAGCTGAAGAAGGCGAGCGCAGTGTTTGCTGTTACAATTGCTAGAAACAACAAACATTACGTACGTACTCAAACAACCAACCACTGAACAACAAGAATAATAATTCTGAATTTAAGCATAACCAGAAACTACCAACTTATCATTTCAATTGTTAAGAAAAATTATCATTCAGAATTCAATTGATATTCTTACGACGGTCTCACTGATCGTCGTATGGTACAGTGGAAAACAAAATACAAGACACCAACGAAGTCACTAATCACCAGCTTTAATTAATCACAAATACAGTTTATATATCAACTTGTACAATAACTCGATAATAATGTCAGCTAATAGAGTCCCGCACAATTATAACACAATAACACTTCGCCACAGTATTTCAAACCTCACATTAATAAATCGCCACTTAAACTCACTGAGTAATCGCCGACGTAATAATGACTGACACTCGCTGTATGCTTATATTTATACCCCGCTGAGATGCAGATTAATCGGGCGCTTTCTGGATGACGTGTTGAGCAAACTGTGTATTACAGGCGCTCTAGAATTCACTAGAAACCGTACTAACTGTCTGGCCTTGAACATAGCTCGCCGACCGGTACGGTCTGGAATAGTCTCGATTGTTGATGCGTGATAAGTGTCACGTAATTGTCTTTCATCTCAAACTACCAGCAATATGTACACACACACACACATTACGGCTGGGCTCTGCTAGGATAGCCGAGATACGTATAGAACGTTCCGTATTACGTAAAATATTTGTTTACAAGAGTATCGTGTATACTTAAATTTTCTAATATTCCTCTTCATCGTAATTATACAATTTTGCTTTTAATATTCCGCTTCTTTTTACGTATAAAAAGTTATAACGACAGCACTTTAAAACAAGTGAACCCTTTTAAATATCTGCTGTGTGCTGTAAGCTATGAGTCTGAATATGATATAAGAGAGAACATAAATAAATTTAGGAATACTTGTGGTACGATTCATAGAAATCTTAGAAATAAAACAAGACACAGCGCAAGGATTAATTTCTATAAACACAATTCCAATACCCACATTGACATATGCGAGTGAGGCGTGGGTCATGAGAAAAAAGGAATGAGGCAAGATTCAGAGTGCTGTCTTCAAATAATTTAAACTATATATTGCCAAATAGAATAAGGAATGAGGATATCAGACAAGAATTCAAAGAAGACGACATGAATTTGTCATACCTAAGCCGAAAGGCCCCTATTTTAGGGCGCAGGAGATTTGCTCTCACCCTTCTCTTTCTGAGATACGATTTGGTGACTTTATAATTTCAGAATATCTGTCTTAGAAATAATACAAGACACAGCACAAAAATCAAATTTTATAAGATAATAGCAATACCCACGTTGATTTATGTGAGTGAGGCGTGGATCAAAACAAAAATGGAAAGCGGCAAGATTCAGAGTGCTGAAATGAAGTTTATTTGAAATACTTTAAATTATACATTGCAAGATAGAATAAGGAATGAAGATATCAGAGCAGAACTCAAATTAAAGGACATAAATGAAATTATTTCAGCTTACACAAGACAATGATGGGATCACCTGAAAGAATGACAGAGGATCGATTGCCGAAAGCGGCACTGAATTATAAAGCCATTGGTAGAAGAGACGTGGGTCGTCCGAGGTGGGTGCGCGAACAGGTTTACATAACCTAATCCTTGAAGAGGAGGAGAAGAACAAGAAGAAGTTTACTGTATTCATATATTATACAAAGTCAGAAAATTCTATTATTTGGCTTATAGATGGGTTATTTTTAATTTTATTTCATAAATTTCGGTATCCTCAGGTGTTGTCATGTTGAAAAAGATCCCGTGCGACAATTTCGCGGGATGCTACATGCATTCAATCTTAGCTATGCTATTCTGTGTGTGTGTGTGTGTGTGTGTGTGTGGGCGCGCGCGTGAGAGAGAGAGAGAGAGAGAGAGAGAGAGAGAGAGAGAGAGAGAGAGAGAGAGAGAGAGAGAGAGAGGAAAGCGCACGTGTAGAGGAGGAGGAGGAGGAGGAGGAGGAGGAGGAGGCTCAATAATCGTTTGTTTATATGCTGACATGTTTAGACTCGATATGTTTAAAACATGCAAATCTTATGTTGACCAAGAAATTTTTCTGAAAGCAATGTTTTTAAACTCCATTTTGTATTTTGTACCCAGATGATATGGTAATAATTCAGAACATCGAGGATAAACTTTCAAAAATCAATGTACCATGTTGCCCGTGATTATCTATGGCTGTCGTGTTTGGGGATACATTGCTCGCTGTCATAGATCTGCGCTTGAGCGCGTTCTCGACCGGGAATTTAAGCCAGCGTGTTTTCCCCGGAGGTATTCTTGTCGTCTTTTGAGGAGTGGACTATAGACCCCTGGAGCGTAGATTCTATGGTCGAACAGCTTGTGTGACCCATATTTCCATCATCGCTGGACTCGGTAACTATACTCCAAGGCCAGGTGAGTCTTGGAAGCGACCCCGTTTACTAGCCTCGGTGGTGTAATCCACCAACGAGGGTCGCTTCAGGCCCTCCATTAAGTAGGAAAAGTATAAACTGAACTCAATCCGACCCAGTGCCAGGGGCTCTAAGAGTCGAGACACTGCACTCGTGACTCGCGCCTTGCGCGAGAATCGCAACCCCCAGTCGTTTTTGGCGCATTCCATCGCATGCCTGCATCGGACGCCGCGGAGCCAGCCGGAAGTGACATGAAGAAGAGAAGAATAGACTTTCTTCGCTTTCTTGCCCTGTGAAGAACCGGCGATGGGGACGGCAGCGGGCTCTGCATACCGATGGAGGACTGCAGTACGCAGCGAACAGCGGGCGCAGCCGCCGAACATCACAGCGAGGCTCGGGTGGAACATACTTCGGAGTTAGCGTTCTCTCCACACGGCCTTCTAAGGGTCACAAAAAACGAAGAGGTGTACGTTCCTTTGTCAGAGCCATTTGTCCGCTGACAAAGGAAGGTAACAATTGGAAATGAAGTTTACATCGTTCACTTGGAAATGCTGTGTTGCCGATCGATCGTTATCGTTACAAACGAGTGTAACTCTGAGTACGTGCGGAGCACACTAATTGACTGCACCTGTGTCGGCCGCAACTACCAGCACTTCCCACCCGTAGGCCGCAAACGCATTACTGCGAACTTCGCACCAGTAACCTAATTAATACGTTTACAGTGTATTCATACGCATATCCGGCTAATGCATGTACGAGGGTCATTCAATAAGTAAACAGACAAACAGTTGTAGAAAAGAAATTAATTGTAGCAGCTGATTGAAACTTTCAGGAGTGTTAACTGGCAACGTCATTGTGAGTTTTGATCAGATTTTCAATAATACATTGCGCAAACGTAACGAATACAGTTTTATTTACGATGGTGTCTCTTGATGACAGTATTTTCGAAGAACAGCGTTCTGTTATGAGATTTTTTAATTTGGAACCACTATAACCACTAACTTGGATTGACTATTTTGAACCTGCGTCAAGCGACAAAGCATGGAGTGCAAGCATCCCAGTTCACCTGCCAAAAAGAAATTCAAAACTCAGCCATCGGCTGGTAAGGTGATGTTCACCATCTTTTGGAGCTCCCAAGGCTCAATTTTCTGTGATTACCTACAAGACCAGCGTACCATCAATAGTCAGTACTATTCTGACATGATCGTGAAAAAAGTGAAGCTTGCACTGAAGAAGAAATGTCCGGTATGGCAGAGGAAAGGTGTGATTCTTCTTCACTATAATGCCCGCCCACACACGGCAAAACTGACGCTCGAAACAATAAAAAAGTAGGTTGGGAGATCGTGCCTCATCCCCTTTATAGTCCTGACCTTGCTCCATCTGACTTTTTCTTGTTTGGCCCACTCAAGGAGACTTTGCGTTGTGTCAAGTTCAACAGCAATGAAGAAGTGAAGGAAAAAGTCCAAAACTGGCTTCGACATCAAGGTAAAGAATTCTGTGCTGAGGGAATAAAATAGCTTGTAAAGAGATGGGACAAGTGCATAGACGTTGCTGGAGATTACGTTGAAAAGTAAAAAAAAAAAATTGTATTGATTGAATAAAAAGGTTTGCTCCACAGCTGTTTGTCTGTTTACTTATTGAATGACCGTCGTATATACGCGTACATACGGTCAGTCACCCACAATAACTAAAATTCAAAATATTTGTGCCAACGTTCTACTAAATTTGTGGCTATTCTTATAATAATTTAACATACAGAATGTTTACAGAACATGGTGCCACACTTCGTAAAACGATTTTACTTATTAAACTAAATGCAAAATATTACCTTGAACTCTTTCTAAACTACGGCTGATTGGTAATTTTAATTTTAAATTTCATAAAACTATTATTTATAACAAAACATGTCTTATTACATTACACACACACACACACACACACACACACACACACACACACACACACACACACACACACACACACTTAATAGCGGATTATGTAAATAAAGACACCCAAATTAAAAATCTACAAAAGCTTGATCGTGGCTTACGGAGCTGAAACATGGCCACTCACGGCTGTACCAATAAATTCGTTGAGACTATTTTAAAAGGAAAAAGATATACTGCCCAATAATGGAATCAGGAGAGTGGAGATGCCTTTGAAATGCTGATATCGATGAAATATTACATCGGGAAGATACTAGTGCGCTTCATAAAGGCAAGTCGCACAGGTGCGACGTGTGTACGTGTGGCTGGGACGTGTGGGAGACTGCCTAAGCGAGTGCTGAATGGAAACTTGGAAGGGAACAAGAAGAAGGGGCAGACCCAGTAGGCGATGGATACATGAGGTGGAAGAAGTCTTAAGAATAATGGGCGTACAAAACTGGAGGCGAGTGGTGGCGGAACCCAAGAGTCATCCCGGCCTGTAGAGCTCTTCAAGAAGAAGATGAAGAAGATTATTTATAACAAAAAATTTGTTAAATTAAAATTTACCGCTTTTATTCGTAACTTAATGGTATTTTGTTTATGAAACTTTGCTATAAAATACGGAGACATTATATTTAGTTTTTAACAAACCACTTACCATTTTCCTTATAGGTACTGTTTGGCCTGTTTTCTTATAAAAGAAATATAATAACTCGGTCATTTTATATTCCAGTTTTATAAAAAGATATCATTGGATTACGAATAAAAGGTTAATTTTTATGTAATAAGATATTTTTGTGAAACTTTTTAAGATAAACCTAGTTAAAACTTAACACTTTTTGTAAAACTTATTTTGGTTTGTTTAGTAGTACGTTTACATTGTACCTGTACCAAATTGCATCTCCACATCTCATTTCGTTCAGCAGTAATTAATTTTTTTATGAAAACACATTTAGATGTATAGACGGAAAGCAAAGCATTTTCGACCTATGTTTACTGGACATTTTCCCTTCAGTTTAATGACTAGAGTCGCTTCCCAAAGTTTAGCAGCTTCTTCTGAAAACACTCTGTAAAACTAAACGAGGGAAGCGAGTTCTCAGTTTTAACTCGACCGTTTAACATTTTCCTGTCTGTCTACTTGTTTGGAGTATGTCTCACGAAAACATTTGTACACATCAACCCATTTTCGTAAGACTTAGCATGCACATCCGTACTTTTACCCTATTGAACCCTATTGTTTTTAAGATTGATGGCCCAAAAAATAGGGGAGCGGAAAACAAAAATGTAATGATGAAAATTGTGACAAAACCCCGTTTAGGATATCAGATGATAGGGAATTTAACAAAAATCTGCAAGTAGTCTTTGTTTTTTATAAATTCAAAATTTTCGGATTCCAAAGCCCAAAAGTGGGTCCAAATTTTGATAAAATTGCAAAAATTCGTAGGAGCTACCAAATAAATGGGAATTTAAAACAAAATCTGAATATAGTTTTCAGCTTTCGAAATTTACTAATTTTGGAACTTCAGGGACAAAAAACGTCCAAAATTTTGATAAAATTCCAAAATCCATATTAAGAGAGTTTTAACCAAAATCTCAATATAATGTACAGTTTTAGGCATTTGAAAATTTTGAAAAGATAAAATATTGATATTGTTACCTGTCTCGTATTCTCCCTTTTATAATGATCAGTTAATTTTTTAATCATATTGTTTAAAGAGTTATATGTTTATCTTATTCTTATATTGTATTCTTCTCGACGTTCGCCGTCCCTGCCGTAGTAAATACTCTTGTTGTACCTACCTGCAGTATCGGGCTGTCAAGTCGGTTAATGTCAGTGGTGCAATTATGTATACCAAGAAATTATTCAAGTCGTCACTTATTATAAGATATAACGTCCACTAATATTTACTAATTTAACAAGTGTACTATTTTAAATTGTTTAAACTGAATTGTGGGCGCCACCTGGATGTATCGCAAAATATATCCAGGAAAAAATGTTTGAATAGAAAAAAATTTAAATCTTAAGTATTTATTTATGAAATGCTTGGTTAACTCTGTCTGATCATTCACTATTATTGATAATAGTATTGATTCGATTATTGTAGTTATTAAAAAAATTGTAGTGTGAGATTACTCTCTCCTATCTTTTAACTTAGAAGAGAAAAATAAAGTTATAATTTTGTAAATGTGTTGGAAATAAATACAAAATTGTTTGTTGTTAACAAATCACAATTGTTTTATTAAGAACTCGATTTACCACTGAACATTAATACATACAATAAAATTGAAAATAAAACCTGGCTTGGATACTGTACTCAGTTGATTAGGCAATATTGACTCTAGGTTTACCACAACGGCTTTGGTTGTGTTTTTTCTCAAGGGCAGATTCTTTGAACGTATCAGATAAATCAATAATAATGCTACGTCTGGCGATGCTTTACAAACTAAATAAGAGTTTATGGCAGATAAGGTTATAAGTATACAATCGTTAAGGATTGATGACTTGTTTATGTTCGAAATTGAGATTAGCTTTAATCAAATTATTTAATTACTTCAAATCAAGTATTCAATAATGATAAAAATCGTTTCTTATTCCTTAAATAATGTGGTTATGGTGTGTGTGAGCTGTAGTACACAACTGTAAACAATCAGGTTATGGGTTATTAATGTTTAAGTTAAAAATGTGTTAATGCACTGTACTCCCTTGGTTAAACAATTCTCGATTGCTTTTTAAATCACTGTACTGTTTTAAAATGTATAAAAGGGCATATGTATGATTCACTTGATAAAGATTCTTACTGTAAACTTCGTACTGTTATTGCGCGCACTGTTTTCAAATAATTACTGTTTTTGGTTAGAAAATTTCGTTCTGAGTGTCGCAGATTCACCTGATCGGGCCGGCAATTGTTAAGACTGATTTTCTAAAAGCCGTCTCGTCTTGTTTTTCTATATTATCTTCCCTGTAACGCCCGTTAGGTTCCAATTATCAAAACGCGGCAATTTGATTGGTCCAAAATGATGTCATAATGACGTCAGTCTATTCTTTTGGAAACATCTCGAAGCATTGTACTTCCGGATTTCATATTTCTTCTTCTTCACTTCGTTATTAAAATTCGCTAATTTACAATGTTTTTTCGTTTATAACTTTACAGTGTTAATTACAATGGTTATTACGTTAATAGCATCGCATAGCTTGCAATCAACTGATCAATACTTACAAATATTGCCAGTATGTTTACATATTTAGTTGAAATAAATTACATTTTTGGTGGTTCGTACAATGGCAGTATACTACAATTTCTGCTTTTTACACCTAATTACATATTATTTTGTGTATTGAACATTAACACAATATTTCTAAAATACATTTCCAACAATTAACAATAAAATTATAACCCTCAAATTAGAACAAAATACTGAAAATGCCATTCTAGGCCTAACATCTCTAACGCCTACAATGTTTTTATTTGATTATTAACATATAATTCGATTCACTAACTGTTAATCATGTTATTTTTTATTGTAACGCCTAGATTAATCCTTCTTTAATGATAATATATACTTTCTGCCTCTTTATTTGATACATACTTTGAGTAAACCTACATAGCATCGTTCGATCTGTATTACCTAGGCTTGTTGTCCGAAAACCTATTTTGGTATTAATTATACTTATTTTGCAGCTATTATCAACTGAACAAGTTTACATTAGTTGGTGGTTAATCTATGATACTTGGTTCTTCAGCTGGTTTAGCTATTATTTTAAGTATTTATCTGTTATTAGTTATTAGCACTTGGCTACAAGACATGTCTACTATTTAACTATATTATTTCCTTATACAATCATAGTTATTATTGTTTATTACATAGTTGGTCATCTTTTATCCATAGTACTGGATCTTTTATAATACATTAGTATAATTTAGTTGCATTTGGGCAACTCTATGTTGACAAATAAATTGGTTTTAGATGCTCTTCATCTAACTCTTTTTTACATAGTTTTATCTTATTTACTAATGGTTATGTTTCTTTTAGGACATAATTTCCTTGACATTATTTGTTCCATTTTCTATTCTTAACATTTATATGGTCTTTGTTTAATAACTTAAGTACATTTTACATTTCATGACTTTTGTCGTGTAATTACATTTCATACCTTACTCTTCGTGATAATTAATATTTGACACTGTTACTTTTCCATTGATTTCATATTTTTTATTAGACATATAAAGTTATTTCTTCATTTTGATGGTATTACATATGATCCTTGATCACTACTTAATTCACAACAATTCAGTTTTCATGTGTTATTCTTGTTCTGATTGTCACATGACATGTTCTTATTTTTAACACATACATTCATTATTTTTAACATTGGTCCTTTATGATTCTCCTTACTAACAGTGGTTCACTCTCTCAATCTATGGGGTTTGGGTATTGTCAATGTTTTAGCCAGTTAGTCTGTGTTTGTCAATTGATTTTTTCCTAATACAGATAGTAGATCTGCTACTGTTCATTTGAATGTCTTATTTCTTTCCATTCTTTGATGTTTAATGAAGAACGTTGTGTTAGTGGTTGAAATCACAAGCAGAATGATCACTGTTGCACACCACTATATAAAAATTATCCGGATTAGCGCTTTCAAGCTTCACAGCTCATCGTCAGATCGGAATTGGTTAGGTTAGTATACTATATATACTACACATTATAATTATTATAAGAAAATTTAATAACAATAATTCATAAATATAAAGACAACTAAGAATTGGAAACAATAAGTATTTAACTTCTTAAAGAGAAACTGGGTAGACCATATTCTCCATAGCAATTCCGATCTGACAATGAGCTGTGAAGCTTGAAAGCGCTAATCCGGATAATTTTTATATAGTGGTGTGCAACAGTGATCATTCTGCTTGTCATTCTTTGATGGTTTATGATTTTAATTCTATTATATACTTCATTGTTACCTAGACTTGGTTCTTATTCATAATTATTTTGGTATTAACTTCACTCTTCTGGTCGTTTTAAGAGTATGGAACATTTTGTGATGTTACAATATTTAGCTAATAATAAACGTATGTTATTCACAATAGTGAGCGAATTCTGCACCTTCAGGAGCTTAATAGTCATGTAACTAAATAAAAAATGTTAGTAGACTTAAAACGTTCCCTGTGTAAAATATAATATTTATTTTTTTTAATTCCTGTCCTGTTCGTGAAAAAACGTTATTTTAGTATGGTGTATTTGTTAGTTTATGCATCAAGTGCTGGAAACTTTTCATTAAATCATTCTTAACAGTTTACATTTTAACAGTGTACATAATTCTTTGCAGTTTCAATAACCATGTCTACTATATTATAGTATGCTATAATACTATACACGATATTATCCTAAAGTATACTATATATACTACACATTATAATTATTATAAGAAAATTTAATAACAATAATTCATAAATATAAAGACAACTAAGAATTGGAAGCAATAAATATTTAACTTCTTAAAGACAAACTGGGTAGACCATATTCTCCATTAATATAAGATACAAGAATATAAATTAAAATGGATTTTACATATTATATTAGCAATTAATACATTCCTTCTGCAGATATATTTATTTTACTATATTTGCACCTTACGCATGTTTTGCAGAAAAATAAATAATATTTTCATAAAATCCCATAAATACTTTTATAAATTTAAACTGTTATTATAGTTAAACTTCTGAAGGTGTAATTATTTCTGTGAAACCTGCGTTAAGGTGAAAATGTGTTGATATACATGCATTAAAAATGTATTGTTTACAATATATTAAATAACATTCAATTCCTGTAAGAATCTCTAGCATCAAGAGGTACTTTCAAAGGAAAGATGGAAAAAAGGATTTATATACTACACAAGTGAAAGAAAATTTAAATTCAAAAATATATAATCAGGCCTAATGATCTTTCGATAGGCCTTTATGATTCAGAAATATGCGCAAGTGGATAAACAACTTCCTCGCACAGAGATTCATCCGGACCAAATTCCAAAACACAGTATCAAACTTCAGACAAGGACTACCACAGGGAGCAGTACTTAGCTGGCTCCTCTTCAACGTCATGATTAACGACCTACAACAAGCCATAGAAAGAACGCCCGGAGTGCAATGCCTCCTCTACGCTGATGACGTTGCCATCTGGTCAACAAGTGGCAGCGTTGATAGCCTGGAGGAGACAATGAACAACGTCCTAACGAACATAGCCACGTGGTGTAGAAACAACAAAATGATGCTAAACGCCGAAAAAACAGTATTTGAACTGTTTACCCTATCCACCAAGCCACACCCCATACAACTTACTTATAATAGAACGGAGCTAGCGAGGACTTATGACGCAAAATACCTAGGCGTGTACAAACTAAGCTGGGCCTAACAAGTCCAAACAGCAGCGGATAAAGCCCAAAAGCGAAACAATCTACTGAAGCGACTAACTGCGACAAAGTGGGGCGCAACGCAAGAAGTACTCGCCACAGCTTACAAAACATATGTGCGCCCAGTAATGGAATACGCCTCAGAAGTAACCGCCCTCTCCTCTGAAGCAAATTTAAGAAAATTAGAGGTAGTCCAGAATAATGCACTACGCATAATTACCGGTGCAGCAATATCCGCACCAATAACCCCAATGCAGCTACAAAGTGGAGTTGACCCACTACGAGAACGCAGAGAGAAACTAACTTTGAAATTCTGGGAAAGTGCAAAAAGAATCGACCACCGACACTGGGAGAACTACAGGCCCGCATCATCACGCCTGAAGACCCAAACCACCCCACTCACCCATGCTGAGAAAATAAGAGAAAAATATCACATCCAACACGGGCAAGCTGCAAAGCTCTCAACATTCCACGACATTTTTAGCTTCCTGCCAGCGGGGAAACTCACCCTTATAAATCACACTACTCCAAAAGCACTCAGCAATACACACGATTTGAAGTCAGCAGCCTTACAAACCATCCACGAGCTGTACAAAAGAGACACGTGGGTGCACGTATACACCGACGGATCAGAGATGACACAAGCCGCGGGGGCTGGCTACTATAGCCACCTGTTTGAGGGATTTAGCCCGGTAGGATCCAACGCCAGCAACTTTGACGGAGAAATACTAGCAATTCACCACGCAGTGGAAAGGCTTCTTGCAGTCAGCAGTAATCCAACAAGAGTTGTATTCTTCGTAGACTCCCAAGCTGCGATCGTAGCCCTCACCAACAACACGCCCACTGACCGTGCTGCAACTATGGCCGGTCGGAGACTAATGTCCGGAATGATAGAGAGCGGGTGGCATATTACTTTGCAATGGATACCAAGCCACATAGGAACCGAGGGCAACGAACGTGCCGACCAACTCGCTAAACAGGGGGCCAGACTCCCGCAGCCTAGCAATACAACATCGTTAATGACCGCAAAAAACCTAGTCGAGAGAGTGGTCTCTAAGTGGACCAAAAACTTCTTACGCGAAGCCTGCACGGGAAAGCAATGGGAAAGCTTAGCTCATGACAAACAAATCCCTCGGAATCTCCCAAGATCAGAAGCAGTCGCCAAATTCAGACTCCTAACTGGCCACGATTATCTACAAGCGCATCTGCATAGGATCGGGCTAGCCGACTCCGACATCTGCCCACATTCTGTACCACCAGCAAGATGGACGGTCCGCACCTACAGCAGTGCACAGGACTGACGGACGTACAAGACAGACGCGATACATGTATATACTGGGAGGCTCATAGACGAATGGCAGAGATGCCAAGAGCTGGCATTGGATAAAGTAAAGTAAAGTAAGTATGATTCAGAAACAGTAAGAGATGCTGATGATGATGACAGTGATGACGACGGTTGTGGAAAATCATAGAGCATAAATTAATGGTTGAAAATGTTACTCAAGATAGGCTAATGAGTAATGAGTAACTACACTCATTACTACACGTTTAATGAGTAACATCGCGACGGTGTACACCGGCTATAAACGCAACGCGAACACATCATGTTGTGACAGTGCGTGCTCCTCTGTGTTTTTAGTGTGTTTTAATATTTTTGATGCTTCAATGTTTTAACTATTGATTTTAATTTTAATTTATAATATTTTGATCTTAGTATCTGACGTTGTTTAAAGAGAAATTATTCTGAAGTTGGGGAATATGCCTCGAAACGCGTCAAGTTAAGCGAAATTACAAGTAGGTCACTCGACGGATTTGGTAAGCAATTATTTATTTATTTTTTCGACCCACTTTGGGGTTTGGTTCGACCCCACCTCTGTAAATACATTCCTGTACAAGACAATACTTTTTCAGTTTATGTTAGTTATTAATGAAGCCAGTATGTTAACGCATTGTTAACATTGCTGCATGTTGATTTTGCAATATTTATAATAAAAAAACTGTATGTAAAAAGTATAAAGTAGATTTTGAATGATAAACATACACCGGGTGGTTAGACCATGCTCCATAGTTATTAAAAAATTGGTTAAGGTGGTTCATGACAATAACAACAGTCAACAAACTATGTACAAAACTTGACAAATTGGTTAAGGTGGTTCATGACTATAACAACAGTCAACAAACTATGTACAAAACTTGACAAATTTACAACAAATTAAATTTACAACAGTACATTTTGTTTTTACTAATACCATACAGAAAAGTAATTCTGAATATAGTCTATCCATGCAAGAAAAAAACAATAGTATGTGAATCCCTAAACCAAGAATCTTGTCAATGAAAGCTATTCAAACATTAAAATAGACATTTATAAGAAATACAATACTATATATTATGGGGTTATTGGTAAATCTTCCCAAATCCATTCTTGTAAATTTATGGAAACTGAAATTAACGGTTTTTTCAAGTACAATGATAAATCATAAAACTGATTTTAAAGTCCTGGATTTAGTTGTCCATGACGTGTCCGTTACTTAACTAAATATATTTATTTCACTACCGACTCAGAACAGAACGTTTTTTATGGGAAAAAACGTAAAAGTTTTACTTATAACCTTAACTGGTTTTCGCTTTTACAAAGCTTCTTCAGAGACTTTTTTTGATTTTAATGGTTAATTTTTATTATTTTTAGAGGTTTATTATTGATTACATATCTGTTAAAGATAAAGAGAAAAGCATAAAAAATATCATTTTTGAAACATCTTGAAGCATCATTAAAACTGTGACCTTTTTATTTTCATATACTTTTAAATGTGTATTCATAAATCATATGTTTTTAACGTTTCATAGTTTTGATAACGTATAGTTTTTTTTAAATATGCATGATTCTGAAACAAAAAGGTTATAGATATGTTTTACTTAAACAAAATTTAACCAGAATCAGTTATCTGGGGAACATAAAAGAATTTGCAGATCCCTGTGACACAAGATGAAGATTTAGCCCATGAAGATATATATTGTAACGTAACAAAACCAAGGTCCCCTACGTTACATAAAAAATTTATAATTATCATAATAAAAAACGCTAGTTGTCCGTTGTAATAAAGGTCAGAAAAGTAAACCCTTGTTAAGTAAATAAATAAATAACATCAAATAAGATTACAAGGTAATAGAGTCAAAAATAAATGTTTGTAAATACAAACTATGAAGTGGTCAGTGAAAAGTGTGAGTGATAAATACAGTGTCAAGTAATGTGGAAAATAATATAGACGGTTTAGTCAATGATCGAAAATGATTACATTGAGAGTAGACTAATTAATTGATGTTAATTTAATTTATCATGTTATCATTAAATATCACTATAATATTGACGACTCGGAACACTAAGTTATTTTAGTGTTCCGAGTCGTCAATATTATAGTGATATTTAGTTAAGTAATGGACACGTCATGGACAACGAAATCCAAGAACATGTTATCATGTTTTATCATGTTGTTTTGTTACCATGGTATTTATGTTGTATTTTGTATGTAGGAGGTGTTAAGCAATTGCTTTAAGAGGATATCAAATAATTGATGTTAATTTAATTTATGGTAACGAACATGTGACAATAGAATTTGTGTTAAACTTTATAAAAGAGTAAATATTTTGGTACTCACATTAAATAGATAATAATCAGAATGATCAATATTGCACACCACTATATAAAAATTATTCCGATTAGCGCTTTCAAGCTTTACAGCTCATCGTCAGATCAGGAATAGACAGAAAATATGTAATACCCAACCTTTTACCCCTCTCCCCCACCCTGCTCACCCACAACAAACTAAAAATTAATGACCCTTCCCCACCCCCTAAACTCTGTCTCACCATCTGTACAGTTACATATTTTTCTAGTAAATTCCTTGTGTTTCAGTGTGTGTGTGTGTGTGTGTGTGTGTGTGTGTGTGTGTGTGTGTGTGCGTGCGTGTGTGTGTGTGTGTGTGTGTGTGTGCATCCTTTTAAACTACCCTCTTCCTCTCCACACACGTGGGTCAGTCACACACCCTTATTTTAAAACAACCAATTAGTACTATGAAATATCATTCTTAATCTTATCTATCTGCCCTCTCTCATTTACTTCTTAATCATGTTATAAAATATTTCTTCATTATCAAATTTAATTTTAATATTAATTAAATTGTCTAACCCTTTTTCTCTTTCTTTCAATATTTCTAACTCCTCTCTAAGCTTCCTTTCAACTGTGTTATTTAAAATATTGAAAGAAAGAGAAAAAGGGTTAGACAATTTAATTAATATTAAAATTAAATTTGATAATGAAGAAATATTTTATAACATGATTAAGAAGTAAATGAGAGAGGGCAGATAGATAAGATTAAGAATGATATTTCATAGTACTAATTGGTTGTTTTAAAATAAGGGTGTGTGACTGACCCACGTGTGTGGAGAGGAAGAGGGTAGTTTAAAAGGATGCACACACACACACACACACACACTGAAACACAAGGAATTTACTAGAAAAATATGTAACTGTACAGATGGTGAGACAGAGTTTAGGGGGTGGGGAAGGGTCATTAATTATTAGTTTGTTGTGGGTGAGCAGGGTGGGGGAGAGGGGTGAAGGGTTGGGTATTACATATTTTCTGTCTATTCCTGATCTGACGATGAGCTGTGAAGCTTGAAAGCGCTAATCGGAATAATTTTTATATAGTGGTGTGCAATATTGATCATTCTGATTGTGATTTCAACCACTAACACAAATTTCTTCATTAAATAGATAATAGAGGTTTTCCTAGATTATAATTGTAAACGTGGCCAGGAAGGCAATGATTGGTGATAAGATGCCAAAGGGTTTATTGTAACCATGTTGTAAACAGATGAAAGGCTCTATACTAAACTAAGTAATAATAAATTAAAATCAGAATGAAATAAAAATTGAATGATTGGCCATAAGCCAGTGACACATTGTACAGGCAGTCATGTCAGAAAAGTTAGGTAACAAAAAAAATGTAAAAACACTAAATGTAATATAATGAATTAAGAGAAAGCAGTAGAAGTTATTAATAACAGATAAGTGATTTCAATTGCAATAAAATCATAATATGTGTAATAACAAAATAGGCCCAAAATTAGTATTTTGTAATGAAAAGATAGTACTTGCTAGACTAAAGATTAAGAGGAAAAGATAGCAAAATGTATATAATTTAATAACAAATAATATGTGAAAATTTAAAATGGTATAATGTAACTTTATTACGGGATTATTTTATTAAGTAAGTGCAAGAACATTTTTTAATTATGGCTCTAGGATTACAAATATTATCCAATAACAGAAGAAAGACTGGTTGTAAAGGACGACAAAATGCGAGAAATTTTGTTTATTCAATCACACTCAATTGTTATCTATGAACGAGGACAGTTCAGCTTCATGAACCGAGAAAAAAGAGAAAAATCTGAAGAATAAATTGACTAGTAAATTAAAATAACTAATAACTAACAAAAAGGAAAGTTCGCTGACTTTCGATGGTTATCTATAAGAAATCTACTTTACTTCTGAACTCTACGTTCAGCCTGCCATAAAATTAACGAAGAATCTAAAGGAATAAATTTACCAATTAATTCCAGTGAAATGATAAATAATGAAATTTAAATAATAAATAAATGAAGACAACTAAAGACCTGAAGAAATTAAAGTAATTAATTATTATAAAAGACGAAAGAAAATTAAAATTGCACTTTGAACCTCACTTTTTTACGACTCGGTAAAGAAAACTATTACTACACAAAATCCATTGGAACCCGTAACCACAAGAACTTTAATATTAGCGAAGACTAAGAATTGGAATTTCTGTTTCATCCAGGGACCAAAACACCAAACTTTATTTCGAAACTGGAGTGGAGACTGGTGATGATTTATACATCTGTATCCTAGTCGATCAACCATCACGAGGCACGAGTTCATCAGTGCACTGCCATTACATGTAACTGTGTCAACGGACGGTAAAACTCTACTTACGTTTAAAATATTAATTAATAAGATTTTATAATTAAATTGTAATACTTTGTAATGTTATTTTGCATTTTCTGACCTTCCTAATAGTCACAAGAACCTTTCAAACCCTGAGATTAAGAAAAAATAACAATATAATTAAAATTAAACATTCAAAATCCGAATTCTGTAACTAATCGATTCATCCAGTGTGATCGATGTGTTGTACCTGTGCCAAGAGAGAACATCTGTTAAAAAAAAATATAAAAATAAAGAATTCTTCCTGAAATAGATGAATTATTATTATGTGTTGATGATTTACTGTGTTTTGAATAATTTATAGCGTATAGAGAGAGAAACGAGAGGAATACAGGGCTTAAAACAACTTAACCTATAATAAACGGCTGACTATAAACAACAGCGCTAGCCCGCGTACAGCTGTTGAATTACGAGAGAAGAGAAAAACTATTTACGGCTCTTACTCTCCTCTCTTAACGTTGTGTGCAGACTAGGCCTGAATAGTAATAACATAATCATCCAATATAATAACTAATATTGTACACTACTCTTTCCGAACAGATTTAATTACTACATAATATATTAGAGATAAGAACATATTATATCTCTCAATAATATTTATTACAAATTAACGCTTACAGTAGGTGACTGTTCACAAACAGAAAAAACATATCACAAGTCACTTTTTATTACAAATTGACAATTTCAATAGTAAGGTAAAGATAAATACGGGACATTCTCTTATCATTACAATATGGATATGACTTCAGATAACTATTGGCTTTAGTTGAAATATTTTAAAAGTGAATCTGGTAACAATTACTAAACAAATATACTACCTTGACAACAAAATAGTCACTATTGTCTCTGATTGTCTTTTAATCATGTAACCATTGCATTGCTGTTCATCTCAAAAAGTTAATGTCTGCAAGTTATAAGAGTTGATTAAACTCTGCTGTGAGGTAAACACAAGATTGGATACATTCTCTATTACCAATTTTTACAAGTAAATGTTAGAACCTCAAATAACTTAATTCAACTATACTGGAATACCAGAAATCTGATGAACAAGATTCCACGTTAACCACAAGAAACAATAACAATAAGTACAATCCACAATTATTAGTCCACATCATTATAAAGTTATCTAATCAAACATAACACAAAATGAAACTATTTAGTTCCAAATAATAAGTCTACATCTGTAATAAAATCATATTCTACCAAAAGTTTCACTTTGTTTTTATTTTTCAAATAAACTTAATGATTTAAAAAACAAAGTTTACACAAATAGAGTTAAATTACCATCAAATATATCTAGGCTTGTGACAAGCTGAGGACATCTTTACATACTATAATCCAAAATAATTTAATTGACAGTATTTTTATTCAAATATTAGCAACACTTATTTGTTTGATGCAAAAAATGTTAGTGTATAATGGTTCTGATTTATGTTATTTTTACTGCTAAAGTATTCTGCAACCCACATTTTGGAAACTGAACATCTATATTACATTTGCCATTGGTATAATGTAAAAACATTAATAAAAATTCTGACTTTACATGCTGTGTAATAAATTTGTTATTTAATAAAAAAAACAGCTCCTCTGGTTATTATTAAAAAATACCAACCAAATTGTAAGCAATATGATACCTTATTTGTATGATACATTAATATGTAGTTCTCAGGGAATATGCTATATTTCAAGAATAATAAATAAACTTCAATGCTTTCATTATGAATTACTTTTTCAGTTTTTTTTTAACACCAAACAACGTTCTGAAATGTAGCCTCTTAGTGTCTCAAAACAGACAAAAACAGAAAAATAAATGTAAATCCCAAAAGCAATACTCTTAACAATCAAAGCCATTCAAAGTCTATAATGGAGATTTCTAAGACACACAGTATTGTATCCGCATAACACTTGTAATAACGTTTTTGTTGTAATACATTTGTCTCTATAGTATACTAAAAAATACATGTTCCATTAAGCTTTTCAATTTGAAAATTAGATACAATTTTATTCATTTTTAATTTGTACAGTCCTTTTAATTACCAGTAATCATCAGGAATTCACGCATTCTCTTATTTGTAAAATCTGTAAGCTTAAAGTGAGTTCTCATTTGGTTTAATAATTGTTGTTTAATTTTTTACAAAACATGGATGTTGTGAAATCAATTAATAATCATAACTATTTGTTTATTGTCTAAATTAAAAGGGGTTCATATCAAATCCTTTATTCATCAGATGCTTCCAACCTTCAACAGATTGAAATTCAACCTTATTGAGACTGAGAATGATAAAAGAGTGATGATTTTTTAATCTTCAGTGTATCTTTAACCTTTTATCTTTAATTGATAAAAACATAAAAAAAATTAAATAATATAGGAATAAATAGAGGTACTGTACTTATCGTATTGCAATTTTTTAAATTTAAATCTCTCTCTCTCTCTCACACACACACACACACACACGCACACACACAACAATGATCTTTTGAATAACAGTGCCATCACCAAACGCAGGACTGTTAATGGCAGCCGCTGATGAAGCTCTAATGAACCAAAAACTAGTTTAGGCCATCAGGTAAAAATTTATAATTTTTACCAACTAAAATTTGTGGTCCGAGTTGGTAGTGTTTATATATATATATATATATATATATATATATATTAAAAGTCATTAAAAATTATGGCAACAGCACAGTAGAAGATGCATGGGCCACTCCTTAACATGAAGTTATCAGCTATAGTGAAGGTGATATTGGGAGTGATTTAGACCTTCAAGTTGATAACGATGAAGAACTTTACCACATCTCTGTCAGGAATCAAACATATTTGTTCACACCTAACACAAGCACAAACATTTATATTTTTGTTTGTGAATAATCACATGAAACAATACAAAGTTGTTATGTTGATGTTTATAACAAATTTTTTATAACCTTTTATCTAATGTTTCTGCAATTATCACTTACTACTTGGACACTTACTACTTTCTGTGATGTTATATAATACTTAAAAAGCTAACAAACTCATCATTACTGGTAAAAACTATATACTGATGTTAGTGAAAAACAGGAAATGGAAAAGCTACAATTATTTAATAAAAAATAGGATTAAAGATTTGTTTAATTTGGAGTACGATATAAAGGTTTATAAATAGGTTTTTGTTGCTAATAAAACAGTGACAACCAAATATTAGCTTTAAGACGAATGAATCACATTCCACTATCAGATATAAGTATCAGTGGAGGCTAAATCTTAAAAATGAAACATCCCATGAAGCTTACAGTGAGTAATGCTTTCATAATGATACTGACCATACACAAAGAAAAGATGACAATAGAGTTGTGGAAAAAAGTGGAATAGATAATAACAAAAAGGAGATTTAATGATTAACCATTCTGAATCACTTTAAAAGCTAAAATAGAATATTATCCACAAGGTAGAAACAAATGGATGGGTGTAGGAGAATATCATAACCACAAACATGCAGCTGTGGTTTTAAAGTCTTGCACTTTCTTATGTTATTAAACTTCAATTGCTTTTTTGGTGTTTTGGAATTAAATTTACTAAATAATTTAATTTGGATATTAGCAGAGAAGGGGCAGAGAGAAAGAGAATATAAATGGGGTGTGAAAGACACAGATACTAGAAGTAAAGAGAGACATTTACCAAAATTATATATTCTAAATTCCAAAGTTATTTGTCATGTGTACACTGGAAACAGATTGTTCCTAATATTTTAATTATACGTTAAATTGATGAGGCAAAATATATTAACAAACTTTGCATACAGGTAGTTTAAATATGTAGTAAAATTTGTATTAAACAGTACGGAAATTTATGGGTACTCAGGCCTTATGACCATTTCACATTGTCTACATATACCAGGGGTCTGTGTAGAGGCTATAGGCCATACCATTTAAATGAAACAAAATTGCACAAACAGGTGGACAACTTACCTAACCTATTCAATTATGCTCTAATCCCAGATTTTTTAATTGGGTGGGATAAGTAAACTCTAACTGCCATGAAAGTTTAAAAAAGGTGGAATAATGTTTATACCATTTGTAATCTGTAAATAATATGATCTATTATCTAGCCAATTTTTTCAACAAATGTTTTCAATATTTAGAACCAGAAGTATTTACGACAGAACACATGAAACAACAAAGACAAAGTCACAAGTTGAAACCAACAAAAATTCAAATTTAATGCACCAAAAGTTATAATTAAGCAAGGAGAATCTTAAGATAAGTCTAAAACAAATTGTAGGTTATAGTAACTAAACTTGAATGAACATGTCTAGATTCATTAGCACTTGTTTTCAAATTAATAATACAACTAAAAAATAATAAATTCTAATTCATTTAATATTTATTTTACCAAAAATTAACAGATATATTCTGTTAATTTATTTTCCTTTTAGATAAGAGACTGATCAATTTTTGACAAGTTAATAAAATATCACTGAGAATTTAATTTGTTGTACAATACTCTTAAACCTAATTTAAAGAACTTGAAGATTTAACATAATGACAAAAGCAATCAAATTTTAGTGTTTATGCTTCCCATCAACAAGTCTCATGTGAGCCTTGTCAATACAGTACTGTACTGGAATATACTAGTAATTCTGATGTGGCTTACATCTCTGACCATCTTTTTATTTTCATAAATTTTTTAATGTGTTTAATATAAACTAAATGTTTGTAATTTTTCATAATTCTGGAAACTTATAATTTCTAAAATTAAACCTTATAGGTCTAAGTTTTATTTACCCAAAATTTAACAAGAATCAACTACCTGGGGAACATAAAGTATTTGCGGATCCCTGTGACACACAAGATCCAGATTTAATCCACAAAGATAGCTGCTGTGGACACGACTTCAGATAACTATTGGCTTTGTTAAAAATATGTTATTAGTGATACTGGTAACAGACATTACTAAAGAAAAGTGTGTAATGTTGATCCAATAAAGAAGTCTCTGCTTACCTTTTAGCATGTAACCATGATTAAATCACTGTACACCTCAAAAAGTTAACATCTGCAAGTTCAAGATTTGATTAAAATTCTTATGTGAACCTAACTCAGGAATGGATACCTTCTTTACTGCTATTTTTTAAAGATACATCTTAGAGTCTCGAATATCATGATTCAACTATAGTGGAATACCAGAAATCTCAAGGACACAATTCCAAGTTAATCACAAGAAACAATAACAAATATATTCAAATATACCAGATTAAAATGCAACCACTTTGTGACTGAATAATTCTGTGACTGAAAAACCATCACTTTGTAAGGAGTGATAATTGCATAATCACTCAGTTTGTGTAACACTTAAGTAATAAAAAAAATAAAAATTTAAATAATATAAGAATAAAAGATGGACCATATTGATCGTATGACAAGCTTTTAAATTTCGTAGGCAATTGAGAATTGTAAGTCACAGAATGGCTGAAAATGTATGGACCATCCCTTAACATGGAGTTATCACCTATTGGTGGAACAAACTGGACATGGTTTAGACCTTCAAGTTGAAGATGATGATAAATATGAGTAAGACATTTCTATCAGAAATCAAACATTGCAATTGTTATACCATACACATTCATATTTTGTTTCTCAATAATTATATGTTGATGCTTATAACAATTTCATTATAATTTTTCTTCTAGTTTATTAAAAAACCTTTTTTATTAAAAACCTTCCAGTTTTATTACTTACATGGACACAGTAGTGACTTAAAACCAAATATCAGGGTATTTGTTTGATAAAAACTTATCATGTAGTGCATAATTATGAAAAAACAAACAATTAAGGTTAAAGTTTAAAAAATATACTGGTTGTCGGTAGACATTGCAGACATTCTTAGTAAATCAAATTCTAATTTACTAAACTGCATAAAATTTGCTATCCAAGCCAAAATTAAAAATAATGTGTATTAAGACTAGTACAGGCACATTAGACTCAAAATTTGAAAGTTGATGATGTTAGACTATGATGTTCAGAACAGTTATTTATAACCCTTAGGACTTACAAAACCAGGCCAGTCTCAAAGGACATAATTGTTACGTTAATTAGGAAAGTCTAAAACTGTGAGAGACTACGTTTCATCCAAATAGGTTGACTAGAAGGTTGTTGGATGATACAGGTGAAGTACACCATTTAAACAGTGCCACCAGCCAGACTAATCAACTCTAAATTTAGTATTTAAATTTGATCAACATGTGTGTTACATAACATAACATGTCATTCATTTTTTAATGTTATTAATTATTTGTCACAAATCTTATTTAATGATTGATTTATACATAAGGTAAGTTTAAATAAATGAACTCTTCTCACACCATTATCAGGTTTAGAACCACTGTTCTAAGTATAAAGTTATTATAATGAAATCTTTATAAGTGTATTCAAATATTTTAAATATAAACCAATATTAATTTTCTAAAGTAAATGGTGCTTTGGTATCAAATGATAATAACATTACGGTGAGTATAACAGAAAGGATGCAAGCAGGAAATAGAGCCTATTTTGCAAATATTAACATTTTTAAAAACAATCTTGTTAAAAGAGGTACAAAGCTTAAAGTGTATTATTCTCTTGTGCGACCAGTTGTTAAATATGGGTCTGAGGTGTGGAGGTAGACAGAGAATGGCAAAACTGCTGTAAAATCATTTGAGTGCAAAATATTGCATAAAGGTCCAGTAAGAAAAGAAGGCATTTGGGGAATATCCAATAACAATGACCTATAGTTTCTCATGCATGGAGAAGACACAGTGAAATTCATCAAATCACAGAGGTTTCGTTGGCTCCGACATGTGGAAAGAATGTCTGAGGAAAAATCCCTAAAAGAATGCTGAAGGGAAAATTATATACTACTAGACATTCCTATTATTTTGTAAAATTCATGCATAATGTGGTTCAGGCGTAACAAACTTAATGGAGATGATTGTCATCTTAAGAATAATGAATTAATTTGTGACAATACTATTAATTTAAAAAGGAAGAAGCAAATAGTACGACTGAAAGTAAACTTGCTACATAAATCATTTTTTTACTAACTAAAAGCTTTTATTTTACATTAAGAGCTTTTATTTCCATTACTTTGTACACATGAGTCACCTGTTTTAAAATAATCTTAGTCAATCTTTTTGTCATGTGTTAATTATTTATTTATTTTTGTTATAATACATGTGTCATTTTTTAAATGTATTCATTTGCTATTTATATCCAAGTGTATTTGAAAAATAAGGTTAGTTTGATTCATGTTTCAGTACTATTTTCATGTGCATATTCTTCACACAATGTTGCATCACTGGTATCAAACTACTTACCACAGTTTTATAATAGATATGAATATAAATAATTTTAATAATAATAGTAATATTATTAATCTGTCTATATGCATGTTTTAGACACACGATTATATTGCAGTCTATGTATAGGTTATCACACACACACACACACACACACACAATTCATAAATGTAAGTAATTATCTGGATTATATTGTTTTAAATAATAAATAATAACTATAGCTATTATTAAAATAAATATTACCGAGGTCATTAATTAGCCAAGAGGCGTGAAACTTAAATTAATGCAATATATGATACGTTTACTTCATATGAGGGTTGTGTTGCATTTGTTTTTTACGAACTTATCAGTTTAATCAAGGAGGTATTGGATAGTAATTTTTAAGTATATTCTTCTTTCTTCCTATTCGCTTCTTGGACTTTTATACGGTAAGCAAGTTTTCTCTACTGTTTCAAATATTTTCACATTTATCATTTTAAGATGAACACATACATTAGAAACACACTCTAAAACATCCTATTTTAACTACTTTATGTATTTTATAATGAATAACGTGATTTGGTTGTGATAAAAATAGCCTATTTGCAATTATCGTCGAGTTTGTTAAGCAAACCGGAATAAGCTTTTTACGTATATACGTTTTTATTAAACAAAATTTAACAAGTAATTAATTTATTTAACTTGATTTTCAAACGTTTCAATGCAATATTTTCGTACATGAAAAACACTTTTATACACGCATTAATAAATTTGTTAATACCTAAATGTTATAATTGTGTTCAAATCTAAAACGTTTCACAAAATATGACGCCATGTTTGTTAAAAAAAAAAAACAGACGCCGTCCCGATTATTGTTTCTTTAGAGTAGGCCTATTTACTTTTTAAAGTAATTATACGTTCACGATTTCTTTCGAAAAAAATACGAATTACAATAATACCGTAACAGTTAGTATTTTGCATTCAATTGTGATAATAATAAAACTTTTAATAATTGGAAAGTTGTACTACAAACGTACGTTTGCACGCTTTTATTAAACAAAAATTTAACGATAAATTATTAATTTACTTACCGTGATTTACAAACTTTTCAATGCAATAATTTCATACATAAAAACTCTTGGTAGGTATTTTAATTAATGAATGGAATAATTGTGTTCACATCTAAAGTTTTACGAAATATCTTTCGCCATGTTCGTTGAAAAATATTTCTAGGATCCCCAACCCGATTATTGTTTTTCGGAGTGGGCCTACTTTAAAAAAAATAATTACACTTTCATGATTATCTTTCGAAAACTTTACTTATTAAAATAACACTGTCACAGTTAGTATTTTTCATTCACTGTTATGATTTTAAAACATTATTTTAAAAGTTTTACGTGCATAAAATTAGCTTGTAAGTTATAACCATTAGAACTAAAGTACGATATTATGATACGCTGTGTTGAATTTACGAAACAGTTTTTTCTAAACGCAGGTCGTTACTGCAATTCACTTATAACGCTATACAATAATATAGCTTACGCCGGTCTCTATAAACTTGTTTGTTCGAGTTCGTGTAATTCTGTAGGTACTTTCATTGTCTACCACATTCAGCTTTTATCTTATTTAAACTTTAATATTTCAACTTTAAATCAATATTATATTGTTTATTTATGTAATTTTCGTACACAGTGTTCATTTATATTTATAGAAAACAGAAAAACAGTGGTATAATTATTTTATTGTTCCAATCGTTTCGTTGAAACGAAGCCATATTGGGCTCGTCACGTTCGGCCAAACACTCGGCACGGCAGTAAGCCAACACACAGCTGTTTTGAATCTACCGAGTTTTGTACATATTAATAATTTACGTTTCATGAAATGGATCTCGCACAGATCGGTTATTCAATCAATGTCTTAAGCACATAATAAATATAAATAATTTAAATGGTTGTTTACAAACACCAGAAAAACAACACACACACACACACAAGACATAAGCAAAGGTGTGTGTGTGTGTGTGTGTGTGTGTGTGTGTGTGTGTGTGTGTGTGTGTGTGTGTGTGTGTGTGTGTGTGTGTGTGTGTGTGTGTGTGTGTGTGTGTGTGTGTGTGTGTGTGTGTGTGTCAAAATTTTACCTATCATGATAAATTATATATTTTTCTTGTGTTTCAGATTTCTCTGTTTTGAGAGACAAATATGCAGTCCAGAGAGGAGACGAAGGATGCCTGTCAAAGTTACTGAAATAGTTGAAATGGCCTATGGTCAGCGTTTGGTTCGTTTATTTCTTTTCAAATTTTGTAATCTCCAGAGTACTCAATTTTTGTTTGGTACAAATTTTGTATTAAAAAATGATAGGAAGTTCTTGTTTTCATATTTTTTTGGTACAAATTACCGTTGCCAATTAGACGCTTGTTATTCAGTTTTTAAAGAAAACATTTTAATCAAAACTTAAATGAAAGCTTTTAAATAGTTTAAACAAATAAAATTTCGTAATCATTAGATTGGTTGAGTAAAATTAGTTTCAAAATTTAATTATTTTTTTATATAATTTTTTGCGCTAATTGTACAGCACTAGTTTTATTTAACCTCAAATAAAAATTACATTTTTGTAGAATACAGGTTCCTCTTTGAGATTTAGAAACATCGGATGTTCGCTAACGTGTCTGTATATGTTTTGTATGTCAATTTTCATATTTTTAGAATTATAAAGATTAATTATACGTAAAACGTGGGGATTTCATAGGACGTGTGACGCTTCAAGCTCGTCGAGTCAGAGTTGTTGCACCTTATATTTACAAGACTTCTTCTGAATGTAATTTAATGTTTACAAAAGAATGTTTAAAAAATGCCATTTAAGATAATATTGTGTTTAAATATAAAGTTTATTGTTTTGTGTCTGTTCTCTATTGAGTATTTCCACTGGTAAATTTTCCGTCTAGAAACACGTACACAGGTTATTTTTATATGATCATATTTATTAGATTCCCAAGGTAACATAAAGATAGCACATTCATGGAATCTTAAGCCAACCTTTGCTGACCTCAGTTGTACATATTTATAAATAGTTATGTACCTCTGTACTTATTCTTGTTTTTCTTTACACTGTTTTTGTTGTACCTCTGTTGTGTTTTATTCTTGTTTATCCCTAATTTTTCTTCACTAATTTTCATCATTTACCATCTGTAACTTAAATACAGCCTTAATCAACATTTCTTGTAATAAGTTCATAACTTTTGTACAAAAATGACAACATAGGAACTTTGTCTTGTTATTCCTGATCAATATGTGCGCTTCTAATTCCAAGATTGTGAACTCAGATAGTTTTGAAGTAAAGTACACTTAGAAACCAGTCACATACACAAAAGAAGTTTTATGTACCTTTTCAAAACAAACACTAATGGTGTAATAATTTTTTATTTATTTTACGTTGTAATCACACCAATGTTTCTAACACTTGTTTAGGATTGGCCTTCATGTTTTCTAATTGATTCACTTTGTATTTTCCACGTTTACTACACCGATTCCTGGAGTCACCCCTGGTAAAGGCCTCTGCATATTTCCTTGGCATGCACCCATAGGGACTATAACAGGTATATAAAGACTACAGTTTAAAATTAGATCTAAATAGCTAAGTAGACAGTTTACTAGTTAAGATGCTGCATGCAGAGTTGCCACTGCCTTATTATAGTGAATGATCATCATCTGTAGCTTTGTGAAAGAGGTCAAACCCGTGTACCTGGCATAGCAATCCAACATACTGACCACCACACAATAATCATACCTGTTTTATAAACAGAATACAATTACACAGGTATTTTTTATTCAAAATTATGCAAAAAGAATTTGTTCTACATAGCTAAAAGCCTATTATTAGTATAAGTAGACCCATATCATTTACTTACTTGTATTGTTATTTTATTTAAATGCTAAAAATAACAAATTGTGTGGTATGAAAAAATGTAAAAGAAAATTATGACAAATAATTTTTATTTTTATTGCTACATAACTACGTTCTTTTTGAGTTATCTAGTAACAGTAATCATGCATACAATTTGGCCAACTGTATTTATGGTTACTTACTTGGTTTATCATTTTCATTTCAGTATGGTAAGCGTAGGCCTACGCTATAGCGTGATTGAAAGTTTACTGTGCTTGCATGATCTCATGTTGCTTTTGTAGTAGTAGTGGGGTTTGTAGTAGCTGCTAGTAGTAGAACTGTAGTTGTTTAAGTATGGACGCGCAAAATGATAAACCAAACATATGAGAATGATATGAGACTTATATTGATATTATTTATGATCGATTTATTATTCACTAGGCTAGATTACATTTGGTTGTGTGGTTATATGGTCAGTATTTTAGGAGTACTGTGCTGAAAACATTGGGTTTAGCTCTCACCATTAGCTACTAGGTGACAACATCAGATAAATGCTGTTGTTTATTAATATTAGATCATTTCATTTCTTGAGGCAGTGATAAACCAGAAGCAGTATTATTAACAAGTAAAAACTACTTATTGGCGTAATGGAACTATAATTAAATTGTAAGTCATCTGTACCTGCTTGAGAAACTATGTTTATATGTATCTTGGTTATATGCAGGAGGGACATTGCCTAGGTTCACACTTAGTAGTTCATGTATCCACTAAGGAAATGTTTAGCATATCCTCTTCATCGACTTCATTAGAATTAAATTGTCAACTTCTGGATATACATTCTACACATTGCTCAGAATCTTGATTATTATGTCAAACTTTTCCTAAGGCTATTTGTTTTTACTTTTTTGACAGTATCCTTCCTAATATACTTTTTGGCAAATAATGTGTTGTTCAGTCCCTTTATATACCAAACATATATGATGGCTGTACTGCCTATTTTTCATTCTATATTCATGGTCATACATATTTGTTTCCTTATTACTAAGTTTCTTCTTTTATAACCCGTATGTGCATTCCAGTACAGATATTCATTTCAATGATCATTAACTTATTTATGTTTGCGTTATCATATTCCATGTCCTGTATCTGTTCATGCCTTTTACTGTTTTCTTTCTCAGGTAAAAGTTTTGTTTTATTTACTATTTCTTATTGAGTTCTGGACAATAGAGATCAGTTTGCTGTTAGCTTTCCTATTTTTCTTTATGCGTTTGTTTGTTTCAAAATGCTCTTCCCTTGTTTCTTCAGAACAGTGTATAGACATGCAGTGAGATACCTTTCGCAGTCTTGTCTTTCAATGTATAATCATCTTGATTTGAATTTCCTAACTATCATATGTCCTAACTCATCAAGATTGATTATCAGACCTGCATCTTGCGGACATGATTTTTTCTCACTTCACATTAGTTTGTGTTTGACGTTGGTGTGTGCACTTCGCTGGTCAATTATAAGGAACTGAACTTTTGTTTAGTTTCTTGTGTATGATACATTTTCTCCTTGAGGAGGTTTAACTGATTATGACAGTTTGGTACTGGACTGCTATCAGCCATTTATCAGCGCATACTGTCTTGTTTCAAAATTGAGTAGTTAAAAGCTAGGAGATGACTGTGGGGAGTTAGATGCTAAAAAATCACAACCAGTTCAACTTTCTTCATAGGAAAACCATCAGCATAATGGAAGTTGCACAAAAAACAGTATCTTATGTAGCCTAAAAACATTGTTGTATAAAATTATGAAACATTTTATATGTATTCATTAAAATTATAATAAATCATTAATGTTATAAATTTTGTTTAGAATCAAAATCATGTAACATAAACCTTCAGTTAATGTGTAAATGCTGGTGTATTGAGTGTCTTTATGGAGGCTGCTGATTCATAAAATATCTTATTCTCCATATTGGCATTGAAAAATAAAATCTTTATTTCTTTATTATTCTTGTAAATACAGTTTTCTGGATTTCTATGTACTAATACTGATTTTTTTAAATTTTTATTTTTATTTCACTGTGCACAACTTAAAAAGAACACCTAAACTAGGTATTGATATTTTTAGAAATCCTTAGAATGGACATCACTTAGCCACTTATGTTTAACCTGTATTCTACTGACTAGATAGTTAAATTGTTTTATTAAGTACACATTTATAATAAATACAAAGTCAATTAAACATCAGTAACTTCGGCTGACAAGCTTAGGTAAATCTATTCTTTAATTAACCCACAAGCGTACTTGGGTGAAAAAGTACCGTAGTGAATGTGCAAAGTGCAGTTAGTGTTGTATGTTGGTAAGTGAAGTGAAATACACATGTAGTTGAAGTGGCCATAGTGCTGTAATTAAAGAGACTTTTGGTGTAACTGAAACAGAGCAATGGTCACAGGGTACAAACTATATTACAGCAGTGAGTCTCAAAAGAGAAGATTTTTCCACCTCATCACGGATCACAATGAACCGGAGTCCTTCAAGAGAAGGACTGCACTTCAAGAATGGTCAAGTGAAGCTGTCATGGTTAAATACGATAGTGTTTATAACAGCCATAATATACTGTCATTGTAGGAGAAAGCAGTTAAGTAGAAGAAAGAAAATTTTTTTATTTCATCAACAGCCACAATAAACTTGTAAGTTCCAGAGGGTGGTATTTGACCCTTCTAGAACAGACATTATATTACATAGCTGCAGTGGGGTGAAGACAAAGGATAAAAAACTTCAAGAATGACCATAATGAAACTGTCATGTTTAAAGACATTAGTGTTTTTAATAGGTATCCTTTGTTGTATTATGGTAGGAATAAACCTGTTTTAGTACCAAGCCACGTTTCCGTTAAGTATATGAAAAATATATTATACTAACCGTCTGTGACTTCTCGTATTTGATGTCCCAAATCAGTTGCGGTTAATGCGCGGTAGGTCGCTGTGCAGTGTACATTGTTCGCCCGATGCGCGTATTCAAGTTACAAATTAGTATACTTCGTTATTTTAATAATCCGTTATTTGTGGTCATTATGACATGGTTCTTAACGTTTGACAAACATATCTGATATGTGCTACAAATTTTATGCTTGACAATGGGACAAGAGTCTTGAAACATGTCGTAATAAGAAGGGACATCAAATACGAGAAGTCACAGACGGTTAGTATAATATATTTTTCATATATTTATCCTTTGTTGTGCTTGTATTATAGTTGTAAGTAGAAGAAAGAAGATTTCTGAACTTCCGCAGGGACTACAGTGAAGGTGTGAGTTGAAGATAGAAACCTCTGCCACTTCCAGAAGAGACATCATGTTATATACCAGCACTGGGATGAAGAAAGAAGATAATGAGCTTCAAGAATGTCCAAATGAAACTGTTATGTTTAAAGACAATAGAGTTTTTAATAGGTTTAATTTTTGTGCTTGTATTATAGTTGTAAGTAAAAGAAAGAAGATTTCTGAACTTCCGCAGGGACTACAGTGAAGATGTGAGTTGAAGATAGAAACCTCTGCCACTTCCAGAAGAGACATCATGTTATATACCAGCACTGGGATGAAGAAAGAAGATAATGAGTTTCAAGAATGTCCAAATGAAACTGTTATGTTTAAAGACAATAGAGTTTTTAATAGGTTTAATTTTTGTGCTTGTATTATAGTTGTAAGTAGAAGAAAGAAGATTTCTGAACTTCCGCAGGGACTACAGTGAAGATGTGAGTTGAAGATAGAAACCTCTGCCACTTCCAGAAGAGACATCATGTTATATACCAGCACTGGGATGAAGAAAGAAGATAATGAGTTTCAAGAATGTCCACAATGAAACTTTTATGTTTAAAGACAATAGAGTTTTTAATAGGTTTAATTTTTGTGCTTGTATTATAGTTGTAAGTAGAAGAAAGAAGATTTCTGAACTTCCGCAGGGACTACAGTGAAGATGTGAGTTGAAGATAGAAACCTCTGCCACTTCCAGAAGAGACATCATGTTATATACCAGCACTGGGATGAAGAAAGAAGATAATGAGTTTCAAGAATTTCCAAATGAAACTGTTATGTTTAAAGACAATAGAGTTTTTAATAGGTTTAATTTTTGTGCTTGTTATAGTTGTAAGTAGAAGCAAGAAGATTTCTCCACTTCATCAGGCACTACAGTGAAGATGTGAGTTCAAGAAAGAAATTTGTGCCACTTCTAGGAGGGACATCATGTTACGTACCATCAGGAAGTCGAAGAAAGATGATTATGAGCTTCTAGAATGTCCACAATGAAGCTGTCATGTTTAAAGACAATAGTGTTTTAATAGGTATAAATTTAATTGTGCTTGTATTTTAGTTGTCAGTAGAAGGAAGAAGATTTTGCCATTTCAGCAAGAGGCACAGTGAAGATGTCAGTTCAAGAAAGAAGTCTTTTATACTTCCAGAAGGGACATTACCATAGCAGGAGCGAAGTGAATTAGGCACTTACTACACTTCGAGAATGGTAACAATAAACAGTAATAGTTCAAGTGATAAGTGCTTTTAATTATTTATTAATAGGCATTATGTGTTGTGATTATATTGTAGTTGTGTGTAGAAGCCTGAAGATTCACCATTTTATCAGGGGGCACAATAAAGAATACTCAAGAATTCTTGACCAATCAAGAATGGTCATATTGATGAGGTCATAGTTGAAGACAACAACGTTTTGTTAGGGGATATAGTGTATTATGATTATAGTATAGTTGTATATAGAAGAATGAAGATTCTCCATTTCAGCAAGCACCAGAGTTATGTTGTGAGTTCAAGGTACAAGTCATTGCCACTTCCAGGAGAGACATGTTATACAGCAGCATTGAGAAGAAGAAAGAATTAATTGCACTTAAAGAATGGTCAAGTTGAATCAAGCATAGTTAAAGTGACAAGTATTTTTATGTTGAGTGACAAACTGTAGTATATTTTGAGTGTATTGCAGTGGTTAAGCAGAAGAAAGAAGTTTTCGACAATTCTACTAGAGCCTCACTGAAGGTGTGTCCTTCATCTCCAGCTAGGACTGTAGTGAAGGAGTTGCAGTGAACACAGGCGATTCAACATTGATGTTTCTTGTGTTATCAGGAAACATGGTTCTATGAAGCCAGCATGAAGTGATCAATTGAACAAAGAAGTTTTCCATTTCAGCCCGAGCCGCAATGAAGACAGAGGTTCAAGAAAAAAGACTTTGCTAATTTCATAAGGGACATCTTGTTATATAGCAGCAGTGAGATGAAGAAAGAACATAAAAAATCTTCAAAACTTCAAGAACGGTCACAATAAACAGTCATAGTTCAAGTGATAAGTGCTTTTACTAATAGGTATAGTGTGTTGTGATTATATTGTAGTTGTGTGTATAAGACTCAGGTTTCTCCATTTCATTAGGGGCCACAATGAAGAATGGTCAAGTGCTCGTGACCAATCAAGAGTGGTCATAATGAAGTTGTCACAGCTAAAGACAATAGTGTTTTTAATAGCTATGTGATTGTGATTATATTTCCATAGTTAAGTAGAAGATAGAAGACTCCTTCATTTCAGCAGGAGCCAAAAGGATATGAGTTCAAGAAAGAAGTCTTTGTCACTTACAAAAGGGATATTATATTATACAGTAGCAGTAAAGTGAAGGAAGAAAGTACTCCACTTCCAGAATGGTTTCAATGAAGCAGGGATAGTTCAAGTGAAGACTGTTTTGTTAAAGCGGTAGTGTGTTTTGAGTGTTATTCAGTGGTTAAGCAGAAGAAAGAAGATTTCTTCAGTTCAGCAAGAGGCTCATTGAAGATGTGCCCTCTATATCAGCTAGGACTGTAGTGAAGTAATCAAATACAGCTGTAGATTCAAGAAAGAAAGCTCTTCCATCTCACTGAGGGTGTGGTGAATGCAGTCACGTCTGTCCAATAGTGAAGTGATCTTTCTAGTGTACAGCATGTGGATAGCTTAGTGAAATTATCTGAGTGGTTCAGTGGTAATTTAGGCAACAGTGAAAAGTTCTTTTATTTGCAGTGAGTTTTATACAATCAGACTTGCTATCAAAGTGTGATCACAGTGGGACAAAGAAAGTGTAGCTTTTCTGTCACCGATTTCTTTTTATAGGTTTCAATGTCTAGCAAGTTCCTACTGTCATCAGGAGGCACCTGACCAAGCGACAACTTATTGCAGGAAGGTAAGTTCCTACTATGAATATAATTTAATATATTATTCATTAAAATTAAGATCTATTAAATAAATGCTTTTGGGGTCATTATAGATATAAACAATTTAGAAATTATTTATATATTATTATGAGAAGTGCCTAACGAAGTTATAATAACATTTAAAATTTAATTTCATTATGACTTATAACACTTATATGAAGGTGCAACAACATAAAAGTATTTAGTGCTTATAGACTGAAAAAACATGCCAGAACTGGAACATGTGATGTGTGTGTGTGTGTGTGTGTGTGTGTGTGTGTGTGTGTGTGTGTGTGTGTGTGTGTGTGTGTGTGTGTGTGTGTGTGTACGCGTATGTTTGAAATAGAATTTCAAACAATGTTATATGAAAAATTGTTAATGTTATTATAATTTTAGTTATATTTAAAAATAACAACTTGGATGAAGTTTACTTATCATTTTGCGTATATTATGTTCAAATAAATACAAATGCAAATAGGTTTATTTACACCTGACGCATGTTTCACAGAAATTATTTTATATCTTCAGAGGTTTTTATGAATTGTATTTACTTTTTATACATTTAATTGTCTTCAATTGTATTTATTTAAAAATATTACATGGGAGACCTGCTGGAAACTCAACGAGTTACTTACAGAGGAATATACATATACATTTAATATTTATAATGAATTTACCTCAAGATATTTTTTCCCTTATTAGGAACATGTTTCGGGTACCATCTTGTACCCATCCTCAGCCTTCCGGTTTTTGTGTCTGGTGAAGTACATAAGTGTTGGTTGACTATTATTATTGTGGCTTCCTGTTGGCTTCTGGTACTTCAAATTGGTTTTATTGTGTGTGATTGTGGTGTATGTGTTAGTTTTTTTGTGTATTTTCGATGTTGAGTGCTTTGAATATTGTGTCATGATTTGTATTTGTTCAGGTATTAGTTTTTTTTGTGTTTTATGTTTGTATATTTGTAAATTTTCCCAAATGTTCATTATTGTGCCTTTTTGTGGTATATGGTTTATGAGTGTCAAACAAAAAACAGCTGAAAAAACGTTATTTTGAACACCTAAACGCATACAAAAAACCAGAAATATATAAATCCAATTTAGCCACACATGCCATAAACACAGGACATGAATTCCCAGACATAACCAATGTGACACTGATAAAACATATACCACACAAAGGCACCATAATGAACATTTGGGAAAATTTACAAATATACAAACATAAAACACAAAACAAACTAATACCTGAACAAATACAAATCATGGCACTCAATACAATATTCAAAGCACTCAACATCGAAAATACACAAAAAAAACTAACACGTACACCACAATCGCACACAATAAAACCAATTTGAAGTACCAGAAGCCAACAGGAAGCCACAATAATAATAGTCAATCAACACATATGTACTTCACCAGACACAAAAACCGGAAGGCACAAGATGGATACAAGATGGTACCCGAAACATTTTCCTAATAAAGAAAAAATATCTTGAGGTAAATTCATTATAAATATTATATCCATTATATACATCAAGAAACGGACTGTAGCAGAAAGTGATTGAATATATACATATATATATATATATACATTTTTTCAAATCTTTTCATTTAAATTTATTTAGATTAAGCATCATACACAAATACTTATAGATACGTGGTATGCGTTTACATATCTATATTTATTTATATAGCTTATGCAAACACAAAACATATTGAAGTGAATACATTTTAAAATGAAAATATTCTTGTTTTGTTTCTTGGTTCACAAGAATGCAGCATTTCTAAGAGATAAGGTTCCTAACTGACAGCATACACGTGATAACAACACGTACTGGAATCAAACAACGACCGCTTTGCAGTCATCAAGAGGGTCCGGATTGCGACAGGATCATCATGAGAAGGTAATTGTTACCAATCCTCAGATATATTTGTTTACTGAAAATATTAAAATGATGAAAGATTTTGCGAGACTCGGTCTATAAGTATGGACCACAATCCTATAATTCTATAAGTATGGATCACTTGCGTCTATAAATATTCGATAATATTTGTTGCCATCATCACGACCGGTGTATAGACAATACAGAAATAATAAAACACAAACCGACCAATTAATTTAGTGGAAAGTCTGTGTGTGTGTGTGTGTGAGGGGGGGGGCGCTTGCGCAAGCGGGAGCGTTACATCAGAAAAATGTTTGCTATTCTCACATATTTCTGTACTTAAATAAATAGATGTATTTATAATAATCCAAAATACACTCCATTGCACCAAGGCAGTACAGCACAGATGAGATCCAGAACCCGCCCAACACACACACACACACAGTATTTTACTACATAACAGTTATTCTTATAACTTTTATATTAACTTTAATTAAATTATGTGAAAGATAAATAGCATTGCATACTGCTAATTGGAGTACCTAACCTCTTCTATGAATAGCTGTAAGGGAAAATAAATATTGTTGCAAATGTATATTGTGATGGATGGTACGGTTATTGAAGACTAGCTGTGCACTGCACAAAATGTTCTTGTAATCTTCCTTACAAATTCCTACAGTGTAATATATAGTGCATAATTTTTATTATTTACAAAGATACTGATTTTTTCCTTGCTACCTTATTAAAATGATATTCTCAAATTACGACACAACATTAATTGAATTAGATATTTATTTATCTGCTTCCATCTTTTATTTTTTAATGGAATGTATGATGTTTTAAGAGTAGGCTAAATTTTCGAGTTGGCGAGGTTTTAGTTGCCGACGTAACTCTCTCTCCTTTTCTCTGTCTGACTCTCTCGTTTTGTATTTATATAAATATATTAATTAATTTATATATTTATTGTGTGTGTATATACTCGTATATATAGTATATATATATATATTGTATAAAATAAAATTAAATTAATTTAACGTCACAAGTTATATAATTACTGCAAAAAATATTGAGTTACCTATATAGAAAATATATATATATATATATATATATATATTGTAGCAGGTTTTTGGGTACATCCGTGTACGTGATGTTTATATTGGCTACGTTTCGTTCTGTAATCCCGGAAGATTTTCAAGGCTTACATAGGTTTTATATATATATATATATATATATAGCAAACAAACAATATATATATATATATATTGTAGCAGGTTTTTGGGTACATCCGTGTACGTGATGTTTATATTGGCTACGTTTCGTTCTGTAATCCCGGAAGATTTTCAAGGCGTACATAGTTTATATATATATATATATATATATATATATATATATATATATATATATTGTCTTTGTTTATATTTGTAAAAAGGTATTTGTTCTTGTGCATTTCAGAGCCTCAAGGTAAGTGAGGGAGTAGCAGTCATCGGGGTAGCAGTTTGCAGTCGTCATTGGTGAGTCGAATTTCATTTCGTTAACAGTGCCAACTAAATTTTATAAAAACTGACACACTCACAATGTCCCCTGGCTAGGGGTCTCGGGTCGGACCGGTTCGGTTTCCTATAATCTCATCATCGCGCAATAACATTTAGTTTTTTCTTAGGGAAAGTTTTATGTGTTGTTTTGTTACAGGTCTGCAAGATCATCGGGAGAAGCCCCACACTCACACACACATACACACACACACATATACACACTTTGCATTATTTTGTAATTAGAGTAGTAGTTTTTGATGAAGATTTTATCCCCATCGTAAAGATTAGGTAGCTATAAGGAAGTGGGTGTGTCAGTCTTTATATGTTGTTTAACATAATCAATAAATTTATTTGGTACTGTATAAGGCGAGTACTTGGAATATTCAAAAGTTTTAAAAGTGTAAATTGTGTTTGTATTTTGAAACACGATTTTTTGGTTTATATTTAATTTCCAAATACTCTTTAGTTTTTAAGAATATCTTCAAGAAAGAAGAAAACCCTCCTCCTGTTTCCGTTCATTAAAGTTAAACAAAGAACACAACACTTAGAACACAACATGGGGTAATTATTAAATGACAAATCGTCTCCATGTGTTCCTCTCCATACATACAGACTCCATTTCCCGTAAACTCTTCCCACGATCCTGTACCAATTACTCAATGTATGACTGATTTGACATCCGGCGTTATTTCCGGCTGTTTTATTCCTGTTACATCTGTCGTACATACATGTCCCAAACCTCTTTTTTATAGCTTCTCCTCCAGCAAATCAATTAGCGGATTTACTTCCAAATTTTGTCTCATCGTTCATTTCTAATGCGATCTCTTCCTACGGGCTTGTGATTATTTAATTTAGTCCTTGACTGCAGGGTCATGGTCTCCCAAAGACAACAGTCCGTTACTGTCTGTAACCTGCCTTTCTCTTATATTTTATGATACCAATTTTTTTCTCCTCACTATTGATCCATTTTCCCTACAGTTGCTCTTCTCTTTCCATCCCCAAATATTATCATTAGTCTTTCTTGAAACATCTCTCTTCTATTTTATGTATAACATGTCTAACATGAATTTTAGTCTATCGCCTTTGATTTCGTTTCTAATAAACTGTATTTTTACATAAAGTTTCTTCATGTGTTTCTATAATCTTATTTACATCACTAAACACTCGCGTTGATGTTAGGTCTTACACTATCTTTCAGGGTAGGTCCTCGTCGGAGAGTCTTCAGATCTTCAGATTTATTTAATGAATTTTCTCTTTCAGGTTCACCTTTGTACTGTATAGCGTGGCATTGTGCTAGTGAGGTTTTATTAACCCGGAGGTACCATTTTTAGACTAATCTAGCCAATGAAAATGTCTGACCTTCTCACGGTTGAAAGCCACACTTGCCGTTGTCACGCTGATCACACACCACACAATAACAATACACACCTTACACAACCCCTCAACATTGCACTTCGTTGAGGGGACTTTAAGTCCTCAAACACGTGCCTGAGGCAAAACCATTTTTTTGCCGTCAATTTGTGTACAATTCGCGGTGATTAGATTTTGGTTACGCTCTTATTAGTCTGTAAGTGTTCTTTTTTTTTGGATGCGGGGGCTCTTTTATATTTATATGTACAAATGAAATGTTGTTACTTCTGTTAATGTCAATTATGTGTGTATATCTGTATCACCTGTGTACACAAAAAATTCATGCTTTTTTTTTTAATTTTAAACAATTCAAACCACAAACCCTTTTATCGTTTAAGCGCTTAACACCGAAATTTTAAAATACGTCTTCCGTAAATATTTTTTCGAATTTCAAAATTACTCGAATACCATGTAGTGGATTTACAAAAACAGAAGAAGGAAGAAATAAGAAGGAAGAAATACGATCAGCTACTTAACTACAATCATGTAAGCAATCCAAATAATTTAATTTTGTCTTCTTAGTGTTGCGTTTATGCCTACAGTTAGTTTAGTGTAACTTGTTTTTATCACTTAATAGTTAAGTTGATGTGTGTGTGTGTGTGTGTGTGTGTGTGTGTGTGTGTGTGTGTACATATAAACACACGGGTGCGAGCGCTTTTTAGTATATAAGCTAACAAACAGAGAAACTTCTCTTTTGTATGGTTCTCTGTTTGTCTCTTCTAATGTTTGTAAACATGCCTTGTGCATGTAAAACAAATGGGAAAGGTGACTGATTTTTTCATTTTCAAATTAATGGGGTGGGCGTGAAGTATTATTAAATATAGACGTTGCAACACGAATGTTACTAGACCTAGCAACATTCCTGTGCAATAAGCGGGTTCTTCATTGGTATGGGGTTGTCACCACCCCATATCAAGCCTCTCCCGCCGCGTCCAGAACCAAAAGAGGACCCTATCATGGCTGTTACTTTGGCGCAGTGATAGGGCTCGAATGAACTAAACGCAGCCTGGTGACGTCAGCCTTCATGCCGCAGTTTGATGTCTAGAGATTGGTTTCAGTTGATACGCAGGAACTGTTACCCTGAATGCCGAATTCCTTACAGTACTCATCAGAAATCCATGAAACTTTCAACAACTGTCTTTGGAAAACAAGATCTTCCAAACAAAAGCAGTTTTCAAGCCCACCTGAACGTATAGAATCTGTTGGCAATTATCAGGTACTATAAACAACTCCAACGTAAGTATACTTCTTTACCATCTTGCTGATATAATCTTTGTGTCTTTTGCAAAGTCATTCAGTGTAATATAATGAGTTGGTATCCTCAAAAATGTGATTCGTCAATGCGATGGTAAGTACAGTCGCCACGACTAC